>JAWNNJ010001775.1:0-600000 GCA_035045125.1 Hypselothyrea guttata
AGACAAAGACTAATTCTACAAAAATAATAGAACAATCAAAATTAATACTACTAATGACAAATCTCCAACACACTTTTCAACACACAACACTTTCTCACACATTGACCTTACCCTTGCACCCCACGTTGGCCCATATACACAAAATGGAAAATACTGGACGACCTTCATGACAGCGATCACTCCAATAATAATCTCCTTTTTCCCCAACAAACAACACACAACACTAAAACAGACCTTTCTTTAAGCTAAAAGATGCAAACTGGAATTGTTACACATCCTCTACCCATAACTTAAATACAGAATTCCCCAGTTCTGACAACGTCAACAAAGAGGCAGCTCTAATTAATAAAATTATCCTAAAAAGTGCAAATCTAAGCATTCCCCAAACCTCGCCCAATAAACAACCCTACAAAGTCCCCTGGTGGAACAAAAACCTAAGCCAGTTAAAGAAAGAAAAACAAAACTCCTGGAAATTATTAAACATTACAGAAAAGCAAATGCCAAACTTAAATTTGAAATAAAAAAATCCAAAAGGGAAGCAACCTCATCATTTACCTCTACAATCCATCCATCAACTCCATCATCCAAAATTTGGGCCAATATCAGACGTTTCTGTGGATTAAACCCTACCAAACAAATACACTCCTTAGAAAACCCCATAACCAAACAGACAACAACCGACAACATCGAAATAGCCAACACCCTTGCACAACACTGGTCAAACCTTTCTAACGACTCGACTTTTACACAAGAATTTCTAAGTAGCAAATATAAAAACAGACCAGAAAATCAAACCCCATCCTTAGCAGCCCAATCAATAGAAAAAAACATAACAAATCTTGAACTAACGTCTGCACTACAAACTCTTAAAGGATCAACCCCAGGTCTAAATAGAATATCCTACCAAATGATAAAAAATAGCTCACACACAACCAAAAATAGAATCATCAACCTTTTCAATCAAATTTTAAATAGCCACATACCTCAATCATACAAAACAAGCCTTATAATACCCATCCTCAAACCTAAAACGGACAAAACACAAACATCTTCTTACAGACCCATCTCCCTTAACTGCTGCCTTTCCAAAACCCTAGACAAAATAATAGCCAAAAGAATATGGTGGTTCGTCACCCACAACAACTACCTAAACCCAAATCAATTCGGCTTCAAAAAAGGCAAATCGACTTCAGACAGTCTGCTTTACGTAGACTATCTCATAACGATGTCTCGTAAGCACACCTCACTCATCACTCTTGACTTTTCAAGAGCATTCGATCGAGTAGGTGTACACACGATAATCGACCAACTGCAGAAATGGAACACCGGCCCCAAAATAATCAAATACATTAAAAACTTCATGCTTAATAGATAACTAATTGTCCGAGTCGGTCCGCACTTATCCAACTCCCTACCACTACATAACGGGATTGCCCAAGGATCACCAATATCCGTAATATTATTTCTTATAGCCTACAGCAAACTTGCCGACATCATCACCCTCCATAAAGAAATTCACTTTAACGCCTTACGCAGATGACTTTTTCCTTATAATAAATTTTACAAAAAACAAAAACACAAATTACAACTTAGACAACCTACTACAACAAATAAACAACTGGGGATCATACTCAGGGGCCTCTCTATCTCTCTCGAAATGTCAACACCTCCACATTTGCCAAAAACGAAACTGCAACTGTACAATGACGTCAAATCAAAATATTTAGCGACCTCACTCAAAATTCTCAGCATAACTCAACCGAAAAATTACAAATGGAATGCCCACATCAACACCCTTCTACCAGCTCTTTCCCCAAAACTAAACATAATAAAATGTCTTGCCAGCCAAAAATTTAACTGCGACGCCCGAACCCTCCTCGACATTCGCAAAAGCCACACTCATTGGAAAAATTGATACAACTGTCCTTTACGGACAAGCACCTAAGAGCACATTAAACAAAATAAAACCTTCATTAACACAGGCATCCGTATGACCTTGGGAGCCTCCACCCAACCCAACAACCTACTGCAAGAAGCCAACATCCTACCAATAGAACTAAGTCAGACCTGCCAAACTTTACAAAAAAAAACCTAATGTATTCAAAAAATACACCAATACACAAATTTATCAAACCCTGTAAACGCAAAAAGAAAACTACACCTCTGTTAGACATCGCAATAAACTTATGCAAACAGCTTAACCTACCATACAAGCCACAAAAACCACTCAAAGACAAGCCTCCCTGGAACATGGAGAACCTTATAGACACGACACTACGAAAACACAAAAAACAATCAACACCACCAGAAGCATACCGCAAACTTTTTTAAACAATTAAGAGAAAATTCCAAAAACTACAACTTCATACACACAGACGGATCAAAAATTAACCAAACAATTACATACGCCATAACAACGGAAACCACCATTTTAAAATACGGCATGCTACCATGAATTCTCTTCTATACTTACTGCAGAGACAATAGGAATCTTAGAAGCGATCGAACACCTGAAAAACAAAAGGGGGAAATTCACAATTTGCTCCGACTCTCTAGCAGCATTAGAGTCCATAAAAAACCCCAACAACCATAACCTATACCCAACCAAAATCCGAACCGCAATCAATAAAATAGCACCAAAAATAAAACTAATGTGGATTCCCGGCCACGCAGGGATAATGGGAAATGAACTTGCAGATAGTGCAGCAAAAAATGCAAACAAAATGCCCCTAATCCTTACCCCAAATACAAATCCAACAGACTTAAACAGACACTTAAAACAAACATACACATCACTCCTTAAACAAAATATCACAAACTGCAGTGTTTGGTACAAATCCATAAATCCAAATAACACAAATATATACGACATACTAAACAACGCAAACTTAAAACTCAACAGACTCGACCAAATTAAAATTACCCGACTTCGACTAGGACACACAAAATTAACACATTAACACTACCTCAATAGCAACACTACACCAGCTTGCAACTTCTGCCAGGAACCTAACATACCCACCATCCCACACTTATTAAAATCATGCCCAGCTTTAAAAAAGACCATGCAAAAAATATTTAACCACACAAACCCCCTAGAACTCTTATCCAATTTAAATCAAAACAACCTATCCAAAATCCTATCCTACCTAAAAATAGCCGACATTTACCATCTCTTATAAAAATAACTAACCAATATTATCAACACAAAATAAAATAAAATTGTAAATATAACTATAGACAAACTTGTAAACTTTGTAAATAATCTAACCTAAGTAATATGTACAAACAGACATAGCCAAAGGCCATGTAGCCAGCGCTATATTAAATAGTTAGTTTAGTTTTTTAAGCTACTCCAACTCTTATAATAAATAAATAAATAAATATGGACGGGGCAGATCAGTGGGACGGAGGCTACAGTCAGACGTAACCGACTGTAGGAGACTCTTCACTTTGAGTATATGTACATACAACCACAATCAGAGGCACACACACTAAGCTACCCACGCCAGTTATGCAAGTAGTTCAGATAAATCTGAACCACTGTGCTGCAGCGCAAGATCTGCTATCGCAATCAGTGCGAGAGCGGCCCACAGAACTTGCGCTGCTGAGCGAACTATACAGGATCGGAGGAGACGCAAACTGGGCCGCCGATAGGACACGCAAGGCTGCAATCTGGCTATGTGGAGCGCAGTCACCCCAACTTACGGACGTGTACGCGTCGAACGGATTCGTTCGTGCCAGAACAGGCTCAGTGTGGTGGTACAGTGTCTACTTAGCCCCTAGCCTAAGCCAGTCAGAGTTCGCCTCTGTACTAGACGAGCTAACAGCTGATGCACGTGGACGCTCACCGTTGACCATCGCAGGCGACTTCAACGCTTGGGCCGAACTCTGGGGTAGCACCTCAACGAATGCAAAGGGCCGCATTCTGTTGGACTCCCTGGCTGCTCTAGACCTAGCCCTATTAAACACTGGTTCGGAACACACGTTTAGTAGAGCAGGAGTGGGCTCGGTAGTAGATCTCACGTTTGTCAGCCCTTCCCTCTCCAATTCTGAGAGCTGGCGCATCAGCAACGACTACAATGGAAGCGACCACGCGACAATCCTCTTCTCCATTGGCGACCGTCCGGCAGCGTGCGCACCAAACGCGAAGAGGGATAGACGGTTCCGTGCTGACACCCTAAACACGGAGTCTTTCTCCATGGCATTGGCCAATCTGGCGGCCGACGGACATCCCGAAGCAATGGCAGACCAGGTCATGACGCAAGTGGAAGCCGCGTGCGTAGCAAGCATGACACGGCGGAAAGCCTACAGGCGACACCACGGCTCCAAGTACTGGTGGACGGACGAAATTGCTGAGGCGCGCCAAGCATGCAACAGGTCAAGGCGGCGCTACCAAAGGGCGCGAGGGACCGAGCAATTCCTGGATTGCCAGATAGCATTCCGCACGTGTCGCAGAGTCCTCAAAACTGCTATAAAACGCAGCAAGCGGAAATGCTTCCTAGAGCTCTGCGATGCTGCGGACATGGATCCATGGGGGAAAGCATACAAGCTAGTGATGAAGAAGCTGGCCACCCCGCAGCTCCCCCTTCCCGAACCAGCAGTCATCAGCCCGATCGTCGAGCAGTTATTCCCACGTTCAGCGACCGCACTCACCTATAGCACGAACGAGAGAGCGCGACCAGTAGGCCTCGTGGAGCTGACATCCGCAGAGCAACTCTCGTCAATCGCCAGGAGCTTGCAGGCGAACAAAGCCCCAGGTCCAGACGGGATTCCAAACCGAGCCCTAAAACTGGCAATGTCCTTGAGCCCTGACATCTTTGTTTCACTGTTAAACAAGTGCCTGGCTGAAGGAGTATTCCCTAGTAGATGGAAGCGACAAAAGCTGGTCCTGCTTCCCAAGCCTGGGAAACCTCCTGGAGCGGCCTCGTCATACAGGCCCATCTGCCTAATAGACACGGCTGGAAAGGTGTTGGAGAAGCTAATTGCAACCAGACTTGAGAAGGCCATTGCTGAAGCTGGCGATCTCTCACCTTCCCAATACGGCTTCAGAAGATCGAGGTCAACCATCGACGCCATACAAAAGGTGGTGGATATAGCCTCTGCAGCAATTGAGGGCACCAGGATGGAGAGGAGGAGCAAAGAAATATTGCTTGATGGTCACTCTAGACATCAAAAATGCATTCAATTCGGCGGACTGGAGTAGGACAGTCAGCGCTCTGTCTTCCTTTAATGTGCCACCGTACCTCATCAAACTGATAAGGAGCTACTTCCACAGTAGGGTGCTCTACTACGAAACCACCCAAGGAACATTGGAGCACAGAGTGTGCAAAGGCGTGCCACAAGGCTCAGTCCTGGGTCCCCTACTGTGGAACGCAATGTACGACGGCTTACTACGTCTCCTGTTTCCGGACAACGTCCATATGGTGGGATTTGCAGACGACGTGGCCATATTGATAGTCGCCAAAGAGCTGCAGAGCGTGGAGGTCACATGCGACCAAGCAATTGCGACCATTGAGTAGTGGCTCACATCAGCGGGCCTAGAACTGGCACCGCTAAAGACCGAAGCCGTCCTGTTTAGCAGTAGGAAGAAGGTGGAGACGGCCCACATCAGAGTCCAAGGCACCGTGATTGCCTCCAAGAGGGCAATCAAGTATCTAGGAGTCATGATGGACTGCAGATTATGCTTCAGGGAGCACCTTGAATATGCGAACAACAAAGCGGCAACCACCTGTAGGGCTCTATCCCGTATTATGCCAAATACAAGAGGGCCAAGGCAACAGCGTAGAATCCTTTTGACCAGCGTCACTCGGTCCGTCATGCTCTATGCGGCACCGATATGGATTAAAGCCTTCGAAAAGCCTTCATACTGCCGAGGCTTAACTGCAACACACCGGCTAGGTGCCCTGCGCATCATCAGCGCATTCAGAACAGTGTCGGACGATGCCGCTCTAGTCATCGCTTGGATTCCGCCGATCGACCAACTGGCCCAGAAGCGAGCTGCAGTCTTCCGGCAGTCATGATTGAACACCCTGCCGGACATGACAGCCATCAAAGTCTGCCAAGGATCAATCCCTGCGAATTTGGCAAAGCCGCTGGGACTGCTCGTCAAAAGGCAGATGGACCCACCGCTTAATACCATGCTTAAGGCCTTGGGTTGAGCGCAAACACGGAAGCGTCAACTTTTACCTGGCACAGCTGCTTAGCGAACATGGCTGCTACAGGAGCTACCTTCACCACTTTGCGCACGAGTCTTCCCCCGAATGCTTGTCCTGCGGTGGTGGAGTGGTGGAGGACACTGACCACGGAAAACCAGCGGCACTGAGGTCACAATTGGAGGCGGCGCTGGGTGAACCCTTTACAGCAGACAAAGTGGTGGAGCTCATGCTGGCTAATGAGCGCAACTGGGGTCTCATAAATAGTTATGTGACCTCAGTGCTCCTAGACCTGCGCAAAGCGGAGCGCTTGAGGAACAGTGTGAATTGGCAGAGGCAAATTTTCTGTTGAAATACGGTGCTATATCAGTCTGCGTTGCAGGAATACTTTCTGGTCATCCATTTACTACATAGTTCCGCGCATGTCTTGAGTATATTATCTGACTTAGCGTGATGACAGATAATTTTAGCATTGATTGGTGATGAAAACTCTGTTATGTTGTAGCATGCTTCTTCCTTGTCAAACTTATCATCAGTGCCAATCGGAGAGTCTCGATAATGCATCAGCATTACCATGTGAAGTGGTTGATCTATAGCGAATATCAAAGTTGTATGTCATGAGCGTTACTGCCCAGCATTGTAACCTATTCGACGTCATTAATGACAGATGCTTGTTTGGGTTGAAAATGGTCACTAGAGGCTTGTGATCCGTAATGAGAGGAAATGTGTGTAACACCCAGAAGGAGGGTGCCGTTCGTCCCGTTCTTTGTCCTAGATCTCAGCAACAGCAATAAGAGCTGGAGACACCATATTCGGGATTTAGATTCTCCTAATTCGCGAGTATCACGAGATTGTTTTAGATTTTGGATACCTCCCCCCTTCCCCCTCAAACCACAAAAAGCTACTGCAGCTACAGCTTTAATGTTATTCACTTGTAATTTGGTACGCAACTAGCTTATGACATTCTCTATTGAATTAATTACTAATTACAATAGTAATTCACTTTACCGCTGAAGGCTTCTAATTGCTGAATATTGGTGGGCGGCTTCAGATTCTGTACGGCTTGCAACCCGGATACATCAGGAAGTATTCCCTTTGCGCTTATTCTTCTGGCTTTGATGCTAATACGATCGGTGATGCCCAATTGCTAAATTTAACTTGTTTCCAAATACCAGCTTCAGTTAAACGGTCTGCCTCAACTCTGAATTGATCCAGTTGAGCAAATGGTATTTGACGGCACTTAAAAAATTTTGGCGTAGCATTCTCTTTCAGGTGAATCGTGGCTTTGAAATTCTTTATTGCTCCCAAGGCTGGCTTAAACACTTCCTTATGTTTAACGCACAATTCCTCTATTTGTGATGTATTTAATTGAATAATATTACATACTTGCTGTATTTCAAATCCAAATGCGTTGAACAAATCCAATCCGAATAAGTTGTTGGTATTTGTAACGTCTGCTACTATTAATATGATTTCCTTCTGCTTGTTACCACACTTTGCCACAGTGTGTAACTCACCAAGTAATGGAATCAGCTTCTGACCATATGCGTGTAATTTGCGGTTGCATTTAATAAGATTTGGACTATTTAATTGTCTGTATGTATCTTTGTTTATTACAGATACTGTAGCTCCAGAATCCATTTGAAAAGATACGATTTTGTTGTACAGCTGAACATCAATTGTGTTTTTATTTGCTTCGACTTTAACAATGCCCGTGACACTGTGCAAATATTCAACCGAGTTGGCATTCCCATTATTGACTTTGTTTTGATCTTGTCTTCTTCCTTCGTTGCTTTTGCCTTGCTTTGACATACATACAGCAGCTATGTGTCCCTTTCTGTTACACTTATAGCATGTGGCATCACGAAACTTGCAGTTGTCTCTTTCATGCGACTGACCACAGCCTGTGCACGACTTTGAGGTGAATTTCTTATTCTTGCTTTGTTGGTGTTTGCTTTGCTGCTGGTGACTTGTATGTCTGTATGTCTTCACTGCGTTTGCATTCACCATATTCTCTATCCCTTTTGATTTGATTTCTGCTACGGTTTTTGTTGTTGCTTCGAACGTCTCTGCTATGGTGAGTACTTCTTCCAACGTAGGCTGTAACTTTTGTAGTGCGGCAGCACGCACAGCATCGTGTGGTGTGTGCACTATAATCTGATCTCTGATCATTTCATCAATAAAATTTGATGAACATGAATTTGAACTACATACAAATTTGCATTCGCGCGCAATTCCACGAAGTTCTGCTACCCATTGTTTGTATGTATTCGTTGGCTTCATTTCGCACTTGAAAAATGCGTAGCGTGCGGCGACAACATGACGCTTCTGTTGAAAATGTTCCGTTAGTTTTTGAACCAGTTCTTCAAATGCACATGAACTGATGTCGCTATCGCCCATTAAATTTTTTAACAGCTCGAAAACGTTGGCTCCAATCCATGACAAAAAGTATGATTTGCGCTTCTCATAACATCCGATGGAATATGCTTCAAAATGTTGCGTTAGCTGCTGGAGGTAGGACTCCCAGTTTTGTTCCTCTTTGTTGAACTTGTGAAAAGGTGGACAAATTGTAGATTGTTCGCTTGGGGAACGACTTGAACCAGCTAGGTTATGTTCCAGAAAACTCTGCATCCATTGTTGTTGTTGTACCAACACTGTTCTCGTGAATTGCTGTTGTTGCTCAAGCAATCCACGAAATTCTTCGCTCGACATCTTCAATGTAGATTAAGACTCGATACGAAATTACACAAAATTATTAATTTTGCGGCTCTTTTTTATTCTCGTCGCCAATGATGTATTTGTGTGTATATCGGATTGAGAGAGAACGCGTCTGCATGCTGTGAGATGTAATACGCAACTGACTTTATTGTGTGTATCTGTTAACATGTGTGGTTTGACAAGTATGTGTGAGAGTATACAAAGTGTGGGGAGTTTCTTAATACAGGGTGTTACATATATAACAATATGTTATTTGCTTTCGCTGTAGCCTTTGTCAATTGAGCCGAATGATGAATTCGATCTATCCTAATCATAAATTTATTTAATAAAATTAAATATCAAATTCATAACCATTTTAAATATTGTATATTCATTAACTAAATATTATTAATTATTATATTATTAAATTAAGTTATGTTTAACTATACAAAAATTGTCTATTATTTTTTTAAGTCGGTCTGCCTGGCTTCAAACACAAATAAAAATAACTTTTAAGTTTCTGCTTTCTTTTCAGCTATAAACGCCCACATGATCCGCTCTATGTCAATATGTACAATTAGTTATGGCAAAAACAAGTGTGTTTATGTTTGTAACAGATAAATATATATGTATATATATAGCCATATATACTATTTTCGTTCTGTGTTCTATATTAATACGCAATTTCCGGCTGGCAGCGAGTCGCGGGCAGAACAAATTGAAATCGAGGGAATTTCTCAAGTACTGGCATTTTGTGCGCAATAACAAAATGTCTTTATGGTATTTATAAGGTCTAATGAGTCTTTCCGATTTCGGTTCGATTAGATATGAAAACAAAGTGTCTGCAGAAATTCTAAATCTTGCGTAAATACAAATAAATATGGCAAGTGACAAAGTGAAGGCGTTTGAAAAAGGTTTATAGAAAGGGGGAAGGAGGTGCATGAATATTATTAATTAAATTATGAATTAATTATTATTTATTTATTTAGATATGTAATCCTAATGCTACAATAATAAAACTTATAAATTTTTGCATTAGTCACCATAAATTTGAGTTTAAATTTAAATTAAGACTTGAAATTAGTTGTTTTCTAAATGATTTGTATAGAAAAATTAATCATTAGAAACTAAACAAACAAATTGTATTTTAGGGGAATTTATGCATAATATGACTATAGCAAAAGGTCGAAATATTTGATAAATTGTTGTATTTGGCATTTTATTATATTAAACTCAACAGTTCTAATAAACTTTAAGCTTCAACTGTAAATGATTTTACAACTAATTAAGTTGAGTTTGGAAACTGCTAACAAATTAGCCTAATCAGCTAGGCAATAAGGCAACTAGATGCACAGTGGACTAAGCTGCTTAAACAGCTTTTTGGGGCAATTTGTTCTGTTTCGTTATCAGCAAATTAATGCAAATTTGCTAAGCACACACACTGTACAAACAGCAATTGAGCCCCGTTTGGAGCTCTCATTTCGTAATGGATCGATAATTTGGTAGATTGTGCTCAACAGGTTGAAGAACACCCGAGGTTGCGTCATCTAGCTATGTAACGCCCACGAGGCCATCCGTCTCTTTGTCCCACTGTGCCGCTTTCCCACTGTCCCACTGTGCCTCTGACTGCCCTCAACTGTTTCTGTTTCAGGGAATCAGCATTGTCGACTGTTGCCTATATCGGAACGGAAGCCTTATAGACTGGTTGTGGTTATGACGGCTTGTAGTTGCAGCTCTTTATGGGCAGCAGCCGGTTGCTTTTATTAAGTATTTTGTATTTTGTATTTTCTGTTTTTTCATATATTTATCACTTTGTTTATTTTTGTTGATGTTCATTGAAAGGCAGAATAAGCAATGGCATTGTTTAAATTGCATAAACAAAAGCCAGCAGACTCACATAACAATAATAATAATATAAATAATACACAATAAATAAAAGTCTGGAAACAGTTTTGGTTCGTTGACCGAGTTTTGGGCCCAGTTCCCTGGCCACGGCCACTGTTTTCTCCTCCCCTCTCCCCTCGTCCCTCACTGTAGGGCGTCGGAGTCAAGTTGCAAATTTGTTTATTATGTTTATGCATAATACACTCTCATATATACCATATATATATCCGAGTTTATTTGTTTTGTATGTATGTTTTTGTATGCAGATTTGCCCTGCCTTTGTTTATTTGCACAGTTTGGCAATTGCAGACGCTGCTGGAGCAGCTTCCGCTTGGGTTAACAGTGGTTCAAAGTACATCGAACTGGAGTTCCATTTCAGAAGAAAACATAACCCGCTTTTGGTTGTTAAAAATTTCAAGAAATTAGAGATTTATACTATATATTTATTATATATAGTATTTTCAATTTTAGTTTGAGTCTGTTAGAATTTGAATATAATACTGTTTTAGCAGTTGAATTCAATTTTATAGATTTATATTAAACTATTTTTCAACTCATAGTTGTTTCATTAATCTATTTTCGTAAAATTCTTACCCTCTGATTTAGAGTACGAGCTTATCAGGCGTTAAAAATTTATTTTTATTTTACTAAAAAACCGCAATTGGTTTTTACTAAAACAAATAAATATATGTATATATATTACTCATAGATGTATAACATTATTAGGAAAGCTGTGTCAGACTGCTATTTGAGCATTAATACTAAATGGAAACTAATGAGCAATTGTACTCTCGATAGCCGAACTCTCGCTCGCCTAACTCCCACTGGCCCAACTCTTACTAGTCCAATTCTCGCTGGCCAACTCCTGATGGCTGAACTCTCGTGCGACAAACTTTTTCTGGTTGAACTTTCACTGGCAGATCTATCGCTTTCCCAACTCTCGCTGGCCCAACCCTCGCTAGTCCAATTCTCGCTAGTCCAATTCTCGCTAGTCCAATTCTCGCTAGTCCAATTCTCGCTGGCCAACTCCCGATGGTTGAACTCTCGTGGGACGAACTCTCTCTGGCTGAACTCTCACTGGCCAAACTATCGCTTTCCCAGCTCTCGCTAGTTCAATTCTCGTTGGCCCAACTCTTGCTAGTCCAACTCTCGTTGGCCGAATTCTCGATTACCGAAGACGAACTCTTGCTGACCAAGCTCTCGATGAACGAACTCTTTTTTAATGAACTATCGTTGGCCGAATTCTCGTTTTGCATTTACTGATAGTTATAAAAGATCAATTGAACTACATTTTCATTGCAGCACAATAAACTGTGCACCACGGTGCGTCTTAAGCTCTTTCTTTGTTCGCGTGACCCGCTGAGCTGTTGGCAAAATGTAAACGTAGGCAAATCCAATTTGCTAGCTGATGCTGCAAGTACTTAGCAGGGGGTTGGCGGGCAGGGGCAGGGGCAAGACTAAGCTGAGTGATGGTGACGATGCCGAACCGGTTCGAGGCTGACCCACAACATAACCGAACTGAACTGAACCGAGAGAGATATATAGAGAAAGAGATGGCAAGAGGTAGAGTATGCTCAGACACGTAGAGATGCTTTAAAGTTAAAGCAGATGAGTCGAGCTGATAGTAAATATGAACGGTACTCGGTGCTCGGTACTCCAGATGGTGATTGTGGGGCCAAGAAAAGGTCACGTAAGGTGAGCAGAAATAGAAGCCGCAAATGCTGCAAGATCTGTGCTCTGTGCTCTGTGCTCGTTCTCGTTACTCGATTTGTAATTGAAGCCGCAGACGTTGAACTTGTTGGGAAATGTGAAATGTGAAACTGCAAACCACACAAAGTGCTTATTATAAAACAATATAAACAAACAAAAGCTGACACAGAGCAGAGCAAACAAAGCAACCGAAGTTGGAGTAGGGGAGCTGAGGCAGGCGCAGGGTTGACAGGCAAAGTGGAAGTAGGAGCGGCGGGCGCGCAGGGTTGACAGGTGGCTGCCATTCAGTTTGAATTGGGGCACATCATTCAAAATGTTTTATGGCTAAATGTCAAGCTGTTGCTATGCGCACTTAGCGCAACATTTGTGCCTGTGTGGCAACCCTAATCAATGGCGCAGACAATTCCTGGAATGGCTAAGCATTACGCTTAATATAAATTCTTACGCATTAATATTTAAATCGATTTTCCTGGCATTGTATGGCAATTTTAAACGCAATTCAATTTGTCAGAGTTGCATTTGTTTGGTTTTACCGTTATGTGTCAGGGTTGCTATTAGTAGTAAGCTCAACTTTCAATCAAAAACGAAAACAATTCCTGGTATTGCTCTCACTTAATAATAAATTAATAAATCAATAAAATTTCATGTATTTGAGGGGATTTTCTAGGCACTGTGGCAACCCTAATCGCCAGCCTTTTCCAATTAAACGCAATTCAATTTGCCTTGTCAGAGTTGCATCAATGCAATTGCATTTGTTTGGTTTTATCATGCTTTCCGTTATGTGTCAGGGTTGCTATGTGTACACAGTGTGGGGCAGGGGCAGGGGCAGGGGCAGGGATAGGGGAAGGGGCAGCTTATCGCTGTTGCTGTTTGCCTTTTAATTTTTATTGCTTCTGACAAGCGACCGAAATCGAAATTCGAAATTCTTATGCTATTTTTGTGTTCATATTTTACATGCAACACGGCGGCAACAACAACAACTACAACTACTACAAGAGCAGCCCCCAGACAGAGCGAGAGGCAAACAGCCCCCGGGCTGCACACACACACATACAAGCAGACACACACACACAGGCAGCGCTTGTTTACGCTTCGCTTCTTGCGATATTCTTAATGCTCTCCACTTTTTACTTTTTACTTTTACCGTTGCTCGCTTTGGGGCTAGAAAATAGAGAAATTGCCCACTAAACGCTTATGACGGTTGGAGCCCACAGATTAAAGACAAAAAAGCCAAACCAGACGACGTCGCCAGCAAAAATTAATTAACTTAATTAATTAAACGATTTGTAAACACATTTCAATGATTAATTACTTACACACACACACACGCTCGCAAAAAGAAATGCATAAGCATGCCTGTGTGTGTGTGTGTGTACGTGAGCATCAGTGTTGTCCAATTTTTTTCAAGAAAAATAGCTAGAGCCAAAAAAATATAACTGAACAAAAACTTGCAAAATAAAAGTTATAAGTATTCATTAAATATAATAATAATTATAATTATATATTTATAAAGCTATACATTTAAGGTTCTAAGGGCAAATATCGATTTAAATAATGACAACAGGTCCGTAATTGTTGATTATTTTAGCATGAATTTTGTTTAAAAAAAAAAGAAGCTACAAAATATATATATATTTTTTTTTTTGTTAAATAAGCCAAAACTTGCGCTTCTGGCAAATGCTCTGCAAGAAGAGTCAGATCTGGCGGAAAAAACGCTGAGCTGGCAGCAGTGGTGAGCAAGATGCAGGCTGTCTCTGTTCATTACATTCACTTGGCTGCTGCAGTGCAGTGTAGGATGCGCTCTGCCTCTTTCTCCCGCTCCTGTTCCTGCATGGGCTTTGATTGCGAAGCTGCTGAGTAGGCGGCATTCGAGTCGGCTGAGTGGGAGCGGGACGGCAGGAAGAGAGCGCAACAATAATAATCAAAGCGCAGATAAGCAGGCATACTCACACACACACTCGCACTCACACACACACACAGTCTCAGACTTTGCATTGCTTTTGTTGCCTACCTTTTTTGTATATATTTGTTGTTGCTGTTCAGTAATTAACTCTACACTTGGCTTTGCGGTACAAATACACGCTTTTTTAATAGTAATACTTCTGGTTTTTTATAAACACAACATAGCATAAACTCACACAAACACACACACGCACACATCTACACAGTGCACCGTTGAACAATAAAATACAATAAAACACAAACACAAGCAAAACACGCTGTTTTACAATGAAACCGTAATTGAATCGAATTCGTATTTACGCTCTTGCGGCTGTGGGGGAACTGCAGGTTAACGATGCACACAATAACGAACGAAATCAACAAAAACTTAAAAAGAATCAAAATTTTTCTCCGGTACCGAACAAGCCAAGGCGAGCAGCGACGAACTAGTGATGCGCGCACCGTCGATATGCGGTAGTGGCGAACCTATCGATATTTTATAGGTGAAGCAACTGCACAGTTGCCAGTGGAAAATTTAAAAGACCAACAGTTTGCATAAAAAAAAAACCACTTGGATTTGTTTTGCTTATTGTAAATATGGGTAGAATTACTTCCAATTTATATAAAAAATAAATAATAAAATTAATATAAAATATGTTAAGCTAAATTGGCAAAGCTTTAGGAAAAGCAAATTTAAAATAGTTTTTACTTTGAACCAAACCTCGAACCGAACCTGGCAGAGATCTGGCACCTAAACCCGGAGAGTGAATGCAAGAGGCAGAGAGGGGTCTACTGAACGTCCGATCGGCGGGCTATATAAGAGCTCTTGCCGCCCCACCTCCCTTAGTTCGTGCCTGGTGGGCGGTTGGAGCAGACACAAGGCGAGGAGCGGAAGGCCCCTAGATCGAAGTCGGACAGCAGCTTGTGGATTTTTATGTTTGATAATACTTTTTTTACTGTTATAATGTTGCAAATGATAACTAAAATATTTTGGAAGTAAAACCATTTTTTGAAACCGGGTGCAAATTAGTTTTGATATATGTTTATTTACTTGGCGAAGGTGATCTCCTATATATATTTATTTTATATATGCGTACTTCATTCGGGGTCTTCACTTCTTGGCGAAGGTGATCTGTATCGCATGCTTGGGCGTTATCTTGAAGCCCTGGAGCGCCTCCTTGGCCGAAGTGCTCTGCAGTTCCGCGGTGAACTCCACAAAGGCGATATCGTGTCGATTGGGCACCAGGCGGACCTCCTTAAAGCCGGGAAACTGATTGAACAGCATGGAGATCATCATTTCGTTCGTCCCCTCGGGCAGATTGGTAAGGAAGAGAATCTTATTTGGCGACTGTTCGGTCTGTTTAATCGGATTCGAATTCTCCACACTCGACTTCTTCTTTTCCTTTTTATGCTCGACACCCGGCACCGGTTTAGGGGGCTTTATCTTTTGGGGGCGCTCCTTGTAGGTGCCCTTGAGCTTGGCCACGATGTCAGAGTCGGTTTTGGAGAAGGCGATACGCATGGGCTTGTCGTAGAAGGGGAATCCCTGCATGGCGCGCAGGGCGTTCGAGGCGCAGCCGATTTCCTTGAATATGACAAACGCCTGTCCACGCATTTTTAATGTTTTCTGTGCCACAATATCGAGAATCACGCCGAACTGTGAGAACATCGCGTGCAGCGACTTCTTCAGACTCTCCATCTTGATCTTCTCGTTCAAATTGTTGATGTAGATCGTTTGATTCGGACGCACATCCATCTTAATAAACCAAATGCACAAATTAAACGCTTCCCAAAACACCAGAAAACGGAAAATGCTTAGGATTAGAGTTGTATCGTTCAGTTCAGACACAGCTCAAATGAACGTTTCGACAGTTCGGTGAACGGTTCAGCGGACATAGCCTACTAGCTCTATGTTCGATTGCGTTTGCATTACATATCAAGTTTATTGTTTTTAAAATTTTGGCGGAGAAATTTTAAAACGGTAAATAAAAATTAAATACATATATCTAAAACGTAAATGTGTTTTCACCTATTTTTTAATTAAATAGGAAATTTAAAGTATGTTATTGCCACACATAAATAATTAAGTTTTTAGTATGCTTTTAAAAAAACAGCAAAGACAAAACTTTAATTAAAAATTAATTATTATTTGATACTATTATTCATTAAATAAAAATATATAAAACTATAATAATATTAAGCAATACAAAAGCTACACAAATAAATAAACATGGGGAGCTAGAAACCAACAGCGCCCTTTACAGATTAATTAACAAAATCCCTAAATTGAACTACGATGAACAACTCTACATAGGGTTTCCGGGAATGCACACAAATAAACACCAGTTGTGGCAACAGTGATACCGATATTTTCTATTATGATTTTGTTGGTATTTTTTAGTCGATATTAGGGCTATCGGTAGGTTGGCTGTAGCAATTAGCAATTTGTCAAGTATGCGCTAGCTGACAGAGACTGCCAAATATAACGCATATTTAAAACGAAACACGAACGAAGTTCAGAATATAATAATAAGCTATTATTAATAACAACTAAAGAAGCAAAGAAAAGTAAAAGAAATTAATTAATATTAATTTTGAAAGCCTCGTACAACAGTTGTCGGTTTTGTCTATATTTAGATTATCGCTTATTAACTTTACAACAAGCGAATTAAATAAAGTCAAAAGCACGTTTCAAGCGCTTTTGTTTCAATTCTTTTGATGAACAGTTCTTTGTTAATAATAATAACGAATTATTTCAGTACAGTCCGATGTTTTTCTATAAAAACTCCCTTGTCTGCGCTTTTAAATCAGTTCAATTTGCACAGAGTTTAACTTGTAATACCTAAAATGAAATTCTTCTTGCTCCTAGCTTGCCTGGCCCTGTATGTCGCCCACATTCAGGCTCAAAGGTGCCGAGGCAGGCCACGTAAGTATAAATAAATAAATGAATAAATTAAATTATTTAATTGATAGAATACAACTAACTTTCATTTCTGCTACACAGTCACCACTAACTGCAGGAACGGCCGTAACTCTGGACATTTGGGAGGACGCACTTGCCGGCAAAATAGCAACAATAATATGTGGTATTACGACGCTAATAGTAGGGATTGCCACTCCATGGCCTTCCTGGGCTGCGGTGGCAACAACAATCGCTATTGCAACAAGGAAGAATGCGTCAGGATGTGCCGCCGTCGTGGCACAAATTAAATTAATATTGAATAAAGTGAAATAAACTGGACATAAATATATTTAAAAACCAAATGCCTATGTCGAAAAAGATTGCAAATTTAAAGGCGAAATGCGAACAAAGATAATATAATAATAATAATAACAATATTAATAATAGGAGTAGAGTAGAGTACATATTTAGATCATAACTGCACAATGCGCAGATGAATTTAAATTCGAAAACACTTTTCAAGGGTTTTTGTTGGAAATCTTTTGATGAACAGTTGTTCAACAACAATAACGTATTCTTCCAGTACTCTCCGATGTTTTACTATAAAAGCCCGCATATCATCGATGTGAAATCAGTTTAAATTTCACAGAGTTTTAATAGAAATACTTGCAATGAAACGCTGGCTGTTTCTGGCTTGCCTGGCTCTGTATGTCGTCTACATTCAGGCTCAAAGGTGCCGAGGCAGACCACGTGAGCATAAATTAATTTATTTAAATAATTTAGAGAATATAACTAACTTTCCTTTCTGCCCCATAGTAACTACCAACTGCTGGAACGGTCGTAACTCTGGATATTTGAGAGGACGCACTTGTCGGGATAATGCCAACAATAATATGTGGTATTACGACCAGGAAACTAGGAATTGCTTCTCCATGCCCTTTCTGGGTTGCGGTGGCAACAACAATCGCTTTTGCAACAAGCGAGAGTGCATTAACAGATGCCGCCACATTCGTGGTGCAGCATAAAATATCAAATAAAATGAATATTGGAATGGCATTAAAATAAACTTAAATAAACTAAACAAATATAGCCTATAGTCGGACGTAATCGGCATTTGGAGACTAACTTAATATACCCCCCTTTAGTTCTGGAGGTGGCGATTGACCCTGCCCGAACTACTTATCGCACTAGTTCCTACATGGGTACTTACCGGACTGACCCTATGGTAGTCGAACGCCGAACCACCTGTACTTACTGGACTGACCCTTGGTAGTCGAACGCCGAACCACCTTCCAGCATGGGTACTTTCCTGACTAACCCTATGAAAGTACTTACCGTACTGACTCTAGGGAATTACTTACCCCACTGACCCTTGGTAGTCGAACGCCGAACCACCTATCGCTGTTTCTTTAGTCTTTATTCCAACGTTCCTGCATTTACAAAAACAATTCTAACGCAAGAACTGTTTTTATTTTGCTTTTCGCTCTTTCGCAATGCTCAAGCGCAGCTGTACTTGCCGGATGACGAAATTTTCGGCAGCATTGCAGTTTAAATGAAAGAAGCGCAGTGAGCACAACCTTAATAAAAATAAGTGCGCAAAATAATTGTTAAATATCTGGCACTGGACATTCTTTTGAAGGAAATGCATTCTTTAAAAGGTAATGTATGATTACGCATACATAGTATTATATACAAATACTAATATTCTTTTATTTTTTTATATGTATATATTAGGCTGACCAAAGGGCAACTAAAAATTGAAGTGCTCGTGAAAGCTGCCTCTAAGCAAACTGGCCCTCTGAAGGCGATGTTGTATGTACTTTTTAATACAATTGTTTTAAGTTTCTTTTATTTAATAATATTAAAAATAAATAAAAAGTTTTTTACAAATTGTCTTTATTTGAATTTATTATTTTTGGGTAACCATTTCACCACCCCTAGCATGGGTACTTACGTAAGTACCCCACCGTAAGTACTTACGTAAGTACCCCTAGTGTAAGTACTTACGTAAGTACCCCTAGTGTAAGTACTTACGTAAGTACCCCTAGTGTAGGTACTTGCTCCACTAGTTCGCGGTAAACGATGTGGTGGCGATTGACTTCTTTTGCGGACATTTCATACAAAAATGGAAATGAAGAAACGCATTGCATAGGGTTAGTAAAGTAAGTAGTGGTGGTTCCCTGGTAAGTACTTATTTCACCACCTATGAACTAGTGGACCATTCCTATAGGGCCTTTTGTACTTTTTTGAAGTACAGGCTCTACAAATTCTATATAAGTTATTATTCTCAGTTCTAAAGAAAACCTTCAATAATTTATCAACAGTTGTCACGCAGTCAATATATTGACAACACCCATTGACAATTATCTATATAAGAACAATGCTTTGATTAATTTAATCAGTTCTAAAGTTCGAACAAAATGAAGTGCATTTTCGTCTTGGCTTTGCTCACAGTTTACTTGGCCCAAAACCAGGCTCAGAACAGCTGCCGTGGCTATGTGCGAACTAGTTAGTTATAGAATTTAAATATAATATCCCAATAATACATACTAATTATATTTCTACAGTCAGACAGACCTGCTATGGCGCCAGGAATGAAGGTCACATATTTGGAAGGCTTTGCCACAGACATTCCAATAATGAAATGTGGTATTACGAACAGAGAAATGCGACCTGTCTTCACATGGTCTATCATGGCTGCGGAGGGAATACAAATAGGTACTGCAGTCTAACTGATTGCCAGCGGAAATGTGGGCGAGGAGTCTAATTTATACACTATACTATACTCTTTGTTCTGACTAACTTGTTGACTAAATGAATAAACAAATAAAAGTTTTAAATAAAAATTTAATGATGTATATGGCGCCCAACGTGAGTTCGAAACGTACTTGTTTTGAGCACCTTATATACTTTCTTCCGATTGATACTATAAATGTGAACACAGGAAATAAATATTTTTCAAAATAACATAATAAAATAAAATATCAGATCCAGTTTCCACATTTACAAGTGTTTAACAAGATCACTTTTAATAATAACCTTATGTCAATGACTCTTTTGTGTTATGCACGTCTTGCCCTATATTTTATATTATATTTTAGTGAAGTAAAATTCCATATAAACCGACATTATGGGCCGGATTTCCTAGATCGTGCGTTGGAGAGAACTTTACGGTTTTTACAAGATGAAATTCACTTCAATCCTGGCCTGCCTGGCATTATACGTAACCCACAGCGAAGCACAGAGTACTTGTCGTGGCTGGTTGGGTGAGAATTTCTCCTAAACTAAAATTAAAACTGAGCTTAAAATGGTTGCAAGTAGGGAATACTACTTGTACTGGCGGTTCGAATGAGGGTCATACTTTCTGGCGGGGCTGTTGCAGAAATGCCAATCGGAATATGTGGTATTACGAAAGTAGAAACTGCTGGCGTATGGCCTATAGGGGATGTGGAGGTAATTATAATCGCTATTGCACCCAGTTTGATTGCCTGAGGCGATGCAGGCGTACATCATCTGAAGCTATAAATGAATAATGTTCAATAAGTTTTGTTTAAACCTGCAAGAACGGAGGATATTATTCAGGTCGAAGGCTAGTAATGACTATTTGGTTCGGCTGACTTATTGACTGAATGAATAAACGTACTAAAGTTTGAAATAATTTGAAATATTTGTTTTCAGATCCAGGTAGTTTAACAAGGTCACTTTTTATACCCTGTACCCATTGTTATCGGTAAACTGTTAACTTTAAACAATAACTTTATACTCGCTTGTTGCAATTTTGATTGCAAATACTCAATTAGTAGTATAGTTGTGACTCTTTTGTTTTATGTACGTCTTGACCTATATTTTAGTTGAGCAAAATTCTATAAAAGCCGACATTATATGCACGATTTAAGTAGTTCGGGCGTAGGAGAGAACTTTACGGTTTTTACAAGATGAAATTCATTTTAATTCTGGCCTGTCTGGCATTCTGCGCGTCCCAGAGCGAGGCTCAGAGTAGTTGTCGTGGCTGGTTGGGCCCCAGTAAGAATTTCTCCTAAACTAATAGTAAAACTGATTTTAAAATTGTTGCTATTCTACAGGAAATACTACTTGTACTGGCGGTCTAAATGAAGGTCACACTCTCTGGCGGGGTTGTAGCAGAAATGCCAATCGTAATATGTGGTATTACGATACTATAAGTAGGACCTGCTATCATATGATCTATAGGGGATGCGGAGGTAATTATAATCGCTATTGCACCCAGTTTGATTGCATAAGGCGATGCAGGCGTGCATCTTAAACTGCAAATTAAAAATGTTAAATAAATTTTGTTTAAACCTGCAAGAACGGAGGATATTTATTATTCGGGTGGAAGGTTAATGTCTTAATAATGACTCTATGTTTTGACTGACTTATTGGTTTAATGAATAAACGTATTAGAGTTTCAAATAATTTGAAATATTTGTTTTACTGCAGTTATACATAAATGGAGTACAAAGAACTCACGTTGTGTGGCGCCCAACGTGAGTTCGATATTAATCTACAATTTATATACTTAATTCTGCTTGATATATATATTTGCGCAAAGTTAGTATTCCTTTTTATTGCCTTGTACTGTGAATATTATTTTAATAATAATTCCGTAAGGTGAGGGTATTTACAAGTTTCGTACCACCAGCTTTGACCTATTTTCATATTTGAGCGCCAAAAAAACGTGATTTTGAGAGATTTATCATGTCTAAAACGCAAGGATTATAGATGCACTTGAATTAAACCAAGGGATCAAAGCCCGCGTTTAAAAATATATATATTTACCAAGCTACCTTGTAGAATTTCGTGGGCTTTCGATACCGCTCTCATTTTTGGAACCATGCATAAAAGAACGATTAAACAAAGCCATACACAATAGGGTCGAAGTAAACTAAAAATGCAAGATTAAATTAATATTGAGCCCAGATGATACTATAAATGTGAGCAACGGATAGCATAAATACCTATCAAAGTACACTTGGCCCTCGCTTAACACGAACTCTTTTAGCACTAACTCGGTCTTACACGGTTGCAAATTTGCACCCATTCCCCCTTTAACACGCTAAAAACCTCGTTCTTACACGATTGCAAAATATCGATATGTATTTTTTTACTGCGTTTATCGCGTTAGTGCCTTTGTGCCTGTGTCATACGCATGGGTTACTTGTCGAAAAAGGGAAATCCCACATATAATCTGTCAGAATCCATGTACTGAATCCATGTTTCGCTTAACACGATTTCGCTTAACACGACATATTCTAGGAACGTAACCCCCGTGTTAAGCGAGGGCCAAGTGTAATATAATACAACTATTGAAATATAAAAAAATCACTTCCAGTGTTTAGCAAGATCACTTTTTATTGTTAAACTGTTAAATTTAAACAATAACTTTTTACACGCTTGTGCCAATTTTGATTGAGAATACCCAATTCGTAGTATAGTTGTGACTCTTTTGTTTTATGCACGTTTTGACCTATATTTTAGTTGAGTTAAATTCTATATAAACCGACATTATAGGCAGAATTTAAATAGTTCCGACGTAGAAGACAACCTTAGCGTTTTTACAAGATGAAGTTCGTTTTTGTCCTGGCTTTCCTGGCGTTGTACGTGGCCAAAAGTGAGGCTCAGAGCACTTGTCGTGGCTTTGTGGATCCCAGTAAGTATTTACCTCAAACTCAAATTTAAAATGTAGTTTTAAATTATTGTTCAATATTAAACAGGAAATACAACATGCGTTGGCGGTCTGAATGAGGGTCATAATATCTGGCGGCGCTGTAACAGGAATGCCAATCGGAATATGTGGTATTACGATACTGTAAGTAGGTCCTGCTGGCGTATGGCCTATAGAGGTTGCGGAGGTAATAATAATCGCTATTGCACTATGGCTGATTGCCGCGTACAATGCAGGCGTGCAGCAGCTGAAATTGCAACTTAAAAATTTTCAATAAACTTTGTTCAAACCTGCAAGAGCGGAGATTTAATTCAGCGCCTATCCGAATTTAAATTTATTAAAATTATTTACTTGATTGTAAAGCTAGCTATTAGCCGTATCAAAGCAAGCTAGCAAAGACAGTCTTTAAGTTTTCCCACTTTGCCAAATTTAATACTTCAAAACATTCTACATATTGTCAAATATTTTCAACGAAATTCTACAAACATGTCGAGTCGGGAGGGTGGCAAAAAGAAGCCTTTGAAGGCGCCCAAGAAGGATGCCAAAGAGCTGGATGAACAGGACCTGGCGCTAAAGCAAAAGCAAAGGGAACAGCAGAAGGCGCTGGATGCAGCCAAACAGAAAATCTCACAAAAGGGCAGCAAAAAGAATACAAAGTGAAGAAGTTTTTCATTTGTTTGAGTTCCAAAAAATCAGATCTTATAAGCAAACGCTGTAACAAATGATAAATGTGGTTGACCCAACTGCAATAAATTGAGTTATGAGCCCCCTCGGATGATGATTAATTGCCTCTGGTCAGCCAATCAGTTTGGACTGGACCATGCTTAAAAAGTCATCAGAAAAATGTGACATACCCCAGTTGGGCTTTTGCCGGACACGGAGAATAGAGCGCAACAAATGCGCTAAATGGAAATTTTATGCGTTTTTTATGCTAATACATATGCAAAAAAAATAGGGTATAAAAACAGCATCTAAGGGACATCTGTATTGCAACATGTGCTACTTAAGAGGTGTATCAAAATAAGGCAAAGTTTGGGAATACTGTAGGGAGCGAAGAGTGAGTAATATAGGAAGTAAGCGAGGAATGTTAAATTAGAACTGGCTTAACATAGGTCAGAAAGGGATTTGGGCAGGGAATTAGGAAAGATCGAAAATTCTAACCCCCTGGGCATAAGTGCAAAGAAACATCGCGAATTATTTAGTTTATCTTTCATATTTAATATTTAAGCCTTTGATGAAAGTGGTTGGGTTTTTATACAAAATTTAATTACACTTTATGGCTAAAATTTTGATAGACTCATTCAAGTATTATACATATCGTTTTTTATATTTATGTGTATATTTGTTTTTTAATTTTATTTTATAGTTTAGGCGAAAACAAAACGCAAAAAACACTAGCGGAACTCTTAGAGATATTTTATAATTTTATAGAATTATTTGTAGAGGCAACAATTAAGAAATTACACTGGGTAAAACAAGAAGTTGGAACTTTGTAGCTTTATGGTAAAAAAAAATTGTTGAATTTTTGTTTAATTTTATTTTGTGGAAAGTTCGTTTAATGCATAATTGTAATCGTAATGTTAAATGTTAAATCGTAATCTAGTAGAGGAAGCATTTGATATGTTGTAAAAATGTGTGTATTTAAATATAGTATAATTAGTTAAGTTATAATATGCCATAGAGTTGTTTAAGCATAAATTGTTAAAAATTTACAGTTTAAATAATTAATAACAATTGATAATTACGGAATAAGCTGTATAATATTTTCATTATGTTTAGCTTTGTTTTTTTGTTTATTGCATTACGAGTGCTACAACGTTTAGTTCAAGTATTTAAAATAATTTATTATATATTTTAGATGTAATCATATTTGTTTTTATAGTTTTTGTTCTTGTTGGCACACTATCCAAGTCTTATGCAAGAGGTTTTAAGTATGTTTAAGTAGTTTAATTTACTTTAATTTAATTAAATTTATTTAATTGCATATATGCCGAGTATTTTTAATTTAATTTCAATGGGTTTGTCGTGTCATTTGAGTTATCAATTAAATTTATATAATGTTTTATGTATATTTTTGTTTTTTTGTTTTTAATTTACAAGCTTACAAATTATTTAACAACATTGAATGTTTTAACATTTGCATTTAGACAAAAATATTTGCAATTATCATCAAATTACCAAACAAATGAGGGAAAATTTTTACCTTTTTAAATTAAATATTAAAATAATTTTATTAAATATTTTTTTAAGTATTTTATTTACAGTTTAGGAGACAAAGAGCCTGCTGCTTTCTCCCTATACTATTCTCATACTTTTCGCCACTTTTCTCTTCATTTTTCTAGGGATTTCCTTTCCTGGCGCTGAAGAACATGCGTGCCACCTTGCCCAAAGCGCCTACAAAGTCCCAACGCTCCTGCTGCTGCTGCTCTTGGTGCTGACAGTCTGGCAACTCTGCCACCTGCTCGTGCCGCACCTAGGAGGGTGTGGAGTACCAGCCGCTGGCGGGGCTGCCCTTGTGGTACAGATGGAAGCTGGAGTGGGGCGCAAAGTACTGCGGCTGATCCAGATTGCTGTAGGTGACGCCTCCCTCGGTGGTTGTGGCATGCCCCGCATGCGGATGCATGGCAGCGCTGTACGCCTGCGGCTTGAGTGGCAACGCTGTGGCCGCCGTGGCATCCACCGGAGTGGCATATTGTCCACGCAGCGGATCGGCATAGTCGTAACCCCCATTGCTGCTCACCACCAGCGCCGCCGATGGAGGCACGACCTTGGCAGAGTTGTTGCTATCCCTAGGGGATACGGAGCTAGGCGGCGTCATGGCGTTGTGATAGTCGATGGAGCTGTGATAGCCGCCGTAGGTGGACACCAGATTGGTGAAGGCATCCGCCGAATTGGCGACCTTCTGGCTGCCCGGATGTGAGACCGTAGGCGCCGCCGCCGAATGCAGCTGCAGATACTGATTCTCATAGGAGGATTCGCTGCCTGGAGGCGTCGGCAGCGGTCCGCCCTGCTGCTCGCCATAGAACACGCCCACTCCGGTGGGCGTTTGCCGTGCCGTGGCCCGGATTACGCTCTCCCGATTCGCATAGAGCTGGCGGAGCAGCGCAGTCGCCGGCATAGGCGCCGGCTGCTGATAGGGAGCGCCTATCCACTGAATGGTGCTGCTCTTCTCATTAGGATCGAGATGCTGCTGCTGCTGCTGCTGCTGCTGTTGTTGCTGCTGCTGCTGCTTGATCAGAGCATCGGCGCTGAAGTCTGTGCTGGGCTGGTTGTTGTTGTTGTTGTTCGTTGTAGGGGATGGTAGGTGCTTGGACATGGCGTGCTCCAGATCCTTGACAGCGGAGTCTGCCGCAACCGTCGGCTGCTCGTCCACGATGGAGGGCAGGCGACTGCGCGGCTGCTGCGAATTGTTGCCATCTCTTTGAGGTTCCAGTGCCGGCAACTTGCTCAGCGGCTGCTGCTGCTCCGATTGTTGCTGCTGCTGCTGCTCCGCCTGCTCCTCCGCCTGCTGCGCCGCTTTGCTCTTGCGCTTGCGCTTCGTGGTCGCGCTGCTCGTGGGCGTGGGCGTCGGCACGGGCGTGGCAACCGTCGCGGGCAGCACCCCGTCCACCTCCACGCCCAGCGGCGTCGGACTGTCCTTAATCAGCGCCAGGTTCGTCAAGCCGCTGCCATGCCCCGCCCCTGCCGCTGCACTGCGTCCACGGCCCCGCTGCGTGTGCCCCTCCGCGTCCGTCTTGGGCGAACTGATGCCCAGCTTCATCTCACCCGCACTGAGATGCGTGTTGCCCTCGCCGTTGGCATCGCCGCCAGGAGAACCGCTGCTCTTGTCGTTGCCCAGACCCTCCTCGTGCTTGATGCTGTCCACGCTAGGCTCCAGCTGGCAGCAGTCCAGTATGAGGTTCTCGTTCTCGCGATTGCTGCAAGGGCAGTGAAAGAAATCGGTGAGTAAAGTTGGAATTGACCTAGCAAATTAAATGTTTTATCATTACAGCGACCCCACGTTGGGCGCCATAAATGTCATTTGTGGCGCCCAACGTGGGCTACAGGAATTTGTTAAAAACATGCTAAGCTTGCAATAAAGACATTTCAGACCTAAGGTGTAACGCGCCTGCGTCCTTGCAAGTCTCCCAATAGGACACATTCGACTGTATAACACCCTACACAGGGGTTTCTTTCTAGGTAGCTTTTCTAGGCGCTTTCTTCGACACTTCTTTCTCATTCTTCAATATTCACCTAATGACATAGTTCACGCAAATAATATTCTGCTCATCGGCATTTTTGGTGCTGCAGACAACGGTAGCGCAGGTTTGTAGCCAAGTGTAGCCGCCAGATTTGTTCATCAGTCGGTAGTAGCCAGTCAGCACCTGACCCTTTTCGATTACTGCAAATAACATGAGGAATAAATTACACTATGAATAAAATTCTCCCTCTTTATAATACTTACAGTCAGAGTGACTTTTACGCAGGCGATTGGCATCCTCGGCATGGCACAATGAGTACAGGCTTTTGTTCACCAGATCCTCGGGCGTATAGTCCAACAAGTCGGATACTCTAAAGCACAGATATAGAATTGATAAAGCCGCTTGGCTAGGATTATGCCAAATTTTACCTGGGTTCACAATGCGCCACGCGCAGATCGAAGTTGACGCGGGTTACAAACATATCGCACTCCAGGCGTATCTCGTGCACCGAGGGGGGAGGCAGAGCAATGGCCAGTGCCACCATGCCCAGCAGAGGGGGCTGGGATTTGCGGGTGTGAGAGAAGGTGTACTGAGGCCGCAGCTTGCAAAGCAGCAGCACAACCTGCAAAGGTTCCAAGAGAACAGAACACTAAATAAGCAGCTGACTCTACAAATTCTTATATAACTTATATAACTAGGTGAGCTTTTAAGCAGCTTTTGCCAGTTTACAGCGAGCTTTACACACAGAAAGAGCTTAAGAAAAAAAATTTTATCCGAAGCCTTTTTAAGAAAGGGGTTTTTACTCCTAGCT
The DNA here is from genome assembly GCA_035045125.1 of Hypselothyrea guttata. Classification (NCBI taxonomy): domain Eukaryota; kingdom Metazoa; phylum Arthropoda; class Insecta; order Diptera; family Drosophilidae; genus Hypselothyrea; species Hypselothyrea guttata. The sequence continues at coordinate 27,965 of JAWNNJ010001775.1, forward strand.
TTAGGTTTTGGTTCGGGTATTGTTTGAAAAGTTACAACAAATATTTGATTAATTTGGTTACTTATAAATTAAGCTCATCTATTTAGCTTTTATTAAATTGTTCGATTTATGAATTTAATTTTTAGATTTCATTTAAATTTCATATTGGTAATAAAAGATGTAAGTAAGGGTAAGTAATTGAATTTCAATCGGGTTTGCTTAAAAACAAGTTTTAAAGCTCAGTTAAAAAGCTCACATTTTCTTAAATAAAGTCGCTGTAAAGTAGCAAAAGCTTCTGTATCGTAAATGCTTAATTAATGAGAGAGTTTTTATGATGATGAATGCGATGTTGATGTTTGATGCTAAAGCTGATGTTGTTGCTGATGTTGTACATATTGAGGCTGTAGCTTGAGCCTGTGCCATGATATATATACATATATATATTCGATACTGATCAATCTAAAATCAGTTTTTGCATAGCCTTCGTAACAGAAACATATTTATGGCCGAAATTTGGAAACTTATAAACTGATTTTTGGTTTATACAACTAAATTTAGTTTTTAAATTTTAAAAACATATTTTGTTAAATATTTTTTGTGGTATTTTTTTTTTACTAATTTGCCTTGCGTTTTTTGTACTGATTTCAATTGATACGTACCGAATAGTTTGAGGCCGGATTCTTAACATTTTTACCATTGTTATTGTTACCGTTGCTATTGTTATTGTTCGTTGCATCGCTGGCCTGTAGATAAGCAGTGGATGGGATGGTAATACGTATACGGATAATAATGCACAGTAATCCTAACAGACAAGCAACCAAACAAGGTTAGTCTACGCCCCGTCCCCAACCAACCAACAAAAAAAAAAACACAACCCCTCAAGTATGGTTAATACAACTACAAAACAAACCAAACACAAGACAATAAAAAAACAATAAAAAATTAATACTAAATTAATGCCATACACTACGCATCGCCACACTACACTACATGGCACCGCTTCGAGCTTAACACTGCATCCAAGTGCTACTCTATAGGGTATTAGATATAGTCGAAGCTTACCCGATATCCGGAGGATTTGAAGTGGCAGCCGCGTTTGGTCAGCGTCGACTTCATGCGAATGCAGAAGCTGCGATCGTAGCCCTTATAGCCGCTGGTGGAGGCCTGAGTCATGGAGGAAGCCACTGCAGGGGAAGAGAAAGAGAAGTCGTTAGTACTTAATAATCGATAGCACTATCGATAGTTGGGAAATAAATCGATCAGCGGTTGTTTTCGCTCACAGTTTGCACTATTAAAATTGATTTTAAGTGTCTAAAACCTAATGTAGAGCCGATTAATCGATTATTATCGATTTCCGAACGTGTCGATAGTGCTTACAATAGTAAGGTGTTTTTGATAGCATTCAAATAAATTTGTAACTGGTACCCAGGGTGCAGTCGGAACCACAACTCGGACTCGACTCACCGTCAGGATTGTTCGTACCGTGTGTGCCACTGCCGTCATCGGAGGCGCCCGATGTGGGCGATGCCAAGCCGGCAGCACCGCTGCCCCCGCTGCCACCGCCACCGCCACCGCCGCTAACACCACCGCCCGCACCGCTGGTCAGACTCAGGCCCAGCTGATCGGCGATCTCATCGTGATCCGCCTGGTGTATGTAGTCGAAAATGCTGCTGCCCGTCATCTCCACCTGCGACAGTCCCAGATAGATGGACACCGTCTCCGATATGTACAGGAAGCGACCATCCGCCGCCACGGCCAACGCGAAGCCATCCAGCGACTGCAATGGAAGACGGGAATGCGCATTGGAATGGCATGTTAAGTGGCCATATTTGCATAAGCAGCGGCAAGATGGCGGCACTGCTGCAACTCTCTCCCACTCTCTTTCTCTCTTTCTCTTCTTTCTCTTCATGTTTCTCTTCTTACCTGCAGTATGTGGGTGCCCTGATGTTGCTCAAACAAATCAACGGCGGGACTGCGTCGTATGGCTGCACCTGGAAAATAAATACAATTGTAATAAGTGAATAAGTGAATAATGCTAATGAGTGTTTAGGCTGCACAAATAAGCACACTGCGAGAAAGAGTCGCTCTACAATCGGTTTGCATTTTGAAATCTTAATTAAACTAAATAAAATCAATTTTTAGTTAAAGAATATGCGAATATTTTGCTTTAAATAAGTTGGAATATTTTATACTTATGAAAATAACTTAAAACTATTCATATAAAATAAAATAACTATAAATTGTGCTAAAAATAAAAGTTGATAAATAAATTCTAATTCTATAATGGAATTATTATTTAGACAATCCTTTTGAAAATAGTGTGGTTTTATATATTTATTTATTTATTTAAATGTTGACTAAGACCAGTCAACCAAAAATTAAATTACAAATTAAAATAAGTATAATTTAAAATAAGAATTAAAATAAATAAAATTAAGATTTAAAAATAAGAGCAGAAAATCTGGGAAAAAAATGAAATTAAAATATGAAATCAAATTCAAAGACAAAAAAAAGGGCCAGCATTTACTGCGAGCTTATGGGAAAACACAGAAAAACCTAATTAGACCAAGATTAGTGGTTAGTTGGGTTAAGCAATAATACCATACTACGTAAATTAAGATAAATTGTTAGAAAGTGTTAAATGTTGAAGGATAGCGTATTTAATAGATGACATTGCAAATATCATATAGTATATTTTTAAAATAAAAATTTTTTTTAATAAATAAGAATCATATTAAATAAAAATTTATTATACGATTTAATTCCGAGAATTACAAATAATATTTTTAATTGATTTTTTAAAAATATAATTAATATTGTATAATTATTTCAAGAATCATATTAAATAAAAATGTATTATACGATTTAATTCAGAGAATTACAAATAATATATTTAATTGATTTTTTAAAAGTATAATTAATTTTGTAGAATTATTTCAACAAGTAATAATACAATAAATAAATGTTTAATCAAACAATTCGATATCAGCAACTATGGTTTAAATAATAAGATATTAGGCATACAAATTGTCAAAATAGATAACCTTTTCTTTATATCTACTGAAGCTTGTTCGTTTAAATAATAAATAAGCTAATGCTGCTTAAAGCTGAGCAACTCTTCTGCCATCAAACCCCATTAATTCAGTCCCAATCTTGCATCTAGTATCAAGTTTGTTTACTTTCTGGCTGCCAAAACACATAAATATCGAGCACTTGAAGTAATTCCCGCAGTCTCATAAATACGAGTTGAGTTCCAATATTTTCTCAGCTGCTGCCCATGCGAGGCATATTTATTTAATTCAATTATAGAATTTTACGATTATGACCGCACGGTCGAAACAACAACCCCAGCCAGACGCTGACCACACTTCAGGTCATAATTCGCACAAGTGCAAATCGCTTTAGTCTCCAGCCATTCCCGTATCCGATCCCTCTGCCATTTCGCATTTCATGCTGCCAAATCCCCAGTGATTTCAATGCCTCAACTCAGCCGCTAAGTTGGCAAACAGTTTCCGCTTCCGCCGGCCATATGTGGTTGGGTTGCGTGGGCGGTGCAGAGGGCGCTTGGCTGCCATCGCAACTGTGGCTTTAATGACCTTCGGAGATGGCGACCCCGCCGTCTTGTGCCCGTTTCAATAATATATTTTTTGCTGCCCATTTTTTCTCTCCTTATTTTTTTGGCTGTGGGTCAAATTGAAGTGCTTTTTATTGCCCGCAGCTTGTTGCTGCTGCTGCTGCTGCTGCCTTTTGGGTTTAGTTTCGCATAATAATCCAATTGAACGAACGCCTCGCTTTGACCATACATAACGCCCCATTGATTTTGGATTATTTTTTAGTGCCTTGTCTACCTTTTTAGCTCTTGCCAGCTGCCAACTGCCAACTGCCATTGCATTTGCCAGTTGGCATTCAATCGCCTCTCTTGGCACCGTCTTGCCTCTCGACTACAATTCCGGCTTGGAATGCCTTTGGCGTGACAATAACTCGGCGTTGACGATCCATGACGTGGCATTGGCTATGGTGTTGCCGATGGAGATGGTGACAATGCGGACTACTCACCACTCACCACTCACTATTCACAATTATTCAGACTGACGATTATATTTATTGCCATTTATTTGTGGGGAAATTTACTGGCAGTCCCCAGGCCTTATAAGCTTTAAATTTAAGGGAAGCTTGCAGATATTTACTTTTGAAAAGTATAGAATTTGGGAAATTTGTATATGAATAAATAAATAAATAAATACAAGAGTCAGCAAGAGTTGAGCCAGCAAGAGTTAGGCCAGCAAGAGTTAGGCAAGCGAGAGTTCGGCCAACGAGAGTTGGAGCAACGAGAGTTGAAGCAACGAGAGTTGGATCAAGGAGAGCTGGGCCAGTGAGACTTGAGCCAGCGAGAGCCTGAACAGCGATAGCTGGGCAGCGAGAGTTGAGCCAACGAGAGTTGGAGCAACGAGAGCTGGGCCAGTGAGACTTGAGCCAGCGAGAGCTTGAACAGCGATAGCTGGGCAGCGAGAGCTTGAACAGCGATAGCTGGGCAGCGAGAGTTGAGCCAACGAGAGTTGGAGCAACGAGAGTTGAAGCAACGAGAGTTAGGCAGCAGGAAAAATATTGAGTAATTGAGGTTAATATTTATAATATTCCAAATATAACCTTAAATATTACCTTGACTTTTATAGTGTTAGCTTAAGGTATTCCATAAAAGCATAGCCATTTAAGGGTTAATACCCTATGAACAATGCTACTTAAAGAATTATGAGCTTTTAATTGCGCTTTGATCGTTTGTGAAAGCTGCGGTAAATTATCGAGGCAGTTGAGCATATATTAACTATAGTTTTTTCTGGCGATACGGAGAACGTAAACTGGCTAATGGGCAATTCGTAGAAGCCAATTCTGGCAAGGCTTATGGGCCATAGACTCTAGGTAGACCCCCCGTTTGATTGGCCTTCTGAAATTCCACTTTGGCAGTTGCCACTGTGACAACAATGACGACGACGACAACATCGATAAATGACAATAATAATAAAAATGCTCCAGTGACGTGAGCAACAACAACAATAAACTATCAACAAAATGGCCGCGCATGCGCAGTAAATAAAATAAATTACGCTTAATAGCGATATTTTATGCAAATCAAGATTTCGAGGTCCCCCAACGTCAGGGCAAACTTTGAGCTCCAAAAAGCAAAAGACCAAAAGCAAAATACCAATAAATTGTTATATTTTTTTTCTTTCGGTTTTTTTGTTTTGTTTTGTTTTTTTTTTTTGTTTTTGGCTGCCTGTCAAATTGTTTAAACAGCTTTTAAGGTGCGCACGCATATTTCTGCTTTTCGGCCATTGAAAAGTTGACAAATTTTGATTTCACTCGAAAACCCTATGTACAATTGAGCCGACTGGCTATAAAATGTAGGCAAATGTGTTTCCTACTTTCGGTTTTATTGCTGCCCCTTCCTATTGCACACGCATACGCATACATTAAATGGCGTCCAATATGGCCGCCTACGCGCTTCAAGTACAGTCAGGCAGCACCGTATGCAGATGAGCCAATGAAAATTTCACTGCACTTAAATTTGGTGGCCTTACTCAAGTGTACAATAAGTACGATAAGCATGTCATCGAGTTGCCAAGCCACTTGGCACATAACACAGACGTATCTATGCAGACATTTGTAATTTATGCCAACTTTTAAAGCTATATAATAGACAACGTAGATTCTAGCGGAATTTCAGACATTTTATGGGGAATTTGTATTTAACAGAATTGCAGAAATTGGGAAACCTTAATACAGAATAAAATATAATAAAAATAAATAAAATAATAAGAATAACATATAATATATATATATATATAAAATAGAAGCCGAAATATAAGGGCATAAAAGGGATATGAAATTTAAAAAATATCGTAAGATAATATAGGAGAATTATTAGGAATACCTAGTGTTATTTGTTGAAAGTTTCTATTTAATCAAACAACAGAGTTTGATAACTTTAAATATAAAATGCTTATGTTAGAAAAACTCGTCTTTAAATATGAGATGGTTGAGCTAATTTAATAACTATGTTCGGATTTCCTAAAATGCCGAAAAAAAGAAAACTTTTTTTGAAAGAATTGAGTAGTATAAGCAAGAGCAATAAAAAATTCAATTGAATTGATAGATTTGAAATGCAAAATTCGTTTCTGCTCTTATTTTGAAATCTTAAATTTTATTTATTCTAATTTTTATTTTTATTTTAATTTTAATTTGTAATTTAATTATCTTGGTTGACTGGTCTAAGTTAACATTTAAATAAATAAATTTCAAAATATATATTAAATTTAATTCTTTCAATTCGATATGCCTAGGGGGAATTACATTTGTTTTTGTGATATTCTAAAATATATAAATTGTATATTTATATTTTATTTATATTTATATATATTTATTTCTTATGTATTTATATTTATTTATCTTTAGATTTATTTATACTCATAAGAATTGAATATATCTATATATCTATCTATCTATTTATCTATAGATTTATCTATACTCATAAGAATTGAATATACCCAATTTCTAATAATAAATAATATTTCTTTTATGGAGTTTACTTACTTTTGAGCTTACTGCTGCTGGATGCCTCACGTGTCCATGGCGGATCCCCGTGTCCGGAAAAGTCTCTCAATTTCAAATAGCTTATGGTCAGTCTTATAATGGAAGCCTTATCCAGTTGGCTGGTGATCGCTGCTGGGAGTGGCAGCATTTTGGCCAGCTCATAGAACTCGTAGTTCTCCTTGCCACGTCTCGAGCGTGCCGCATCTCTGGACTTCTCCTTGCGCAGCTCCAAGATGCTGCAAGTACAAATGGATAAATAGAGAGACATTAGCGACAGCACAGACAATACCATGGGCAATAAATATTGATATAAGGCAATAAGTAGACACTGATGTATGGCCGACAGCCGAGGATCCTCCAAACAGAGTCGCTTGACTCTCACCTCAGCTCACCTGTCGTCCCAAGTGTCAGGCCAGACAATTTGGCAATTTGTTTGCCTATCCCTCTGTTTGGTGTCTGCATTGTGATGAAATGGTGTCAGAGCCAAACAAATTGCCGCACATTTGTCAGCCTTTCAACGGCTACAGATCTTGGGTTTCTTACGGAATAGTTCTCAAAAGCTAGAAATATTGCCTAGGGATTTCCTGCATTGTTCGCCATTAGCTGTAGTTGATATTTGTATTATGTGTATAATGCATAATGTACACATATTTGTACAGTCTGTCAACTCGAGCGTAGTGGAGAACGCAACAGTTCCCACCGAGATGCCGACTCTTTGATACGGATTCGAAGTGGAACCAGTTGCGGTTGAGGTTGAGGTTGCAGCTTTATTTCCTCTTAATGCACAGAAGTTTTCATTCGGCAAACTGTTGCAACTGCCGAGGCCTGAAAGCGGCCTCAAAGACAGCCGCCTGGCACTGTGGGTCGGATCTGTTTGTCTGCTATCAGAGAGCGGGCATCTGGCCATCATCTTAGCCAGAAAACTCCGCTTCAAGCCTTCATAATTTAAGCTTGTTGTCAGCTCTGTTGTTGCTTTTGTAAATGTTTTTTGGGCTGTAGTGAAATTTGACTGCACTAACAATGAAAGGGCATATGGAAATTGTAGAGACATTTGAGCTCTTGCACTGAGAGAAAAATTATGGGTTTTCGTAGTTGAATTGGAAAGCTCTATAAGTGGTAAATCTTGATCTAAGAAAGAAATTCTTCATTTAAATTTCAATTCCTAAGTCAGTTTAGATATACAGTGAATCTAATCTTTTGAATTAACTTTTAAGATCAAAATACGATACGATTCGATAACAATTAAATCATATTTATCTATTCTGAAAATCGCTTTTAAATCGGTTAATAAACACAGAAGTTATTAATGATACAACATTGTCTATTTTGCATCGTTCGCTATATAGTTTGGACTGCATTTTAATTGATCTTAAAATCAAACCTTATTAAATTCAATTTCTTTGCGATTCTACGTCGCTTTGTATATCAATTCTTCAACAAAACAAGATTAATTTAAGATCTTAATTTTGTAGAACAAATTATTATTCTTCTTAGTTAATTAAGTTCATCCATAGACACATCAGTTTGTCCTGACTGATTGGCTGACTGACTTCTTATCATTTTTATTAGCATGTTTTTATATTTTACTTTATTTTAATTTACTTTACAGGGTATTACAAAGTCCGCTACATTTTCAAAGCCTACATTTTGTGGCCTTTTAAATTTATTTAAAATGCGCTCATCACTAGCTCAAGCCTCGTTTTGTGCATGTTTATTCGAGTCGTGGCAGCTTCTGCAGGGTATTGTTCAGTATCAACTCTGATACTTATCTGGCTGTGTCGTTTTGGGTTATAAAAATATTTTTGATAATTAAAATGAAACCCGTACCACATGCGTCTGCCACGGGCCAAGCCAGTTTTTGGTTATTTTTTTGTGTTTTATGATTAAGTAAAAATCTACACAACTTTTAATTAGTTTTGTTAAATCTCAGGCTGCGTTGAAATTACAAATTACGTTGCCAGCGCTACAAGTACCTGGTTTCCAAATAAAAAACTTGGTTCAAAGAACCTATAGAAATACAATATATAAGACTAAACGAAACTGTTGCAGGCATTTAATTTGTTAAATAATTGGCATAATTCGCCACGCCTTGGCATACAACAAATCAATCTCCGAGTCATCAATATAAATAGGTTTCAAATTAACCTGAGAGATATGTCGATGTGTCTACAAGTAGAGCGAAATGTGCATTTCTTAGGTAAAATATCCCTTAACATGTGTCAAGCTGCCGTCGTGATAAATGATTATTGCTGCGTGTTTTTTAATTTCGCAAAAAACTCAACAGGGGCTGCAATTTGGCGTATAAATTGCACGTCATTAGCAGAAATGACCGGAGATTCGGGCACAAATTGCAGTAGTTAAAAAACAGCAGTTATCTTTTTAGTTAAAAAACTTTGAAAGCTATTTCTTAGCTACCTCTATGTGCTTCTTAGCCTTAACCTTTTTCAGGCGGAAGGCAACAGTCGGAAGAAACCTGCTGTGACCTTTCAAACAAGTTGTCTGTTGCATATCTTCGCTGTTTCTTATGCGATCGTAATAAAATTCATAACATGGATGGATAACGCCGTAGGCTACAGTACATATCAAATCACTAGACTGTAGCTATACAATTTTGACTGCTTTAGTTTTAGTTTGAAGAATGTATCCAAAATCTAAAATAGGAGAACCTATATTCCAAACATGGTGTCTCTAGCTCATTTAGTTTGCGAAATCTAGGCATTGAAACAGAAGGAGAGTTTTTTTTTTTAAGTAAATAAGTATACCCCTTTATTCATTTTCCACTTGATTGGCTGGGCATGCCCCTTTGCTTGTCTTGCACCTAGGGTATTAGCACTTAATATTGGCATTTGATTAAAGATTTGGTGCACCTAAGCCGATTACAAGCCACATTTTGGCATATGATTTTGCCAATCAAACTAGAAAACAATTCGATCGCGATAAGGGTGAGGGCCGAAGAAAGAAAAGCAGCGTAAACTACAGCTATTATTTTCTTTTTCTTGTTGTTTTCCTTTCTTCACACACTGCCAACTGCTGGCTGTCAGCATAAAAGGATAAGACGGTGTCGGGGCATTGTTTATGGGCTGTGAGAAGTACCGTTACGGCGTTACGGCTTTATCAGGGGATAACGCAGCGGGATAACTGTAACTGCAGTTGACTCACATTATGTAATCGCAGTTCTTGGAAGAGCACATAAAAAGTAAAACAATGCAAATACAAACAGAAATATTGAAAAATGACAAACCAAAATAAACACGCTATTCTTCTATAACAACAAATGGGCACTGGGTATAAAAAGTAACAGGGGCACAGAAGTTATAGAATAAGGTAATAATGATAATTTATAAAATAATAATATTTGTGAAAAGCAAACTTAATTGATTAATTGATTAAACATATTTTAATATTGTTTATTAACTTTCATGATTTGACAGTTTTTAGTTTAGTTTAAAGTATTTAATAAGATTTTAATTAATCAAAGTACAATAGTAATATTCAATTGAGGTATTTTATTATTATTTATATTGAATTAAATTGTATTATGCTCAAATATTTTATTATTTTTTTGCATTTATGTTGAAATGTTCTAAAATGTGCTAAGAACAAATTCCTTATCAAGCAGAAAAAATTTTTAAAAAAAGCAGCAGTTAAAACTCAGGATGTAAAACTCTTATCAGATTTGAATATTAAATTAAAAACTTCAATTCTAGGGTTAATTGTTGATGGATAATTTTATTTTTATACGATCAAAATGGTTTATAAAACCTACAATTAAATTAAAATTATATTAAAGAAAGCAATACTCTGCTTAATTGTAAGTTTTATTTATTAATTATTTTAATTTATTTTTTTTCTGACTGTTATTTTATTTATTTATTTATTTTATATTAGTTTGAAACTTCAAATTAGGAAATAACTTTAGCTTGTATATTTTATAGTTAAATAATAAATATATAATAAAATATATAACTGCTTAATTGTAAGTTTTATTTATTCATTATTTTAATTTATTTTATTTAATGAGAGTTATTTTATTTAATTGTTCATTATTAAATTTTCATTATTAGTTTGAAACTTCAAACTAAGAAATAACTTTAGCTTGTATATTTCATAGTTAAATAATAAATAAATAATAAAACACTTAACTAAAAATCAAAAGTAACTCTATTTTATATTATATTTTTTCCTCTATTCCCTTTTAAATATTAGTAATATTTTGTTTCTAGTCATGATTGGGTTAATTGGGTTAACACACGTTGTTAGCCATGTTTGATGGCTTTAATGGAAAACTTGTTTGTAATTTACCCCGTGTCAACTAACCCCGGTTCGATGGGTTGCTGTTGTGGATGCATGCCAGGTGCGCCTGGCTGGTGCTGATTGGGCATCTTGTTGTAGGGCGGCATGCCGCACAGATCCTGCGTGGGCATCATCCAGGAGTGGGTGAAGGGCACCGCGGGCATGCCCAGGGAGCCGACCATGTGGCTGCCAGGATGCCCCGGCGTTGGCTGCCGCTGATAGCCGGCGTAGTCCATGGCCACCGCCTGATAGGGCAACATTTTGAGCTGAAGTTCTCGCTTAAACTTTCACTGGGATAACAGGGCGTATGCGTAATGCTTAACACTGGCACATTTTTAATAGATTGCACTTGGCGATTTGTAATTTCTGCTTTTTTATGTGATTTTGTGGCACACTTTCGAGGGGTCAACGCCGCATGCCTTTTGTCTGTCTGGCAATTGCAGCACGCGTACGTGTCAGTTGCCGGCTTCAATTATCCTTGAAGGCACACAAGCACAGTTATAGCTATATAGAGATATATATAGATATATATAGAGTTATATACACATGTGCCAGCAGCTCGTAACACGCACGCCAGAGACTAAAGTCAACGCGCCTCGATTGGCATTCAAATTAGCGAGCCATCGACTTGGCCACTTTTATGATGTGCAGCGTTGCCAGTTTTCAGTGTTTTTTGCTTTTTTTAATTTTTATTTTAAGATGTATTTTTGGTTATTTTATATTTTCAAACTGACTATTTCTGGCCAGCTTTGCCAATTTGGCTAGTTTCTGAATTGTATTTATTTTGTATTTATTTATTTTTATTTACTTATTAATATTTTATTATTTTATTTTATTTTAATTTAATTTTTTAATCCTGTATTTATCAGATTTATTTAATTTTTTATATTGACTGAATTTAAATTATTTATTTCTCTGCATATTTATTTGATTTTATATATTTTTGTTTTGGAATTATTTTTGAGTTATTTTGCAATCTTGGCTCTTTCTGTGGATGTCTGGCAACGCCAAGCGTTGCTTTTTTGACCGTCAAAGGCGTTTGGCACGTCGCTGCCAAATTGCAGCTTCCAGGCTGTGATTGGAATTCGGATTGGGATTGGGACTGTGATTGGCGCTCGGCTGGGAGTCGATGGCGGCAGAATGGCGGATGTCGCGGCCTGCAAACAAATGGGCGTCAATTACGCACGCACAGCACACACACAGGCACAGACACAGACACAGACACAGATAAGAGATAACGGATAACGGATAAAAGATACACACGGATACGGCACGGACGCGCACACGGATACGGATACGTTTTACGCCGGAGTTGCACGGCCGGGCAGCGTACGTGAAAACTGCAGCGTTCGCTGCTGCTGCTGCTGCTGCTGCCGCTGCTGCTGATAATGATGAGACGTCAAACGTAAAACGTAGAACGTGGAACGTATAACGTAGAACGTAACGTAACGTAAGTGGCGACGAGCTGTGTGTTTACGTTGTACGTCCGTTGCGGGCGACGAGTACGTGCAGAATAATTCAGAGTCACGTTCACGTCACGAACAAAACCAAAGTAAGGCAAAAAAGCCGACTGCGCTGCCTCCGCCGCTGCCGCTGCCGCTGCCCCTGGCAACAACAACAGCAAGTGCGAGCGAGCGAGCAAGCGAGAGAGAGAGAGACAATTTTTTGGGGGTGACATCTTTGACTCGACACGAAGTAAACGACGAAGTCAACAACGACGACGACGAAGTTAACGACGATGACAACAACAACGGCCAACGAACGTGAGCAGCGGCAGCGGCAGCGGCGCCAGCAGCACGGCTCGCCTGTATGTGTGAGAGTCTTAACTGGTGTTTGTGTGTGTGTGTGAGCACCTGACACAGCGGCTGGTCATGTACAGCGAGCACCAGTAGCATTTTAAGCAGCCTCACGCTCCAATTCGCCGCAAGCGCGCGCTCTCGCTGTTTTCGCCGCCAGCGTGCGTGTGTGTGCGTGCAAATGGGCGGGACGTGACCGCCGTCGAATCGGAATCAACATAGCGCGCATACCAAATGAGCCAGCAGCCAATGTGTGCGAGCAGCAGCGCAGCACAGCACACAGCAAGAGAGCATGCTTGCTCTCTCTCTCTCTATGGCTGTTGCGCTCTCTCTGTCTGTGTGTACGTGCAAACTGGTTTCGCCTGCTCACTCGCTCGCACTCACTGGCACTGGGCATGAACTGGCAGACGTGCTCTCTTGCTCACGCTATTATATACTTAGAGAGCTGGGATTTGTTGTTGTTGCTGTTGTTGGGGCCTGCGTCACGCGCAGCAATTAGTTTACTTCTTTACACATTTGGGAATTTGTTTAGCGACTCTTCGACTGTTTGCCTCTCGCTCTTTGTGTGGGAGGGCGTCTCGCTTTTTATGTGTGTTTGTGTATGTGACCGAAATGCCAATGACAAAATGCCAATGGAGGCACAGGCTCAACAAACTCAGCAGCGATCCTGTCCCTCTTCGTGTGAGCGGAGAGGGGGCACACACACACACTTACGCACACAGTTACCTGGCCATCTAACAAATCGTTGGGCTCCGCAGTTGGAGCCCTTTTATTATTCTACGGCCGCACGCACCGAATTTGACTTTTTCGCCCCGTTTTATGATGCGTTTATAATAATTTTCAAGCCGTTCCGGCAATTGTTTAATTTCATCAATGGGCGCCCGCCCGATCACAACTTTCCAAACTCTCGGCCGCCATTTTGTTGCGGCGTGCTACAGCTCTAACCAGGGCTGCAAGCACACACATTTTATTGCAGCTTTAAGCGCCGTTATAATAAAAATCATTTATGCTCAGATAATGAAAAAATAGTGTTTTGAAATCAAATATTTAAGTTCTCAGTTAATATGTAAATAATAAAATGATTTTTAAATGATTAAAAATATATGCTAAAAAATATCTAAAGTAATTAAATATATAAATGATTAAATTAATAAATAATAAATAAATTAAAAATGTGTACTTGAAATTAAATGAAATAGTATAAAAAACTTTAAAATTGTTTTTTATTTTTTTTTATGGTAAACTCTTAGTGTAGTTTAGTAATTTAGACCATAGTGAAGTATAGTAATTTCAAGTTATATATACAAGTGTATATATTTATTCCTAATGAATAGGGTTATTAAAATGAAATAATGAATAAACTTTTGAAATATATTCATAAAGTTCTAAGTAAATTAAAATATATTAATGTATTAAATATTATATTAAAAAAAAAGAAAATAAGAGAATAGTAAAAGTTAAATGCTAATAAATTTTTATTTGTATAATAAATAGATTAATAAATAAATCAAAATATATTAATATATTAAATATTATATTAAGAAAAATAATAAATAAAACAATAATAAAAGTTATATTCTAATAAATAAGTATAACAAATAGATTAATAAATAAATCAAAATACATTAATATATAAAATATTATAAAAAAAGAAAACAATTATAAAAGTTAAATTCTAATAAAATTTTATGTATATCATTAATAGATTAACAAATAAATCAAAATATATTTATAAATTAAATATTATATTATAAGAAATATAAAAAAAACAATAATCCGTTTGATTTGGTTTAATGTTATAAAAATGTTCGAGCTAGTTCTAATCAAACCCGGTTTTAAAGTCAAGACTGTAAAATAATTGAAGGCCCAGATTATAAAACAATTTGAGCTAATCGATAACTGCACTGCTTTCACTAAATTGCCGCTATTTGCTTGTTATCGATTGTTGTGGCAGCGCTAATTGGAGGTGCAATTGCTGCTGCTGAGGCAAATCCCCTACGATAATTACGTAAGCGCAACGTAACGTAAGTGGAGCATGTGTGGAGACGTGATCGATTTCTCGTGCTCCGCAGAGGAAGCAGCAGCTGGGGACAGACGTGGACGGGACGTAGGGGGAGTGGGAGTAGGAGACGGAGTCGGAGACGGAGCCAGACAAGTTGGCGTAGCAAATTCTCCCACAATTACGCGTCGCTGGCGGCAATTGTGAATTTTAAAAAGGAAACGTGCCAAGTGCCGGTTGGAGATTGGCGGTTGGCGGGACGCGGTTTAAGAATTTGCTTGGCTGTGGAGAAGAGGGAGGGTATCAGGGGGGGCGTGTGTAGTTGAAGCAGACAATGAATGAGGAACTAAAACTCAGCGCCAGCTGCCAGTTTCCCTTTCGGCCTGCCCCACACTCTTCCCCTCCTTTGCCATAAAAATCGAACGTGAACGTGGCCCGCTGAGCCGTGGCGTTTCCGGTTAAAACGACGGACGTTTCCACGTGCAGACAGCGCCCAGACGCTGGAATCGGAATTGGAATTGAAATTGGGCAGCCTCAGCCTCCGCCTCAGCCTCAGTTGTAGGTCGGGAAATTGATGCGTGCGCCTGCGATGCCTCGAGGACAATGGCCACGTCGACGTGGACGTGAACGTGAACGTGCAACGATGCGTGTGGGCCTGCCCCCGCCCCCCTGCACACTGCTCCCTGCCACAAATGTATGCCAGTCGGAAGTGGAGTCAGATTGAAGCGTCGGAGAGCCAAGAGAGTCTAAACCTTGCCATATAAAGGTGCGTGCCGGGCCGAGTGCGTGCTGCGGCTGTTGATGGACCTATCGGACATGAGCTTGAGTTTTCATTTCGGTTTTGGTTTCAGTTTCAGTTTCAGTTGCTGCCGCTGCTGCTGTTTTGGTTTTTCAAAATCCAAAATAAAAAAAAAAAATAACAGAAATCAAAACAAACGCACACAAAATGTGTATTCCAGTCAGGAGCTGACGTCGACGTCGCTGCCAATTGTTGCATGACTTTATGAATGGGCCATCCACAGAGGCCGGCACGTATGCAAGTGCCTCTCTCTAATCAGTTGGCTGCCCCGTTCCTGCCCCTGCCCCATTACAGGAAGAACCACGCAGAGCGGGAGAGCACGATAGAGAGACCGGGGGAAAGAGCGCGCAACACTTGCCAGTTATCCATCACGTTTTCTCGGACACACGAGGCATCCATTTCAAATAGCCAGCCGCAAAGCAGACCAACGTGATTTGCGAAAAATCAAAATAAACAAACGCTCAAAGAGTCAACGCTTCCAGCGATCGATAAGTGTATCGATAACAGTATTTACGGCAGTGTTGCAGCTGAAGAAGTTGTCGAGAAAAATGCGATCAAAGAAGGTGTTTCCCAGGCATTTTAGCTGTTAATTATTTGCCGATTGAAAGATTAAGTCTAAAGCTTGAGATGTTAACCATTTTAGTATCAATAATCTTTTTCTTCTCATTTAAAATATTTCCTGTATTTTAATTTCTAAAAAATTTACTTTTTGTATTTGGAATAAACTATCTTAGTAATGTTTAAAATTTGAACAAAATAGTTTACAAAAGATAATAGGATAAGTGGGCATATAAAGGCAAGGATTATAGTTTTTTGATCAGGCAGATCAGTTGAATGAATTTTTTAGGAGCTTCCTACTTATCATAAGTCTGTTAATATGTCATCCTCTCAGTTGCATTTTCGTCAACTGATCTGTAACTGATTTCCTAAGCTTGTATCTATATCTATCTATCAGTTTAACTATAGATAATATATATTTGACCATCGATATCCGGAGTTGTTTCTCAATATCCCTATTTCGTATGCAAAAACATTAGTAGTCTGCACTACTCGTTGATCAACAATCGATAATAAGATTATTTATAGACGATTACACGCATAATCCACAACAAAATTCTCCTATTCCACTACGCAAAAGGATCAAGAAACAGAATCGAGGATCAGAATCAGTTTGAGTTGCATTTCAAATGTTTGCTCAGAGGAAGCAATAAACTAACCACGATCGCTGATCTGTCATGAGCCTGCTGCCCGGCCCACAGGAGAAAGCAATAAAAGTGACACAGGTGATAAAATAACACAACGAGATGATTCGTTTTTCTCTCCTTTTTTATGCCCTGTTTGTTGTTTTTTCGAGTAGCAGAGAAATTGCCAGTTATCAGCGTGTAAGATCAGTCAGAGTTTTGGGTTTTATGGCGCAGTGAAAGGTGAAAGGTGAAAGGTTCTGTAACTGTTCTTGGTGCCCTGTTACACAATCGAAATACAAAACGATTCATAATACACATAAAACAGAAATCAACCACAAAACAAACACAACAAAAACAATTAAGCAATAAAATGTTAGAAGGAGCTCAGATGCTTATCAAACGGTTTCCTGAATTACAAATTATTTCTAGTTATAGGCTGTAAATATTTTATAATATTAAAAAAATCTGTTCTATTCAAAACAAGCTACAACTTGGCTAGAAATGTATGAGTTCAATAAATATTTAAATGACTGAATAATACTAAACAATATTTAATTTATATCTATTTACTAATTTAAATTCTTTGCCTAATCAAATAAAAATCATGCCAACGATCTAGCACCTTAGCTCATTGCATTCATTCCAAGCTCAGCAAATCAATTTTAATTGTTATTTTCGACATTTTTTTATCAGCCGAGAATAAATTTAACTTTAGCAGTTACTGTCAACTGATCAATTGCCACCGATCAACCGATCAGCTTAGATCGTTGACTTTTTGCCATAAATTTGCTTTGAATGGCAAAAACAAATTCAAGCTGTCAATTGACTTAACCACGAGTACAATCTGTTTTTGCACTCCACACTCCACTCCATTCTCTGATTGAATCGATCTGTTTTGTTTCGTTTTGTTTTGTTTTGTTTTGTTTTGTTTCGTTTTGTTTTGTTTCTTTTTGTTGTGGACTTTACAGGTATTTAGCAAAAATAATTGGCATACCGAACCGTCGGCGTTAACTACGCCGACACAAAGTGCCCAGTTGTGATTGGAATTATTAATTAATATTCTTGCACCTTGCCAGAACTACGCTGATTATATAGTGCGCAGATCTGGTCTAAAATCAGGATGAAGCAGAACTAGAAGTAAAGGGAATCAGGGGCTATTGAAAATATTATTTATTACAGTACAGAAAAGAGACCTAGAAGTAAAGGGAATCAGGGGTAATTACAAAACAAAATATTATAAATTACAGTACCGATAAAGAGATATAGAGATGCAGAGATACAGAGATAGAGAGATATAGATATACAGATAATATTTATATGAGTAAGAATATAATATTTATTTATTATATATTTTGATTTAAAAAAAACTCAGGATAGATTTAAGTAAAAATAAAGTTCAATTCAAGACAAAAAAATTTTAAATTAATCCGAAATGTTCCTAACTATTCCTGACTATCCAAAACTTACTTAAAATCAAGCCATTCTGGATTACATGATTCTTATTTGAATTAAGTAAGTTTTTACTCAGATTATGTAATTTCTGGATAACACGACCTTTGATCCGTTTCTGGATTGCATCAAGTAAGAATGGCTTGATTGTTTCTTTGAGTGTACTAATCATTAGAAGCGAGAAAATCTAATATTATATATAAGAACATCAAATCAAATTACATGTCTCATTTAAAGAACACCATACAAAAATACAAAAATTGTAAAATTTATAACAATTATTTATGTGACAAATTAAATAATTAACTATACTTTTATTGCTCTATTTAACGCAAAGATTTATCCAAATACAGCACATAGTATTATTTAATTTTTAAAGTGCAGAATTTCTTAATCATTTTGGCCCCATGAGCATTTTCATTGAGCCGAATCGGGCTGCAATTGCTCTCAACTTAATTATAGAATTTAATCAGCTGACATA
This sequence comes from Hypselothyrea guttata, assembly GCA_035045125.1. Classification (NCBI taxonomy): domain Eukaryota; kingdom Metazoa; phylum Arthropoda; class Insecta; order Diptera; family Drosophilidae; genus Hypselothyrea; species Hypselothyrea guttata. The sequence continues at coordinate 46,533 of JAWNNJ010001775.1, forward strand.
CATTCCAGAAATAAAATGTTATGCACTAAATATAATAAACACTCGGAATCAGGGCATTATTATGGACGGCGGAGAGTCAACAGCACGCAGTTCGTGACCATGACAGCAGCTGGAGAAAAAACAACAATGAAAAAGGCTAAAAAGCGCCGAGGATGAGCAGCAGCAGAAACAGGCAAGAGAAGATGGCCAAAAGGGAGCAGTGCTGATTGCCTCCTACTCTTCGGCTTGGCTCTTGCAACTCTGGACTCTGGATGCTGATGTCGAAGTGAGCTGGAAGCGTGTTCAGGAGCAAAGTGCATTCCGGGCGTGTTTTTTTTTTGTATACCCTGTATTTTTTGTTGCTTCGTTTTCGAGTTGTTATTGTGGGCTTTGAGTTTGTCATTTGCGTTGTTCAATTAATTGCAGAAATCAATTTAAGCAATGCTACTTTGCCCCATTGCGGCATTGTTGATCGATTCATTGGAAATGTGCCTTTGGGTTTTGGATTGAGAACGAGACTGAGACTGAGAATGAGACTGAGAATGAAACCCGGCAACTGGCAGAGAGATTCTTACTGGGTGCGTAAACCCTTTCCACTGCCTGCATTAATTGCCATTTCATCTAGAAGGCCAGAAACTAGTCTTAGCAATCATTTGATGAGTGCAACATCTTCCGGCAAGCCGGCAGCCAAAGCTGGGCAAAAAGAGTGTGACAACGCGCGACAGCCCCGAGATAAATCCAATTAGTCCGATATTTGTACTTTTTATGTGAGAATTCCCATTAAAAATGTAAAATGTCATAACAACGAGAACAAGACAACAGACAAACAGCAGCAGCACTGACAGCGATTGTGCTCAGAATGCAGCCGCTCTAAGGCCTAGACGAAGCCACAATACGCTATTTGTGCTATGTGGGTAATAAGTTTAATTAGAAAACATCGGCAGATTCTGCTGAAATTCGGTCTGTAATTCATAAATGATATAGAATTGCTGTGTGTAGCATTTGAGTGCGTTAGCTTTGAGCTTCACAAAGTTACGCCTCAGAAATGTCTCCATTAACTTATTGCGCTATGTAGGTAATAAGTTTAACTAGAAAATATCAATACATTCTGCGTAAATTTGAAATATAAGTCATAAAAAATATATAGAATTGTTGTGTGTAGTATTTGAGAGCGTTAGTTTTGAGCATAACCAAGTTAGGCTTTGGAAATGTCTCCATTAACTTATAGACCTATGTAGCTAATGAGTTTAACTAGAAAATATCAACAGATTCTGCTCAAATTTGAAATATAAGTCATAAAAGATATAGAATTGTTGTGTGTAGCATTTGAGTGCGTTAGCTTTGAGCTTGACAAAGTTACGCTACAGAAATGTCATCATTAACCTATTGAGCTATGTAGGCAATATGTTTAACTAGAAAATATCAACAGATTCTGCTCAAATTTGAAATATAAGTCATAAAAGATATAAAATTGTTGTGTGCAGCATTTTAGTGCGTTAGCTTTGAGTTTAACCAAGTTACGCCCCATTGACTTATTTTCCTATGTAGGTAATACATTGAACTAGAAAATATCAATAGATTCTGCTGAAATTTGGAATGTAGTTCATAAAAGCTATATTATAGCTGCATCTAATAATTCAGCGCCTTAGCTTTAAGCTTAACAAAGTTAAGCCTTAGATTTGTCTTCATTATCTTATTGACTGTCGAACTGCTTAACAAAGTTGCCACACCTGCAGTTAGATCATCACATTAACGCTGTCAGCAACGGTTTCTGCCATAACAACTGCGCTGATTCCGCAGACTTGGTCTTAGTCTCAGATTGAGTACGAGTATCTCATAGATGCGACATGCGCCTTTGACGTCTGGCGGCAATGTTGGCGACATCTCAGCTTGGCATTCAATAATTTTATGCTAACAAATGCGTCGCCAAGTGGCGCTGCTTGAGAAGCTGGCATATGGAGAGAAGATCTCCAGGGGAATGGGAGAGGGGGGAGGGGGAATGGGGGCAACGCAATGGCATTGCAAAGAGAATCATCGTTTACGGTAACATTAACACTTACCGCGCATTCACCGAGGACTGAGCGGCACCGATCTCCTCCATGGACTTTCTGCGAAGTGAAAAACCGAGAAAAAAACAGTAAACAAAGACGGTATAGATTTAGCTTGGGGCCTGTTGAATATTCGATTAGTGGAAAAAGTTGGCATTTTCTAAATAAATTAAATTAGCTGATAAATGTGTCGGCAATCGGCGTTCTCAGCGTGGCAGAAAACTCACCTGTCGCCCCAGCAAAGCGCATCCTCGCGATATCTGTGAAAACCAACAGAAAATAAATGAAATCAAATATTTTTTTAAACATAATTTTAAACTATTTATAAAATATCAAACTGAGCGCAGCTGCAATTATTCTTTTTGCTTTCCTGTCTGTACAATGCTTTGATACAAAAGTAAAGTAAAAACGGCAATATTGTGTCTTTAATAACTTTTGTGTTTGTTAACCGAATTCAATGCGCTTTGAAGAATAAACAAATATAATAGTAGATTATATGTATTTTGAGTATCAAGATACCATATTCAATGTTTCGCTTGTAATTCGAATTTAATCGATTGGGATTTAAATGGGGCTTGGCAAGGCATACATCTACCTACATTAAAAAAATGATTACACTAGCTCTTAAAGTTTTCGAGATCTATGCGTTCATACAGATGGATTGACAGACAGCTTTATCGACTCAGCTCCTGATCAAGAATATATATACCCTTATTACCCTTATATTTACAGTCTCCTAAAGCTATTAACCCTATTCTTATCCATTTCATGGGTACAGGATATAAATATGTGATTAGCCAACTCTGACAAGGTCAACAGGAAGTCGAGAATCATCTAATAAACAACAATCAACATGGCAAATTGCGCTCACTAACATATTGGCCAGCTTTATAATCAAGTGCATTGGCTCAGTTTGAAAATTTATTGATTTGCCTCGATTTGGCCAACTCGCAACTCTTCAGTCTCCCCCTTTTCGTATCCCTCAGGCCGCACAGCGCCAGACAATTTTCGTCATAGCAGCGAACAGATCGTAAATCATTGCCCAAAAAAAAAGAGCGAAAAATAAAATAATCTGAGACTTTGTTGCCTTCAAATTGTCCCGTTTTGGCCGCGAATTTTCTGACCCTAAATCGAAGGAGATTTTTTTGTAGGTAAAGGTTAAAAACTGCGCTTCAAACAGCGACGCGCCATGGTAATTATCAAAATTGTAATAATATTCATGAGTTTTTGTTGTGGTTTGCCTTTTGTTTATCTATCTGCAAGTTATGGCTGTTATTATGACATAATGATTTCGATTGAAGACCAGGCTTTAATTTATTTAATATTCTGATATGTGTATTATGAACTCTGGATTCATTTTTCTATAAACAATTTATATTATAGAAAAGCGTATATTCCTATCCGATTGTAATTTAAGTTATCTATATAATTATTTTTTGCCAACTTCTTGTTTATAGACATACAAACACGTCTATGCGGCATTCGTTATGTCCATTTTTATGCCCGAATACCCAACATTTATTTGCCATCTTCTATATAGTATTCTGTACTCATAATATGCCTCTAATGACTGCCATAACATAACTCGACAATGTTTTGCCCTTAAGCTGGCCATGCCCAAAAGCCACGTGTTCTCCCTCAACAACTGATGAAGAGTTCGAATCGATCTCATGAGGCAGATAGCTGGAATTGCATCTCCAGAGGCAGCTATTTTTAAGAATTGGCCTAAACGGCTCACTCACACTGCTGGGCAGGCGGGGGAGGAGTGGCAGGGAGTGCGAGGGAGCAGTCAACAATGAGATGTCATTGTCGCTGTAAAAAATGCTAGAAAACAACGAGCACTGAAAACGCTGATAATAACAGATAATTGTGTAGAACATGGCCCAACTATTTTGCCACAACTATGTGGCCAAACAGCAGTTGTTGCCACTTGCAGCCAAGGCTCATGCTGGCCCATTCTGGCCGATTCTGCCTGATTCTGGCTCTGAGGATACCGGCCACAAATCAATGCCTCATCATCAGCTGCAGTTATAAAGTTCAAGTGATCGATTCGAGTTGATCGCTTGGACATTGGGCTCTTTTTTTTCACCAGCACACAGTGGTCGGAAGTATGCGGAAAAAAATGTATGTACAATTATAGTGAAGATATCGCTAGGAAATTTGTGGCAAAATATTAGAAAACTATTTTAAATATGTTATAAATAAATTGGGTATATCAAGCGACTACATGCTACTGCTCTAAAAGACTCGATCGGTGTAAATTTGAGTATATTTCTTTTTATAAAGTAAATTAAATTTTAACTTCAGTTCATCGCATATCTTTGCAGTAAATTATCTGATCTTAAATCAATGCAAACCATCGATCAAAAATAGAACAGGCTAAGTAAATATAAAATTTGAGGTCTCTAGTTCTAAAACTGTAACTGCTGTGCACTTTCAAATTTCAGGATCTTGCATTGAATTGAAATCAGCTCTTTTTATCGACTATCGATGAATGAAGCGGAAAAACAGCAATGGAGCATAAAAATACATGCGTTTCATAATTATGAACCATTAATGGTTGCATTTTATTTGTTAACGGGTGATCGATCCATGGAGCGGTAACCTGGTGAATACAACGATTGTATCTTAATCTATTGTATTGTATTTTATTCAATTAATATTAATAATTTAAATAATTGTAAATCTGATCATTGGCATTGATCGATATGCTTTAAAGCAACATTTTTTATTTCGATTTTTTTTTATTTTTGTGGTATGGAAGCGACCACTGTGCAGCTGTCTGGTTCTACTCTCCCTCTCTCACTCTTTTATTTGCTCTCTCTCTCCCTCTTTCTCTCTCTCTTTATTTTTCTCTCTCTTTCTGCAACGCTGTCGTCGTCACTTTGATTGCGTTTCGTGCCCAATTAGTCTCAGAGCACTTGAGTGCGTAAAAACTTGTACCGCACCATAAATAAATTGGCATGAGGAAAACAGGAGCCGCAGCCAGCGAGAGACCTGGGACTTCAAACTGAAAGACCTCAAGACAGACAGGGGACGGAGGGGGACAGAGGAGGCTGAAGGAGCAACGTCATCGACAGCTTCTGCGACGTCCAGACATTGTCGCCAAGGCAGAGAGACGCCGCTCTGTCAATATATAGCATAGACTCTGAGTTGGCCAAAAGGCAAAGGCTTAGGGCCAGTGTTGACAATTTATTTCGAGAAAAAAAGCTGTGGCGAAAAGAGCATAAAAAAAGGCAAACAAAAATTTGCAAAAATAGATACAAAACAGCCAAGTTATTATTAAATACTATGTGATTTTAATTAATGGTTTTAGGGGCAAATATCGGTCAAAATAATGCCAAAGGGCATATAATTGATTCTTATCTTAGTATTAAATAAGTGAATAAATAAATAAAGAATAAATTTAGTTAAATTCAAGAATACGCTGACTAAAATCTGAAGTATTTTTGAAAAGCAACTGCTCTTCAAAAACAGCCATATCTGGCGGAAAAAAGGCGAATGTGGCAACATCGCTTAGGGCTGTGACAGTTGAAATTACATAAGGCTACCAAGCCGACTATTAAGAGGTTGTCCCAGTCGCAAAAGTGCCCATAATTATGGAACATATTTCATAATAATAAGGTGTGTAATCTGCACATTTAACTAGGCTACAAAATGTGCGCCCAATTAACTGGGCCCAGCCTGTTGTTTATAGCCATGCTTAGTCCTTTCAGTTGGCTGCTTAAATGTTTGTACTTACTTAAAAAGCGATTTATGCAGTTGTCATCGCGTCTTTCCTTATCATTTCATATATCAGACAATGCGAAAGGTATGCGAATTAACAGCGACAAACACGAATCACGAATTGTTGCCGATTTAGCTGGAAAATATGGCTTGGAATGCTGGCTAAATGTTTTACATTTTTAATTAAAATTAATTCATTTATTTGTACCAATTTGGGTGCACACTGAAATGTATATAAACTGTGCAAACCAATTACAAAATTATTGGGAAAATGTAATAAAGAAAACTTAGAATTTCTTTTCTTGTAAAACTAAATTTAGAACTTTAGTTTAATGGTTTATTTATTTGCCTCTTAAATTGTAATAAATAATTGAAGGTGAGAATTCGGGCTCGACGTCTAGCAATTGTAATAAATAAATGGATAAATTTAAAAATTCCCTTACTATATGTGAAATTAATTAAATTAGTATTTAATTTAAAAATTTAACCAACACATCTCTTCAATTTTATTTTCTATGTATTAATTCTCTCTCGATTTCCATTTAAACTACACCTAAAATTGTATTAAATAAATTTATGTATCGAATCAAAATTTTATAAAAGCGATCAAGTATATTTTTATTCTATTTATTCACACTAATATTATTTCTGATTAAAATATTTATTAAATAAATATATGATTTAATTATTATTAAACCAAAATTTCTTTTATATTTTGGCTTTGATTCTATCTCTCTTTGAACATATTTAACAGCCTAAAATATTTATAAATAGCTACAAATCGCTGTATTATTAAATTCTATTTATCCAAGTTAATATTTATTTCTAAAATTCATTTAACTAAAACCCCTATATATATGTATTTATATACTTCACAATTTTTACTGAGTATTTTCTCTGTTTACCCCACTGCAACTGGCTTAACACGCAGCTTGTTGTTGAGCTGGTATTTATTTATTTAGCTGAATGATGCTGTCAAAGCGCCCAAAGCGATTTGCGGTCAGACACTGATCGCACGCGCGCCCCTGTTGACAGACCCCCCTCACCCCCTGCTATGCCACCTATGTGCCAGGGCTGCAATTGGCCGATCTAGCATTATTGATTGTGCCCAAAAGAGAGCCGGAGTTATCCCAACTGTTCGCACTGTGGCTGCTGTTTGCGGTAGCCGTGAACAATTATTTATATTAAAGCGCAAGACGTTGCCAATTGGGAATATACAAGCCGAGAGAGAGCGAGATAGAGCCAGCGTAGAGGGAGAGGGAGATGATAGAGAAACGAGCAAATGAAAATTGGCAACTGAAAATTGAAAACGCTGCAACTGCCATGCCAGTTTGGGCCAAATTACGCTGAGCCTCGTCAAAGGGCAGCGTTTTATTTTGGGGCGTTTATTTCTGCTTAATTTTATTTCAACAATTTTGTGCTTTTTTTATGATTTCTTTTTGGATTTTTTCTTTTTTTATATAAAGCATAAAGTGTATTTCTGGCTGCTGCCTTGTGCAGTAATTTTTTTCTCGTTCGATTTCTCGGCCTTAATATCAAATTTTCGCTCTAAATTCCGCTGATCAATGATTGCCTTTGCCTTCCTGCTCTGCCCTGACACTCCAGCTCAGCTCGGCTCTCCTCCCCTCCCACTTTGCCCCCTTGTCCTACAGGAGTTGACTGACGAACTGAACTGTTGGACTCTTGGACTGATCGACTCGTCCGATCATCGACCGATCACCGTCCTGTCTTCTCACCGACCTTGTGTGGTTATTGTTTTTGTTGTGTGTTCTAAATGCTGTTGTGGTTTTTTTTTATATTTTTCGCTTTTTAGTTTTTTGTTTTTGCTTTTGTTTCGTTTGCTGCTTGTCGGCAGGGATTCCAACAATTTCGAAACTCCTCATACATATTTATAAGCCTACAAAGTTTTGCGAAAAAGCGAAAAGCGTAAAGCTCTGCCCACAACTTTTTGTGCCAGCTCTAACAGAAGGTTGTCTGAGTTGCCAAAGGAATTAGTTAATATCGCATTAAACGAGAGTTACAGTCGAGTGTACTAATGATCATGGTTCATAGAAAAATGCTTGGCTCTTCGTTTTTGCTTTGGGTTGAGCACTTCAATCTGCTGTAATTGTTACTCTCTTTCAATAAGAAATTATTATGAGAAATTTAATTGAGATCTCACATAGTCGTGGTGGTAGTTAGCAGATGGGCGAATAAAATAAAAGCTCAGCACAAATCTCACATAGTAGTAATACTTAATTAATATCATGCTGTATAATTTTATGTAAATATTTCTTAATATTATTAAGTGAAATAGTACCATAGTGTTCCATGTTAATATATCATAATATTGTTATAAATTTTTGCTAGAATGGTGTTCTATATTTATATTTCATTCATTTTTTTATATTGATTACTTTTTAGATAACTGATAACTGGTGGGCCTCGGTGTCTAACCGAAAGGGTAAGATAGGTTTTCAAATTTTCAAAAATTGTAATAAATTATAAACAAGACTTAAATACGACAAAAAGCCCTTTTGCATAAACAAGGTTCATTTGCTGTATGATCCAGTAATACATTTCGTGAATTTAATACCGTTTCTTTATATAAAAATAGAGTTTCCATTTAATAACACTTCAGATGGCCATTCTAGTTAAAGAACTGGCAATTTGTGCACTTAAATTGTGAGCTTGATACCCTGTTTTTATTCTCTAAGAAGAGCATTTACAATTATTTATAACTCACGCACTTCTTGTGACTATTTCTGCCAAAGAACAGAATTCTCTGTGTATTTGATACTCTTTCTTTTTACAATAAGGGCATTTACATTTAATTACACTTGATGGGGCGTTTCCAGTTAAAAGACTGTAGATTCACTGCGTGAATTTGATACTCTTTATATATTTATTTTATAAAAGAAGAGCATTTACATTTAATTACACTTCAGCAGGCCATTCCAGCTAAGAGCTGGCGACTTCTGCGTAAGAGTTGTTCAATATTTATCTCAATTATTCGATGGAGGAGAGGGGAAAAGTGTAGAAGAAGAGTAGAAGAGGAAGCAGATTGAAGCTGCTGATCGCTGCTATCGCGAGTATCGATTCATGATTTGAGGCGATTTATGAATCAGCGCTAATCAAAGCCAATGGCATTTGGTATGCGAGGCAGGGATTTGTACTTTTGCACTCTGGGTGTGTGTTGCAACAGTCGCAGTTGCAGTTGCAGTTAGAAAAAGTGCCATTAGAGTGTGGGGAGGGGTTGGCCAGGTGGCATGCCACCTCTGCAGCCAAAGGGCTGGCAGGGCAAGGGCCTGGCCATGGCCTGACGCATGTCTGTGTGTGCCGTTTAATCATTGTTATTGTAACACGGCATGAATTTCAATTAATTTTACAGCAGACTCTGGCAGCAGACGGAAGCAGCATAAGGAGCGGGGCAAGGTAAGGGGGTGGGGGCAGGGGCAGAAGCTGCCTCTGTTGTCTACGCTTGGCGTTGATGAAATTGTTGCCTCACTTTGAATTCGCCGGCAGCAAGGACATCCCAGCTACTCTGTGTGTGTGTGTGTGCGTAATAGCTTTATGCCTTGGGGCTGTGTGAACATCAAGCTCATCAGGCAACAAGCGCGGCACTTGCAACACAGACAACAACTACAACTACAACAGCAACAGCAACAGCAACAAGTACAACAAGTGCAACTGAGGCTGTAATTTACTCTCTGCTGCAACTTGGCTGCCTTTGCCTCTGCCTCTGGCTTACAGTGGGTGGAGTGCCGACACTCCGCGCTTCACGCTGCCTCCCCCCTTGCCCCACTTCGCTCTCTGCCCACTGTTGCCACTGTGCTCACTGCAGTCGCAAGCGCAGACAGTGCTGCCAATTGCTTACTAAGAAAAAGCGTTGTTTTTGGCGGGAAGCGCAAGTAAATGAGGTTCAAAACAATTTGCAAGAAAAGTCAGCGAGCAGCTAAGTTATTCTTAAGATTTTCCAGGGTTTTCCCTTTAAAATTCTATCCTCACAATCTCATAAATCTGGCAAGTTTTATACAAAATTTACTTCTATTCATATCATATTATTTTTTGTCCATATTATAAACACAAATCCCTTAAAAATGGGGATCAAGTTGGTTTTCAATTCTGATAAACCAAACCGTAGCTGGCATAGAAATTTTAGGGATTTTATTTTTCGAAGATTTCTGATGAAATAAAGTCGGAAAAGAACGGAAAAGAACTGTTATATTGTTCTGTCCGTCTGATCGGCTATGTCTTTACCGGTTTTCAAGATCTTTAATTGCATAACTCTATAATTGTTGTTACTCTTAAAATACAAATTTCTCTGTAATTTCATAACTTGGCAGGAATAATATGTAATTACAACAAAAGATATATATTGCAATTTTATATGTTTTCTGTCATCTATAGATGATGATATTGTGCTTTAAATTAAAGTTGTTTAGCAAATATCAATCAAAATAAATAAAACAGATCTATATTTGTTCCTTATTTTTGATTTATTATTATTACGTAACGTAAGTTTTATAAAGCTACAGAGGCCTTAAGCTTTGGTCCTTATTTTAGTTTTCTAAAATTAAAGAAAAACCCCTATTATTATTTTTAATTTTTTAAAGATAAAATTCCCGATTCTTTCAGCTTAACTATTATCCTAGCAATTGCGCTTTAAAAACAAGCCAGATATGACGGGAAAATAGCGTATTTGGCCACTTTGAGCTGAGCTAAAGTTTTGGCTGCGTCTCTTGGCTCTTATGCTCTTCCAGCCTTTCTCAGCCTCTCCCTCTCATCTCCCTTATCTCTGCTTTTCTTCGCTGGGCGAACTCAATTTCTTTGCCGGACTTTGGTTACGGGCTTCAAGTGTTGCGCCTCATTTACATAATTTAATTGAATGTGGCGTAGGCAGGGCCTCTCTGATCTCTCTCATATGAGCTTGCAGCTGGAGCTGGAGCTCTGGGGGCTGTGGCAAGTGTAGCTGGTAATGCATGGAGGTGGGCCAATTGTAACACCTTGCAGCTGATGCAGCAAATTGAGCTTGGCTTTCCTGCCCGTCCTTCGGTCTGTCCGAAGGGCCCTTGGCTGTGGGTTGAGCCGTTAGTTTGCTCAAATCTAAGTAGGCAGCAGAGTATCTAATTAAACTCGTATTTTTATAAACTACACGCACTATCAATGGATGAGTGTAGAGTACAGAGTAATATAATACCGGGAAAAGCAGTCTTAAACATCTTTAAATATATATATCGAGCCCTTCCCGCGAAAAAAACGTAACCAACAAAAGCAAATTTTACAGGAGAACGTTTTTTTCGCGAGAACGCGTCTGAAATTCGCAGCAAATCTGGCGCTTGCGATATAATTGACAGGCTGATATCTCAGTAAATACGCAAGATAAAATTATGAAATTTTTTGTGTAGATGAGTTGGGTGATTATGAACATAATTGCATCAAAAACCGAAAATCGAAAAAATGTTGGTTACGTCTTTTTCGCGGGAAGGGCTCGATATAATCGTAAAGTGTCTCATCAAAAATCCTCTGAGAATTCTGAGCGCCTTTTTGCTAATTATATCTTTTGAGAGAATAAGCTCCTATGTTTTCTCTGCCTAGCAACTATTAAGATCTCTTTAGAAAATATATTTCTATTAGGTTTAATAACAACTAACATTATTTATTTATTTTGATATCTTTTTCAAGAGTTCCTATATAAGTATAGATACAGACTAACCCTATTATGACTTATTATCTATCCATTAAATTTAGTCCGATTGCATTTTTCTGGGTCTTTAAGATTTCGTTTAATTTTATTTTGATCCATTTTGACATCCAGAGATATTTAAGTTAAACTATAATTTTATTCATATTTTAATGTACTTGTTTGTTGATAATTAATATATAGATATATTTTAATTTTTCCATAAATAAACTGCAATGAAAAGCGCTTAATAAAGTCATTAAATGGGCAATGTTTTTGCTCTAACTAAAGAGTCTTTCCTTTGAGAGAAGGAGGCTCTCAATCTCTAGCGCAAATCAATTGCCAACGCTTCCCATAAGGTCAAGCCTGCTCTACACACACACTCACACACAAACACACTCACACACACACTCATATACACTCATCAACTCATTCCCAGCATATATGCAGCTTTGCTGCCCCTTCCCTCTGCAGTCCCCCTGCTCCAGCTCAAAAGAAACCTCATTTCGCGAGCTTCCAACATAATCGCAATCATAATCTGCTGCATTTTATTTCATTTTCTCGCTTTTTTCTGTGCCTTGCTGTTTCTTTCATTTTGCTCTTTATGCTTTACAGCAATTTCTTAATGGCCGACTCGCCGTTGCCCCCGTTCTCCTCTCTCCCGCTCCCTCTCACCATCTCTGCCATCAACTCTACGGCTAAGCAATACAACTCCACCAATCACGTTCGAAATATAAATTGTGGAAATGATGGTTTTTCGCTGCAGTTGCTCCCCTTCCCCCCTCTCTCAATGTTTGTTGCTCTCTCCTCTCTCCTCGCTCCTCTCTTCCTTCTTTCACTGTCTCTGTGAATTGGCAAGTCGACCTCGAAACCGCAAAGACGCTGACCAGCATTTTGGGTTCAACGCCGTGGAAAATTGCGTGGCGCTGACTCCGGTGCGGTCTGCAGTCTTCAGTCTTCAGTCTCAGTCTCCGTCCCTTCCTTTCTCCTTTTCTCCGTATCCGTCGTTCCACGTAGTACGGGCGATCGCTTTGCGGAATGAAAATGCCGTTCGTGCCGAACACTCGGCTCTAACTTGCCAGTCTTAATGAAAAACAAACGTAGCAGCAATTTTCCAGTTAGATCACACAGAGACCTACAAATATATCGCATAAGACTCCCTCGGAGCATCGGAGAATCGGAGAATCGTAGAATCTCCTCGCCAAGTGTAATTTTTAATGGGCAGCTTTAACGAATTGAGCGAAGAAAAGCGCACAGAAGAATCACAAAAAGTAAAATGAAAATAATGGGAAAAAACGACTAAAATGAAATTGAGGCATACACAACAATAACAAGCAGGGGACAAGAGAGGAGAGAAGAGGAGTGGACTAGAGGAGAAGAGGGGAGGGGAGAACAGAGGGTAGCCGCAGCAACAATCACAGTTTAGATTTCTGTTTTGAGTGGAGTTTCGCTGTTGTTGTTGCTTTTAATATTACTTTGGCGTTTTCGTATGTCTTCGCCAATATTCGCCAAGGTAATAACTCAGGTGATTATAGTAATTACGCGTCAGAACGCAGCCACGGATAACGCTATTTCGATATAATTGAAAAATGCTGATAGACGCTGATTGTGTCGACTGGCAGGCGGACAGGCGGGCAGCAGGGCAGCAGAGGAGTGGAAAGGAGAGGAGAGGAGAGCAGTTAAAGTTGAAGTTGTAGCTGAAACTGTAGCTAAAGCATTGGCGGTAGATTGACTCACCGACCAGGGTACGGCTCTAGAGGGGCATCTCTCACTCCGGTTCTGTTGTCCGTACACTCGGAGAAAAATCAAGAGCAATTTTTGCTGTCAAAAGTTCTATGTGGCGTAAAATTCTTGGTCAAAGAAACAAATTATTCTTTGAACTTTTATTATTAAAATCAGTAAGAACAAAGCCAAAGAGTTTTTGAAAATGTTTCAAGAAGCGCAGCAGCAATGCATCTTCTTCTTACTTTTTTGTCTGAACCATGCTTTTATGACCTTATTGCCAGATGGCGATCAAGGCAGAGCCTGTGTTATTAAGAACTTCCTTGCCCATTTATCGATTTCAATGCGCTTTTTAAGAGAATCCAATAAATAAGTGCAGATTATATATTCTGAATAAATATCTTTTATGTTCAATATATCATTCGCAATTCGGCTTTTATCGATTAGGTCGTAAAGGGGTAGTGGCATCCAATATTTAATATTTTTAAGCAGATAAACAGATTGACAGAGGGGCTAAACCGACTCAGCTCTTTGTCTATAGAACCACTTTATTTTATAGAACGCAACATTATTTATTTTTCTGAGTGTAGCTGTGGCTGTGTGTGTGTGTGTGTGAGTGTGTGTGAGTCTGGGGAGCTGCTGCTGTTGGTAGCTATTGTCTCGGGGTCCGTCTCGGTGCTGGCCCTGAGTTAATGGACGCGCCACCAATCACAGTTCATGAATTACATCGACATCGCCATATTGTTATGGGAATGTCTGCACTGCTCCCCGCTCTCCCCTTGGGCCAAGTTCTTTTTGGACTCTCTGCGGCAAAAGGTTCTTTGATGCCGATTTCATTTTTCGATATTGAAAATAACCATGCATTACGTAGAGCTTGAACCCAGCTTGAACCAAAAGCAGCACTCGCAATTGCAAAAAGAGCAGAGCGAGAGGAGAGAAAGAGAGAGAGAGAGAATCGCTCTCGTCTCTGTAGTTGAACTTATCATATCGTGACAATCTGCACTCCCATTCTCCCTGCCCCCCGGCCCCTTTCACACCTCTCTCGTTGATCTGGAAAGTGTTATTGTCACGTAAATTCAATTAGTTTAATTATGAGTTTCATCGATGTTGGCACCTCTGTAACGGTCCACGCTCCCTCTCTCTCTCCCTATCCCTCTCTGCCTTGTGCAACTCTCGCTGAAATCATAATTTCGGAAACTTTAATTTAAAAATCTCAAGCCGCCTGTTTTCCGAACTCTCTTTTATGTTTATCGCATCCTACAAATTGGAATTTGGGTGGTTCATTTTAATGTGATTAGTGAGTGCTTCGCTCGAAGAAAAGCTCATGATTTTCCGTTTGTGGGGGAGTGGATGAGGTTGATAGTCACGAGGTGCCAACTAGTTAAGGATTAACCACACTTTCAACAAAAAGTTTATTAAAATAAGATTTAAATGAAAGCAATAAAAGCAGCTCAATATTTATGAATACCTCAAAGTTTAAATTGGAATTTGTAGCAACTTTAACTTGAGATATTTATTAGATTTCTTACATAATATCTAACCAATTTAAAAAAATTAACTTTAATTATTTCGGAAATTTATTTAATTGTATTCGATTTGGTGGGACAAAAATGAATTAAATAATATCAAAAATAAACTATACAGAGGTAGTCAAAATTATTTACACAAATGAGATTTTGGTGCCTCACTTTCGGAGCCTCGTGTTGTTGTTGTGAGTGGTAAAATGCTAAAAAGTTTTGGTTTTTGGATAGTCCGATCTATGCAGAAACAAAAGCAAAAGGAATGAAAAAAATATCTGTTCTTACGCGAAAAAGAGAAGCATGTGAACTGATGCTTATCAGTGCCATTTGTGCAAATAATTTTGACTTCCTTTGTAATACAATTAAATAACAATTTAAATAACTTAAATGAACGGGATCTATAATTATCAATTCTTTTGTAGGATCAATAAAATAATTCAATTTGATACAAAATAAATATTAAATAAAAATTTAAATTAAAAACTTCAAATAAGGATTTAAAACAAGTAAATTTAAACGATGGAAAGATAGATTTTGAACAAATCTGTTTATATTATTATTATTTAATTATTTTTATTTTATAAGCACACATTAAGTTAATAAGTTCAATTGAATCGGTTAAATATATATCTGAATAAATCTGCTATTTTCGTCAAGAAAAAATATATGTAAAGTACTGTTAGATTTTATAAAAATCATAAATTTAAAAGAAATAATAATAATAATACATTTATAATTTTTATATATCAAATAACTTTTCATGTTTAAGTTTCAGATGTTTTTAAATTTTTATAAAATAAAGAAATCCTTCACTTTACTTTACTTTATATTATAGAGTAGGATTCATTATTCATAATGTCAAGTTAACAGTCAAATAAATAAATCTTATGTTTTCTTTTTAGACACCTTTTTTTATTTTTCCTACAACTTAAAATTAAATAATTTATTTATTGTTATTCAATTCAATCCAATTTATATATATTAGGAGGAATAAAGAAATCCTACACTTAATAGACTGCAGAATTATCATAAATAGAGTAGTCTATACTATAATTTCTTATCATGAAATATATGATTCCCAAACCGAACAGGTAAATCTTCTAGTTATATAGTGTGCTGTAAACTTATAACTTATTTACCATCAATTAAATGGCAATCTGCTCGTAATTTGTGGAGCCCTCAGACGCTTGAATATAGATGATGGCCATTAGTATTAAGGTAGGGGATATTTAGGGCTGTAAGCGCCATAATTTCCTATATTGCTATGTGCTGTTGATGTAGGCACGGTGCCATTGGCAGAGCAATTTGAATATGGCAACGCCCACGAAACAAAGGACAAACAACACACACACGCACACACTCTCAGTGCACCTGTGTGTGTGTGTGTGTGTGTGTGTGTGTGTGTAGAGCTATATACACTATATCCATGTGTCTGCATTTACCTATAGTAGGGAAATCCCTGGGGCACATGCAAATCCATGGGCATGCCTCCGCTGGCCGCCGCTGCCGCCAGATGATGATGCGCCGAGTGTGCATGATGATGATGCGAATGCGGATGCGAGTGCGGATGCGGATGGGAGTGTGCATGCGGATGCGGATGGTGCGGATGATGGCCGTGCATGGGATGCGTATGATGTGCGGCAGCCACGTTCTGGACATGCGCCGCAGCCGCTGCAGCCGCAAAGCCCGCATCCGATGCCATCGAATGATGCCCCAAAACCGCCGCCCAGGGAGAGGCGACAAAGCCGCTGCCATGATGCTCCATGATGGACGACGAGCGGCAATCAAAAGAAATAGGCACTGCACAGAGCTCTCTCTCTCGCTCTCTCTCTCTCTCTCTATATATATAAATTTATATATATTTGATGTATATATCTGTGCTATATATCGCTCTTTTGGCTATTTATCTTTGATTTGATGTCGCACTCGCTGGCACGCCAAGATGGCGGCCATTATTTACCGTTAACGCGCATGGCCGCGACGGCGGCCAGGACGATGAACGAACCGACGGCGAATTCGTACACACACACACGCACACACTAACACACTGTTAGCCAAAAAGCAAAACAAATGACAACAGCAAACAGCCAAGGAAATAACAGTTTTCGTTTTCGCGTGCCGTCGGCAGCTTTGGGCCAGGCCAAATGCCAACTACAGAGGACGAATCGATGGGCTTCGGCTCTTGGCTCTTTAGGGGTTTTTTTTTCGCACGCTTTTGGTCCGCGTTCACCTCTGCACGGCACGAAAATTGGCGATAAACTATCGCCTCGCATCAGGAAACATGGTCGCTTGGACGCTTGGTCGCCTCTGCCACAGTCGGAGGCAGAGTCAGAGCAAGAGCAACAGCAGCAGCAACAGCAAGAGACACAGCCGCTGCCTCAGTCTCTGCTCTGGCCCGAGAGAATCATCATCATCAGCATCGTGATTATAATTATCATCATCGTCATCATCATCATCGTCGTCGTCTGCTCTCTGCTGCCAGAGGCTGCGCTGCAACGCTGCTGATTGCAAGCTGCAAATGGTGGAGCAGGTTTTTTGGAGCCCCCAGTGAGCGCAGCCAACAGCCTCAGCCTCAGCCCCAGCCTCAGAGAGCAATTCGCAGGCCAGCCCCGCTGCGTCGGCTCCGACAGCGCAGCAAACAGCATCCACACACACACACACACACACACACACACACACACACACACACACACACACACACTCTCACACACAGACACTGGCTTTTTGGCTTTGTTTATTGTTTTTGCCATCAAAGTGTTGCACAAATCGGCAGACACTCTCGCAGCAGCAAAAAGCAGCAGCAACAACAACAACACTTGCCACATGTGGCAACAACTACAGCAACAACAACAACTCTGCAGCAGCTTAATCGCATTCGCAGCTTCTCGCAGCTGCCCCTTCTCTGCCTGCCTCTCATGCAACTTACCTGTTCTCTGCCTGCAGCTCTGTTCTCACATACTTAGACTCCCTTAGCGACTCTCTCACTGGTTCTCTCTCTCTCCCTCTCCCTCTCTCTTCCTCTCACCTTTCCCTTCTCTCCATCGGGTTGTCCTCAGGTAGCCTGCCTTCAGCTCGGCAGCATCCTCTGGAGATTCTGCCGAGCAACAACAACATTTAGTCATGTTGTTGGCTATAATCAAACCTACTGGGGAGTCATTTGTGAGATTTGCGGTTTCCACATTTTGTCTCTATTTATTTTATTTTTATTTTTGCCAGTTTTGTAGGAACGAAATATATAAAAAATCCCTCAAGTATTATTTAGTTAATGGTTTTATCAGTTAGTTATTAAACTAAAATATTTGAGATTGAAATCTTATGTGTGCTTATATTATAGATAGAACGAATAGTTTACTTTTTAAATTATTAATTACAGTTTAATGTTGTTGAATAATTAATTAAAATTTCTTTCATATAGCTACCTTCAAACATTTTATATATTTGAGTTTTATGTATCTGCAAAGTACGTTATAAATTAAAATTATTTTTGACTGTTGAATATTTGATATTAAACTTTTATTATTATAATTATTATATTATTATTATATTATTATTAAGAAGTTAGAGCGGAATTACAAACTACGCTTAACGTAAGTTTTATAAAGCTATAGCTAATTAATTTAAATCCTTTTATTTAAACTTTTAAACTTGTTTATTGAAATTATCTATTATTCAATCAATTTTATGTTCAATTTATTTGGTATTTAAGAAATTTGTTATTTAATTTGTTTATTATTTAATAGTAATTAATTTTTTTGTGTTGGGCTATTGGTTTTCAGCCTATTTTTGTTGGTTGTTTTGGCCAATGTGTCTCATGATAATCATTTAATATAATTAATTTAATTTATAACAATTTAATAAATATTCAATGTGTTTCGTTTATTAATTTCATCTAAAATTTATTTATTATTCAATTTAATTGTTATTGCAAATAATTGATTGATTGACGCATAAATTTTTACAAATTTTATACAATGCATATTTTTTAAGTTCATTGGTATTTCGACAATATTTCTCATTACTTTGTTTATTTTTTTTGCCTTGATATTAAACTTATCCATATGCATGAGCAAAATGCAGCCAGGTAAAAAAACCCACGAACAACTGGAAAAAAAATGCAATTGCACAGCTCATGCGGAATCTTGGCCAGCTTCTACCTCTCTGCCTTAGCCCAATCTGTTGACAACTTAGTTAAATAAGGCGCCACCTGTCAAGTGATTTTCAATAAAATAAATTCGTGATTACACGACAATATCGTCGACGAAAATCGAATCGAATCGAATCGAATCGTCGAAGATCAGCCAACACAATAACAAAAGACTCCCACGGGGGAATGCTCTCTGGCTCTGCCTTGGACCAGGCTGGGGCTCTGCCTCTGATTCAGCAGCTGAATCGCACACGACTTGAGCAAAGGTCCAGAGAATCCTGGGCACACACAAGCAGAGGGAGAGGGGGAGATTGAAAGAGAAAGAGAGAGAGAGAGAGGAAGAGAGAGAGAGAGAGACAGAGTGGAAACTTCTGTATAGGAGTCGTGCAGGGTCAACGTCAATACGGCATACGGTCTGTATGTCTGTCTGTCTGTCCGTCCGTCCGTCTATCTGTCTGTTTGTCTGTCTGTCCTACTGTCCCCATGTCCCACTGTCTTGGCTTGTTTACAGTGTGCAAAAATCATTTAGACAAGTTGACAAAAGCTCGTTTGGAACGTGAGTAACATGACTCGGCCTGAGGCTCGCAACACCGGCAAAAACAACAAGCCCGACTGTATGTATACCCTGCTAATTTTCAGGATGTGCCGCGTGTAATTCGGGCGTAAAGTAGGCATGGCATCGAAGATTTTAAATAAAGTTAATCTGCGTAGGGTATATACATATTTATCTATATTCTAAAATTGGTGGCTTTTGCTCTTGTAGTTTTCGAGATCTAATTGTTTAAACAGATGGCTATGCCTATATCGACTAAGATAGTCGTCCTAATAATAGTTTTCGACACGCCTCCATCAGCCTATTACATACATTTGCACAAAGTTATTAACCCAGTTTCATCAATTTCATGAGTACAGGGTATAACAACAACAACAAGAGTAACAACAAGCGAGACTTTGGTTGCAAGCATTTGGCATGCTCTGGGGTTTGGCTTGGTTTTTGGGTTGTTTCTGCGCTTTAAGTCTTAATTCTAAACATGGAGCGTGCTGCTGCTGCTGCTGCTGCGCCTCAGAGCACAAAATGAGGCCTTGCCCCCGGCAGGGGTATACTCGTTGACCTTTTATTGTAATGAAAATGATATCTGCTTTAGCCAGTCGATAGCGCTTTAATAGAGATATTACCAATGGCATATCTGTGGTTATTGCAATTCCAGGAAACGAAATTCATTAGCTGCTGCAACACCTTTATGTACAGTCAGGGCAAATAGTATATAAGGTATACTAGATAGATAATTCCCACACCAGGTTCTATGTGGCATACTCAAAATATGTGCTAAAAAGTACACAAAACTTGTCGATGGGATGGATATTTGCTGGGAACTTTGCCAACGTCTTGTGGCACGTGATGAGCATGCTGAAAAGTGGCAAAAGCCAAGTGCTTCACGTCAGGATTACAGTTTTTCTCCCCTTCCCTTGCCTCCCCTTCACCTCTAGCAAAGAGGTTTTTCCTGTATTGATTTTCTCTTTTGCTGCTGCACAAGTTTAATGAAATTTCGTGCGATTTTAATTTGTTAACTTTAAAACAATGCGCAGAGTGCGACGTAGTCGAATTATATATTATAGTATGCGATAGGGAGCTTGATTTATGCACCTGTCATTGACAGCTTTATCTTTGGGATCAGAATGTGCCAGAGAGACGTACATACGTATGTGGAGACCTTCCCTGGGTGTTATATCGTTTGCAGCTTGATTGATTCACTGAAAGTCGAATGGAAATTACAAAAAATCAAAAGGCGGACAGACAGACAGAGAAACAAACAAATAACTCGAGTCGCGGCTTTAACGATCTAACCGTTGGATTTACCAAAGAACGTGCCTATCATATTAAAAGCCCCAACCGACTTGCAGTATTACCTGGTACCGGGTATACGGCTTTCGGTACTCTGTACTCGGTACTCGATAATGTTTACCCAGTTGGGCCTACAATTTCGGTAGTTGATGCCTTGCATTTAAAGCGCACACCTGACAGTCCCGGGTCTGAAGACCCTCTACGATTCGTAGAATTGCCGATATATTTATGAGTGTTGGATTTTGGTTTTCTGTTTGGATTTGCATAACTGGGTCTCAGACATACCATACATGCTTAATTTCCAAACTGCGACATCAACAACTTTCCAAATAGAAACAGCAATGCGCCTTTCATCTCTAAGGGATGCAACGGAAGTCAAGACAAACCGGGGAGAACAGGTAAGCTCCCTTGACTTCACGGCCAGGCCCCTGGATATTGATTTCCTGCTACGAAAGATTCTCAACGCTGATGAGTACGTGACCAGCATGTCAAGCTCAAAGTGGAACTCCATATGACCAGCGGCAGTAGACGGTCAGACAGTGTCCTCCACGACACTCGGACACCTCTCAGACTCCCCTCAAACCCCCCACAGACTCCGCACAGACTCCGAAGACTCCTCCATGTCTAAGGTGTTGTATGCAAAAGTCGCATTTGCGGAACGTGTGAACAGTTTTTAGCAATTAACTAAAGACAGGGAGCCAATTCTTAAACAGTTCTCTCTTACACACTATCTCCCTTCCTCTCTCCCATTGTATCTCTCTCACTCTCTCTCCTGCTTTGTCTTGAAGCACGCGGCGTCATGCAGTCTGGGACTGTGGGGCGTTTGAATGCAAAGCGGCGTGCGCCAAAAGCCAAACATTCATCCTAATTGGCGTTCAATCTTTTGCATCCCGCCTGCGATTTGCATGCACGCGATGGCTTCCCGTTGCGGCCACGTTCTCAGATTCCTGCACCGTGGTCAAAAGTGTGCGATAACGCCTTGAATCATTTGTTGATTTTAAGTTCAATATCTAAAACTTGTCATTTTGAAATTTATTTCTTTATATCTATAATTGATCTAAGCTTCGCAGCTACTGCTGCTGCAGTGCTGCTTATCACAGTGTCGGGATTGCAGCCGTGCGATGAATACGCTAAAGTGACAATAATACATATTATTTGTTTATAATAAAAATTTAAGAAATTGAAAACTTTATATTTCATGTTTGCTTTAATAGAATGTATAATTTCATATCATAAAAGTAAGATTAACATTTATTTTAAATATATCATTATGTGAAATAAATTCCATACAATTATAAACGATATGTTGTATTATTATACCCTGTACCCATTGAAAAATGGGAAATACAGGGTTATTTTAATATTTATATTATTAAAAGATATCTTACTAATTTCTGCCTGCATTGGACCGCTTTGTCCCACTGTAAACAAGTCGTAAAAAGTTGCGGCTGATGCTCAATCGCAATGTTTGCAATGTTTGCGCAACTAATTAACATTTTTAATGGTGATTCCTTGTAAGATGCTGCACAGTGGCACTCTTAAGACAACTTAAGGAGAGACCAAACGCACCTTCACTCCACGCCTATCCCTCTGCCCCTTACCGTAGGCAAATTGAAAATCGACTCTGTGTTTTGTTTGTGTTTAAAGGATTTGCGTTGGCAAATGTCAAATGTTTTTGTTGTTGTTGTGGCTGCTGTTTTTGTTTTTATTTAATTTAGATTCATGCCGCCTGATAATTTATGCGGCCTCTCTGCAGTTTCCGCTGGAGGCAGCCTGAAACTGAAAATTGCCGACGGCACTTTTGATTTAGGGTTGTCATATGCTCGTAAAGCGAGCGCGCTTTTGTAGATAACAGATCTGGCGACGAGCGGCAACTTGAAACCCTGCGACTGAAGCTTTCGGATCGCCGACAACCAACAGACTCTACGGGTCTCTCCGTTGTCCATTTCGGAGCTGGGATTTTGCGTCTGGAATCTCGGATCGGGATCTCGAATCTCCGATCTCCGACTTCAGCTCGCCAGCTGCCACACGGTTGCGGTCGCTGTTTGTAATAGAGAAATATATCACTCGGCATAATGCCTTGTATTTGGACAGGCCCCGTCTTATCGGCAGACACAATCGTTTACTGTCTACCGATTCCTGGCCAGCTAGTTAATGTTCTTGTGTGTCCTTTTAGCCCTGACTTTTTGGGCAGGTATTTACAGTTAGATTCCAAAATTCACTTTCTATGGAAAGCGAAAGGAAAGCAGCCCAATAATGTCATAAATTTCATAAAGTGTCAAAAGGAACACCTGAAAGGCTCAGACAACAAGCAGCATTGTCTATAGTCCATAGTTCATAGGGGCGTATGCCTTTTATCGCATAACGATCGAAATGAGTGCTATGTTCGTGTATGGGAAATCCTTAGAGATAAGCAAAGAAACTGAAATTGTATGAGTTACAAACAAAGGGCATAAGAGAGGCTTATTAAAGTCGAAAGCAATTAAGGACATGGCTACAAATTGTAGAGTTTATTCTTTTTTTTTAGATGAACATAAATTATACCACAGTTATGAACAACTTTTTGGTCTCCTGAATATCCCAATTTTTAACCTGTTTTAACATTAAATAATACAATTTATAGAATTCAGCTAAAATTATTTATATTCTCCTTCTAATCCTTAAGCTTCCACAATACCAAAAATCAATACATTCTTTAGATCGCATCTTTTCTTGCTTATTTCCTTTATCACAAAAGTCCATCTGTTTGGTTCATTGACCACTGGGCACTCCTTCACAAATACCTGTTAATAATTCATGGCGATTTTATGTGCTCTGGCAACGCCGCAAATAAATTGAAGTAGCAATTTCCATTTTATTTTTATGATCGATGAAATTCCCAGTTCGGACATTTGCCGTAGTCAATGTTGATGTTTCTGCCTCTCTTCGATTCGCCATTGCTCATCATCGGCAACTGTGAATGTTCAATAACAGTAAACAAGGTCCAGCTACCCTTATGCTTATTTTCCGGGGGAAGAAAGTATTGAGAAAGGCGTATGAATAAAACTCCTTCTCAACTCTGAAGCTTGATGAAGTTAAAAACTTATTTACATAGAGTAGATACCCGTTTTGTGGCCACTCGGCGCATAAATTGTTAGCTAGTTTGTTAACAATTTAATAACCAGCTTCACAGCTTTAAATTGAGTTATTAAGAGATGCTTTTAATAATTCGTGTGCTTTGGCTCGTTGCGGGCTTTACGGGTAATTCAATCAAACGAGTTGGCTATAAAGGCGGAAAGCGGAAAGGGGTAGAGGAGGGAAGGAGGGTCCATGAACTGGCGCCGTGTTAATTAAAATGCAATCAGCGTCACGAATACTAATTAAATATATTCTCTAGCGAGTGCCTCGCACTACTCGCTCTGTTTCTGGCCTGTATGTAGATGCAAATAACTCAATTAGTCATATTGGCAATGACAGTTACTGCGACAGCAGGCAGTTCCACAGCACTACAATTGTTGTGCTTCTTTTGAAGTATTTTTTGGTTATTTCAGGAATGCAAATAGAGCTGGCAGAGTTTAGAGAAATGTTCTATATAAAGTTTGTGGAGAAAATGCAAAAAGTACTGCCTGTTTCGTTAGGAAAATACTCAATGAAAAGCTTATGGGGAAAGTATTGCATAGAATTAGGAACTACAACAGATGCTTGAAGTTAAAAATCTGAGAAAATTGTATTTCTTTAATATACGTCATCATATTCTCAGCAATCATTACTGCAGGGTATATAACAAATTCTGTAGAAACGGATGCGCTTGACTGTGAAATACCTTTAACCCTACATTTTAAATTAAGTTTAAAAATATTTCTAAAATAGCAGCATCCTACATTCCTTTTTTGTTTCATGGATACAGGGTATAAAGAATGTAGAAAAGCGAGAGAAACGAAAAATCCTTGAGTTTTATTATAAGAAAACCTCTTTAGAATGTACATAAATTAATCTAGAGATAATATGCTTGCCTTAAACCCCATCGTCATACCCGTAGCAACCCTTGCTGGTACAGGGTATATGATTATTTAATCAACAGCCTGTCAAAGTGTTTTGCTTTAGTTCACAATAATGTTATTGTGACTACACACACACAGACACACAGAAGCTGAGAGATTTACAGAGTTCCTGCCCCGCCCCGGCGTCTTCCGCTTCATTAGGCTGCGCTTCACGCAGGGTTTTTTGCCCGGGGCTCCGACAACAACAACAACAGCAGCGGCAGCAGCAGAAGTTGGCCAGGAAGCAAATTACCTTCACTTGTGCTCATGGCTGAATGCCGTTGGCTAATTTTTGGCAAACGTTCGACACATATGAGTTTTGGTTTTTTCTTTGTCGCGCGGGGTCAGGGATCAGGGATCAGAGGTCAATCAATGTGTGCAGCATTAGAAATGAAATTGGGCAAAGTTAGAGCTCGAGCTGGAGCTGTCGGATTGCGGATTGTGGGCCGTAATCGGACTAATCTCCGGCAATAAAAAGAAAACGAGCCGTATTTTCTCAAGAGAGATGAGCCGAGGCGAGAGCCGAGACTAGTTATGGATGCGCCAGGCGTTCCACATCAAAAATAAACAACATCAAAGTGAGCCGAGCTGATTTGCCTGGGCATATGCAAATTTGTCTCAAGAAATAAAAAATAAAAAAAAATAAAAATAAAAGGCGAAACGAAACCCCCACAAAGGCAAGTTTCTTTTGCCTTTTGCGTGGATTATATTAATATTTTAGCATGTGCTTGGAGTTATAGTTGCTGTAAATCGTAATCGTAAATCATAGTTTAAAATAATTCAAAGTTCTTGAACATTTTGAGCTGCGTCAAAGGGCCAACATCACGATTTGCATATTATGTGAACAATTTGCAAGAAGTTGAGCAATAAAACTAATCTTCCATCTAAATGACCTCAGCCATGGTCCACTGACTTTTGCTCGCCACTGTCCCGAGAGAAAACCGCAAAAGCGCACAAATCTTTACAGTAGCCCACAATGATTTCTATCTCAATTTGGGATTCCTGCTCAATAAATAACCAGCAGCCAGGAATTTAGATAAATGTCTACGAAAGCCGCATAAACATTTAAATTAATTATTTAGCAACACTGAAAATTTGTAGCGCAATTATCCAGCACTGGGCCACGATTTATTAGCAGCGATTTCGCACTTTAATACAGAACAGACTCTGATCTTTAGAAATGCAACCGAGTTTCTGTTAAATAATACAAGATTCTCCCTCTTAGCCATCCCTCACTCTGAGCATTAGTTGTGTTTTCACTATTTTGGCTTACTTTTGTCACAGCTGAGGACCCTGGGGAACCGTTTCAGTCACGCACTCTGAGCCCCGTCTCCGTCTCCTCAGCTCAGGGTCAGCCTCAGCCTCAGCCTTAGCCACAGCCTCAAGTTGACGCTTTATGACATTCCCAGTGATGAGTAGCAGGAAAGTACGGAATGGATATGGGAAATCTCCCTTTAATGCTGAGTGCGCGCAAATTTCTAATTGAAAGGCTGCTCGACATGTGAGCAGAGCACACTAAAAGAAAAAAACAATAGTTTTCGTACTTTTATCTAGTTTTGATTTGCTAAAAGTTTAAAAAGCTAGTTAATTCTTGATTCAAGAATGAAATTCTTAATTTAAGTGGGTTCTTTTTATATTTTTTGGATTTTTTAAGATTAAAATTATTTACAATTCGTACTTAATTTAAGCATTTTATGTAATTAATCAAACCAAATGCCAATTTTAGCTTTTATTAATCTGAATTAATTCACGATTCTATTTGAATTCTGGAATAAAACAAGATTCATTTAAGATCATTTTTTTGTAGAAAGAATGATTGCTTATTTTTCCAAGTGTATAAGTTCTTGGAGTCAGCATAATACTCGTAGGTAAGTAAGGACAACGATTCGCTTGCCATTAGACAAAGATTCGAGTTTCCGTCATAAAGGTGCCTAATAAGTTTTTTATGTTGCTTGAAAACATGGCAACATTTCAAAGGTTTTAGAATTGTATGTTGTTTATATGGCAAAATTGCATTAGTCAGTGCCTAATGCTTTCAAGGAACTCAATAACTATAATAGTTATAATTATAAAATAAGACATGAGTCTTTATTAAAGACAAAGTACAAAAATATTTTAATTAGGGAAATAATATCTACAAAGAAGACTTGACCTGCATAATATCCCACAAGAACTTATAAACTATAATAGATATGCTCATAAAATTTGTTATGCACTCTTGTTACATAAAGAAAATAATTTCTACATATAAACGAATTTGTTTATGGCTGAAATTTTAATAATAAAATAGTTTTTATATAATATCTGCAAAATTTCTGCCATTTGCCACAACTTTAAAGCTAGCAACATATGTCTCTTCTCCACTATCTATACATCTAGCTATTTATCTATATAACTATCTATGAGCATATCTCCCTTTTTCTACCACCCCCACAGCCCACTTCCGACAGTTGTTGCCGCAACGGAAAAATCCGCTTATAAAAAGCGAAAACAAAAAGGGAAAAAGGAAAACATGCCGCAGGCCACTGCAAAATAAATGGTGTGAAATATTATGCGAATTTTGCTGCTGTGATTTGGTGATTTGGTTTTATGTTTTACAAATTTTAAAATGTTTTCACGGTGGCTGCGGGCATGTCAATAAACAACAACTGTCACCAATTTCCGCCGGGCAACTGTTGACAAATAAAATAAAAGCAGGCACGAAGGAAAACCGGGATACGGCAAAGAGTCGCGAGTGTGCGAAATTGTTGCAAATTTATCAAGTCGCGAATCGAGATAGATGCTGCCACTCCCTGCCTATATATAGACCTTATTGCTCTCCAACTTGACAATTTCACGGCGTATTATTCAGTATTTTTTTTTTTTTTAGATTTTATTCTTGCGAGGGGGCGTTGAGACATTTAAATAAAACTGCAATTTGTTTGTTGTGCTCTGGCCGCCCCGAGGCAATGTTAATTTGATGTTTTCGATTATTAACATTTAGCTCTAAGTAGAATACGTTCCCCGTCCTCCGACTCTGACTGAATTAGATACTGCTGTCGGAGATACAGATACATCCATCTTCATGCCTATAGTATATATCATTTGCTCGATTTCTACACTTTACGTTCCAAATGTGAGAAATACTTTGTAAGTGCACTTAAAAATGTAATTATTTCGCTGTTGAAATTACGTGAAATGCTGTTAAAATATTTTTACAGCAAAAGTTGCGACATTAAAAACAAAACGAAACACAACAACAACAACTATGAAATCTCGTGTGATTTGTCTGCAAACTGTAAAACAATAAAAACGCGGTAATGATTTCCCATTTGAGATAAGGTGCGGCATAACATACCTGCCCTCGTACCTCCCCCTCGCCAACTGCCCCCTCTCTTCTGCTACTGTACGCCGTAAAAAAAACCCATCGAGATACCTTAAACTCAAACAAAATATCTCACCTGACCACGATTTAAAGCTGCCCTCGTTTAGATTTGGCCCGATTTTCAGTTTTGTTTCGTTTTGCTGTGGAAAATTAACAAATTTTATGGCCATTTCGATGCGAAGCCAATGATTAAGACAACTCGCATGCGAGTGATAAAGTGCTTAAAAGAACCGTTTGACTCAGATTAGAATCAAGAAAAGACATACTCTAAATGACGCTAGAATTCAGATGGTATGAAGTCTGACTGAGCTTCAACTCTGCCGGAATTTCAAGTAGCAAATACACAAAAATTAAATTAAACTACAAGCATTTTGTTTAAAATTGTTTAAATTTGAATTTAATTGTTTAGTCAAAAATGTTTAGAGCATATTTAACTTTAAATGACACTATAATTCAGATAGAAATACGTTTGACAGAGCTTTAACTCAGATGAAATTTATAGATATATCTATTTTAGCAAATTACAATCATTTTGCTAAAAATAATATGTTTTTGAGTTTAACTGTTCAGTCTGAAATTTAGCAGAAGTTGAACTTAAAATAAAAAATTATTTATTTCTAAATAAAGTTAATAAAACTGGTAGAGAATTGGTGATAGTTTCTGTAACGATAAATCATAAGATACAAAAAAAAAAAACGATTGTTATGACTCAAAAAAAATTAAGCTTTAGAATCTAAGTTTAATCTAAATATTATGTGACTAATGCTCTAAATTATAAGTCTTTTGTACTTGTGGCATTAGGAAGTTATCTCAAATAAATAAAATATTAATAAATAAATTTAATCGACTTAAGGATTCAAATTATTTAATAAAAACAAAAATAGTTCTTAATTTCAAAAGTATGACAGTCTGATAAAAAAAATCAATAACAGTCTCTAATTCTAAAGCCATATTTTTGCAGATTGATGCTAAATCCATTACGACATCTTCAGCTGTGAGCAGCAATTGTGGTGCATTACTTTTTCAGCAGTTGTAATGCCTGTTTGCAGCACGTTTAGCTCTGCGCCGTTATGTAGGCTTCTGGGAAAATTATAGAGAGCGCGTTTGTCTCTTTATTCGCAGGAATAATCATTTGCGAGAGTTTCAGGGAAGACAATAGAAACCCCAGATTAATATGATCTTATTGCTATTTAATTAGTTATAAGAGCTAAATCAATTTACTTGTTTCACAGCTCTGCGACAGCTCAGCTTAAAAGGATCGCAACTGATACGCTTAGCCATAACCAGAGAAGCTGCAGCTGCCTTAAAGATATCCAAGTCCAAACACAACGCAAACTTAGTGCTAACCCATTCGCATTAACTGAATACTTTTGCTGGCTCGGCTTAACAAGGTAATTTCTTACTATCACCAGTAGCGGCCATAATTTTCCAGGCAAAGTCTTTAGCTGCTGCTGTTTTTCTCGCTTATTGCTGCCGAGAAAGAGATGGCTGCAGACAGAGACGGATATAGAGAGATAGAGAGAGAGAGAGAGGGACTTTATGAAAAAATACGAAGTATTAAAATCATAAATCTAATTGGAAATGCGCGTCACGTGCGCTGAACGTTAGTCTCTGTCTCGCTGCCATAGGAGCTGTCTCAGTCGACGTCGAGCGTTGCATGCAGCATGAAAAGTGCGTATGTAAGTATGTACTTATACATATATATCTGTGTGTGTGTGTGCTTGTAGCTACAACAGCTACGCCCCAGCTCTAGCTCCAGTTACAGCTTCAGCTCCAACCAAGCAGCTTGTACTTTAATTTCAGCCAAGGAATTTACTTAAAAAGATTAAGTTTCGCTATGCAAAAATTTGCTATGAGTACCCCTACCATTAGGCAGGCTAGTGATGCGTAGATTTTTTAAATATTCATGAAAGCGAGCACAATAAAACAATGAGAGCTCAAGCAGCATCGGCCATAAAAATATTTAATGCAAAAGAGAAGTCGTCAGGGCACAAACAGGATGACAATAGCTTAAAACGCATTTACACGTTGAAGTTTTTGCATGAAGGGTAGGGAAGTTGGGGACTTAAAACTTCATGACCCATTAAGCTGCACGGTTTTCTCCCATTTTGATTGGTCTTAATTCGATTGTTGTAGGCACAGAGTTGCATGTGAGCAAATTAGCTATCGATAAACACATTTGAACTTATCGCAGCTATATCCTTCAAGGTTGTTCAAAATATCTATTTTATTTAATTCTACACCATTGAAATTAATGTAAATATGTCTTCTTCGATAACATGGAATATAATTCAAATGTATATCGATAATAAATTAATTGTGAACCATAGGTAAAGAGAAGAAGAACTTCATGAAAAAGTACAGCGTGTAAATGCGACAAGATTTCCGAAGATATTTCATAATGAATTAAAAACTTTATTGCGAAACTTCATCGTGTAAATGCGGACTTGGATACAAACTTAGCTACACAAACACCACAACAACTACAAACACCACAAGCACCACAACAACCACAAACACCACATCCACCCACCGCCGTGTAAATAAGTCTCCAAAGACATATGGGCGTTTGCCGCCATAAATTCGTTTGGCGTCTTCATCCTGCTCAGCCCTGCCAACTTGTTCAATTATGCAGCGCAATGTTTTATGTGCTTTTTTCTCCGAGTGCATAATTCCTATTTTCGTCAAGGATGCGTGCAGTCCGTGGAAGTTGCGACTCCTCTTGGAGTCACTTTAGTTGATTAGTGTCGAGTGCCTGTTGAATAAATCAGCAACAGAAATATTACACAATCCTAGACTCCACCTGCACTTTTGGCCTCTTTGCCAGATTACAATCAAACGGCATTTACATAAACCTTTCTTTACGACAAAAGAAGTTCGGCTTTTGGGGTCGCTGTTTGAGCTCAATTGTTAGACAAATTACCGCAGCACAAAAATTACAAAGAAACCAAAGTAGATGTAAAAGTAAAAAAAAACGTATTCAAATGAAGAAACTCAGATGCATACGAAGCCTACATATTAAATAGCAATAATTGGAAACAATTTTCGGGTGTACTGGCTTTTGAAATAGGTTAAAATCTTGCTAGAAATTTGAGTTAAAAATGCTGTACAAAATATATTTGTAGTTTATGGAAATTTGCTTTTAATTTAAATAAAATATTTTTATCATCAAAATTGTTTGCAATTATTTCTTCTTATGCTGGATTTATGCTTTGAAGTTACTTCTTGAAGTTTATCTGGTTTTGTGAAAAGTATTGCATATTTTGCAGAAGTTTCAACATGATAATATATGCACCAAAAACTTTCTGAAGTATTACAACTTGTACGTGTATAGACGGACCTAGTCTTGACCTTTCACATGCATATTTAACCAACTATAGCTGCATTTCTTGGCGCTTTTCGTTTGGCCAAAATATTCGACTATTTTCAAAATGGCAGACATTGTGTCATTAACAGCAGGCGAATAGCAGTCACAGTAACAGTAACAGTAACAGCGCCCCAACAGCAGCAACAACATTGCAACTGCCGACGCAGTAATCAGTCACATCGAGCATCGACTTTCCAAGTGAATGGGCGGGACGTGACTGAGCTTTATGCAGTCACACATACACACACACACACATATATATATACATGTATTCAAGTGTGTATGTGTGTATTGGGGAGTCGGAGCTATATGGCAGGCACATAAAGCTTCTGTTCTATGAGTATTTGTTTATGTAAAATGAAGCGTTAACATGGCTCCCACGTTGCTCGCAGTTCATGCTCTGTTCCTTTCTCCTCTCTCTCTCTCCATCTCTTCCTCTTTCTTTCTCTTTCTCTAACTCTCCATGTCTCTGTTTCGCTCTCGCACTCTCACTATGCTGCTTGTTTACTTATTTACTTTGGGGCATGCTGTTGTGTCTGTCCGTCTCTCCGTCCGTCCGTCTCTCTGTTTGTCTTCTATGTACATTTGTCTGTCTGCTTTTCTTTTTGTTCTTCGTTTGGAATGTGACTGAAATTTTAATGCAAAATGCTCTTTCTCTCTGCCTGCTTATCAGCGTCGCTCTCTTTGTGTACTTGCATGTGCACTGAGAAAAATCAGGCAAGACTTCGATTACCACAAAGGAACGGCATATTTCTTTGTATAGGTTGGCATTTCTTTTTTTCTTCAGGGCCGTCCTTTAAACACTTAGGAGCACTAGGCATATTTTCTATCAGGGCTCTTCGTAAAACGTAAAAATATCTATAATAGAATATCTATAATCTTTCTACTTATTTTATTAGGATAGTTTAATAATAATATTAATTCCCGATGCCTTCATTTTTTGTTCAATTTTGTAAAATAAAACCCATCGAAATATATTTAAGGCGCCCTCACTGCCGCCAGGCCCAGTGCAATTGGAAAATCCTGCCCTGCTCTTTTCTTTTGTTTGCAGATAGATTGCCCAGGGAGTGGGCAAGGGAAGGGTTAGAGGCAACGTGCGTGGATTTATTATGCTGATTTTATGTGATGTCGCTGCGTTTTCAATAATATCGCAAACATTTATTAATGATTAATAAAGCCGGACAATGGACACGGAATCGTTGCTGAGTCAGTTTCAATTTCAATACCATTGCCATCGAGTGACGCATGTTCTCTGTACTTAAATTGAAAGCTGCTCGTACATCAAGTGCGAATCGATAGTTGTGCTTATCGTTATCGTTCCAGATCGTTTCAATCTCATGCATAGCTAATGAAGTGAACGCTCTCCCACATGCAGGGTAGCCAATTTTTTATTGAAAGAAAAGAGCTATTTTTCGCGGAAAGGGGGCTGAAAAAACCTTTCAAAATACAGCCAAGTTATTCTTAGGATTTTCACGTTACATACCAGAGTTTCACAGTTTTTCTAGCAAATGTTTTTCAAGAAAAGCTCGATTTGAATTGCACACATGCAAATGAAAAGTCGTTGGCATCACATCAATTCGAAGTTTACGTGAAAAGCGTGAAAAGTTGGGCAAGTTTTTCAGCGCTTTGTTGCACTGCTTGAAGAAATGCGACAACATTTATAATTTGCATGTTGCGACATTTTCCATTACCTTGGAGTCAACTTTTAATGAGATTTAATGGCGCCGCTGGGAGCAGCAGCGAGATTGAGAGCAGCGGAAGAGGAAGGCGAGGAGGAAGGAAAGCGGAACAGTAGCCGGTGTAAGTGAGGCATTAAATCATTTGCGAGCGGATAAGGAGTTGAGCCCTGAGAGCCCCAAGGAGTCGGCGATATGCCCAGGTATCGAGTTACCGCAGCGCCTGACATAAATCTTTCCCTCAGCGATAAGCGAAAAATATTCAAAATGAATTATGAAACTGTCCGCCGTGGCCGCCTCCGGGCAGCAGGGTTGTGGAGCGCACAGGGGGAGAGGAGAGAGCGCCATATGTGATTTAGTGATGGCAAAAAAATTAATCGATTATTGAATCATGATTAATTTGAAACTTATTAAGTGCGATTGATCGAAGCAGAATTAAAATAATCGATAACCAATTATTAATATTTTTTTATGTGAATTTATTGTTGAAATGTTACCAATAGTAATAAACAAATACATAATTAACACGATATTTATATATTGTTTTATTCAAACTAATTTTAAGATCAGTAATTTTATTTTGGCAAATAATCGAACGATGTTTCGATTCAATAAAACCCTTCATTCGATTCAATTGAATCGTTCTTCTTTTTAACAGAGTAATCGATGATAATATAATATACATATGATTAATCGTGCCATCACTAATGTGAAGACGAGATTCATCATTTCACAATTAGAGAGACAGACGGAGAACCGAGAACTTTTTGACCGACTTTCTGTGGTCACAAGTGTTAATAATGGCGCTTTTCTGCTCCTGCCTCGTCGTGTGGCAAATGAAATTAAATTGTCCTTTTTCATTCTGATGCATATCAGTGTGGGAGGTGCGTGGGGAAGGCTGGCAACATTGACAATAAATTAATATTAGCCAGCAACATCCCATCCCATCCCAGTCCGTTCCATCCCCTGGGATTGGGCTGAACTAATAAAGCATATGTAGATGGAACACACGTACAGGGCTCTGGCAACATGTGGCTGTGGCTGTGTGCGTGAGAGGCAGAACTTAAGTTCGACTGGTGTCAGTTTGCCATCACTGGGTGCAGGGGGAGGGGCAGAGAGAGCGGAAACATCAGTGTCAGTCAATTTGAGCAAACAAAGCGCGCTCTGCTGATGAGCGGAACCTGCTCTCCGGCTAATTGCAGAGGAAACAATAACAATGTCAATAAAAGGTACAACAACAACGTTTGACTGCGAGACAGGCATCGAGAGGGACTTGGGCCAGCAAGAGTTCGGCCAGCGAGAGTTTGGCCAGCGATAGTTCGGCAAGCGAGAGTTCGGCCAACGAAAGTTTGGTCTGCGAGAGTTCGGCCAGCAGGGCTTGGGCAAGCAATCGCTAGGCAGGAAGTTTTTGGCGAGCGAGAGTTCGGGCAACTAAAGTTCGGCCAGCGAGAATTTAGCCAACGAGAGTTTGGCAGAGGTCGTCCAACGAGAGATCGGTCAACGAGAGTTCGATAAACGCGTGTTCGGCAAGCAATCGCTAGGCAGCAAGTTTTCGGCCAGCGAGAGTTTGGCCAACTAAAGTTCAGCCAGCAAGCATTCGGCCAACGACAAATCGGCCAACGAGAGATCGGTCGACGAGAATTCGGTAAGCGCGAGTTCGGCCAGCGAGAGTTCGGTGAACGAGAATTGGCCAAGCAATTGTTAGGCAGCAAGAGCTAGACAGCAAGAGTTCGGACAGCGAGAGTTGGGTCAGAGGTCAACGATAATTCGGCAAGCGCGAGCTCGGCCAGCAAGAGTTGGGACAGCGAGAGTTCGGTCAACGAGAGATCGACCAACGAGAGGTAAGCCAACGAGAGATCAGCAATCGCTGTTTACCCAGAGCTAGGCAGGGGGCGAAAGCCCCTAGTCAAGTCAAGTCAAATCTTGGTATAACTTGAGGCAAGAGCGGCATCAGCGGCGTTCTCTTTATAGCACCGTCAGATCGCTGCCTGACGGCAGCACAAACATATCTATGCATCGAACAATGCTCTCTTTGGGGTTTGGGTAATTGCAAGCATTCAAACGTACCGAGAGCATTAGAAAGAGCCAACAAAAATGTAAAAGAGAGGGTGGGAGAGTGAGAGAATCGCTTAATGACAAACACGCACACACACACACACGCATACGCATATACATATACAACATACTCCCACTCATTTACGCACATTTGAAGACAGATAATCACTGCCTGCCGCCGCGCCCCCCGCCCCCATCCCTGCATCATTTAAAAGGCTTTGTTGAAACAATTTCATGCATTATTCATTACACGCCTTCGCACATTTTTCCTCATTTTGTTTTTCCCAAAAATATATACAATTTTTCTTGTTCTTCTACGAGCGAGGAAAATTTAATAAAGAAAAATTTAACGTTGTCTTCTGCTTTGGCTGAGGACGAGCTAACGAACTTCCTGCTTGCTGGTCATTAGAGCAAACGAGCAAAGAACAGACAAAGAGAGAGAGAGAGAGAGAGAGAGAGAGAAGGAGAGGGAGCTGGAGAGGGAGATAGGCTTAAGCCTGGACATCATGCTTGAGCTGCGTCCCCCTTCCCCTCACCCGCTAGCAATTATAGTTGCTGTTGAATTTCGTTTATCGCATTTAGTGCTCACATTTATCGATTGGCAAAGCAGTGGACGGTAATCCCATCAACACTGGGTGTCCTTATAGATGCACACTGAGAGAAAAATCAAGAGTTTTCTTGCTTGAATCAAGAATTTTTGGTAAGCCAAAAAATATTTTCTACACTTTAAAAATAAGAAACAATAAGTTCTTACAAACTGAAAATGAAATGAAACTTGTTTTGTTCTAGAATTCAAAATAGAACCGTGAATGATTTCAGATTAAATATCTACGTATGTAACCCATTTTAATCTTAAAACTTAATGTTAATAGAGGTAAGGATCTTAGGAAATTTTACCAATAGTAACAAAACAATGTCCCGAATAACGTCGAGTATTTTTAAAAGATTGATATCCACAAAGTCGCTTGCTTAATTTAAGAGCTTTATTTTAAAGAACGCCTCGTACTTTTTTTTTCAGTGTAGATACATGCATAAATGTATAGGTTTCGTATATATTCTTACATACTGCAGATTTGCTCATTGGACTGAGTCTTATTGGCACTTGGCAACAATCTCTGCATTTTGATGTGCATTGCAGGTATACTTGCTCTGAGGACACTCTGATTTCTATCACACATCGTTGACACTGAGAGCTGAGCAGGGAAAATCATTTCAGCTAATGCCAGCTCACATTTACAAAAGGAAAAGCCGGGAAAATCGAAACGAACATAAAGGGAAACTCTGGCTGTAAATGGTAACACGTGCGTTCCAATTCTCCTGCTGCCTGCGCGAAATTTGTTGGGTGCAAACATTAATTTTATGTTTGTTAATTTCTTTTATTTTCCAGCATTTTTTCTCGACTATTTCACGGGCATTTGCATAAATTCCGAGGCGTTTTAGCTAGCGAACCCAACAATTCTAGAGAAATTGCATTAAATTTATCGTCTGTAAAAGGCAGCAAATAAAAAGTCTAAAAAAAGGCCCGAAATTAGTTCAACTAACCCAAACCCATATAATGATAAACCCCCGATGCTCGGTTTAAATAAAAGAAACTCTCTCCATCCCTCTCTAGAGCAACCCTTTCGCTAGGGGTGAGGGGTACGAAAGGAAAACCCGCACATATGTTGCCTGGATGCCACTTGAGAGTAGGGTAGGGTAAAGTGAACACTTGTAGCTGCAAATAAATCTTCCTGCGTTTCGATTTAAAATGTAACACGCCAAAGTCGGCCGAAAATCGAAGATTTATAGCTCACATTGTCGAACAGTTCGATTACAAGCCATAATCGAGGCTAAAAACCCCCGGCATAAAAGGCGAAAGGAGAAAGGGCCGTCAAATCGCATATGTGGCCATAAATCTTGAGGGCTTGCAATCAATATTATGACTTGTCAAATTATTGTGTACTTCGCTGTCCCTGCCTCAAAGGATGCAGCAGTCCAATAGTCGGAGATCCTTCCTTCCATTTTGGACTCCTTCATTTGATTTTTCCTTAAAGAGCTCCCCAGGGTCTCCATTTTCCGCTACCTTAAACTGCCAATGTGCAATTAATGCTAATTTTGAGGCGTTCTTAAACCCTTTCGCCTGGAACCTGCAACATTTGGCGACACTTTCCAGTTTAATTAGCGCATCGCCGTAGATTTTTATGAGCGACTGTGGATTTGCTGCGATATAAACTCGCAATGGGCTGGCATTCGAAGGCGGCAGCTGTTATGACTCGCCATAGGGCAATATGTGATTGATGGGGCCCGGACCATACCAGATTATGTAAATCCCAATGACCTTTGCCCTGGCTGCACAGCAAGTGTGCAGAATTGCGAAATTATGGAAAATTGGCCCAACGACATCATTTGTCATCGTTTGGAAACTATGACGCATTGGTGGTTGATGCTGCTCCCTTTCTGATTGTGGGACGGGGCATTTTTAATGTAAACATGTGTCAGCAATAAAATGATAATCATGATTTACATCCATCGACATCATCTTCAATATGATTGCAAATCGAACGTGATCGATATTACAAGTAATTCAACAAAAGTATCTTAATTGCAGCTGGTGATGGAATTGGAATTAACATGCAAAGTGGATCTACAGAAACCACTAATTTGTAGCCCTAGTGCGAAATTAAATTATTGTTTACACACTCTCGAATTATGCAAAAACCTGACTACAATTGTCAACAGTTCTTCCCCCTGCAACACTTTTAAAAGGGGTGAGAGACGGTCGCTTAATTTCCACCAGTCGCGGCAAAGGGTTCACATTTTTCCAGAGGGTTGACGACATGGTGTCAACCTGCGAACAAAAGCCGAATTTGCATGCGAATGGTAATCACAAAGGAAAGAGGGGAAGTGTATCCGGCAGGACAGGCAAAAGCTGTTACTCAACATTCATTAGCTCCGACTTTGTCAATACTGATTGGCATGCACACTAATTACTAGAATAAACAAGGGTCACAGCGGAGTTAACGAAGGTTAGAGCGATGAAAAGTAGGCAAGAAGTAAGCGACGATTTCAGAGTTCAAGGATTGTATATAGTATTCAGTAAGCACTGAATTATTAAATAATTGAAAGATATGTAGAAAATACCATACGAATCGCAGCAGCAATGCTGCTTCTTAGTTTGTTGTCTGTACCATTCCACGCTGCTAGATGGCGAGCGAAGCAAAGAATGCAATATTGTTTCTTGAATAACTTATGTGTTTATTTACCGATTTTAATGCGCTCTTTAATATAAATAAATGTTTGTTTTTAATATAATTTAACTAATTTATTAAAAGAGAATTCCCTAATAAATAAATAAAATTATATTAAAGAATAAACTTATCTATAATGAAAAGCAAGAAGTATGCAAAGCAATCTCAATAGCACTTTTGGTTTAATAAGTTTCAAATAACATAGGCTATGCTTCACATTATTTCTGATAATATATATTTCTCTCTCCAGCATATCAGTCACATCTTTCTTTAATTAAGTACCTTGAGCATGTGGAGTTTTAAGTCTTGGTCGTAAACTTTGCGACACGCTTATCGAAAGCGTTTTGTTTGCACTTTTTAATTTAGTGCAATTTAGCTGCCAAATCAAATCGCGATAAGAAACGCATAAAACTTGGCCTGCCATGTTCTCCACTTCGGTATGTGTTTGTGCGTTGCAAACTAAGCCAAGTGCAATAATTCAAAGACCCCCCAAACCCCTTATGACATCTAACCACCCCGAACAGAAGTCTAGAATGTGGAAATGGAAAATAAAGAAAACCCCACTCGTTGCTGGCATTTGGATTTATTTTTTTTAAAATGCCGCAGGGATCGATTATTACCGTTCAAATTCGCATAAAACGTGCGAGTTGCCAAAAACCGATTTTAAACTGAGAGAGCTTATACACAGAGAGAAAAATCTTGAATCTAGAATTACCGAAAATTCAAAAGTACATTCGTAAGCGCGTTCTTAAAATTATATTTATTATTTTAAATTTCTTTTAAGATTAAAATAATATACGATTCCAACTCATACAATTTCGTACATTGCTTTATTTTATTTGAACTTCATTTCAATTTGCATTTGAATTGTAGAATACAAGATTCATTTAATAGCTTTAAATTTTCAGAACAAATCATTCATTATTTTTCTGAGTGCACACATTGATATTGGCATTTGAAAAGGGAATTTAACTTTAGCATATGTGATGCCATAGATGTGCCTTTAGCTCTTGAGGGTAGGCAATAATTTAAGGTATTTGAACTCAATTCGAAGTCGCATTCAATTGCTGAACAGACTGCGATTCCGCGATATGAATCTCAATAAAAATGCATTTAAAATGTTGACAAAGCAGCCACCTTCAGCCGAACTACACTTCATTTCCTCAATTGTTTGGGCTTTGGGCTTTTGGACTGCTTTTCACAGGGTTCCACAATTGCAAAAAGGTTTTTCTCATTTTGCACGCAATTTGGCAGTAACTCAGCCACAGCTGAGTCCAGGCTGGGATTGTGTTTGGGAGTGCTTAAGGGAACCTGCTCATAAATTTTAAACATATTTTTAGAAAATTATTCAAATGCCTAATTTGAAACGAATTTCCAACATATTGCAACGACACAATGGAGACTTGTGAGCATAAAGAAAGTAAATTCCCTGGAAAAGGAAATGGTTGAGATTTGTGTATGGTTTTAATTGGTTTCAGTAGGAGAAATCTGAAACAACTTGCACTGGCGCCTCAGTCTGATATAAGCAGCTGATAATACAGTTGTATTGTTAATATTATGACAGTTATTACGAGGCGAGTACAGAGCACAGAAAATATCTTTAGTACGTCCTGCTGTTAGCAGTACTTGCTGTACAGCCACTGAAATGGGTTTTCCCAAGAAAGGTCAACCCGGCTACAAATAATGTCATAAATTTCATAAAATGTCATGTTCGCCGGACACCTGCCCAAGGAGAGCTGGAGAGCTGGAGAGCTGAACTACCTGAACAAGTAATTCCGGCAAAGTCAAGGAGTTGCTCTGGCAGGTTGATTGAAGCTGAGTGGAGCTGAACTGATTTTGGATGCAGTTTAGTGCGATGACAACATCAAAGTGACTTTTGAAAACTTGTTGGAGGCGAGTGCTGGGTAATTATGTTGAACAATGAGCAACAATTCCAGTTGCTGCAGTTCCAATTAGTCACATTACACGACCAAAGGTAAAAACATGTTCCCGGCCTTAAAAGGGCAATAGAATGATACAACCCACGGCATCCACTTGATGATAATAATAACCACAGATATATCTGTGGAATTGGAAGGGCTGATGAACTGCAGCAACTCAGCGACAAATGTCAACCAACATCCAATAACTGTTGATTTCGATAGAGTTTAAACTAACTTCAACTCAACGATAAATCGATTCTCTTTGAACTACTTTTTTATGTGCTGTTGATTGGCAGCATGCACTAAGCCATCCATATGCAGTTTGCGCACTAATTGAATGCAATTAAAAAGGAAATCAAAATTTAAATTACCGCACTGCAGCTAGGCACGTGTCCATCATCAGTCATACATGCATCAGTTTTTAATCGTGTTGTTCTATGTCGGAGTCGCTGACAGAGCCAAAGACAAAGCAACCAAAATGGTCAGAGCATGAAGATGTGCTTATACGGCTGCCAGCGATCATACCTGGAATTCTATTTTAATTTATGGCCAACTTCAACCGTCAACACAATCAGTTTGTCATAAGCACTTACTGCCAAATGTGGTCAATGAAATTGATCTGGGAGTTTCAGGAAATAAGTGAAGTTTGCACAAATTTCACAGAAGCTTTGGCTTCTTCCTAAAATTGAGCAAGACGATTGAATTAAGGGAAATTTGCCAGCGTTTCAGAGATTTTTAAGTAGAATTGGATACTATAAAGATACTGTTATAGTACAGAATATATATACTCTTTAGGGTTATATCAGTTTCCTTTAAAATAAATTTGATTTTCTTTCACTGATAATCATTTCCTCAATATTTCCTCCGCAGTTTCCGCTGCCACTGTGGATGATCCCGCAGCTGAATTTCTAGTGCTACCTGCTAACAACTAAACAGAATTTCTGATGAATGAAGTTATCGGGCAGACAATTTCATTCAATTTCGGTGCTCCACAATTAACAAGTTCTGGGTTCCATGTTGATGATTTCAATCTTGTCGCAGCACGCGCTCTGAATATCACCCAACAAAATAAAAAACAAAAACTGAAAAAGGGAGAAAGAAGAAACTTTTCATTCATTTTTTCATGAGATTTCAACACCCGCACCTTTTTATTCACTTTATTCGTTTTGTTTGTTTGTGTTTTGTCTTAATTTCTATCTTAAATTCTGTTTCATTTATGATTGCTGCTTTTTGATATTTCGTTGGGTTTTTTCAAGTTCTGAGATGCTATCAAGTTCCATAGCAAATAGCG
The DNA here is from genome assembly GCA_035045125.1 of Hypselothyrea guttata. Classification (NCBI taxonomy): domain Eukaryota; kingdom Metazoa; phylum Arthropoda; class Insecta; order Diptera; family Drosophilidae; genus Hypselothyrea; species Hypselothyrea guttata. The sequence continues at coordinate 88,098 of JAWNNJ010001775.1, forward strand.
CGATGTTGCACGTGATTCACATTTTAAAATGCTCTCAAGGAGCTGAATTTTATGAATGAAGCAGCGAGCGTTCGAAATACTTGTATACATATTTATTTTCATTAATACATTGGGATCTAAGCACATAGCTCTCATAGTAGTTATCAAAACAGGAAGAGGACGAAGCAGAGGAGAAGGGCCCACTTGCCACCCTCTCAAGGTTAACCATCGAGTCGTATCTGAGCTTCCAGCTATGATTTATTACTGCCAATAAATTGAGTGTCTGCTGGGTTTATTTCACGCTCTAATTTTTCTTTGATAAAAGCCACTATATTTTCTGGTAGCAGCTGGAAAACTCCACACAACACACACACACATTATTTCTGCATAATTTTCCAATATTTCAAATGGCAGCCATAAAAATTGTCAGCACAATTAGCAGCAGGTTGCAAATATCAGAAACAATACTTGCTAATAATATTTTAAATATACATTCATATATGACCCAAGACACTTGACAAAACATGTCAAGGTTTGACCTTATGTTTATTTAGTCTAATTCAGTTCATCAAAAGGACCAAAAGGGTTGACTGCGTGTCCTGGCATATTAGCCAGGCGTAATATTACACTCAGGGGGCATTAAGCCTCGCAATGTTTCCCATTTCAAACAATACGAAACCATAACTCATCTCAATAGAAGGTCATTTGTTATACACCCCCCGGAATTCGCATTAGCCCATAACGAAAGTGTCGCTTATTTAAGCCAAGTTCCGACAGGGACATATGTAGAGGCTGTTGCACTGAGAAAAAAACCTGTTTGAAATAAAAACCTTGCTTGAAATCACATAAGTCTTATGCTTTATGCTTTATGAATAATTCCTAATTGAACTACAAACAATTATATTAAATAGTCTGTCAAAATTCTGATATTAAATAAAGTGGGTTGGCTGAACTCTCGATAGCCAACTTCTGGATGGCCGAACTCTCGCTGGCCCAACTCTCGCTGGCCGAACTCTCGCTGGCCGAACACACGCTGCCTTTCTCTTGCCGATGCAGATCTCGCTGGCTCAACTCTCGTTGGCGGCGTTCTCATTGGCTTTACTCCTATTAAAATATAGTATTTTTACTAAATAATGTTGCTAAGTCAAATTAAAAATAAAATTTAAATTTCCTAAATAAAGGATATTTATTATTAACATTTATTTCGATACTACTAACAGTTTTTTTCAGTGTTAGCATAGTTTTGGGGATGTTTAGTTGGCGATATGCAGTTGCTGCTGCTGTTGACAAATGATGCGCTAAGAGGCAAATGCTGTGATTTATCAAAAGTCAAAAATTATCAAAAAAAAAAATAAAACAAAAAAAGCCAAAAAGAAAATTGGAAAATTTTTGCAACGCTTAGCGAAATATCTTAGGAAATTAATGGATGTCATTTCGGAATATAACATGACGTGTATAAAATTGGGAATAGCAAAGAGTTTGGCGTCTGTTCTTAGGCCTTTGGTTCAATGCACCGTTGGACATACTACAGAAATGTATATGTCTATGTGGGCGTATGACCTGAAGGGGGGCGTGACCAGAGGGCAGGCAAGTGCAGCAGCTGTTCTGCCCTGGCCTTCCTTGCCCTCTGTCCGGTACATTGGCATCGATTTTTACTCAGACGCCGTCGCAAACGTGACGAGCATGTCGAATCGGGTGTATTGGGTGTATTGGGCGTATTGGATGCAGTGCTGCCAGCTTAGCTTATTTAACACTTTATCTAGCATTTTTCCAAATATTTATAAATTTTTCATAAATGTGTGTTGACAGAAGCGGCTAGTTTTAAAACAAATATATTATCAATATGCATTATTAATAAAAATAATTACGGACTGTAAGGCGAAATTATCCAACAAATTGCGCATATTTTAAACATATTTATTATATTGGCTACACAAATTTAGCTTAATTCGACTGAAAATCCGTTTGACAACACTGACCGTACATACTAGAAAGGAGGTGTAAAAGTTTATCTATGGTAAAAAGTAAAAACCTAAAATCAGTCCAAGGGGATGCTGCTGCTTTAAGATCAAAGTGTCAAAGAAATTAGTTAATAATTATTCGGTTTTACTTTCGATTTGCAGACACTTCCTTAAGCTTCAGCGTCAAACTGTCTGCCTGTGCCTTGAGCAGCTTTCGGGTACTCGCCTAAGTATTCATATACGTATTCGTTTTTGTATTCGTATTCATGGCCGGCTTAAGTGCGGACATGCTGCGAACATTTATCTTAATTGCCATTCAATTGGGGACACCTTCGGCCTGAGACAGAGGCGAATTCAATTTGCATACACGCGATGCCAACTGGCTTTCCCGGAGGAGAGGAAGGGGAGGAAGGGAGAAGGGCAGGCAGAGTGAGCATCTTAGCTTGATTCCTGTTCCTGGTCGTGTGTCTTTCAAATTCCTGCTGCGGATGTTGCTGCAATCACCGATGCTCAATGTTTGTGCAACTAATTAACATTTTTAATGGGCAATCCTTGTAGCCACTGCCGACAAATGAAGTGGACAGCGTGTTTAACTGCTGCACTAAGTGCAGTTTAAAATTTAATTTAGAGCACAATTAAGATTGAAATCTGATAGAGCTCGATAGGGCACTCTATGGGGCTTTAATAATTATAAATAATTTGGAGTTAAATTTAATAAAGTTATACGAAGTCATTAAGTTATCAAAAAGCTCTACAAAAGTGAATTGATATTTTATAATAATTTTTAGCTTTAGTTTTAAAATTCAATTTAAAATATTGAGTTAAATTTCTGCTTAAATTCTAGTCAAAATTATTGATATTCTTATACAATTGTTAATAAACTTTATTAAAATAATACTTAATCGAGACAACAAACAAGCTCTAGAGAAGTCATAATTTTTTTACCAAAGCTTTCCATATTGTATTTCAGTTAAATATACCTTTTGCTTGCATTCACACTGTTTATTTCATGCTCATAAATAAGCACAAATTTCTGCATTAAATTGAATAAAAACGTCAAAGTAGCGAAACGTCATAAGTAAATTATTCACAATTGATTCAGTTTGATTGACGCACACGCGTGGCTGTGGCATGCGTTGTATTCATTCGATTCACTTCTAATTCACATGAAATTCGAGGCTGAAACTGCCAAGAACTGAACATATATATAAAGTATTTTGTGGTGGAAACGCCGTAAGACATGCACGTGTCTCTCTATTAGGGATATGCCATAAATAGCGGCAGGAGTGAGGGATTTCCTTCGACAGGACATAAAAAAAAGCGTAAGAATTTTCATTAGTTGATTTGAGGCGATCCGTTGTAGCTTTAATAACTCCAGTAAATGGTCTGACATTAAGTTTGACAAATGTCTTAATAAGCAAGACTGCAACATTGTCACAAGACGAGTTAAAATAATCGGCTGATCCCTTGAGGAATTGTGCAATGCAAATAGAGTCCTAAGAATTTATCACCCATGATGATATCGTCGCCATATCTACAAGACAAGACGCGCCCGCCCAACTGTAAGACTATGAATAATAAAAGGGTTAAATTAGCATTTTCACATTTATTTGAGCGATGACATGCTCCGATACGACTCATATAGACGGGGTTAATACTTACCAGAGTCTGTGGGGTTTATTAGCGCGTGCGGCGGCAATGATGAGGCGTGTTAAGAGCCAGAGGGAAAGAGGGGGAAAAGAGAAAAGAGTTAGGAGAACGAGTTAAGAAATTGCCAAAGCAATTTCCGATGACACACATGAAAGCCTGCGCTCTGGGGATAATCAGCAAGATTGACTCAAGTCGGAAGCTAAAGGCGTTACGGCGTTGGTGTCGAAAGATTATTTGATTAGAAATCATAACTACAATTGAGTTGAAAGCCGAGATGGCAGCTGATAATAAATAATTGCAAAAGCAGGCTGGCATGAAGTATACCCCAATTTCAGTCCGATTTCGTAGCTCTTAAAAATTCCTTCCAAAACTTGTTCTCAATGCGATTGCTTTAAATTTGCTGCGCTCGCTCCTTGCACGCGTTAAACATGCACAAAAATGTGAAAAATTTGATTTAATTTATCGAGATACTTTCCGCAGAGATGCGATTCACCTGCACAGACCCCTTGGCCCCTCACTTGAGGCAGCACAAAAACCGCAGACGTGCACACAAAAAACTAACGTCCTCAAACGTCTTAAATCAGTTGGTTTTTTGAAGAACTGAAATGATTTTTATACCACGAGTACAACAATTCCGCGCATATTTTGGCAATTTGAAATGTTCGCTGCCACGCAGCAAAAAGCGCACCCAAAAGTCCCAAAATAAAATCAATCAGACGCAACTTGAAGACCCAACTCTGCCCTCTCAAGCCTCCACTCCAATGTGTTTCGTTTGCCATCTCAAATTAGTGAGTTTTACGCGCTCATTAAGAACCCCAATAAAGCACAAATGGGAGCAGTTCTATTTCATTTAAGTTCTGCGTCTTTGCAAATGCAAATTACACATGCGAGCCCAGATAATGCCACACTGAGCCATGAGCCATAAAATATGTCATATTTTAACAAAATTTTGCAGCACAATTACAATAAACCCATTAGCCACGCTACCCCAACTGATTCTCATATGGGACAGACTCAGATAAGCAAGTACTAAGTGCTCTATGCGGTGTCTCTGCCGCAATGCCAAAGGTTCCATTATCTATTAGCACATAAATGCAGATACCAGAGGACTGCTTTGTTTCCAACTTGGCATACTCGTGGAGAAAGGTTTTTAATGGCATAAACTTGTGGCCGGTTTTAATTGGCAAAGGTATTAGCTTGAACTTCAAGCAAAGAGAGTATTGAGCGGGCTTTAAATTGTCTTTAAAATTCAAGTATTTTAATCAATTTGTTTAAACATATATTCAGCTGATATATGTAACAGGCAGAAGGCAGACCCCATCAAGACTATATAGTATATTCCAGCTAAGTCGATTAAGCCCTGTTCGTCTGTCCATCTGTGCGAAAGCGCGGTTCGTTTGCTCTACCAACTCACGCTGGATCAGCTCTTGCTGGCTCAACTCTCGCTAGCTGAATATTCGCTGGCCCAGCTCACGGTGGCCCAACTCTCGCAGACCCAACTCTCGTCTGCCCAACTCTGGCATGCCCAACTCTCGCAAACCCAACTCTCGCAGGTGCAACTCTCGCTGGGTCAACTCTCGCTGGCCAAACTCTCGCTGGCCCAGCTCATAATGGTCCAACTCTCGCTGCGCCAACTATCGTTGGTTTTCTTTCTCGCAGGCCCAACTCTCGCAGGTGCAACTCTCGCAGGTACAACTCTCGCTGGGTCAACTCTCCTTGGCCAAACTCTCGCTGGCCGAACTCTCACTGGTTGAGCCTGCAACTTCTTCAGTTTATATTTTTTCTCAGTGTATATGTACTTACTTAACTACTGCTAAATGAGAACTATTTAATTTCTGCTATAACAAATTAACTTGACAATTAGCGCTAGTTAAGCAGCTCTTAATGAGATTCTGCCACAGCTACAATGGCCATAAGTACGCTGAACAATTGCATTGGCATGTTGGCCAATCAGCCGCATTTAATGGCCAGATTATGTGTCTGTGTGTGTTTCTGTATGTATTTTTGTATGTGTGTAATTGTGGTTTTCTCGCTTTTATTGCTAATGAGAGACACATCATAAAATAAAGTTGTGCTGTCCTCACACAAATCTCTCAATTAGTTTATACAAATTAGTTTACCGCCCGCACGGGAATTGATGTGTTCGGTAATTCCCCTGGAACTACGCCCCCTTCACACAAGGACTCAGTATTTTAATTAGATTTTTTTATTTAAACATAATTGAATGCAATCGATAAGGGCAGCGAAATAAGTTCAAGCCATGGCTATTGTTTTTGAATTTAGAACCAATAAAAAAGCCAAATGTAAACTGGCAATTAACATAAAAAAGAGATTTGTTTGTGTTTACAGCTCTTGACAGAACTTCCCCAAAAAGCATGCCAAAGCAGAGATTAATGAGATTTTCCAGCAGGTGCATAAATGAAAGAAATGGAAAAGTTCAGCCCGCAGAGAGTTTCGCAGGTGTCAAAGTTGAAATTGGTCGCTGGAGCATTTAATTGCTCCGACTTGCAGCATAATTAATATGCTAATAAAATGTGACATGACAGTTGGAACAAGAGCCAGGGATATCTAATAAAGTGCTGTCTGAAAAGAATTTGAGAAATTCTGTGGATGCTGTCGGTAAATCATGATTATCTTTTTATTGCTGACACTTCCATGGGGGAGTTTGCTGAGGGAGTTGCAGGCAGGCGGCAGGATGGGAGGAATGAAGAGGAATGTAGTATTATAAAATTCCAGCAGCGTTATTTTGCAGTCATAATTCGAAATTAAATTTATCATCGACGTAATTAGTGGCCATAAATTAAGCTTCATCTGCCTCATATGTGCATTCGGGTGTACTGTGTGGCCACAAGTGTGAATTATGGGGCAGCATTGCGCATATCCTTTCAGCTGTCCGTTGCGGCAAATTAAATTAAATTGTCCTTTTTCATTTCGATACACTTTCGAATACTCCAGAGGCCTCACATCCTCACATCCACACATCTCCTCTCGCTCTCTTTCCGGCTCTGTTCTCATCCTCGTCAGCTCCATTAAGCCAATAAAGCATTCGTTTCATTGGATTACGTATGCTGATGTGGGGGCGGACGAAGGGCCGTAGAAAGGACATTGCCGCATCCGGTTACAGCAATTGGAGCCGAGCTGGGCACACAGAAATGGACAACAATTTGTGGCCTGATGAATTGCACAAATAAACCAACCACACTTGCCACTAATTTCTGCAAATATTTTCACAACAATATTTGTGTTTTCCAATATACTATATATATTGCCCGGCAGTAAATCATTTTGCAAAGTTCCCATTTCTGCAGACTGATTAACACCCGGCACTGGGTCTGAGGTAATTACAGCTACGGCTACGAGTGGTTGGTTTTGGCCACTTTGGGTTCAGTCAGGGGTAATACACAGAGAGATAATCATTTAATCCTAGTACCAGGCGCTACTATTAACCGTTTCATGTATTATTCATCAAAGTTTACGCCGGCGATATCTAGATTCAATAAGCCGAATGCAGTGAACCTAATGAACATCCTGTATGCCCCCTTCAACATCTTCATTTGGCTTAATTCAAGCAGAAGCGATGCCCTGCCGCTGATTGTGATGGATAAACTATGCGATGCGTTCACTTTCTCAATCTCCCAAACTCTCAGTTTCACTCAGCTAAATTTGGCACAATTGAATGCGTTTCAATTGAAATGCCATTGTTGCTTTGGCATTGACATTGCCACGCCCCCATGGAGCGTAGCCTTAAACTGACACATGGGCCATGTTTTAGCTCAAAATTTATGTGCATTTGACAACATTTATTGATTGAAACCAGTAAGAAGAAAGCAGATATGCAGGACGGAAGGCTGCGAACGTAAGCGAAGTCGAAAGTAACCGACTTAAGGCGACCTTTTACTGCCTCACATACAGAGGCAATATATGCGATCGGCACTCAATAAAACACACGCACACACACACACGTCTAGTTGCTTGCACTCGCTTAGAGAGCCATTAGCATATCGCTAACGTACCTCTGAGCATAGAGAGCGGTCGACGTGTTCTTTATAGGCGAGCCGGCTACCCACTGCATTACTTGTAATGCAGGCGGTATGCTTGGAGAGCCACCAAGGAGAGAGGCCTCGGAGCTTATGCATAGAGAGCGGTCGATGTGTTCTTTATAGGCGAGCTGGCTACCCGCTGCATTACTTGTAATGCAGGCGGTATGCTTGGAGAGCCAGCAAGGAGAGCGGCTAAGTGCTGCCTCGGAGCTAATGCATAGAAAGCGGTCGATGTGTTCTTTATAGGCGAGCTAGCTTGGAGAGCCAGCAAGGAGAGCGGCTAAGCGCTGCCTCGGAGCTTATGCATAGAGAGCGGTCGACGTGTTCTTTATAGGCGAGCTGGCTACCCACTGCATTACTTGTAATGCAGGCGGTATGCTTGGAGAGCCACCAAGGAGAGAGGCCTCGGAGCTTATGCATAGAGAGCGGTCGACGTGTTCTTTATAAACGAGCCGGCTACCCGCTGCATTACTTGTAATGCAGGCGGTATGCTTGGAGAGCCGGTAAGGAGAGCGGCTAAACGCTGCTTTGGAGCTTATGCATAGAGAGGCGGACGACGTGTTCTTTATAAACGAGCCGGCTACCCGCTGCATTACTTGTAATGCAGGCGGTATGCTTGGAGAGCCAGCAAGGAGAACGGCTAAGTGCTTCCTCGGAGCTAATGCATAGAGAGCGGTCGATGTTTTCTTTATAGGCGAGCTGGCTACCCGCTGCATTACTTGTAATGCAAGCGGTATGCTTGGAGAGCCAGCAAGGAGAGCGGCTAAGTGCTGCCTCGGAGCTAATGCATAGAGAGCGGTCGATGTGTTCTTTATAGGCGAGCTGGCTACCCGCTGCATTACTTGTAATGCAGGCGGTATGCTTGGAGAGCCAGTAAGGAGAGCGGCAGCAAATGCCAGGAATTCGCAATGTGCAATGCCTGCATCTTGTGTAGAGGCCAACTCTCGCTGGCCCAACTCTTGCTGGAGCTATTTTTGCTAATCTAATGCTCGCTGGCCCAATTCTCACTGCCTAAACCATGCATGGTCCAAGTCTCGATGGCCGAACTCTCGCTGACCCAACTATCGCTGGATGAACTCTCGCTACCTACCGTGTTTCGCTGGTCTAACTTTCGCTCCAATAAATCAATAGACCCTTTTGTAATTTAAAGTACAGGGTCTATGAGCAACGCATTGATTTTACAGCATCAGACATGAGGGTAGTCCATAAAGGCAAACAGCTAACCCCAACCACTTCAAATCCATATACCCTATAGTTTTACAGTTCTACAGGTACCTACGCCTGCCTCCTGTTAAACAAAACCCGCAATCAGCCCACAAATTTGTTGCATTAGTGTGAAATTAAATTATTGTTTACATGCACGTAATTATGTTTTGAGAGCACCCTATTCAACTCAGTTGGGCAACCCTTCGCCATTCCCAGCAGCCTGGGCCACATGACAATAAAAAAGGCCATATGCAGCAGCAGACACCCCTTTGTGGAAATGCGATTTTAAAATGTTGTTACAACAATGAGAAAACAGGATTCAGCCCACATGCCTGGCTTAGATCATTGTGGTTTCTCTGACTTTCACAGCTCGATTAAATGAGCAGGGAGAGAAGGGAGCAGGGTCTAAAAGGATTTGCATATGGTCAGCCGGAGGTCAATTTCGGTATTTAATCGTATTCAATTTTGAGTGGATTTGTTTTTAATCCGCACGGATTTGCCTGCGATGGCAAGTCAAAAGTACACTGTGCAAAACCAAACTTTGTCTGCGCCTTTTAATTTAAAGCTCAATTTTGGGTCGTGTGTTTTGATGTGGCCTCTGCAACCCCCTATGGGCATGCCAAATCGGATTTACTTTTTCTTTGCTGCTTTTAAAGTGCCAGAGGGATCGATTATTACCGTTCAAATTCGTATAAAACGTGCTCGTGCCCAGGATGTTACCCAGGAGAGCAGGAGGCAATGAAATATTTTTGCAAATCTGTCAATGCGAATGCAAACAATTTCCTTTGGCACATAACTTGAGAATTTTCCGATCCATGTCCATGGCAACCATCCCCAGCTGCAGCGGCTATAAAATTGCATTTAACAAAGGACATAAATAACAATAAGTTGAATGCTCCTTTATGTAGAAGCTTCAAAAATCACAGTGAATGCGAATCAGTGTATTATTGAAGGTGTTCGAGTTGAGTCTTGAAGAAACGATGAGTAGAGTGGGAAGAGAAAGTAGTTCGAAGGATAAATGCTCACGTCAAACAGAGCAGACGTGTAAAATAATTCGCCCTGATGATGACTACCGACGTGTAGTCGAAATATATTGGCAAAACTAAAACTAAGGTTTTCCTTGTTTTATTTAATATTGTCACCGAAACTGGACCTACAGCTAGCTAACTTCAAACAATATAAAATGGAAAGGTCGCAGAAAAATCACAATATAACCAGAAAATGTGGAAATATTCTTGCATTAATACTTTATTTGGAATTCGTATTTATACCAAATTTTTAAATTTTTAAATGTAGAGTAAAAAAGAAAAATTTAAAATCATTTCTCCTAATATTTAGTAATGCTCTGTCATTTAAAATTCTGTCAAAAAATCTTATTTATATATATTTCGCTTTCAGAATAACATTTATTTAATGCCAAACAACTGTGGACTCCATATTAAATCAAATGCCGATGATGTCAACACTTTCCCCAAGAACCATACAAATACTTGTGTACATTCATTTCATTTATTCCGTTTCATTACAAATATTTGGCATAGAGCAAGTGGAGTACATTTCTAATGAAGTAATTTATATGAAAATCATGGATTAATATCAGCACAGCATTTTTTGTTTGTTTGGGGTGACCATAAAGCTGACGCCAAGAGAACCCAATAGAGTTGTGACAGCAGATGGGCATGGGTTGAGATTCAATTAAATGCCGCAGTGTAGATAAACTCTCTGACTAAATTAGTGCTCATGCTAAACCAAGTCGAACTTAATAAGTATGTATCTTGATTTCTGGAGAAACATCTTGACAGAGCACTTGGTAATTAACATTGTGCTGGAATTGATTGTTAAAAGAAATGTTGAGTCAAGTTCCATGGAGCGTCAAGTTTCAAGTCGAATGAGCAACATTGTTGCGACACTTACATTTGCATAATCAAAATCAAAAACATCATTTCCATTCCGATTGCGCCGTATACCCAGCCCTGTCTCTTGAGCTCTATGGCTCTATAGTAGCCCTGTCAATATGCCCTAACACACTTAGCCACTTGGAAGCCGCAGTCGGCTTTTAAAATTATGCAAATTCAATTTGGCGACACTTTTGCCTCGCCCTTTGCCAGCACCACCCAACCACCCAACCACCCGACCACCCGACCACCCCGCTCATAAATTCGAGTAACTGTATTAATATAATTGCTGGCTGCGCCCCGGGGGGAAGTACTGCCTCTTAAAATTAGATTTACTCCCCCACTCAAATGGGAACCCGTAGTTCAGCTTTCGAACTCTCTTTTTGGAACTTTAAGAAGTTTGAATTATGTGCTGGAACTAGCTCCATTTAACATTTAACCGTCATAATTTTAAACTCGTATCTTATCTGCCATATTTCGTTTGTGACTTTGGCATAATTCATGTTCAGTTCTCGGACTTGCAAATCGTTTTATTATTCAGCCCAATTGCACCAGAGTGGAAACTGGGCACCTAGCCTATAAATAATTAATTTAAATGCTCTCCTTTGTCTTTGGTTGTATTCTTTCTGGGGTTTATTTATGGTTACGCTGCAGCAGCTTAACTGTTGCTTCTCTGCAGATTTGTGGTCAGGTTGGAAAGTCATGATTCACTCAGCTAATGCCATTTAGATATTAGATTAGATTTTATGGCGCTGGTAGCTAAGGGAAATACATAGGGAAGTTAAAGCCAGTTAAAGGTTTGAGAATCAATGAAAATATAATATGCTTTAAATATAAAATGAAAATAATAATTATATAGATCAAGGGCAGCAGCCAAAAGGAGTGTTATGCAAGTCAAAAAGCAGAGCTTTTTTTAAACAATTTAAATAACGAGTATGAATTATAGATCTTTATTAGTTGAAAAGTTTTTTTTTTATAATTTTTGTTCTTCTGGGCTTTCCTATATCCTCGCAGCAAATGCTGGACCTTTTTTATTTTTTGTTTTAAATTTAATTAATTTAAGTTTTCATTTTATTTCATCCCCAGATTATTATCATTATAATTTTTCTTTGAATTTAATTACTTAATTTAATTTCAATATTTATTTTAATTTGTATTTTCTATGTCGACTGACAGTAGTTTACAATAAATAAATAAATAAATAAATATAATATTTGATTTAAATTAAGCCCCAAATTGCATTTAAATGTATTTTTATTCAAGCATTTTCATTATACTACCTTGGCAAAACTTGTTAGCCGTTTGGGACAGAAGTTTCTTAAATATTTGCCAGAACTTAACTGGTGTGTTATGTGGGACATTGGCATTCCATTGATGTGCGTTGGATAATGCGTTTATGGCTTCTGCAGCCGTTAACTGTCCATAAAAATGCACATTATTGTAATGTTGCATTGTCGCCCGGATGGCACTTTGAGCCGGGCCAACGACAAGACGCCAATTTTGGCAGAGTGTCAGGGCTTCTGGCTTGTGGCTTCTGGTCTAATCTTTGCCACTTGGACACACACTTAGCAGATGTCCTGCTGCTCCTTCTGTGCTCTTTAAATGCTGAACTGGCTTAACGTGTGGCACGATTTCTATCATCGGATGGCATTCGATTGGCATGACTGCCAAGTGCGCCTCAAGGTATGCAATGGCGATTCAGAAAGTCCCCAAATATATCCATTAGAGCGCATTGCAAATCTCTCAAACTGCGTGTAAGGGGGGCGTGGCAGCATTACGAAAAAAGTTCATAAAGCGACCGCAAATGTCAGCAATAAAAAGATAATCATGATTTACAGCCAGCCTCAATATGTGGCATGGAATGTCAGTCGAACATGCCGAGCACTTTATTGCACAACATTCCAAGCAGCGAGTAGGGGGCAGAGATGTTGATGGAGAAAGGGAACGGGAGGGGGGGAGTGCTGTCAAAAGTTCTTGTTCAGCTGTCATGAGACATTTTATTAGCATATTAATTACGAGGTCCTGGCACGCTCAATTAAATGCCACAGCGAACGTTTAAACTTTGACACCTGACCCTGCTGCCAAATACCGCTCAAATGACAGCGAAAGTCAAGAGGAGAGAGAGGGGGGAAGAGTCCATTAATCTTTGTTCGAGGCCTGCGGAAATAAATCGCTTTTTTATGTTAATTGAACTGTAAACTGTGTTGGTTTTTATTGTTTTCGACCGTTTGCAAAGCAAGTACACAGCGCAAAAATTGTTGCCATTTTAACGGGTTTTTTTTGTTGTATTATAAAATTGTAAACATGCTTAAATCAGTAAAAATATTATAAAATATATACTTTAAAATAATACTAAATGGAAGGATTTATTTATTGATACCAATATCTTTTAGAATTAATTTCTGGAATTATAGGACTTTTTTGCATATTGAAGGGAATATTAAGAAGTTGTGAATTTATAATTATTGTTAAGAGGATTTTTTATTTTATGTTGAGTTTATGATTTTTCCATATGATTCCATGCTGTAGTTTAGTGCAATTTGTTTGATTTCTTAGCAAATTTTTTATGTATTTTTCTTTGCATTTTATTTGAGATTTTGAGCTCAATGCCAAGTGTATTTCACTCTGAAACTCTGCTTTGAATTAGGTCCAGACAAATATTATCTTATACACACACACACACACACACACACACACACATGAAACTGAAACCTGATGGAAGCAAAGGCCACCAGCGAACACACCCCTAAGAGGCGTAGGGACCGCGAGACAGTCGAACGTCCCACGCCCCCCAAGAAGAATAAGCCCGGTAAACAAACCAGCGCCAAACAGGCTGCGACCGGTCCTTGCAAGCAGAAAGACGACTGGCAAAAGGTGCAACCGAAGAGGATGCCTAAGCAGCAGAAGCCCCCCGCCAGGCCCGATGCGCTCATCATCAGTGCAAAGGGTAATCTATCTTATAGCGACGTGCTATCGCTGGTCACGCGCAGAACAGACAAGAAACTTAGCGGTGTTGGCGACAACGTCACCAAAGTACGACGCACTGCTAAGGGCGACCTGCTCCTGGAGCTCAAAGGTTCCGGCCTGGAATGCACCCAAAAACTAAAGGACGAGATCGAGGTTGTGCTGGGAGAAAGTGCAGGCGTTCGCACAGTTACCCAGGAGACCCAGCTACGAATCACGGATCTGGACGAATTGGCCAACGAGGAGGAAATACTGGAAGCACTTATCACCCAGGCTAGCCTCCCTACAGGGGCATGCAGAGTGAAACACATCCGAGCAGCAGCAAATGGCTCGCAAACAGCGGTCATCTCAGCGCAGCCTCAAATTGCCAGCAAAATCCTGGAGCTGGGCAAACTCCGCGTCGGCTGGACGAGATGCAGAGTACACGAGCTGGAAACCAGGACTCGCTGCTTCCGTTGTCTAGAGCATGGCCATGTTGCTAGCAAATGTCGCAGCCCAGTGGACAGAAGTAACTGCTGTCTCAAGTGTGGCGAGAGCGGCCACAAGGCAGTGGCCTGCCAAAACGAGGCGAACTGCTTTATCTGTGCAGTCAAGGGAGGAGGCACTGACACACACCACCAAGCTGGCAGCCGGCAGTGCACAGCCACTGCTAGCAGAGGCACACGAGCACGACCACCACGCCAGTTATGCAAGTAGTTCAGATAAATCTGAACCACTGTGCTGCAGCGCAGGACCTGCTATCGCAATCAGTGCGAGAGCGGCCCACAGATCTTGCGCTGCTGAGCGAACCATACAGGATCGGAGGAGACGCAAACTGGGCCGCCGATAGGACACGCAAGGCTGCAATCTGGTCATGCGGATCGCAGACACCCCAACTCACGGACGTCTACGCGGCGAACGGCTTTGTTCGTGCCAGAGCTGGCGGAGTTTGGTGGTACAGCGTCTACCTAGCCCCTAGTCTTAGCCAGCCTGAGTTCGCTTCTACTCTAGACGATCTCACCGCCGATGCACGCGGACGCTCACCGCTGACCATCGCAGGCGACTTCAACGCTTGGGCCGAACTCTGGGGTAGCGTCTCAACCAACGCAAAGGGCCGCATTCTCTTGGACTCCTTGGCTGCTCTCGACCTAGCCCTTCTAAACACCGGCTCGGAACACACGTTCAGAAGAGCAGGAGTGGGCTCAGTAGTAGACCTCACATTCGTCAGCACGTCCCTTTTCAACTCTGCTAGTTGGCGCATTAGCAACGGCTACACTGGAAGCGACCATGTGGCGATCTTCTTCTCTGTTGGCGACCGTCCGGCAGCGGGCGAACCAAACGTGAGGAGTGACAAACGCTTCCGGCCCGACACCCTAGACACAGAGATATTCTCCATGGCTATGTCTAACCTGGCGGCCGATGGGCACCCTGAAGAAATGGCAGACCAGGTCATGACGCAAGTGGAAGCTGCGTGCGATGTAAGCATGACACGCAGGAAGGCTTATATGCACCATCACACCTCCAAGTATTGGTGGACGGAGGAAATTGCCAAGGCACGCCAAGCATGCAATAGGGCGAGGCGGTGCTACCAAAGGTCGAGAGGAACCGATCACTTCCTGGACTGCCAAATTGCATTCCGCATGTGTCGCAGAGTGCTCAAAACTGCTATAAAGCGCAGCAAGCAGAAATGCTTCCTTGAGCTCTGCGATTCTGCGGACAAGGACCCGTGGGGGAAAGCCTATAAACTGGTGATGAAGAAGCTGGCCACCCCGCAGCTCACCCTTCCCGAACCGGCAGCCATCAGCCCGATTGTTGAGCAGCTGTTCCCACGTTCAGCGGCCGCATACTCCTACAGCACGTATGAGAGGGCGCAACCTGACGGCCTTGTGGAGCTGACATCTGCAGAGGAGCTATCGCTAATCGTCAGGAGTTTGCAGGCGAACAAAGCCCCAGGACCAGACGGGATCCCGAACCGAGCGCTAAAACTGGCAATGTCCTTAAGCCCTGACACCTTTGTTTCGCTTCTAAATAAGTGCCTGGCTGAAGGAGTATTCCCCAGTAGATGGAAGAGACAGAAGCTGGTCCTTCTCCCCAAGCCTGGGAAACCTCCTGGAGTGGCCTCGTCATACAGGCCCATCTGTCTTATAGACTCGGCTGGAAAGGTGTTGGAGAAACTAATCGTAACGAGACTGGAGAAGGCCATAGCTGAAGCAGGCGATCTATCACCCTTCCAATATGGCTTCAGAAGAGCGAGATCCACCATAGACGCCATGCAAAAAGTGGTAGACATTGCCACGGGAGCGATTGAGGGCACTAGATGGAAGGGAGGTGCTAAAAAATACTGCCTGATGGTGACCTTGGACGTCAAAAACGCCTTCAATTCGGCCGACTGGAGCAGGACAGTTAGCGCACTGTCGTCGTTCAATGTGCCACAGTACCTGATCAACCTGGTAAGGAGTTACTTCCACAGTAGGGTGCTCTACTACGACACCACCCAGGGAACACTAGAGCACACAGTGAGCCGAGGCGTGCCACAAGGATCAGTCCTGGGTCCCCTACTGTGGAATACCATGTACGACGGCCTACTACGTCTTCTGCTTCCGGACAACGTCCATATGGTGGGATTCGCAGACGACGTGGCCATACTGATAGTGGCCAAAGAGCTGCAGAGAGTGGAGGCCATAAGCGACCAAGTGATTGCGACTATAGAACAGTGGCTCACATCAGCTGGCCTAGAACTCGCACCGCTGAAGTCCGAAGCCGTCCTGTTTAGCAGTAGGAAGAAGGTCGAGACGGCCCATATCAGAGTCCAAGGCACCGCGATTGCCTCCAAGAGGGCAATCAAATATCTTGGAGTCATGTTGGATTGCAGACTATGCTTCAGGGAGCACCTCGCATATGCGACCAATAAAGCGGCAACCACCTGCAGGGCTTTATCTCGCATTATGCCAAATACTAGAGGGCCCCGGCAACACCGGAGAATCCTCTTGACCAGCGTCACTCGGTCCGTTATGCTTTATGCAGCGCCGATTTGGTTCAAAGCCTTCGACAAGCCTTCGTACTGCAGAGGCTTAGCTGCAACACATCGGCTAGGTGCCCTGCGCATCATCAGCGCCTTTAGAACAGTGTCGGACGACGCCGCTCTGGTCATCGCTGGAATTGCGCCGATCGACCAACTGGCCCAGGAGCGAGCTACGGTCTTCCGGCAGTCACGCCTACATACCCCACCGGACATGACTGACATAAAAAAGGCCGCCAAGGAGCAAACCCTGTGGAATTGGCAAAGCCGCTGGGACTGCTCGACAAAAGGCCGCTGGACCCACCGCCTAATACCAAGCCTCAGGCCATGGGTCGAACGGAAGCACGGAGGCGTAAACTTCTACCTGGCGCAGTTTCTTAGTGGACATGGCTGCTACAGGAGCTACCTCCATCGCTTTGGGCACGAGCCTTCCCCTGAATGTTTGTCTTGCGGCGGTGGTGTGGTGGAGGACGCTGACCACGCCTTCTTCTACTGCAGCAAACCAGCGGCTCTCAGGTCGCAACTGGAGGCGGTGCTCGGCGTGCCCTTTACAGCAGACAACGCGGTGGAGCTTATGCTGACCAACGATCGCAACTGGGATCACATAAACAGCTATGTGACCGCAGTGCTCTTAGACCTGCGCAAAGAGGAGCGCTTAAGGAACGGTAGGAGTGAGTAGACAGTGCAACCGCTGCCTCGAAGCATTGCTAAACGGTCGTACCGCTGCAGCACCGCTCTGTATACCCACTGTCCTCACTGTTTTTTTTCCCCGTTTCACTGTTTTTTGTACAACTTGTAAATTGGTTACTATGTGTTAATAAATGGAATTAAAAAAAAACACATGAAACTGAGCTGGAGCAAAGTAAACTTTTTCAGAGTTTTATTTATTGGATTTCGTTCAATTGCAGCAGCTAAAAGTAAGCAGGAATTTGACAGAGTCCCAGAAGAGTTGGCACTGGAATGTCCATCATCAGAGGCAATAGGAAACTTGGCGTCTTGGCTGACAAAGCGCATAAATTATCCTTTCTTTTCGGTTGGCAAAGTGTGAAAATTTGGCCAGACAAGTGCAAAATAATGATATGCAATCCAATTTACTATCGTACACCCGGACATCAACTACGGACAGGAACACATCAGCCGGAAGTTGCACATTCATCACTTTGCGATGGACTCAATGTCCTTTTCGGTAAATAAAAAAATAGAAACAGGGTATAAAAAGAAACGTAATACAATGGCGACTTCCACTTGGGCCAAGTGTCAATTTGCTGGGCATTAGGAGGAGCTGAAGGAGGAGGAGGAGACAGGGAGTAAATGCTTTCACGGCATGGCAAAGGAACCAGTAAGGCGGAAGGCTACAGTCGGACACAACCGACAGAAGAAAACTGCGTACTTTGTATTGCCAGAATTATATCTTCATACATAGAGACAAGCTTTGCAGAGAATTCTCTCCCTTCTGTCTCATCGAGCAAATTGTCTGTTGCATATCTTTGCTGTTTCTCTTCTGATCGAAATGTTATGCAAACATAGATAATATCAAACCTCCTTCTGCCTGTTACATACATTTGCATGAAAGTAATAAACCCTGCTTTCAGCCATTTTATGGGTACAGGGTATAAAAAGGCAAGGGAAAACCCGCATTTGGGGCTTGGGAATGGGTTAATTACAGCCCACGTTATCTGTCCCATATGAGAAGCGAGGCACAAGTCCTGGCAAATCCCTGCCATGGCGAATGCGTTTATTGTAATTGTGCTGCAACATTTGGCTAAAATATGACATATTTTATGGCTCACACTGGGCTTATCTCTCGGCACTCATAAGAGTACTCATACTTATTCCCATTCTCATTCTCATTCTCTATCTCTGATGCTTGGCTAGAATTTGCATAACCCGGCAGCCAACGTAATGAAATAGAATTGCTCCCATTTGTACTTTATTAGGGTTAAGTTCGTTTTGTTATTATCACAGATAATGTGTGGCATGTTGCCTTTTCTCTCTGCCAGGTAATGTCTGCTTCCATCTATAAGATTTCTTTCTCCCTCCCCAGCATTTCATTTCCTTTAATTTCGTTACTTTTCTGTGCTTTGTAACGAATTCTAATTGACTTTTGCGCTTATTTATAGCAACAATACCAGAAATTCATTTTGTTGCATTTGTTTTAAATGAAAAAAAGAAAAGGAAAAAATAAGATGAGCATTTCTCAGTCCATAAAATGCATCGTAAAATCATCCACCTGTGAGCTACACAACAAGTAGAAACTCCAAAAAAAATCCCTAAAATATAACCCAAAAAAAATTAGGAAAAAAACTTCTGTCCAGCCTTCCCCTAACGAATGAAAACGCAACGAATTTGCATAGGAAAATCGTAAAAATTTTCCTGCTCCTTTTTTTATGTGCAATTTCAGGCGTGACGAAGCGAAAACTCCACGAAATGAACGAGTTAAGTGAGAGATGTGAGCGACTTTTATAGAACTTCTGTTCTCTTACTGAAATTTCAAATTACACGACAAAATTAGTTAATCCCGCAATGCTGCAAACGTGCTGAAATTCCGCTAAGACGCTGCCCAAGAAGTCGGGCGAAATCTTCGAAATATGGTATTGCGAGTGAGAGTTAAAGTTGGTTTAAAATATTACCAAAAATTTAGATATTGCATTTTCATGCGAAATGTAAATGTTAAA
This sequence comes from Hypselothyrea guttata, assembly GCA_035045125.1. NCBI lineage: Eukaryota > Metazoa > Arthropoda > Insecta > Diptera > Drosophilidae > Hypselothyrea > Hypselothyrea guttata. Next base: position 107,466 of record JAWNNJ010001775.1, read on the forward strand.
ACTTAATAAACAGAAAAAATATTCTTTATTAATAACAAAAGTCTTTGAATTTTTAAAGATAATTCTTAGGAAATTATTTCAAATAAATAATCCCAAATTTACACATTAGGACATTTAAATTTGATAATTTAATTTTTTTAAGCAATACTTTTTTTCATCGAATATTCAAGGAGAATTCTTAAAAAATGTAATCAGTAAAACATAAAAGATATTTATTTATTTTTTTTACAAAAATCATAATTTTTAAAAGCAAATTTTTTTTAAGAGATGTGTTAAGAAATAGAAATAGAAATAGAAATGAGTAATACCTTTTTTTTCGAATATTCAAGGGGAATTCTTAAAAACTTCATTCATTAAAACATAATAGATATTTATTTATTTATAAAAATTATAATTTTTAAAAAGCAAGTTTTTTTAAAGAAATGTGTTAAGAAATATAAATAGAAATTCTATATCGAATATTTAAGGATAATTACTAAAAAATTCATTTAGTAAAACATAATAAATATTTATTTAAATATAAAAATCATAATTTTGAAAAAGCGAGTTTTTTAAAGAGAGTTCTTAAGAAATTCTTTTACTGAATTCATTCAAAATTCTTGCCTAAATCGTAGGTCTTTGCTTTCGGCTTCTGTCAACAGTTTTCTGTGGCAAAATGTTGAGTTTTCCTGTGGGAACTGCGATGGTCAGCAGTTTGGAATTGCAGCAGCCGTAATAGCAACAACAAACATAAACAGAAAACAGGAAGCAGGAACAGGAACAGGAGCAGCAGGACACACTTGACACGCCAAGTGTGGAGGAGAATTGCATAGGCCATGGGGTCGCATCGACTGTCAGTTTTAATAGAGGCCAAGACATTGATGTGGTATGTGAAATGCTGAATGTTGCATGTGGAATGTGGAATGCTGAATGCTGAATGTTGAATGTTGAATGCTGCCTGGTGTGGCAAGTGCCTGTGTGTGGTTGGTCATCGATTTGGACTCGCAAATACTCAATACCCCAGGGAGCTGTCTCTAATGAAGGACAAGGGGCAGGCAGGCTGAGTGGGCAGAGGGGCGGAGGGGCAGAGGGGGTTGGACGAGTGCTGCTCATTTGCTGAAATTTTTGACGCTTTATGAGGTCCCTTTAGTGCTGAGTGTGCGCAAAAATGTAATTGAATGAATGAATACGAGCCAAAGAGTAGTTAAAAGAGAGCGGTAAGGAGAGGAGAGGAGAAGAAAGGAGAGGAGAGGGGAGAAGAGGAGAGGAGCAGAGGGCAGCTGAAGCTGGTGTAAGGTCAACGTCAGGCCGTGACTTCTTGAAGCAGCCATAAAATGTTTGTCTTCCATTAGGCCAACACATGATGACGCAGAGATGGCGCTGGCGATAACGATGATAATAATAATGATAAAGACGCTGCACAGTGGGCGAACTGTATGCAAGTATGCGACAAAAATAGTTATAGCAGAGATATCGGTTTCCAATAAAAAAAAGAAAAATTTAGAAAAATATTTTAAGTAAGTTAGTTTTAATAATAAATATGTTTTCTAATTTCAAATAAATTTTAACATTAATTTTTGTCCTCATTAAAATACACAAACCAAAAAGCAAACGATCATATTAAATTAATAATTATTGGATTCGAGAATCTAATTTATCAGAACTATAAAGAATTTATCAATACAATATACAATTTGGATTAAGATGTTTTGATTTGCATTTCCATAACAATAAATAAATGATCTAATATAAGAAGTCGTTTCAAATTAAACACTACATTCCAAAATTCGATTCCAAATTAATTAAATCGAATAAAATAATATAGTACATAAATAAAAATAGTAATCAAATCTTTATCTTTAAAATTTGTAAGTTTTGCCGCATTTCTGCATGTTTTTGCCCATGGTGCACTGTGCGCTGGCAAGTTGCAGCTTCTGCCTGAAATACTTGAATGTGTACATCATAATTTTGCTTAAAAGTAAAATAATAAAAGCCCAACGAACGAACACATGACAGAGTTATGAGCTGTGCTTTGGGCTTTGCTTTCGGTTATTCGGTTATTATTATTATTTTGTTGTTTTTTGTTTTTTATTTTTTGTATTTGTCATTTAAAATATGTTGAATCCATTCGCGTGACTCGCGTCGCTCTCTCGTATTGTCTGCTGTCATGATTTCAGTCACGAATGCAAATGAACATGGGCATAGGGCTCGAATTGGGTTTGGGATTGGGATTGGGATTGGGATTGGGATTGAGACTGCAGACTGCGAACTGCAAACATCGGACTGGAGACAGCGACAAAATATTCAAGTTCTCATGTTACAGGCATCAAACGTTGCCTCTTGGCACCGCAAATAAATCGGCGCCCCGTCAGGAGTTCTGTAATATTTTTTACACATTTCTGCTTTCAAATTATCATGACAACTTGGTCTGTTGAAAAAAGTTTTTGTGGCTCTTTTACACTTTTGGTGGGCGTGTGTTTGCCGCAAAGTTTCAAGTTTTCAAGTTTTCCAGTTTGCAGATGCTAATTAGTTTTGCGGGAAAATAAAAACTAGTTTCCTGGCACGTAGAGATCACAAGCTGACACCTGCCGAGAGCGGCTCAGGCGAGAGAACTGGCTCTAACTGGCTTAATTAGTTCGTTTGGCTAATTACGGTTTTAAGCAGAAATTAACATTTTATGTAGAATTACAGACAAACATAGACACAGCTTTTTTGTAGCTAAAACCCTGCTACTTTTTCTCCACTTTAAGCTACATTTTTACGAGTTCTCATCTGCTTATCGTTGCATTTTATTTGCGTATACCCTGAATACCATTTAGAGTTCTCTTACACCTTTTTCCGTTGGGTTTACCTTCTTACGAGCTGCCAATAAAATTGGTATTCGATTTTCTTACTCTGACGGGTCGTTCGATACGCCCCCAATTCAAGGGGCACAGGGCACAGGCTGAGGGCAAAAGGTTCGGGCATTAAATGTAACTGCACTGTAATTTGCATAATTTTCTATTCATTACATAATTCTGTCAATTTTCAATACATTATAATTTGTTAAAAGAAAGCGAGAGCAACCCCAGAAAGCGGAGAAAATATGCAAAATAGACGGCAAGTAAAAATGGGAACAAATTATAGCAGGCGGGGCTCGCTCTTATTTGTAATTTGTTTTGGGCTTAAAAAGATTATTTTATGTTGAAAACAGCCCAAGGCAAAGTTCCACAATTCTCCATGCACAATATGCTTAAAAAAAGAAAAGTACAAACAGAAGATGTTAAGAGCAGCAGAGAATTATGTAGCATAATTTTTAGCAAAAAGCCGAAATCTTAAAACCCAAATCTAAAACTGAATTTGTATATCTAGAAACCGAAATCACGTAGCCATTATAAATGCAAATCAAGTGTCAATACAACTCGCTCTCTCTTTCTATTGCTCTATTTCTCCATCTATCTCTGTCTCTATCTCTCGGTTCTCATTTGAATACATTGCGCATGCAAGGATTTTCATTTGGAAAATTTGCAGAATCGAAAACGAAAAAAGAATTTTAGCAAATAGAAAAATACCCGAAATTGCGAAAAAAAAATCTAGTAAGGATGCAGCCGATAAGTCGGAAGCGCCTGACTGTAGAATACCCTGCAGTAATGCCGCTTCTCACTTTTTTGATTTAGAGGGCGAGTGAGGCAAATCTGGAATATTGTTTCTTCAATAACTTCTGTGTTTATAAACCGATTTCCTTACACTTTTCAGGATTGATAAACTTAAAAGTAAATAGTACTTGTTCCGAATAACAAGCTTCTACGATAAGTAATACGTTTATTTCATCCTTATGCATAAAAGCTAACATTCAATGATGGACATCGGCTCAAACGGTCTTATCATGTATATATATAAGGTCTGCCACGCCTCCTTCTGCCCATTACATGCATTCGCACAAAATTATTAACCCTGTTTTTAAGCATTTCATGTGCACAGGGTATGGAAAAAAAATCAGCAAAGTAAACAGCCAAAAAAGAGAATAATCAAAACGAATCGAGTGCAAATCAATTGGAATCCCAAATGTCAACTGAATGTGGACAGCATTTTAAGAGCTCTCTCTCTCTCTCTCTCCTTTTCTTCGCTCTCTATTCTCCCTCTCTCTCTCTTTTTCTCTTTTCTCTTTCTCTGCTGCTTTTGCATCTCGGCACGGAAATGATGAAATGCTTGAGTTCATTAAAGCATCGTGCACTTTTATTATCATCTAGGGAGCCATAAGCCAAACTTCTGTCGTTCTGTGCGCATTTTCCATATTTTCCTGCTCTATTTTTAGCCACTTTTCCAACGCTCACTTATCACGACTTTATCGCTTTTCATATTCAAATATATAAGCGTTCGCAGTGGTAATTAATCATCCACGCCAAGCGCCAAGAGGGCTGAAAGCCCAAAAAAAAAAAAAGTAAGAGCGAAAAAAATGTCTCTCGAGATAATGTCAACATAAATTGTTTTGGCAATTTCTAACAATTTTCCTCGCATTATTTATGAACTTTTCCACGGCATTTAAAGCTGCCAAAATTAGCCGGTCTGCTCTGCTGTGGGCGTGGCAAACGCCCCACAACATTTGCCTCATTTAAAGCATTCAATTTGACGTGTTGACTTTGGCCCCTGGCCAGCAGTTGTGGCCCAGAGCGTAGTTGCTGAGCAAACAAACTGGACATACCCCAATTCCATATCCAGAATCCAGCATCCCAGCATCCAGAATTCAGAGTCCAGAATCCTGAATGCGACATTTAATGAGCCTGTCAGCAGTCACTTTATTCACTTGGCTGAATCAGCCTCAGCTGCATGGACATGGACATCGGACGGACAGCGAATTGTAGCCTGATTTTGAGGTTGAGTTTGAGGTTCAGATGGGAGTGGAGGGGGTTTACGGGGTTACACATGGGCGTACGCCTGTTTGACAGCCCCCTTTTGCTCTCGTGGTCAGCGTAATCACAAAGTTTAATGAATGGATTAACTGCGCACTTTATTTGCGGTATTTTCTATTTCTATTTATGCCGTCTGCATTTGGTTAAACAGTTGTATTGGCTGGTATTTGATGTACACTCAGCAAAATAATAGGTGATTGGGTTTACAAAAAAAAAACTCTTATATGAGCAAAGCAAAAATAAGCTTAAAATGGCGATTGAATTCAGATTAGGGCAAAAACAGGATTAAGTTTAATTTAATTGCAAAGAGCGATTTAATTAAATGCGAATTGTATCTTTAATCTATTTCATCTTAAAGTTTATAAAAACTAAATAAGATGCAGATTATATAAGCGTAAAGAAGTTGTATTGAGAAAGTTCGAGAGTTCGGCCAGCGAGTTTTGGACTAGCAAGAGAGGGGCCAGCGCGAGTACGACCAACGAGAGTTGGGCCATAAAACAGAAATTAAATTTTACAATTTAAATATTCAAATTTTATTTTATTTTTTATCATATATTGTGCCATTCGCTTTGTAGTTAATAATTGTAGTTAATAATTAATGAATTTAATACAAGCATTTATTTATTTTAATTTTTATTAAAATAATAATTAAATTTTACAATTTAAGAATGTTAAAATTTTTTTTTATTATATTTTTTCAATTTGTTTTATAGTTGATAATTAAAATATATATATATTTCTGTATCATCTGAAAATGTTATATACCTACAAACTCTAAAAAGAATTTAATACGAAAAACATTTCTTTGACTTTTAATATTTTTATTAAAATAATAATTAAATTGTACAATTCCATAAGATTTATAGTTGATTATTAAAATATATTTATGTTGCTGTAGCACCTAAAATTATTTTATACATACAAACTCTACAAAGTATTTAATAAAATAAGCAGTAAATTTGATTTTTATATTTTTATATTTTGTAAAGTATTTCGTAAAAAATGCAATAAAAGTTTGTCAAAGGCTGCGCCGCCAAGCGAACATGTTGCTCCAGCGGTTTGTGTCTCGGCTAAGCCAAACAGAGACAGCAACATGCAGTAACAGCGCAGTGTAGAGCGGCGCAAGCAGTTGCCTATGCATGGCAAGCAGCCTGTGTTAGAGCGAGCACACTAGCGCGTGTTGCAAGCGAAGGGGAAATCAGTGTTATATACGCAGCTGCATGCTGATAGGCTGCAGCACTTTAGCGCTATGTACAACAGCAAAAGTGGCTCCCAAACACACACACACGAACTCACACACATATAGAAATGGCTTATGGGTATGTGTACGCCTGGGCGCTGTGGACGCGGCGCATTTCGCACAGATCCATCATCGTCAGCGGACGCTCCACTTGACGTTGCGAAATATCGCAACTACCAAACGCACTTTAATAATTGAAATAAATAAAAAAAATAAATAAAAAGTATAAGAGATATACATAAATAAATAAATATAAATATATAAAAATATATAAATAATAAAAATAATTTATAAATAATTGGAAATACTTGAACATTAACAAATGATCAATAAAACTAACTAACTGCATGAAAAATAAATAACTAATCGAAAAATTAATCAATTTAAATAAATCAAAATAAGAAGGTATATATAGATTAATAGAATTATTAAAAATCAAAAAATAAAAAAAAATAATTGAAAAAATCTTTATAATTAAATAAAAATGAAAATTGTTAGATAAGTAAAAGTTAATTAATACAAATTAACCAAGATAAAATAAACCACTGAAAATTCATAACAAACAAATGAAAATAAATGGGTAATAATAGGGAAAATTAAGATTAAAAATATATGGACGGGGCAGATCAGTGGAACGGAGGCTACAGTCGGACGTAACCGACTGTAGCAGACCCTTTACTTTACTACTACTACTACTATATGAACATACAAACACAATAAGAAGCACACACACTGAGCTACCCGCATATGCAAGGCACACCACCCCCCCTCTGCCTAGTGCGGCAAATTGTCTGTGGCATATGTTCGCTGTTTCTAATCCGATCGAAACAAAATTCACAGCGTCGATAGAGAATGTCGTAAACTAGTTAAATCCCAAATCACAAATCAATAGCTTTAAAACTGTGGCTACAGCAGCTTTTTGCGGTCTACGGGGGAAGGGGGGGAGGTATCCAAAATCTAAAACAAACTCGTGCTGCTTACTGAATAGGGGAACCTAAATACCGAATATGGTGTTTCTAGCTCTTATAGTTGCTGAGATCTAGGTGTTCATACAGACGGACAGACAGACAGACAGACAGACAGACAGACAGACGGACGGACGGACGGACAGACGGACATGGCTATATCGACTCGTCTTGTCGTCCTGATCAAGAATATATATACTTTATGTGGTCTGCCACGCCTCCTTCTGGGTGTTACACACATTTCCTCTTTGCACTAAACTAATAGACCCTTTTTACTTTTTTAAAGTAAAGGGTCTAAATATATATAAATGTAAACAAATAAAAATTAAATAAAACAATGCAGATACATAAAAATAAATAGGTCAAAATGAACTAAACAAAATAATTTTTTTTTTTTTTTTTTAATGTATTTTAATAAGTGTAGAATCAGTACAGCAATAGAATGTACTATAACAACACATGTATGTATATGAAATGTAGCCTAACCCCATATCACAAAGCATGAGGACTTAATTGTTATAGATTAACCAAGGGTTTTGGCAAATCCTAGACGTTTGAGTCGCCTTAAAGAGCGAGCAGGTAAAAGCCCTCTGGCAAGTCGGCTGCGGTGGATCAACAATCTGTCACTGTAACGACTTGTATGACGTCCAATCTGATCTTCAATTGTGGTGATTTTTAGATCTCTATGTAACAAAATAATTAAATTTAATAAAATAAAGCAATAAAAAATAAGTTATTTAAAATAACTATAAATTGGTATTAAAAAATGGGTAAATAAATAAATAAAAAATCTCGCGGGCTATCGCCCGCAACACATGACAGTCGGGCAAGCCCGACTGTCTTATACCCTGTACCAAAGATCAGCCTTGCTAATACAGTATTCTATTTAAAATATATTTTGAATCTATTTCAATTTATATTCCAAATACCAACTTTCTATGTTGAATAAAAATATTTTATTTATATTATTTCGCCGCTCGAATCCGCTAACGATTAATAAATATAATCGATACCCAGGGAACACCACTAGGAGGGCAATGGTATATCGGGATATTATTATATGTAGCATAGCCTACTACTACTTACATATACATCAAAATTCAATTTACAAAAAAAAAAATCTTTAATTAATCATAATTCTTTTAATAGTGGACCGATATAATAGAAATTTGCAAAATTGGTAGATATTAATCATCTCCACAGTTCGTAGAAGAAAGAATTTATTGAGATAGATTTATATGTCATAAATTGGTCAATGTATTATATTTATGGCCATTGCTCGCGGTAGAGGCGTGGCATCCAAAATTTGGAATAAACTTGTTCTGCGTATGGTACACACCTTTCAAAATTGACCAAAACGGCTGCTCTAGCTATTATAGTTGCTGAGATCGGAGCGTTTAAATTAATCAATGTATTATATTTATGGCTATTGTTCGCGATAGGGACGTGGTATCCAAAATTTGGAATAAACTTGTTCTGCGTATGGTATACACCTTTCTAAAATGACCAAAACGGCTGCTCTAGCTCTTTTAGTTGCTGAGATCGACGCGTTCATACAGACGGACAGACGGACAGACGGACAGACGGACAGACGGACAGACGGACAGACGGACAGACAGACAGACAGGGCTAAATCAACTCGGCTCGTCCTCCTGATCAAGAATATATATACTTTGTGGGGTCTACCACGCCTCCTTCTGCCTGTTACATACATTCTGACAAAGTTAATAACCCTGTATTTCCCATTTTTCAATGGGTACAGGGTATAAAAATATGACAGCTCAGCCTAGAGCTAACAGCCCCTGCTAAAAAGGGAAAAAACTGCCCTTTTTCTGTGGAGGGTTGCAAGTTGCTTATGGTTTATTTATGAACGATGGAACGTAGAGCATTTGCCACAAATTGCTGGGTGTGAATAATGCGTATTAGTATTACCCAGGTCGGCAAGGGTTTTCCTCTCTGGTATTCGAGCAAGGTTGCTTACAGTCTGAGATGTGCTGATTAGGAACAAAAAAAACTCCATCACGTCCGGTTTATTTTATTTTGAATTTATAAGATTTGATTTGAAAAACAGATTGTAATATTTGCTAAAAAGTTAATACAGATTGTAGAATATAGAGCTATTTTTTCTGTTATTTGGTAACCTTTTTAGTTTTCTTAACCGCTAATTTAATTGGCTTATGTATAAGGAGTACGGCACCTGGTACTGTTCCAATGTTGGTCGCATTCATGTTGTTTCTCTTCACAGCCTGGGTAAAGTAGGTAACAACGGTAGGGCCAGTTTCCTCCATTTCAGCCGAGGTCGATGAGTGCATTATACTATCGTTCCGATCAACAGCTTTATTCTTGGTGCTGCGTATTGGCCTGGAAGGCAATGGAGTCGTCCCTGGCTTGGGTCTCTGGGCGGCTTTTGCTTTCCACACGTTGAGCACATCCTTGGCATTCCGTGGTTTTGAGCTGGTCGCCTCTGCAGTGTCCATCTTTAGCTGGCCGACTCCTTCAGCACTTTTAGACAGCTTTTATTTTAATAATTTGTGATCATTTCTTACGTTAAGTTTTAAATTTGGCTATAGGTACATGTCAAATAGAAATTTTTTAAATTAAACAAAAGAATTGTCGAATTTTTACATCATTTTTAAAACAAATTGCTTCTGTTTTCAAATGTTTCTTTGGTTTTGAAACATTTTAGATGATAATGACACTGATGACAAGGATATATGTTTTTATCACAGCTGTCATCAATTACTTTATCGGTTATTTTATCTTCTAAAACAGCAGTCACATTACGAAAGTTTAAAAAATTTATAGGAATAATTCGCATGCTTTTAAATTCAAAATATCAAATTTTAGAAAAGTATTATTCACTTATCGTTCTACATATCGAAGGACTCCATGCGAATGAATTCAGCCTAAAACCCTCGGAAGGTTTACAGTCGGATGCAACCGATTTTAGAATATCTTACACCTTTGCACTAAAACTTAATTTTTCATTTTAGCAACTTTAATTATAATTTATTTCTCTACAGATTGCATCTATAAGGTTCTGTTTATCCTACAAATGTGCTCACAGCTTTAAATTGTTTGGCAACAGGTTCCATGGACTTGAAGCGCACTTTAATCGGAGCATGATAACAGATGTCATAGCCCAGATCGGGTTTACTAATCCGTGTAGCCATCATGCTTCTCCGCTTTCTTTCATCCGCATTCGATTCTGCGGATGCTTCGGAGCCTCTCTGTTCAGTCGTCTCATTCGCATTGGACAGTTGCGATTGCCGCTGTTTTGATTTCCTTTTTGGTGGATCATCCGTGTAATCGTTGGCACTGCCCCTTGCCACGCCCGCTCGTTGGGCTGCCTGATCGCGCCTTATAGATGCCTTCCTTATCCATTGGTCTACCACGAGATCTTGCGTGCTCGGCGGGGCCTCATGAACCATTACGGTTAATACGCCAATATTCAATTTAGTTCCATATTCTCCAAAGGCTACATAACACTGGGATTTAACTGAAAATGAGAAACTAGGCTAAGGTTGCCACATTTTTTATAGAGAGAGTAATTATATAAAAATTTACATTTAAATTTATATATAGATATAGTTATGTATCTGAAACAAACACCCCAAAAAACCTTTGATTAAATTTAAAACCAGACTGGACGAAGCAGATCTATCTCGCTCCATTGTAGAATACCCAGTACCCTATATTTACAATATTTTTTAAAACCAGTAAGGACAGTGCAGTTCTGTCGGGCGGAGACTACAGTCGAACGTATCCTCAATAACGCCACAGTTGTTAACGCCTCCCATTTTAACAGTTATTCCGATCTGTACTCAATTAAACACCCGTACACACGCACATGCCAAGCGCTACGTATGAGCGAATGCATAGCTACAGAGTGAGCGACGCAGCCACCAGCTGGCGACTTGTTCGCTTACCATAGAAGCGGACTGGTAAGGAGGTTACCTTCGCACTTTCTCTTTGACGGGAACTGATTAAGAGACAGAGACAGCGACAGCGCAGCCTGCAGTCACCATAAATACTGCTGCTGTAGTGCTGCTAATCACAGTGTCGTGGTTGCAGCCGTGTGATGCAGACGTGTAGTGGGAATGTGGCAATGGCGAGTGTTATTGTCTGCGAATTGACTGCATCGGTGTTTGATGTCGAGTTTGCTGGTTCAACTCTCGCTGGTCGAACTCTTGCTGCCTTACTCCTGCTAGTCATATTCTCGCTGACCCACTCTCAATGGCCCAACTCTCGTTGCCTAACTCTTGCTGTACAAAAGGAAACCAATTCACCAGTGCGTTTAAAATAGTTTAATTTTAGTTAAATAATTTCAATATGCCAGAAGTATTCAAAAGTCTGCAAATAGTATCCTATACCCTTATAGCTAAGATGGAGTAATACGTGATCGATTCGATTTGTCCTTATGATGCATTGCAGGGCAACGGCCTACGATGGGCTTGTGAATGCAAAGGGGGGCACCTTGCTTGTTGGTTTGTATTTGGGTGGCATTCATGCTGTACCTACGGGCTTGATAGTCGGTTACAGTGATGGTTCCCAGCCGCTCCTGTTGGGCTATGGAAAGTTTTGGCAGACGCGAACATTGGTGACTGGTAACATGTTCCCTAACGGTTTCCCATTTCTGCGGCTTGGCTTGTTGCGGCGTATCGAAGGGTACTGAAGTTGAACTTTGCAGCTGATCCTCATGACGGCTACGACGTAACTCACGCTGCTCCTCGGCTCTTCGTTTCCATTCCACAATGCTATCCCTAAAGCTCTGACGACTACTGTTTATGTATAGTCTGCGCTTTCTGAAGGGTTCCTCTTCGAAACGAGAGAGCCTACGCTTCGCAGGCATTGTGTAACTAGCTCAGCATAACACAGTCCAAAATTATTTGAAAAGAAACTTAAATAATTTTGAACAACCGAAAAGCAGTTTAGCTTTAATAAATATACATCTGACAGTAGTTTACTTAAAGCAAAACACAAAGTAAACTTGTGTCACAGATCTTTTCCCGGAACTAGAGCAGTCATTTTAAGAATATAGGGTATACCCTGATAAGTAGGTTTAGAGTCCCTTTCGTCCCCGCCTCTTACAATAAACACAAATAACATAAATGGACCGATTAATTTTATTTTGGTTACTTGGTTACTCGTTTTCTTGAGGTGCGTTTCGCAATAGGTTCAAAGGATCCCCCGCGTTCATTCGTCTGCGAATTTATCGGCGCATGATAACAAAGTTGATAGCCCTGATCGGGTATGCTGATGCGTGTGGCCAACATGCTTTGTCGCTTCCTGTTCTCCGACGTCGAGTCTGTCGTTAGTGTGGACGCTCTGTATTCGCTCATAGTTGACTCTCTGTTCTGAACAATGGTCTGCAATCGTTGTACGCGCTGTACCGATTTCTTTGGTTGCCGGTTTAGGAATTCTATGAAGCTGGTACTGGGATTTGGGCCGACTGTTGATTGGGCATCAGGGTCGCGACGATGAGATGACTTCTTATGCAAATGCTCGTAATTGTGCGATGTCCCATCATGATGCACCATAACGGATCGGAAGTCCTGGAGTCCTTTTAGCCAAAAGTTTAATATATGCCCATATTTTAAAAACACCGGAATTTAGCCAAATCTGAGAAATAGGTCTTAGTTTACTAAATGTTTGTATGGATAGAGAAAAAAATATACTCTGATCTATTAAAATTTCTATTTATTTTCTTATTTTCCTAAGCTTATCCTACATTTAGAATTATAAAAACTTATATATTTATTATGTATAAAATAAATGTGATCAAAATAATGCCAAATTGGTCAAATTAAAAGGCTTTTATCTTTGCATTTGTCGGCGGTGGGAAACACAGTCGATAACTTTATCGACCTTTTTGCATATTGATTAGAATTTCTTAATTGGCATTAACCAACACTAAAAAGCATACAACATTATCCAATACTACGGCAGCCGATGTTTTTTTTTACATTTATTACATTCACAGTCCAACAATTGTGAAGTTCATTAAATTAGCAACCAAGGAGCTGCAAACAACTCAGCAACTATAAAAATATTATTTGCCACAAAGTAACAAGTTTTCTAAAATGTCGGAAGTATTTGATGAAGAGTTTTTCAAGCGTTTCGATGAGGAAGTGTTGGACAAACCCGTGCCCCCCGAAAGAATGGGTGAGTACAACGAAATATTGGCCCAGCTGACCATCGAGCTGGATAAAGCTATGGAGGCGGAAAAGTCACGCAAAGCGGAGGAGGAGGAACTGAAACAAAAAAGTGATGATGATGCTGAAATCGAGGCCCGGCTGCAGCAGGAGTTGAATTGGTTGCCCATGGTCGAGCCGGAATCGGAACCAGAACCGGAACCCGAACCAAAACCGGAACCAGAGCCAAAGCCAATTTGGAAGCCAAAGCCAGTACCAATGCCAGTTCTAGTTCCAGTTCCAGTTCAAGTAACAACAAATGTGCAGCCAAGGCAGGTGATTAGACTCATTGCTCCCAAACTTTCTGGAGTTCCTATCAGAGCAACCTTTAGGGCAGCTGCTCCCCTGAATCTGCAACGTATGCCTCAGCCGGTATACAATGCCGGTCTTACAGCCGGTTTTAGAGCTGGCAACCCGTTTAAATTAGAAATCAGACCTAAACGGCTGTACAACGAGGTGCGTATGAATCCAATGCGAAACGGCGTCCCAATCTTGAAGCCAAGCACTTTGGGGATTTCCAAAACCTTTAATCCTACGGCCTTGGCCATACAGAATGCTATGGCCAATCCAAGCCAATTGCCGCAGGTGATGGCAAGGCGTGTGCTGGGGTCGTCCCAGGTGCCCTTGATGGAGGACGATGAGGTGGACTTCGAGGAGATCGGTGTGGCGGATACGTTCTCCTCCTATTGGCCCAACAAGCTGAAGGGCGGTACCAGGCATCCCGATCCCGTGGTCGAGACTGCGACGCTTTCCTCCGTCGAACTGCCGGACATCACGTACCGGCTGAGATTGCCGGAGGAAATCAGGGACCACCTCAGTGCCCTGCAACTGGAGGCTGTGACCTACGCTTGCCAGGCACATATTCAAATGCTGCCCAACCAACAGCGTGCCGGATTTCTGCTCGGAGACGGCGCTGGCGTTGGCAAAGGTCGCACCATTGCGGCCATTATCTATGAGAATTATCTGTGGGGTCGCAAGCGGGCACTGTGGATATCCGTATCGAACGATCTGAAATTCGATGCGGAACGCGATCTGTCCGACATTGGCGCCCACAAACTGAAGGTGGCCTCCATGAGCAAGTTCAAGTACTGTGCCATTAACTCGGAGGAGAACGATAACTTCAAGAAGGGCGTCATCTTTTGCACCTACACGGCGCTGATTGGCGAATCCGCCAATGCGGAGCCACCATACAATACACGTCTGACGCAGCTCATCCAATGGCTGGGTAACAATTTCGCTGGCGTCATAGTGCTCGACGAGTGCCACAAGGCCAAGAATCTCAGCCTCATGAATGCCGGCAAGTCCACCAAGACGGGCACCACGGTGCTGGAGCTACAGCAACGTTTGCCATGGGCCCGTGTGGTTTATGCCTCGGCCACGGGCGCCTCGGAGCCCAGGAATATGGCGTATATGGTGCGTTTGGGACTCTGGGGACCGGGCACCTCCTATTCGGAGTTCTTCAAGTTTGTGAACACGGTGGAGAAGCGAGGCATTGGCGCCATGGAGATCGTGGCCATGGACATGAAGCTGCGTGGCATGTACATAGCTCGGCAGCTGAGCTTCAAGGATGTTACCTTCAAAATTGAGGAGGTGCCCATGCAACGTGATTTTCGCAAGCTCTACGATCACTCAGCGGGGCTTTGGGCCGATATCAACGACAACTTAGTCAAAGCCTGTCGTATGATGTGTCTGGAGAACCGCATACAGAAGATCATCACGTGCCAGTTCTGGTCGGCACATCAACGCTTCTTCAAGAATTTGTGCATCGCATCCAAGTTGAACCATTTGGTAGAGATGGTAAAAGATGCGGCTAAAGAGGGCATGGCCATAGTCATTGGACTCCAAACCACCGGAGAATCGCAAACCTTGGAGCATCTCGAAATGTATCATGGTGAACTGGATCGTTTCGTGTCCACCGCCAAGATGATTGTACACTCGTTCGTGGAGAAATACTTTCCAGCGCCCTCACGAGAAGCGCTTACCAAACTAATGACCACGGGCACCTTCGAACCAGAAACGCGTTCCAGAAGCACTGCCCCCAAGCGTCCACGCATGCCCGAGTGGTCGGATGAGGACGATGACGGCAACGACAGTGATTTGGATCTCATGGAGAGCGCCTGGAATGTCGATGACGATGAAGATGAACGTCCCAAGTCAGGACGAAAGCGACGTGGCAGACCACCAAAACTGGATAAGGGTAAGGCTTTTGATGATGCATCATCTTGACTCAATCGCTTGTAGAATATCTAGGATATTATGGTATTGCCTGTACATTGTGCTCCCGTTTTTGGGCAATCAGAAAGATATACGTACTATTATAATGAATTAATTTAATAATATTCCTTCGATGCTCCGTTGGAAGAGATTTTGTTTAATTAAAAAAGTAGTACTCCTAAAATATCTTCAGGCAGTTATCTCTTTCTGCCTAGAACCTAACTTTCTGATTCATAACTTTACTGATCTTTCTCATTCTGTGCCCTCAGTCATCAAGTTGTCCATGCAGGATCGCATCATGCAGCATTTGGCCAATAACATAACGAAGAACTCCTACAACGAGTACGAATTTGTGAACAACATGAACGAACGCACTGTGGAACGCTGCATACAGATGCGCGAGGCTTTGCTGACCAAGATGAACCGTCTGAGCAAATATATGCCATCGAATCCACTGGACGTGATCATCGGCAAACTGGGCACCAGTGTGGTGGCTGAAATGACCGGACGACGTGGTCGTGTCGTCAAGGTTAACGGCGTCTACAAGTACGAGCAACGGGGCGAACTCGAGACCACCTTGGATTTGGTCAACTACATCGAAAAGAAACATTTCATGACCGATGTGAAGCAAGTGGCGGTCATCTCGGAGGCAGCATCCAGCGGCATTTCGCTGCAGAACGATCGTCGTCTCAGTGTGCAGCGACGACGGTTGCACATCACACTGGAGCTGCCCTGGAGTGCAGATCGTGCCATACAGCAGTTTGGACGCACCCATCGCTCCAATCAGGCCAATGCGCCAAAGTATGTCTTTCTCATCTCGGATCTGGCCGGAGAGAATCGGTTTGCGGCCACCGTCGCCAAGCGTTTAGAGAGCTTGGGCGCCCTCACCCAGGGCGATCGACGTGCCACCGACGCACGTGATCTCTCCAAATTCAACATAGACAACAACATCGGACGCACCGCCCTGGAGTGTGTGCTCCAACAGCTGACAGGCGAAAAGCCCCTGGAAACGATTCATGTGCCCAAATCATACAAGGGCGACTTCGTCAACGATTGCTGTACGGCGCTTGCCGACGTGGGCATGCTCAGCGTTACGGAGGATCAGCAGAAACGCCTTATCTATATCTGTGAGAAGGACAGCAATAATATACCCAAGTTCCTCAATCGCATACTGGGCTGTTGTGTCGATGTGCAGAATTCGCTTTTCAAGTTCTTCCTGAACAAGATGTACTCGCTGATTCACCAGATGAAACGCGCCGGACACCTCGATCTGGGCATACTCGATCTGGATGCCCACGGTGCCAAAGTGACCATCACCAAGCTGGTGCGCTTCATACGGTCGCATGCCACGGGCGTAGCTGCCACCGAGCTGCACACGCTGGAGGTTTTGCGTGGCATGTCCTACATGGAAGCACTCCAAATGTGAGTATATTAAAATAACATAAGGTTGCGTGTTGATTCCATTTCATTTGATTCTAAAAAATGTTATCCTATAATTCTATCCTTTAAAAATGCCATTTTAAGACCTTTAGATCTATAGGGGTTAAGTTTTGTTACCTTTTTAGACCCTTTACTTTAAAAAAGTAAAAAGGGTCTATTAGTTTAGTGCAAAGAGGAAATGTGTGTAACACCCAGAAGGAGGCGTGGCAGACCCCACAAAGTATATATATTCTTGATCAGGACGACAAGCCGAGTCGATATAGCCATGTCCGTCTGTCCGTCTGTCTGTCTGTCTGTCTGTATGAACACCTAGATCTCAGCAACTATAAGAGCTAGAGACACCATATTCGGGATTCAGGTTCCCCTATTCAGTAAGCAGCACGAGTTTGTTTTAGATTTTGGATACCTCCCCCCCTTCCCACGCAAACCGCGAAAAGCTGCTGTAGCCACAGTTTCCAAGCTATTGATTTGTAATTTGGTATTTAACTAGTTTATGACATTCTCTATCGACGCTGTGAATTTTGTTTCGATCGGATAAGAAACAGCGAACATATGCCACAGACAATTTGACGCACTAGGCAGAGGGGGGGTGGTGTGCCTTGCATACGCGGGTAGCTTAGTGTGTGTGCGTCTGATTGTGTTTTGTGTACATATACTCAAAGTAAAGGGTCTCCTACGGTCGGTTACGTCTGACTGTAGCCACCGTCCCACTGATCTGCCCCGTCCCTATATTTTATTGTATTTTTCCTTGAGGCAATTTTAGGATTTCCACAAATGGAATTAGACCATCCGACCTTACTTCATTTGCTAATCGGTCTAAAATCATTTTTGTACTTTGTATGCATTAAAAATGGGCATAATAGCATCTGACTGCTTTAGGTACGAATCTGATTCGCGGCAGAACTACGAGGGATTCTACATTTTCAAAGACGTTAACAGCATCGGTAACATTGCCATCCTGTGCCTAAATGCTACGACCTGCCAAACTCAGCGTAATCCCAGCAATATACCCCTGAAGATCTATAGGGCCAACACCGGACCTCAAGTGCGCACCGAAACCCTGAGTTCCATACGCAATCGCTATATGAAAACCACCCCTGAAAGGGCCAAGAGTTTCTGGAATCTGCAGTACGAGAATTGTCTGCGCATGTGCTCTCATACGTATTGGCATCGTCACTGCCCCTTCGACCGCTCCTGTACGGTGGGCCTGCGCCTGCGCACCTATCACATCCTGTCTGGCCTAATGCTGCCCATTTGGGACCGCATTGCGCTGGTGGTGGAGAAGGATAGCCGCAAGATCCAAATGGTGCGGGTGAAGACCGATTCCAATAAGAAGATTGTCGGCACCGTGGTGCCGGACAGTGTCTACGATCAGTTGGTGGCTGATTTGTCTAACGATTCAGTTGTGGAGGCATATAAATAAAAATACAAAATAAAATCAAATAAAAAAATATAACAAAAAAAATAAATATAAAAAATAAATAAATAAATATAAAAAATTAATAAATAAATATAAAAAAATAAATAAATAAATATAAAAAAAAAATAAATAAATATACAAACAATTTTATATATATATATACATAAAAATATATATACAACAATATAAATACATATATGGGCATTTCCACAGAAAGGTCCACCACGGCCAAAAAATTAAAAGTTCTTGAAAATGAATTTTTTTAACGTGGTTGCATTCAGAAATATTCAAATTTAACAAATTTGAAAAAATTTTGAATTTATCGATTACAGTTTTCAAAATATTCGAATGCAAAGTCGCGCAAACGCATCTGTTGTCATTATGATGTTTTTAGGGTATGTTTTGTTTTGATAACAACTTCAAGAACATAAACATTATGCTTTGTCTTTTGCTTTCTAAAATCACTCCGAGCATCAAAGAGTCGAAAGAGAACGCAAAAGGAAATATGCGATTACCAATTACGGTAAAATATTGATTTGCATTATCGCTTTGCTGCAATGTCCGTGTGAAATTGAAAAACAACATTTCGTATCAGTACGTCCAAATTACTTGCTCAAATTGCATCAAATTTTTGTTACAAACAGAGTTTGTGTGTGCAATCCAAATAAAAAAAAAATTTTGGAAAAAAATTTTTTTTTGTATTTTTGGTGATTATTTAAAGTTCGGTCCACATGCAATCGTAGGTGCATAACACATGTGATTTGAAAAAAAAAAATTTGTTACAAAAAAAAATTTTTTGTTTTTTAATTATTTAAATGTACAGTCATCGGCCTAAGTATTTAGACAAAATATTTTTTTTTCAATTTCGTTTATTTCTGAATTTAAGTAAGAAAAATATTAGGTTTTTCAATTTTTGTGGTTAGATACATTGTATTTACATATAAAAATACCAATTTGGAAATAAAAAAAAACCACAAAAATTGAAAAACCTAATATTTTTCTTACTTAAATTCAGAAATAAACGAAATTAAAAAAAAATATATTTTGTCTAAATACTTAGGCCGATGACTGTAGATAAGCGAAAAAAGTTGCCAAAAAAGAAGACAAACTTGCAAACGGTGAGAAGAGTTAAAGGAAGATCCAATAACATATTTATTAAGTTTCCTGTTGTATAAAAATGAATAAATTCACTATTTTTGTTGATTTAAAACGATTTTTACAATTTGTTCTTTATTATTTTCCATTGCCAGCAATGGCAATAACATACAATAACATACAAATAGTGATAAAAAAAAAAATGTCCGTATGAAATGTCACGCTTGAAATTTTTTTAAATTGAATTAAAAAAAAATGCAAGTCATCTTTGAAAAAAAAACATAATCATTTTGAAGAGGCATCATTGCACAAGAGTTTAAAATTTGTTGCATTAAAATATTGCCACTGGATTCGCTGAAATTGGCGATTGAATTGGTTGACCTCAAATGCCACTACCATTTTAGTCACGCATGAAATGACTTGAATTTTTCAATTTTCTTAAAAATGAAAAGTTACCCAAAATCAATCTTTCCACCAATGAAAGAGTTAATTAAATGCTATATGTTAAGCATTTCAGAAAAAAAAAATCGCTTCCTTTTTACCAGTTATTTTACTTTAAACGCGTACGAATGGCTGGAACGACACTGTGGAAATGCCCATATATAAAAAAAAAACAAACATAAAATTAATTTTTATAAAAACAAAATAAATAAAATTCTCTTTTTCAATACTTTTTGTTCATTTTTTTTTTATTTTCATATAAACTTTTTTTAGATTTTTGTTTTTTGCAATACGAAACTTAAATGATATAATTTAATTGCTCTGTTTTCTTTCCAAATTAGGTATTTAGTATAATCTAAACATAGTTTAGCTGCTGCTAGTAAATGTAATCTCTGTTCGTTTTTTTGTAGATTTTTTTGTTGTTGTTCTGCTGTTAAACATTTTGCAATAATCCTATTAATATAATAGACATAAAATATATAGTAAATCGAGCTTAAGTTGGGCAGACGCCATTTTGTTGCTCTTAGTATATCGTATAAATTGCATTCCGTATAAAAATAGAAACTCTAATTCTCAACTGGTTAATGTGTGTGGTTGTAATAGGCTTAGCTTCTCTATAGCTATGTATAGCCTGCGCTGAAGATATGTACCTCGATCGCTTTCGATCTGCCGATTTCTCCGATTCTCTCAGCTTTCTATATCTTTAGCTTGCCTTTAGCGGCTGCTCTTTAGGCACTTGACGTGTTTTTCAAACCGAAAAGTTGACCCCAAAATCAAATTAAATCTCTGCAAACTGAGGCGTGTCACGCCCCTTTCTATATCTTTCGTAGTAAGTACATTCTGCTGATCGGTTGATCTTTTGCTTATGCCTTACTCTCGGCACCTTAAACTGAGCTTAAACTCTGCTGCTGCTGCTGCTGCTGCTGCTGCTTGCTGCACTTAATTTTAAACGCTTCTCAATTGATTAAAACGCGCGTATCGCAAACTAAACTCGAAACTGCATAACTAACTTAAGTTATATACCAAAAACATCGAAATCTATATACTTAAGCATAACTTGCGTTGCATTAAAACCAACAAGGGACAAATCCAACTAAATTCCATGCGTCGCATGCAAGTCGCGCGCGCAAACGCATACAAAAAACGCGTCAAATCTCGCGTGAAAGTCGCGTGCAAGTCGCGCGCATATCGCCCTATTTGTGGGCTTTAGTTTTAGCCATAGCTCTGACGTACTGTCGCAGCGTTTAATGTACTTTTGTATTATATTTGTTGCCTACTTAAAAACGCGTGCGTTTTGCTAGCGATATCGCTTAACGCTGTGCAGCAGAAATCGCGTGCAAACCGTCACGCAAATCGCGCCGCTCAAATCGGAGGCGGGCCGCGTATGTAGCGCAGCTGAGGCGTAAAACTCATGGACAGATTGTTGAGATTGTCGCAGCAGTTGGGCTGCATCATGCAGGCGGCGCAGAAGAAGGTGAACAGCGCCAGCTGCATGGGCACCGCAGCTCGCGCTATGCGCCAGGCCCAGCCGCGACGCTGCGATTTGGCAGCCTGCGCATCATCCTCATCCTCGGAGCCGTCCAGCAGCAGGACGTCGTTGTCGGGATCCTCGGGGGGATCATCGCCGCCGCCACCGGTTGCCACAATGCGCTGCAGTTGCTCCACCACCTGCTGCTCCTGCTGCTGCTGCAGCTTCTTGCCATTGGGCGGCTGCTGAGACTCAGGATTTTCTGCTGCTTGACGCGCTTTGCGCGCGTTTCTGCGTTTGCCGGGCGATTGCTGCTGCGGCTGAGACTGCGCCTGAGACTTGACATGTCCATTGGCCAGCTTCTCCTGCTCCCGTTGCTTCTGCTGATGCGAGGCGGCGGTGCGCACAATCAGATCCCGGCAGGTGTTCTGCAGCTGCTTCAGTTCCGCCTCGGCGCTCTCCATGCGTGCGGCAATGGAGCGCATGGCGGCGCTGCCGGGCGCCAGCGCCAGTTCCAGCTGCTTGGCCAGACGACGCAGCACGCCCAGGCGACGTTCACGCTCGGACAGGCCGCCGTCGGAGGTGGCGCCACCGTCGGAGATGCCCGAGTCGGACAGCGAGCCATTGGAGGCGGTGAACTTGGCAATGTGATAGATGTGATTGGGATCCAGATGCTGTTGCACCGCCAGCAGTTGCTCCTGGCTAACGTTCACCTTCTCGGACAGCAGCTTGGCCACCAGCTTCACATTCTGCGCCAGCTCCACGGGCGTCGCCTGCCCCTTGTCCAGCGCACCCTCCAGCCCCTTCAGCGTGCCGCGATCCTGGCCCAGCGCCAGCTGAAACTCGCTCAGACCGCACTCCAGCTGACGCCAGGCAATCAGCGAGTTCGTCAGCATCTCCAGTTGCGTGTTGATTCTGGCGAGGATTAAGAGAATGTAGATTAGTTTTTGTTTGATTAGATGATGTACTTTAAATGAGAAGGGATGGAGCAAATCAGTCGGATGCACCCGATTGTACAATACCATATACCCTATATTTGATATATAATTTTATAAAACATCATACAAAGCCCAGTCGTAATGCTTTTAGAAGGAGATTGTGGTAATCCCATTAAAAGTATATATATTCCTGAATAAAACGACGAACTGAAACGATTTGAACATGTCTTTCTGTCCGTCTATCTATCTATCTGTCCGTCCGTATGAACAACTAAATCTATCAAACTTTAAGCTCTAGAGACACCATTTTTGATGTGAGGGTTCTCCTATACTATATGCTGATCCAGTTTGTTTTCGATTGTTGATATCTTTGCGCTTTGTACAGCAATCACCTAGATCTCGTAAACTATGAGAGCTAGAACCACTATTTTTGGTATTTGGGCTCTTTTATGCTCTTGCTTATGGGGAGAGCCAGCCCATATGTGTGAGCAAGTGAGCAAGTTCTCTCATATGCAAAGCAAATTACAGTGTAGCAAATTGAATGCTCGCGTCTAAGTATTGATATTTTTATTTGTGTGTATTGGTACGTGCTCTTTCGTATGCTCCGTTTGGGCACCACTGCTCTACGGTGACCAAATTGGATCTAGAATTTTGATACCTTCCCTTATAGCCTGCTAACTGCAAAAAACTATAGGAGCCACAATTGTAAAGCTATTGATTTATAATTTCGAATATGCGTTAAGGTCAGATAAGAAACAGTGAAGATATGCAACAGACCATTTACTCCTATTAGCTATATTTCCTTTCTCCTAACTCTCCTAATGCCGGATACGTCCTACCGCTCGATTACTCTACCACTTCTTTCGTGTCGTGCCGGAACCTTACCTCGCATCCGCCTCATCCCAGGCGCTGTACATGTCGCTGACCTCGTCCTTGAGGTGCTTGTGGAACTCCTGCTCGGCGCTCATCAGGCTGAGCACATCGCAGCTGGTGCCCGTGGAGGCGACGGAGACGCCATTGGCCGAGGCCAACACCTGGTTGCCATTGCTGTCGGTGACGGTGATGGAGACGGTTGCAGGCGCATCCGCTTCTTGCTGCTCCTTCTGCTTCTGCTGTGGTTGTTCGGACTCTTGTTGAAGTTGTTGCTGCTGTTGCTGTTGTTGCATTTGTTGCAGCTGCTGCTCCTGCTGCAGTCGACGCTCCTGACGCGTCAGCCAGCTGTGAACGGAGGCATTGAGACGCAGCATGTTGGTGCGATAGCTGCTCAGCTGTGTCTGCTCTTGCTGCAAGTGGAGAGTTGCAAGTTAGTTCTAGATACAAGATGTACTCAGTGAAGAGTTGTCGCTTACCTTCAGCGCCTCTACGGCGATTTGAATGGCCGGTTCCGTGTCGAGCAGCTCCGGCGTGCTCTTGTCGCCCAGGCGGCGCAGCGTGTGCTTCAGTGCGCTCATCTCCTGCTGCAGTTTGCGTGCGGCGGCTGCATTTTCGCTCCAGTTGAGCAGATCCTCCCAGGAGGCCAACAGATCTGCAATTAGCAACACAACACAACACAAAGAAACCGTTAGTCGAGGGAAAATTTACATTCAAATTGCCTACGGTTTCAATTACGCCGTAGCTTCAAAAGTGAAACGCTTGCATTTGTTTTTGAGCATTCGGAAAAACAACAAAAGCGCAAAACAAAATTGGAAAATTGAAAAATGTAAAAACAAACAGCAACTTTTTCACTAAACGCTTGAGTTAAGCTGAGTTGTAGAGCGGAAGGGGGGTGGAAATTCACGCGGAAAATTTGTGTGGAAATGTAAAATGAAGCTGAAAACGTGTGGGAGCTAATAGTAATAGTAGAAGTAGAAGTTTCTCGATTGTTGAAAAGTTCAAAATTACTTGCAAATGCAGCGCTCGACAACGCCCTAAAAACACATAGAATCTACGCAAAGATGCCCTGTAGAAGTATGACTGCTTAAATGGGGTTGCTTGTACTGTAGCAAAGACTTTGATAAATGAAGATGTAAATTGAATTTGAAAATAACGTCATAACTTATAATATTTTTCTATTTATTGTATTCATTATTTTTAAATTTATGAATTTTAATATTAAAATGTTGCTTATTTATTGGAAGATGAATTTATTTGAGCTATTTTTTTGAATTAATATGAAGTATTAATTCTCAAAA
Organism: Hypselothyrea guttata; assembly: GCA_035045125.1. Lineage (NCBI taxonomy): Eukaryota > Metazoa > Arthropoda > Insecta > Diptera > Drosophilidae > Hypselothyrea > Hypselothyrea guttata. The sequence continues at coordinate 131,920 of JAWNNJ010001775.1, forward strand.
TAATAATATTAAATATTATTAATATATTATATTATATTTTTATGTTTGTTTTTAATTGGAAGATGATGAATTGAATTATTTATTGAAATAAAGCATTAAATCTCAAAGTAATATTACTTATAAAATTTAATATACATTTTTATTATAATTATTTTGTATAGATAGGATATCATTTGCTTTGATTTTATTTAAATTATGTTAATCTGAACTACTAGGATATTCTAATATGCTTTAAATTTGAATAATTTTAAATATTATTAATTTAATTTATTTATGTATTTAATTATTATTCAGTATTTATTTTTTTTTATATATTTAATTATTATGATTAATTTAGCAGTAAGACAGGGTATCTTTTAGTCGATTCTTCTGATATTTAGAGGCTGCATTTGATGTGGCAACCTGTGGGCAGCGGATTAAACTTGACACTCGGCACAGCTGCCATGGCTTGGCAGACATTGGGCGGACTGGACAAATAAATCTAGCTAAATACACTAGTCAACAAAGCTGCAGACAATAAACATTGTAATCTACACTTTGCTATAGGCTTGGGTTCGACTTACAGAAGATGATTCAGTTGTGATTGTCTTCAAATGATTCACTTTGAGCAGTCTCTCTGAGACTTATCAGCTGCACTTGTAATCTGCACAAAAGTCACTATCTGAATGCGTCAGAGTCAGAGTCAAGTGTTATTGGCTTGTCAAAAGCCTGCACTTTCACCCACAAATGATGCAAGGATGCAACTGCAGCGAATCTGAGATGCCACACTCTGTGGATAAGAAGCAAACTGCAGAGAGCTCAACAAACCGAACTTGTTGGCGGCCAAACCGAAACTGGTTGACTGAACTTGTGCGCACCGAGTGCCAAACCCACAACGGGTAACTGGCAACAAATGGCAGCAACTTGCAACAAATGGCAGCAACTCGAGCGCAACAAAATGATCGAAGCAAGCAGATCAGCTGCAGAGGGAGCTGCGAAAGTTGAGGGAGTTGTGTTGCCAATTTTTTTCTAAAGAAAAAAGCTAAGAAAAAATTTGCAAATACAAAACCAGAAAACAGCTAAATTATTCTTAAGTAGGTGCTTAAAATTATAGGTAAATATGGCCTATAAATGTTTCTTATTAGATCCAGTACTTTAAAAAAGCCCATAAGGGTCGATTCTGTTAGTGCGAATGTAGGTTCTCCTATGTTGCAAGCATATCAAGATTGTTTTAGCCACAGCAGCCATATTTCAAAGCTATAATTTGGCACGTAAGCACCTTATGTCATTCTCTATCGATGTTGCGAATTACATTACAATCGAATAAAAAACATCAAAGATATGCAACAGACAATTTGCTCGAGAGTGTATGAGTTACTGGAACACAAAGTACAGGGTCTCCTACGGATGGTTACGTCCAAATCTTACTCCTACTGGTTTTAGGATACATTTTTATAAATTTAGAAAAAAGCTTAAAAATATAAAAAAAAGTTTTCCCGCTGCTTGCAGATTCATTATTTTTCTATCATATGCTCTTTAAAACATTTATATCTGACGGAAAAAAAGATAATTTGACAACACTAAAAGTCAATTGCCTCATAATAAACAGTTTGGCTTAAATCTTGGCCATGCTTGCCACATGCAGCCTGTTGCATTAACTAGATTGCCACTTTGGTGCGTGGCAGGCACATCTACGCACTGGCCAAAGGCCGTAATCTCCATCTCCATCTCCTTCTCTCTCTCTCTCTCTTTCTTTTCTGTCGCTATCTCTATCGAGGCATTGCACAATCTGCGCACAGGTTTCGCTCTGGCCAGGAAGACATTATCTATCTGGCAATGAACCCGACTTAATAATAATGATGATATAGGAGCAGCCTGATAACTGCTTGCAAAACTGCATATAAAATTGATTAGGCATTGAGATGAAATGAGAAATCACAACGACGACAAACAAACGACAAGCGACACTTTCACTTTAAGCAGCCGCTAATTGTTGCCAATCACAGGCGTCCAACTAACTTGGTTAATTGTCCAGTTGGCCATAAACTGTATTCTAATCAGGGGAAAATCTTTCTTTCACTCCACACTCTGCTCTGCCAGGTGAAATTGTGCAAATAATTTGCATTTCGTCACGCAGTTAAGTTGTTAAATTAAAAAACAAATTCATAAAACAAAAAATTAAAAAAAAAAAAAAGAAAAACTGCAAAAAGAAAACATAAAAATGCAAATGCAACCACAAAACAATAAAATGCAAAAAGTGCAAGCATAAAAAAAAATTACAAAATAAAAAACAAAAAAATAAAAAACATTGCAACGGTCCAAGGGCATTGACGTCGGTCTCTCTCTCTCTCTCTCTCTCTCTCTCTCTCTTCTCTCTCTTCTCTATCTTCTCTCTCTCTCTCTCTCTCTCTTTTTTTTTCTCCTCTCTCTCTCTCTCCCACAACACGCTCTCTCACTCACACATGCAAATTTCTGCCTAGGAAAACCTCAACAAAGTCTGGCAAATTGAACATATCATTTGTTGTGGGAGGCATCGCCCCTCTACCCACGATTTTCAAGCTATATATAGCTACTGAAAACATTCGTAATTGTATAAATATCTAGTAAAATTCGCTATATGTCAACAGGCATACAAAAATATCTCAGCTGATGTCAACTGCAGTTGCCAAATGTTTCGAGTGACGTTATTATTTATTTAATTTTATAGCGTATATCGATTGCGGCTATCAGAATTCTATATAAGCAAATCGGAAATATTCTAAATTATTATTTATTTGTGGTTATTTAATTTGTATTTCCTGTACCCATTGAAAAATGGGAAATACAGGGTTATTAATTCTCTCTCTATTTATTTTTCTTCTTCTATTACTCCAAATTTTCATCATAACATTCAATTCAATGTTTTCAATTACAGTTTCTCTACCATCTTTACATGTATTTCTACATACAGTAGAATCCGGCTATAACGACACCGCTTATAGCGTCCGACCGGTTATTGCGTCGAAAACTCGATGGCTTGGTTGGTCCCCATACAAACTTATATGAAACGGCCTCCGCTTATAACGTCTTCGCTTTTAGCGTCAAACCGCTTATACCGACGAGATTTTTCACAATTCAACCGGATATTGCGACGTGCCGAACAAAAAAAAACTTTAAAGAGGAAAATTTGATTTCTTTAACAATGCCAAAAGAAGCAAACAAAATCATGGATTTTGTGTTTTTTCAATACGAAAAAGAAACAAAATTGTGGATTTTGTCTTCCGGATATAACGACGTAAAATCGTCGGTCCCTTGAATGTCGCTATAACCGGATTCTACTGTATTTGATTTTCTCATATCTTCTTTCTTTCTTGACATCCTACACTGAGAGAATAATCAAGAGTTTCCGTACTCTAATTTAAAAAATTTGGTCCCCACTTTCAATGTTCCAAGTTCAAATATTCTAGATAGACAGTGTACAATGACATACGAATATTCCAAACTTAAGTAGGATCTAATGGAGCGTTGGCATCTAGTATGATTTCTAGAAAGAAAACTCTTTCTGTAGTCTATTCCTACTATTATCATATCTTTAAGTTTAAAGTCTGCATTAAATATGCTTGAGATACATAACTTTCCGTAACATATATTTATTTTTAAATTGTACAAAAACCCATTAATGAAATTGGTCTGAACTAAATTGAATTTTAGATAACGATTTGTTATTCCCCCAGAACCTGCCACTGCCTGTCTTTTTTACCTATACCAATACAAGTAATATTATGCCACCCACCAACCCAAGTAAGGCGAAACTTCTGGACTCTTTGGCTGTTCGTGCCAAGGAGTCATAAATGAACTCCAATGCGACAGAGCAGGGAGTGCCAGAGAAGGCGGTGCCAATGGGCGACCAGGCACAGCAAGAGGCGAAAGAGTCGAAATAATACAAATAGATGTAAGCGACACCGAATAAACATGCCTAATGTGTTTATTTACAAACAAACATTATAAAAGGGGGACAGATGAGGTAAGCAATAAGAGCTTAAAGAATGCGTAAAGTCGATAGATTAAAGTGGAGTCAGCAGTCAAGGTCCAAAAATAAATCCATCTATATAGAAGCTATAGAAGCTTGCATAATCTTTGCATAATTATGTTGACAACAATTAAAGCAATTTGCTAAAAATATCTAGAGAGAAACGGCATTAAGCACACAAGCTAAATATAAAGCGATTAGCCTATAAATGTCGTTAAGCTGGTCACACTTAAAAAAAGAAAACCGTTTTTTATGGCTTGTTAGTTATAGTTTCACAATATACTTCAACTCAATAATATTACTCTTAGTAATATTTTATTTATTTACTTTATTTATTGTATTTATTTATTTTATTTTCTCCAAGCTATAAACCAATACAGCAAGCTTAGCTGCGGGCATTTATCAACACTACTTTATTTTAATTTCTGTTTCTATTTCTATTTCATTTGGATTTCAATAATTTAACAATTCCAGCTAATTGAAGGTCAGCCACAAATGAGGGCAGAGAACAGCGATAAACACAATAAAAAATCTAGCAAAAAACAAACACAAAATCGTAGAAAAAATGGTAAAAAAAAAAGAAATACCTAAAAAAAGTCGGCATCATTTCTTATAATTAATGGATAGTATGGCAACGTAATCGCCTATGACGCCACTGTTTCCATATAAACACATACATTTATTTTCGCTTAGAACTTGAATTGGCAATTTTTTCTCTCTCTCTCTATATATATTTTTTAACCTTTTTTTTGCTGTGGCACGTTGAACTGAGGTTCCGGTTTTCCTACTCTCATATTTCTCTTCTGGCTGTTGCGCTTGGCGCTTAACAACTTCAAAAGCGGAACGCACAACAATTGACCATAAAACTTGTGGAATACCGTTAATGAAGAGAGTGCCCAGCTGAGCGTGAACACGTTAAGTGGCAGTTGATGCCATAAATCCATCCCATCATGCAACGCCCTACAAATGCAACTATGTATAGACAGAAGACTCCACATCCCACACCCCCCTGCCTGCCCACACTCTTCTCTTAGCCAACTCCAGTTCTCTGCCTCTTGGCCATGCCTAATTAGCAATGCAACGGGAAGCGGTAAACAGGCCAGAGCCAAATTGGCATTTGCCACATGCAACAAGTGGCAGCAAGTGGCAACAGCTAAAGTCGGCCACAAGCTGCAAATGTGGCACAAATCTGCAGCAATTGAAGATCCATTCAGCTCAACTATAAAAAACGTCAGCAGAACTGTAATGTGACTTGTGGCTGCTCGAAAGAGTGAACAGCAGTTGATGAGTTAAATTGAATTTAGTGGCGGACACCAGTGTTGCCAATTTAGCAGGTTTCAGCATTCTATTTATGCTTATCATAGGTCTATTTTAAAATGGACTATTAGGGATATAGCCAATTTAGACGGTCTGTTTGAACGCGTAGATCTCAAAAGTTACAAAAGCTATAACAATAATTTTCGGAATGTAGATAGGTATCTACCATACCCAGATCTAGTTTATTTTAAATTTTAGATGGCACGCCCTATTACACCCTAATCGAATAAAACTGCATAACAGGCGTATTATTGCACATAAAAAGTTGTTATTCAGAATGTATACTTCTTGCAATCATATTTATCTAGACTGAAAAGCGTACTGAAATCGGTTTGTAAACACAGAAGTTATTAAAGAAACAATATTGCAGGCTTTGCAGTTTATGCGATTCAAGCACGTCCGACTGTTCAGTTACATTCTAACTAGTATTGTTTCTACACTAGAAAGAAACTTTACCTTAACTGCGGCTCTATTTCAAAAATAGCTCAATTAACATCTTTATAAAATCTACAATAAAGTGTATCGTGTGCACGAACATCTCAAAGTGCTTGCATAACATTTTCAGTTCATGTAATCTCTGCAAATTAACCCCAAAAACTCTTGATGTTTATCTTCAAGTGTTTTACGGCACTTAAAGTACCCATTTTGAAAGGGCATAAAGACGTTGCCAGATTCAATTTGAAGCATTTCCAAATCTGATATGTTTATGCTAATTATGCAGTTTTCTAAATTTCCTAAATTCCAATAATAGATAAATAATAGATAATAGGTTTACGTCTACTGTAAGAGGCACTAACTGCTATCCAATTATGTTTCGCTTTCAGTCTGCTTTTTTTTTCTCTTCTTTTTCAGTTGCCCAATTAGTTTGTTTAACATCTTAACGCTTTACACGCAGCTTCGCTGTTTACACCTGTTACTAATTCAAGCGATAAGTGCCCTATGTTTGTTGTCTGTTGGCTCATCTCTGTGTATATAACGGTATCTCGCTTTTCTTGTTTGTTTCTCTCGGTGTATTTACCTTGCTCCGACGAGGAACGCGACGTGGAGGCCGAAGAGCTGGCCGAGAGCATGCCGGAGATATCCGTCTGTACGGCCACACTGGCTCTGCCCATATTGCCTGCTCGCTCGCACACTCTCACTCTCACTCTCTCGCTCTGGCACGGCCACCCTTAGGGTGTATTGACTGTGACCCACTTAACTTTGCGCCGACAGGGGGCGCCACTTGAACTCAATTTTCGTAATCAATTTGCTTCTTGAAACATTTCAATTTGTTGTTTACTTTGTTGTTTATTTTTATTTTTATTTTTTTAAGAGCGATTTATTTGCATGCACAGTCTGTTGACCTCGAAAAGTTGGAAAACTCGGCGGTAAACAATGGGGAAAACTAAACAAAAGTTTTCGCTCAACTTTTCACTCTTATAATGCAGCCGGCACTCTTATACACTTTGCACGTGAATTTTATTGGATGAATGAATGGCGGGGGAATTAAAAATCTATTGATATTAAAGAGTTATCACAGCTATTTTTTGTGGAATTTGTGGATTCTTTGGAAATGCCGAGTTCCTGAAACTGACGGAAACACATGTAAACAACAGTTAAAAGCAACGACGACGACGACGGCGACGACGACGACGACGACGACGACGGAAGCAGAACCGCTTGGAACGCTGGCTGAAAATGAACTGAGACGACACGTTGCTTCAATTGTTTTTGGCGCAGCAGCAGCAGCAGCGCAAAGCTGCCAGACAGAGAGAGCGAGAGAAAGAGAGTGAGAACAACGACGAGAGAGCGACAAAGGTAGCAGCAGCGGCAGCGGCGTCTAACTTTTGAACTTGGCTTCGCACGCAAGCAGTGCTGACAGCTTGGCTTGTTATAGGCTAGATTTAGCATATTTTTAACAGTGTAGCCAGAAACAACCAGATTTCATTTATAAAATTTTTACAAAATATTTTCAAATAAATAAAAATATAGAGCAAATAAATAATAACCAAAATCATATTAAATTATATATAAATTAATATAGATTGGCAAAAATATATATTTAAAAAAAAAAAAATAGAAATATTGAAGCTTTTAAGCTTTCTAGCTCAATTTAATCAAACTGAATTTATAAAAAATATATTTTTAAAACGTAGAAAAAAATCGATAAGTTTAATTTCACAAATATGAATTACGTAGAAACGAATCATTTGCCAAGCAAATATTTGGATTAAGTTTATCTGATAAAGTTTTATCTGATAAAAACGTACTGTGGCGGACACGCTCTGGCAACTCTGTTAACTCGGCCTATCCTAATATTTATCGATATCATTGATATCGATAGTCAGTCTGATTCACAACTTCAACTGTGCAAGAACTTTTAATTTGTAACAATTTAATAAATATCTGGTATTGCTTGAATTCATAATTATTTTCTTATCAATACCCCGATTGTACTAACCAAAAGTTGTTTTGTTTTTATATTAATTAAAAAATTGCATTTTAAAAGAAGTGTAATATTAATTGATTTATGCTAAAAAACCAAATAATTTTTTAGTTTATTTTTTAATTTATATTTAGCCAATTACGTTTTTATAGTTTAGCTAGTTTTACTTCAAATCTAGCTTACGCGCGTTCTCAAAATCTGTCAACACTGTTGTATGTCTCGCTCTTCGCATTAGTTTTGGCAGCTCAGCCACAGCAAATACAACAACAAAGGCTACGAGAACAGCAGCAGCGACGGCAGCAGCGGCGCAGGCGTCAATATATAAAGCAGATGACGACGTCATTTCCAAAAGCTGCTGATAGCTGACGACGCCACACATACAAACACACACAAATAAGCTCACACACATACACATTAACCGTACATCAAAACAGAAAGACGAAGCCACAGTTTGAGCAGCACACGCAACACAGCTTGTGGTCAGTTTCAGCAAGCGCCCTCTGGCGTTGCTTGGCCGCACTCACGGTCAGTGTCAATGCTAATAATAATAAATTTCTAGGCTCAGATGCTTGGCATTTTCCACTTGGCATTTCCACTAATTACACTTATCAAAGAATTTTCATAAATTTTCCGCCGTCATCGTTTTGCTTATAATATTTCCGCATTTTGGCCAAAAATGACGTCAGCTGCCAAAATAATTTGTGCTCTTTGCGTTCAAAGTTGCCGCTGCTTTAAATGCGCATATAAGTAGTAGTATTAACCATAGTATTAAGCAGATTTACTATATTCTAAATAGCGTAAATTTTCCTTTACGTATTCTATTCTTCTACAGTTTGAGAAGCGATCAGTCGAACTGTTTTGGCAAGCAGCCAAAATATACATTAGCCGAGACTCAATAGATGCTAAACTGTAAGAACTGAGAGCAACAGTGGCTCTTAAACTGTTTGAGTTAAAGCAGCATGTATACTCAACTGTATGAGCGGAAGGGAACAATGGCTGCTCAACTGTATGAGAGGAGAGCAACAGTGGCCGCTCAACTGTTGAGCTGCAAGCATTAGTGGCTGCTTAACTGTATGAGCAGAGAGCAATAGTGGCTGCTCAACTGTATGAGCTGAAATGTAGAGTGAATCGTCAACTGTAGAAGTTAAAGGCACAATGAATCGTTAACTGTATGAGTTGAAATTGGCAATGGTCTCTCAACTGTATGAGTTAAAAGCAACAATGTTCTCTCAACTGTTAAGTTAACAGGCACAGTGACACCTCAACTGTAAGACCTACTTTTACAGTGAGTTTGTTTAGATTAAAACAAATACTATGTTAAAAAAAATTATAAAAAATATAAAAAATAAAGCTAAGAGTACAAGTGTGCGTTCCATTTACCCGTTCGATTAAGCATATTGTTTAGGCCAATTAGTATAAGACAAGTACAAGTACAGCTACGAAAGTGAGCAAACTAGCTTTTAGAATTAATTTTGGTTAAACATTTGACAAAAACACAAGCATAAATTAACAGTATTACGGTTGAGTTAAACGAGACGACAAAAACACCAAAAATTATTAAATCTAGTATAAGTGTATAATATATTAAATATATAGATGTAAATAAATCGAAAAAGAAACTAGAACAATTTTCAAATGCTTTGGTGTTTGGTTTTGCTTTATGTAAAAACAGTAGATTTTATTTGCCAAAAATTAAGAAATAATAAATGCGCAAAATAAATAATAATATACTTGTAAAATTAATAATATTGAACAAATGCAAAAGAAAAAATAATTTTCAATAATTAAGTAAATTCGTTGCAAAATGCTTCATTTTTTGTTTGTTTGTCAAATGCATAAACAAAATCGATTTAAAAAGTATTAATAATCATACAAAATAATACAGAATTGTACAAGTAGTAATAATAATACAAAATTCATTGTTGGTTTGTTGGTTGTTGTTGGTTTTTTGTTTGCTTGGCAATATGGGGTTAAGGCAACATTTGTTTGCTACGCACAGTTTGGGAGCGACTGCGCTTTCAGAGCAATCCTCGCAGGCCGCCAAACAATCGCTCGAGTCGCCCCATGGGCCGATTGACCAGCGCATAGAGCGACCTCAGCGTCCCGGCCAGAAACCTATAGAGCGTAAAATGCCTCAGCATATTGCCCACATCCAAAACAAACTCGATGATACGGGCCACAAAACGCGTTATGGGCGCACACTTGCACTCGGGCAGGGTTTGAAGAGCACTGGTTGCATTGGCTGTGGCAGCGGAAGAGGCTGAAGCGGAAGCGGAACCGGAAGCGGAAGCGGAGGCAGAACCTCTGGCCATGTTCACAATCAGCCGGCAGCTTCTTCTGGGCAAGGACTCACCTTTTGTCTGGCCAGCACAGTGGGCGGAGAGCACAGAGCCCGGCGGACCACGCAGCACGGCCTCCAGACAGCGAATGTTGTCCCGGCAAGTGTTGATAATCTCGTGCTGCAAAGGAGAGCAGGAAAATTAGTTAATATTATTGTTAAAATATTTGAATCATATGCACATTCCATCTAGCGATGACACGATTAATGATATACTACACAATTGTCGATTATTTTGTTTTAAAAAACGATTTAACAGTATCGAATTAGGGGTTTCCATTTATCGTCTAACTAATCGATTATTCAACAATTTAATGTGGTAAAATGTCGGATTATTTTTTTTTTAATTTATATTTTAAACAAAATTTAATAAGAGCATAAATTAGAATTTCATTAGCGTTAATTTGCTCGTCCCACTGTTCTATACTTCTTTCAGTATTTTCTAATATCGATAACTTTGATCATCAATTTATTTTAAATTTTTAAATATAGTTGAAATCAGATATTTTGGGACAGTTCGATCAGTATAGAAATAAAATTGTTTCTAAAAATCATCATCAATTTTCATAGACCCACTTTTTGAAAATTATAATGCCTGGGGTACAATTAAAAAAAATAAAATAAACAGGTTAATATTATACGCTTTTGTCAAAAATAAAAAAAAATACTGCATTTCAATTTTTTTATTATCTGTCTTAGTTTAGCAGGAATAACGAGTAGAACTTTTTTTAGGCAACTGCACGAAATAAGCTGCGAGCCACTGTATGTTCGAAATTATTTTAAAATTCGCTATTAAATTAATACAAAAAAATTATTCTTGATTACAGCATTCTTAGAAAAAACTATTGGTCAGTATTAAAATTATGTTTTTAAATTAATCATATTAAATAAATAAACCAAAGTTTCATAGCCCATTTTTAATGGGTACATGGTTAAAATAATAAAAAATAAATATTGTGTACTCTATTTACTTATTAATATTGTTATCATTTGATTGATCGATTATTTTAATGCTTCTTTGATTAAGCGCAATTATTAATCGCATGTAAATTAATTATACGATTCAATAATCGATTAATAATTTCTTTTTGCCATCGCTAATTCCATTTACCACTACTCCACTTACATAATCTTCAGGTCTCAGTAGATGACAGCGTATCTTGAGCGCGCGCGTATCCTCCAGCCGATCGCGACTCTGCTGCAGTAGGGAGCGCATCTCCTGCTCACCATCCTCGGAGTCGTCGCCGCTCGACGAGGACGTGGCCGGAATGAGCTTGATGCACTTCTCCAGATTGCGGGACGAGCGTCTGCGCTCATCGGCGGTCACCGTGCGACGACGACGCGTCGACGTGTCGCTCTCCGAGGTGCGGCGCAGCAGCGACTGCGCCGAGTGACTCATGCCGGCGTTGAACTCCAGCTTGCGTCCCACGGACTCGTTGCGTGCGCTCGGCAGCTGTACGGCAGCGTTCTTGGGTGTCATCAGCGCCGTGGCCGAGGATGAAAGATTCACTGTGATCGTCTGCTGCTGCTGCTGCGGCAGCGGCTCCTTCTGTGAGGCCTCAGCCATATCTGAAGGTAAACAAATTGAGATTAGTTTAGAAAATAGATTTCAAGTAGAGCTTGCAAATAACTGTCAACCGTTTTACTCTCTGCGATCTTCTCGGAAAGATAACCAAAATCCCTGGCTCTCTCTATAATATCGATAATTGTACCACACTTAACTGCACTTCTAAGATAATAGCATTACAAAATTTTACATAGGTCCCAATTATTATTTTGTCTAAAAGTTGGGGGTGCACTTATCGACATAATACGGTATTTCGTTTCGGTTGGATGAATTTAAAGGAGCTTTTTATTTTTATTCTAAGGTCACTGATGAGAATGTTGACAACATTCGAAATAGTACTATCTGACCAATCCAGAATTTTTCATTAATTTTCTGAGCTTATTGACGTTGAGCATGGACTCGTCCCTTTCTGTTTCCCTCTTTCAATAAACAACTTAAAGAGAGATATTCACTAGGCAGTGAAAGTTGTTAGAGAACCGAACAAAAAAGGTCTTCTCTACCTACTAATATTAATATAAATTTATTATGAGATACTAAGAGAGTATTCTAAATGATTACTAAATAATATTATTACCAATAACGCAAACTATTTATTTATTTATATTCTTTTCGTGCCTTCAAAACTTCCACGAATAACCAGAGCAAAAAAAGTTTGGTAGTATACTGAGAGCATCCGATTCTTTCAAAAGAGCAATTGAACGGTTCAAGAGTAATCTTTTGCGCAAAGAATTCGGGAATGAGAGTTACGGTTGAGAGTTATTTGTAACCTCTATTCTAAAGTATTACAACCAACCTTGACACGACTTGCGTCGCACTTCCAGGTTCTTGCGGCGTCGCTCGTACTGCAGCTCCAAGGCGCGTTGGCGACGCGCGTGATCCACGCTGCTCGAGATGGTGTCCTGGTTGATGTGCAGCGCCTTCAGCTCGTGCTGTTGCAACGAATCCATGCGAGGCGGCGAGAACGAATCCAAGTTGTTGGCCGCCGACAGCGAACTGCAGCAATCGGACTGCGAATCGATGAAATTGCTGCAAGAGACACGAGCGAAACCAACAAAATTAAATATAGATTTATAGCACATATAAATGACAAGGTCGCGGCACGTACCGATAGTCATCGCCAAATTCCAACAGACGTCGCGCCGCATCCGAGTCGAAACCCTCCGAATAGTTCTCCGAGTTGTATTTCTCTTGGTAATTATCCCAGGCGGTCTCCGAAATGCTGCTATGATGCTCCTCAGTGCTGAGTTCTGTGCAAGATTTTTGACAAAATTCAAGATGAAATAATTTTCATAATCAAAGGAATTTTTAAATTAAATTTTTATATTTAATTGGGGTGCATTTGTGGTACCTTTTGGCCTGGGTACGGGCGTGCGTGCTTGCGAGAGAAAGATTTATACAATAGAGAAGACAATGAGATGAAGACATTGACAAAAAGTGATGCAAATAGCAAAAGCTTGAAATGATTTGTATTTTAAGCAAATTTAAATTTTTATTGAATCATCTGCTTCGACACTTTTTATTTATTTGCCAAAATTTATAAAAATAAATGCCCAAAATAAATAATATACTTTTAACATTAATAATATTACCCAAAATTGAAAATACAAATTTAATTGATTGAAAATTATGTCAAATACAAAAGATATCGAAATATAAATCGATATTTTGGCATATTAAAATTCCTATTTGATCATGTGCTTTCTATTTGCAATCTATATAGATTGTGCAGTGTGCTATCTGTTGTGCAAATAATGAGCTGTCAATCTGCAGGTAGATATCAAATAATATACTATTCTACACTATATATAGAACTGCTATAACTTTGTCGGTTTTACCATAGGTTTTAGCAACGAAATTTCAGTAGAAAGCTAACTAATCTAACAGGAACCTAATCTATGACGAATTGTTTTATTTACCAACAAAAGAGTTTAGTAATTGGTAACGGAAGTAAACACCAGTCTCATTTTAAGTATCTATGCCAATTTAGCGGGTTTCAGAGCTCCATTTATGCAGATCATATCAAGTTTTTTTTAATACATTTATAATTAATATTAATATGAATTATATATCAAATATATATTTGTTATTCATATTAATTTTTAAGCTCTACGTTTTAATTTCTAGGAATGCTTTTAATAATTATTCAAACCTCGCCTTTTTTGACGGTTTCTACTTCTTGCTCTTACCTGCTTGCTGCTCATCCTCATGCATATAATTGGACAGGGCGGCCAGGGCGCCCAAGCGAATGTCGCTGCCCCTCAGCGCAGCTGTGGTGTAGGAACCCACTCGGAACTTGGGCACCATGAGCTGGGATTCGCCTTCGACGGCCTCTGGGGTCGGCTCCTCCGACTTGGGGCTGGCAGGGGCATTGGCCTTTTGAATGCTGAGCAGAGCGTTGGTGAACTCCTGCAGCTGTTGCGAGGACATGGACTCGCAGGACTTCATCAGGGTCTGGGTGAGATCGCCGTGCGTCTCGGAGCCAGAGTCGGACTTCTTGCCACCGGAGGCGGCGGACATGCGCTTCTTGCGTGCCCGACGCCGCCGTAGGGAGCCCTTGCTGTCGGCCTTGCGTGCCGCATTGCTGCCGGTGCCCGAGGAGGAGGCGGCACGGGTCACCCGTGGTCCGGGCGAGAGAGAGTCTAGAGCGCTCTCGCTGATCGAATGGCTGGCGAGACCGGGCGGAGAGCTCTGACCCACATCGGCAATGATGGTCGTCAGCTGAGCGGCATCGGTGGTGAGCTGCGAGAGGCAAGACACCGACCAGGGGCGCTCGGACTTGCGACGGGTCTGCGGACGCTTCACAATCTTCACGTTGAGGCTCTGATTGCTGCTGCCGAAGCCGAGCGGTGTGGCCGGCTGTCCGATGGGCTCCGCTGAGCCGCCGATGCGTTCCGTTGAGTTGCCATACGAATTGGTGCTCGTCTGCATGCAGGTGGCAATGGAGTCGGTGAAACCCTCCGAGGAATCCGAGCCGCCCCCTCCGCCACAAACCACGCCCGGCTGTGGCATGGAATCGGTTTCCGAAGCCTCCCCGGAAGCCTCGCAATCATCCGGCTTTAGCGGCGCCTCGGCTGCATGATGATTGCGGGTGAGCAGCTGCGGTGTGCTCGGCTGATGCTCCAGCCATTCCTGCAGATCAACAAGGAAGTCGTCAGTCAAAAGATATATATAGATATATATATATATTTATATAGTGTAAACTTACCTCGACACGCTGCTTGATGGGACCGGGCATTGCGAGTTCGCGCTTCTTGACCGTCGAGGAAATCTTGACAATGGAATGTTTCTGCTTCGCTGGCGTCTTCAACGCGGCCTCCTGCGCCTGAGCGTCGCGCACCAAATGCTCCGCTTCCAGCACCAGCTGCTTGATTGAATCATGCGAGACCTTGCCCTGAGCAAAGCAAACAGAAGAGAAGAGAAAACGCAGAGCGAAAATGAGTTAGGAAATTAATGAGCATGGCGAATTGCAGTGCAGAGCTTCACACTGAGGTCACAGCACATGACGCATTTGTGGAAGCATAAAGAGAGAGAACAACAGAGAGAGAGAGAGAGAGAGAGAGAGAGAGAGATCGAGAAGAGAGAAATGCAGAGTGCAGGTTTGTTTTTACAGCTAGTCAAAGGGGTAACTGATAATGATTTCACTCTCTACTCTTTATGTTACAAACACGATTGCCAAAAATTCCGTGTTGGTGTTGAGAATGGTGTTTTTTTTTAGTTTCTTAGAGAAATGCTCTCTATATTTGTAAGCAAATTAATTCTATATATTTTGCTATTAAATATTAGAAATAAAATTGATTTAATTTAATTTAATGTATATCAGTTTAAATTTTAATTTAAACTCAAATTTATAGTGACTAATGCAATAATTTATAAGTTTTATACTTGTAGCATTAGGATTACGTATGTATCTAAATAAATAAATAAAATAAATTATATATGAATGCATGTTAGATGATCTCGTTTAAATAAATAAATATAATATTATTTGTTTTATCAATAACTAATTATAATATTTGACTATATACTCATAATATTTTATTTATTTTAATTTAATTATTAAATTTTTTAAATGCTTCATCTTTATATTTTTAAATTATTAACAAGATAATAATTTTGTTGTTGCAATGCTGATTTTCATTATTTATTTACTTAGTTTTTTTTTGTGATTGGCAACTGTGTTTCTATCACGCTCTCCCTCATTCTCCCCCATTCTCTTCGCCCATGCAATCTCTGAGCGCATTAGCAGCGCTTATCAGTCAAAATTATTCACTGCAACGAGGTTAAAGGCGCGTCTGGTTTATCTCTTATCAGTTTCCCACTGCACTTATTACAGTTTATTTCGCTTGCTCGCAACTCACTCAACTTTATAATAGGGTGGCTAAATTATTTTAGTTATATTTATTCTATTATGTTATTATAATGCTATAATTCTTATCTAAAAATTCGGTTTGTTCTTATCTTAAGTGTTGTCTCCGGGCGTCAAATCGATTGCGTGAATTTCTTTGTGAAATTTCCCCAAATTATCATTAGCCATGCCCTCCAAATATGCCATACTTGTGTTTTATATATTTCCATTTCCTTCGATCAGCATTTCTTGTGCTTAATTGTTAATGTGAGCTAATCAATTTGATTGCTCAGTGAGTTAGAACTACCAAAAATACCGTAAAAATTGCTAGAAAAACGCACTGAAGCGTTGCTAATGTTGTTTCGTGTTACTTTTTTTGGACTTTTG
This sequence comes from Hypselothyrea guttata, assembly GCA_035045125.1. Lineage (NCBI taxonomy): Eukaryota > Metazoa > Arthropoda > Insecta > Diptera > Drosophilidae > Hypselothyrea > Hypselothyrea guttata. Next base: position 148,287 of record JAWNNJ010001775.1, read on the forward strand.
TTTTCCTATTGTTTTAGTTGTTACAAAACTTGCGTCGAAAAGTCATTAAGTTAATGCTCACTTGCACAATTGTACGATTTCAAGGTGATGCCGAGCTCAAACATCCCAACAAAAGTCCAAAATTTGACAGGTTTATAAACATGTTGGAGCTGTTCCCTCTACACTCTTTTTTTATACACTTTTTATCACACTCTTAGTCAAAGTCTGAACACTTATAATTTTTATTGCTAATCTTTGACTTGATTCAATTAACAGTTTCCTCTCGGCAGTTTGAGCTGCACAGCAGTGGCTGTCAAACTGCCGCACTGCAGACAACGGAAACCATTTCTTTCAGAGGGAAAACGTCGCCGTTTTACGACTTGTGCCAACTTGGAAGCTGCATCACAGCCACAAAAAATAATAAAAATAAAAACAACAACGAGGCCTCTCAGTGATTGGGCGTTTGCGATAATTAAAAGCAATTATATGAGTTTGGCTTTTTGTTGTGTTTAGCCAATGGCCAATTAAGCAAACTGGATACTGTGACTGTGACTGCGATTCCCAATCCCACTCCAACTGCGATTCCGACTTGTAACTGGACTCTACGTTGAAGCTGTGACAGCACACGCTTGTGCAATTATGCGATAGTTTTATGCGGTTGGGACAGCTGTTTTTGCTGTTTGAAGTCAAACAAATACTACAGTATGTTGAGAGATGAGGCATGAGTAGATCTTAATAATCAACTGATTAGACCCTTTACTTTAAAAAAGTATAAGGGGGAAATGTATTTAACACGTAGAAGTAGGCGTGCCACGCCCCATAAAGTATATATATTCTTGATCAGGACGACAAGCCGAGTCGATATGGCCATGTCCGTCCGTCCGTCTGTATGAACACCTAGATCTCAGCAACTATAAGAGCTAAAGACACCATACTTGGAATTTCGGTTCTCCTATTCAGTAAGCAGATCAAGTTTATTTTAGATTTTGATATTTCCCCCCTTACCAACGCAAACCGCAAAAAACTACTGTAGCCACAGTTTAAAAGCTATTGATTTGTAATTTGCTTTGTGTTTCTCTATTGACGCTGTGAATTTCGTTACGATCGGATAAGAAACAGTGAAGATATACCACCGACAATTCGCCGCACTAGGCCGAGGGGGGGTAGTGTGCCTTGCATGCTCACGGATCTATTGACGGATCATAACAAGATATAATCAGTAATATATAGTTAAAAGAGTTGGACTGAACAGCTGATCTCAATAAAAGCAACAGAATGCCTTAGTCTAATTGAACTAATGAAGGAATTCAGATTTTGTAAAGAAATTCGTAAAGCTACGAACTCTCGTTGGGCGCCATATTTCGCACATATGGCGCTCAACGTGGACACGAAACTAAGCGAAACAAGCGTGACATCAGCGTGATTTATATTTATAATAAAGCGAATAAACTTCATGTTGGCCAACAATTATGATATAATGGCGCGCAAAGTGGGTTCAAAGCACTTGATTAAAACACTTGAACGTTTTTTAAACACATTCCATTTACTTGAGTATAAATAAACAATAAGTTTATTATTTTAAAAAATATTTAAATGCGTTTAAAATAAAAACTGAGCACTTTTCCACAATTGTTAATAATAACTCTCATTATTTGAAATTAAATATTTAAGTAGCATTCATTTAAACCGAAAAACTTACAAATATTTATAGTTCTCAAGTGACACAAAATGCTCGATCTTCTCACGTTGCCATCTCTAGGCAAAGACGCTGACAAACTGTGCAGATTTGGCATTAACTTCTGTTTGGCAGGCCTTGACAATAATAGTTGCTCTTGGCTAAATTTAATTACACCAAGACACGCGCACATAAAGCGTACAAAAAAAAAAACCATAGACGATTAAACTTGAGGCTAACAGTTTGACAAGCGCTGAGCGCGGTGCTAAATTACACACTTTTGTGTTTAAGCGAAATGCAAATTACGCGAAAAAACGACAACAAGCACAATAATAATAATAAATAAAACACTAAACAATAGCTGGCTTTCTATTGTTGCCATGCTTTTATAACTGTTACTTTTCTATGTTTGTATCTGTATCTTTGTATCTCTATCTGTATCTGTATCTGAAGCGGCGCGTATCCGTTGGCGAACGCTGCAACCGCTGGCAACGACATCGCAGCACAAACTGAAGTCGAGGCAAATTCAAATTCAAATCGGACTGACAGCCAAAGCTCGCACTCTGATAGCACTGCCAACTGCTGTCGAGGATGGAGTTGGCCAGCACGGGTCTACAGGTGTGTTGAAAAACCAAACCAGCGGCTGATAAGATAAAAGCCTGGCAAAAAATCTACTTCCATGCATACATATATTAATTGTAAATTAAATAAATTTTCAATATTTTTGCAAAAGCCCATGGCCTGCGGCTTGTCATCGATCAAAGTGAACGCTTGAACGTCATCGATTTTTATTTTTTGATAATTTGTATTTATTTATATTTTTTATAATTTATTATATTTTAATTATTGTGCACAAGTTAATCTAGCTCGCATTTTAGGCTCGATTAGATTAGTTAACAGCAAGTGGCTTTAAGCGCGTCATGGTTTCGATTGCTACATATTATTATTATTATTATTTTTATTATTATGCATATTATCTCAGCTGTTGCTCTGTTTCCCTCGCTAAAATTAAACCAGTAAGTATAAAGCAGATCAGTCGTACGTAACGCACAGCAGCAGACCCTGTACTTTGTCTTTCAATAAGCAGTGCAGGATAATGAAATTTATTTTCTATTCAAATTCGCTGCCGATTAAAGAATTAGTCATTCCTGTCAAGTCGAGCAAACAATCTCTTGCATATCTTCGCTGTTACTGTTGCTATCCAATCGTAATAAAAATTGTACAGCATTGATGTGGAATGCCACATACTCCAAAAACTTGCAGTATTACAAGTACATAGCATTAAAATGGTGGCTGCTAAGGTTTTCTTGCGCATAGTGGAAGGAGGAGATGTATCAAAATTCTAAAATAAACTTGAACTGCTTACTGCATAGAAGAAACTCAATATATCAACTCATATACATTTTGTAGGCTCTGCCAAGCCTCTCTGGAGGTTACACATATTTCCCATTTGCACTAAATTAATAGACCCATTTGTACTTTTTAAAAGTACAGTCTCTAAAAAATAAATCTCGTTTTGCAAAAAATTTGTCAATATTAATCAAAGCTACGCAAATTTCACTCTCAATAAATCAACGCACAGAGACAACAGACTACAGACAGCAGACAGTCGGGCAGCCTGCCTGACACTCTCCCCTCTCCTCACTCCCCTCTCCCCTCTCCTCTTTCCACTCTCCTCACTGCCCTCGGCTGGATGGCAGTGAAAACTGTATAAATAAATAACTATACCAAATAAATGCTCAGAGTCTGTGCCAGGGCATCGGATGCAGCCTGTCAGCGACAAATGCAAATGACTCAGATACGCACACATGAGCAACTGTTGCTGCTGCTGCTACATGTTGCTGTTGTTAACTGGCCTGTTGTTGTTGTCGTCTCTTGGCCAAAAGTGAGAGTGCCAAACATGTTGGATAACAAAAAACCAGACATCGCACACATTGCACATTGATTATGTTTGGCCCAGTCAAAATAATTGCCTTAAATAAGCACATTGGAACTTAAAACGAACTTGACATAAACTGATAAATGCGAAAGAAAAAAGTTGAGAAACTGCAGATGAGAGAGTGCGAAAGGAGAGAGAACCGAGAGCGTAGGCTTAACCAGTTAAAACTGCTAAAACTGTTTAAACATTTCAAGCAAAACATATGATTATTTCAGCTTTATGCTTAACTCTAAGCAAATAAGTTCCGCTATTTAAAGCTTCTGCAGTCAGAAAAGAAGCTTAACAAAATCCGCAAATATCTGTCAGCTAACAATAAACAATTAAAGTAAATACTATATTAGAAATATTTAAAAATGTAATTTATTTACTTAAGAATTAAACTCTTAAGTACAATAAGATTGTCAGAGAAACTAAGAAGAACAGTGGGACGGAGGATCCGTTCCATATTTTCGCAGTTTCCTGTCCGATAGTAACGAAATTCACAGAATAAGAATGCCATAAGTTAGTTACATACCATATAACAAGTAAATAACTTAAAAGCTGTGGCTGCAATAGCTTTTTGCGGTTTGCTTGGGAAAGGGGGAGGCATCTAAAATCTAAAACAAACTCGTGCGGCTCGCGAATTAGGAGAATCTAAATTCCGAATATGGTGTCTCTACCTCTTATAGTTGCTGAGATCTAGGTGTTCATACGGACAGACAGACGGACGGACGGATATATCGACTCGGCTTGTCGTCCTAATCAAAAATATATATAGTTTATGGGGCGTGGCACGACTACTTCTGGGTGTTACACACATTTCCTCTAAGTTAATAGCCCCTTTTAACTTTTTAAAAAAATAGGGTCTAAAAATTGTTTATAAATATTATTTAAATCAGCTAGTTTTTAGTTCAAACCAAACCTCGAACCTGGCATTAACCAAATTTGTAGCTGCATCTAAACCAGGTTCAAACTAAACTTGTTATGTGTACTAATTACTTCTTCAAATATAGCTTGAAAAAGGTTAAATGCAATTATTTCAGCCTCTTGCAGCACTTGCTTCAAATTGCCAATTTTGTGCTTCCCTTGTGACAGTTTCCACCCGCTGCTTTTCAAAATTGCCGCCAACAAATGGCTAATACGAGCAAAAGCTGACCGCTTACAAGCCATTACACTTGGCAACTTGTCATTGGCCATGTTTGGGGACATGTTTACCAGCTAAAAATTGATACGAAAAAGTCAAAGAGGTTTATTTTTTTATTCGTTTTGCTTTCGAGAAACTTGAGTGGCAAAACACATACGCAGAGACTTTACAGATTTCAGTGGACCACCGGCATGGAGTGGACACTGAATTCGTTGCGTTGGACTCAATGAACGCATACAGATCTCGGATCTTGTATGCATTTCAAGCGAAACTGAAACCATGAGAGAGCTCAGAGCCAACAACAAAGCGCCTACCGACATGGCACAGGCTGACGATCCAATGATCCGTTATACTTAACACACACACACACACACACACACAACGAGCTCTCGGTACCCTCAAAACTGACCATGGTCATGGTCGAACGTTGTGCGAACGTGCGACACGCAATGTCCACAGCAATCGACGGAGTCTGCCTGCCATCATGCGATGACAAATTGCAAAAAGCCGTGAATTTGCTGCAAAGTCTGTTGAAAGGGAAATTGTGCAGTAGTGCAGGCAGCTACACTGAGCAAATTCAATATGAATTACATAAGGAAAAGTGCTGTTGAACTGTTGAGAAAATGCGTAAGATGTAAGCACTCGAAGGAAACATAAATTTCAGAGCATTCTGCATATGGTTTTGATAAAGCGTTTGCATCGATTGATAATTGCATAATTACTTATAGCAAATCTATGTAGGAGAAAAAAGAGACCGTCTAGTTATAAAATGAAGTTTGTGTGACCTCAGCGTGTTTTTCTTAGCCCACGTTGGGCGCCATTTAAGCATGCATGGCGCCCAACGTGGAAGGCAAAAATAAATACATGAATGTGTTTTATTTTTTATTTTGATCAATGTCTTAACAGTTTATTATATTAATATGTAATACTATTATTTGTTGTTTTCTATTGCGTTGAATTCTTTTTATACCCTGTACCCATTGAAAAATTGGTTATGAACTTTGTCAGGATGTAGTAACAGGCAGAAAGAGGCGTGGAATACCACATAAAATATATATTTTATTTTAAGTTAAATAAAGTAAGAAACAAATTATTTCGTATAAAAAGCCCTACCTAATAAAATTGGCTATTAATATTATTATATCTAAAGCTTTATATTATCAGCCTCTTTTCTCTCAGTGCACTCGTCTCTTTTATTAATCATAATCAGTTTTGTCAGCGTGGAACCCCAAAACGCCAGCAGAGGAGAAAGCACTACGCAGAGCATAGACAATCCTCTGACAGCGGTACAGTTGTGCACAGGAAGCGCTTCCGCTTCCTTTGACTTTATACAGATACTACAGATATTATATAGAGCACACTTACCTTGGCTGGTGTCATGGTGGCATTGCTGCTGCTCGCCTGCGATTTGATCGATTTGGCTGATTTGGCAGGTGAGCGGGGAGGCAAACGGTTGCCATTCAAATGGGTATTACCATTGATTTCGGTGGGCCAAACGCTGATGTTACAGATATCGGCGCGACTATAGAAGCTGTTGTGATGCAGCTGCAAGTAAAGAAATAGATCGATTTTAGTTTTAATTAAACAAACTATGGGTCTAAGATTGAACTATTTATTTCCTAGCAAGCATTACAAGACTCTATCTTAGACTGTCTCTGCGTCTGTTCCTCTCACTTCACATAAATCTTGGCCAACGTGTCCTCAATTGTTGTCCCTTTCAATTGTTCGATACATTTTCGTTATTGTGCTTGTTTCTTTGGTTTATTTGATTTCTTTTGGTATTACCAATTTTTTTGTGGTTGCGATTTTCTTTGTCTCGCAATGAAGAAATAAATCACACGTTTTTTAGTTAATTTCGTACTTTCCCATTTTTGACGTGCGCTGCTCAATTTCCACAGACAGTTTTTCCTGGACTGCCAGTCTGTCCGTCCGTCTGCCCGTCCGTCCGTCCGTCCGTCTGTTGGTCTATCTGTCTGTGGAGACGGTAGTTGGCAACAATATTGAGTGGCAGCCAGTGCATGATTCGCTTTCATTAACCCAACTGCTTAATCATCAGGTGGCAGCAACAGCAACAGCAGCAGCAGCACCAATAAGAGGCGGTAGCCATTTATTGAAAAGGCAAAGCCCCCCCTCCCCCTTGCCAACCTGCCTCACTGCTCTCTTTAGGCCCATACTTATTGGCCTAATGGCAAAAGCAATGCAACTTTATTGACACAGACAGACAGTCAAGTGATCGAATCGCAGACGAGTCTCAAAAGCTCCAAAAGACTCTCGTGCAACGCTGTGGCAACTGTGGGAAACTGTGCAATATTCCCTTGCAACTTGCAACTTGCCAACCTGTGGCATGTCTATGCGATTTGTATTTCGAATTTTGTGCATTTGTGGTCCATAAAAAACGGCTGGGCAACGTCACTCGAGTTCTCATTTTTTTTTGTTTGCATGCCAACTGACAGTTCACTCTTTTGGCCATTAAAAAAAAGACTAGTCGAGCTGAGTAGATGTGAGATATTAAAGACGGCGTATTTTTGACATTCTAAACCAAAAGAACTTGAAAGTATTTTTTTTCTGTTTAAAATATGGTTAAATATAATTTAAAAGATTTAGATTAATTAATATTTATGTTCTTAAATCTTTCTTTTATTCTCTAAATTATTAATATTCATTTAAAATGAAATATATTGTAGCAGTTGTACCAACTTTGAGGTTAATCGGGACTTGGGTCAGTAAGAATTGGGCCAGCGAGAGTTGGGTCTGCGAGAGTTGGGCCAGCTAGGGACCAAAACATTGGGTTTTAAACGTTTAAAATCTACATTGGTTTATTAATGGACAATGATTATTTTATATTCTTAGGAGAGTCTTTATATATTTCTAATTATCGCGATAACCGATATATCGGTTTGATAATAAACGTAGAATATTATTGAAATAAATTTTATTGTAATTTCAACTAAATACCAAAATAGAAGATTGGTATTTGGATGCAAATGGATTATTTAAAATCAAATATTCATAAGCTATAACAAATTCTCTATCCTGGCTCTTCTACCACCTGAGATCTATAAATTCATCCAAGAGCATGCATGGAGATTACCTCATAAAATAAAGACTGCAACTTGGTTGAACTTTGACTTACCTGAGCTGCATTTCCATTAGCATTATCGGTCACATTTGGCTCATCAGCAGTTGCCAGTTGCAGTTGCTGCTTAGACTGTTGCTGATGTTGCTGCTGCTGCTGCATGTGATTGTTGTTATTATTATTGTTGGCGTACAGTTGCTGCTGACAGTTGTCGCTTTGCAGTTGTATGTAGCAATTGTTGCTAATGATGTGTCTGTTGTTGCTACTAGCATCGCTGGCAATGTTGCTGTTGTTGCTGTTGTTGCAGTTGTTGCTGGCGTTGCCATTGATTTGCAGTTGCATGTCCATGTCGACAACACTGACGACAACGCTGCTGCGCTGCATTTGGGTAACTCGAGATGCTGCTGATGTCTCGGTGTGCACACCGTTCGAATTGGAGGAGGAGCAGGCGCTGCTGCTGTCGTAGTTGCTGCTGCTGTTGCCACTCCCACTGCCAGACAGCACAACAGCGACAGTTGCTGTTGTTGTGGTTGCTGCTGCTGCTCCTGTTGCTGTTGTGGTCAGCAGCGTCTGCTTGTTCTCCTTATCAGAGTCGTCTGCTGCTGCTGCTGTTGTCGATGTGATGGCAGCCGACTGCAGACCATCGATTGTTGTGATTGTTGTTGCTGTTGTGGTTTCAACTGTTGCTGCTGCTGCTGCTGTTGCTGTTGCTGTGTAGAGCCAACCCTCGTCGTCGTCATCCGTTGAGGCATCAGTCGATTTGAGTATCTAGATGGTTGCAAAATCACACAAAAAATAGTTAGTATGATAAATTAAGTAAATGCAAAACTGAAAAAAAAACTGCTGTGTGGGCTGAGGATGCAACTGCAACAGCAACAGCAACAACAGCAACAGTTGCTGCTGCAATGGCAATGCCAACAGATGAAGATGAAGTGGTAGAAAATGAAGTTTAATTAGCGTTACTTGCGCAAAATGGCAAATTGTAACTTGTAGTCACAACAGCAGCAACAATGGCAACAGCAACAACTGCAACAACAACAATTGCAATAACAACAACAACCATTGCAGCTACAAATTGCTGCTGCTGCTGCGCATGAGTAGCTAAAATCTTTTGAGCTGCAAATGCCGGTTGCTGTTGTTATTGCTGCTGTTGTTGTTGCTGTTGCAGCTCGCAGTTGTTGCCGCCCTCGGGCAATTGTTGTTGCTGCTGTCGTTTTCTCTATGTTTGCAATTTATATTAATGCAGTGACGTTTCGTTTGGTTTGTGCTGGCAAGGCGCCGCGACCTTAGGCGCTGCCAATGCTCTTGGCAGGAGCAGCTTCAGCCACGACAACAACAGCAACAACATCTACAACAACAGCAACATCAGCCACAACAACAGCTGCAGCTGTGGCAGCAACAACACATTTGCCATTTAAATATGTTGTGAACTTTGTTAACTTCACTATCATTAGAAATAAAGCATACCTTTTAAAAGCTCATTAAATATGTTGTATAAAAAATATTTATTACTACAGCTATAAATGGGCTGGTATTTATTAAATACTATTTAGTAGATCATAAATACAGTTTCTTGTTAACTATTAAAGTTCAACTACTATTTTTTTCAAATTGCTACAAATTTAATGGAAATTAATTGGTTATTGTTAAACTTACGCTTTAGATAACTACTATATTCAGGGAACTTGCATATTTTCTTGAATTGTATACTTGACTTCAAGAGGTTTTTTATTGATTTTTTGATTCAGCAGAATGGTTTCAAATTTCTTTTGTTCTTTTCTTCATCCAGTATTATTTATAATTGATTGTAGGCGGATCTTTATGAAATTCTTGATTAACTGCAAATTGTTATTCAATTAACTTTGTTGTATGTGAGTAAATAATAGTAACACAATAAGGGATTATTAAAGCTCTGTTTCAAATCCCTTTAAATAGTAAGACAATTGATTTTTTTTAAACCTCAAGCAAGTTTTGAATACTGCTTAAATATCTACAATATTTTAATATATTTATTTGCTACTATACCATTGTTTTTATTTTAGATTTTATTTTTTATTTTATTTTTTAAGATTAGTATAAACTTAATATGAAACTTCTCATCTTGTTCTTCCTATAAACAACCCTCTTTTGATTTTTCATTTCGTTTTCTTTCATTTCTTATTTTATATTACGTCTTAGGTAATATTTTATTACTATACAAATTTAAAAAATACAATAAATAAAAAATACTATCATTAATTCCACCTTCTTAGAACCCATAGGAAACTAAACTAAGTTTTTACGCAAAGTTCTTAAATGATTTATAATATTTTCCCATCATTAAATGATTGTTTTAGCTACTAAACATTGCTTCCTGACACTCCCATTGCTTCCTAAGTAAGCATTTTAAAGCTGTTGTATACCAAAATTCCAACTGAAGGTCTATATAGTATATTATTTGATTCTAAGAACAGAACAGAACAGCTGCGGCCTCTGACATAGTTCAAGCAACTCTAAGCTCAGAGGCGGGCTGTAACTTGCGACCTTAGCAGAGTCGATGAATGATTAATGATGAGGCTTAACAATTACAAGAGAGAAATGAAAAAACAGACAATGGCATAGCAAAGTTAATTAAGAAATTGTTAAACATGCGAAAAGTTTACGAAAAAAAATCGATAGCTAGATATGGTATAATTGAGTTATAAGTTAGGCTGAGTTATAATGTCGAAACATTGAAAATTAAATAAATGCAAAACATGCAAATTATGGCAAAGAAAAGCGGGACACATTCGACATGGCCAAGAGAGGCCGGCGGGTCTGCTAATGAGACAATCGATAGAAACGATAGATTGATGTGCGTCTGGTCGATAGGTCGAGGCCATCGGAGAGACGTAACGAATTGGCGCTTTCTTTGAATTGCAGATGAGGCTGAGTGAACCGAAGGAAATCGGAGATCGGAGGATGGAGAAGACACCGTAGAGCACCAACACCTGTTGCTAACGGTACTTACTTGTTGCTGCTGCTGCTGCTGATGCTGCTGCTGCTGCTGTTGGTCATTATCGCCATCAGCAGCTGCATCCGTGCCCGCTCCGCTCGTCTCATTGTCCGTATCCAGATGCTTGAAGTAGAAGATGGCGCAGTTCTTGGACTTGCGATTGGAGCGATTGAACTTGGAGGTGTCATTGTGGTGACCATGACGATGCGACGTCGACTTTCTCAGCACCGTCGGCGACTTGTTCAGCTCGTGTGCATGATAGCCATGATTATGATTGTGATTATGATTATTATGATTATGCGTATTGGGCGTGATGACGGCCACGGCAATATTTTTCGGCTTTTGTGGCGGCAACATTTTGTTGCCGTGTCGCGTCTGCAACAACGAGAGGTTCGTTAGGTTCGGCGTTGAGCTGCTGTTGCCCTGCGACATGTTGTCCACATGACCCACTGAAAGATGATTGTTGTGACGCCTCTGATGGGCTAGGCCTATGCAGACGCCGCCTGCTCCCACTCCCCCTCCTCTACGCAGCTGCTGCACCGTCTCCAAATCGCTGCTCTCAGAGTCAGCCTCGAAATCGGTGAGCGTGGCAGGGGCAGCAACAGAGTTGCTGTGATTGTTGCAGCTGAGCTGACTTTTGGCTGGACGCCAGGCGCGTTTGGCAATGACAAAATCAACCACGTCTTCGTCTTCCTCTTCGAGCTCCTCGTCGGCCTCGTCGCCGGGCTGACAGGGAGGGGGCAAAGCGTTTAACAGAGGTTAGGCATATGGGCAGGGCAGTTAGACAGGTCAAAAGTTCAAACACACACACACACACACGCATACATTAACAATTTACATGCTGCTGCAGTGCTGCCAACTTGGGCGAAATTTTGTTGATTTTTTATTTTTTTTTTGGGCCTAACGGTAGAGTTTTGTTTTTTTGGGTATTAGTTTTCAGTTGACAATACTGTAGAAGGCATGCATAATTCTAGCTAGCAAAAAACTACAACAATAACAAAACGTTAAACAAAACAACAACTACAATACATACATGACATACAGACGCACAAATTTGGCATATATGCAAATGTGATATGTATTTACCTTTTGGGTTGCGATACAATCGCTTGACTGATCCTCGGCTGTTGTTGTTGCCGATGTGTCTGCAACGTTGGCGGACACAATCTCCGTGGCAGCTAACTGGCAACGTTGCAACACCAACAACTCCGCTGTGGAACTGTGTATGGGCACACTGTCGCACTCTAGATCCAAATCGGAGGCAACCTCGTTTAGATCGTCCTCGGTGGCAGCGTCGCCTTCGCCCTCGTAGCCAAATGAATCGTCTTCAGTATCGTCGTCGTCGTCGTCATCCAAGCCAGTCTGCAAATAGGACAGAGAGGGGAGAGAGAGGAGGCAAGTTAGTTGCTGCCGCTTGATTGAGCGTTTGATTAACGTTAATCATCACATGACTTGCGATTTGGGTTCGCTTTTCAAGTGGGAGTAATGAAGAGGCGTACAAAAGATACAACAGATATTACAATCTAATTTATGCTCTGAGCGTTGAGAGTTATTAAAGATATACGGCAGTTCTATGCAGAACTGTGCAAACTGAACTTCTTTAGTAACGAAATTTTTAAGAATTTTTAATTGAACTGAACTTGAAACTGGATTGAAGCGATAATAAGGCAAAGAGATGGAAAACGATGAGTCTATTTAAAATATATGGACGGGACAGATCAGTGGGACGTAGGCTACAGTCGGACGTAACCGACAGTAGCAGACCCTTTACTTTACTTCTACTACTACTATATTTACATACAAACACAATCAGAGGCACGTACACTAAGCTACCCGTGTATGCAGGGCACACCACCCCCCCTCTGCCTAGTGCGGCAAATTGTCCGTTCCATTATTTCCCTGTTTCTTATCCGATCGGAACGAAATTCACAGGGTCAATAGAAAATGTCATAAGCTAGTTACATACCAAATTACAAGTCAATAACTTTAAAGCTGTGGCTGCAGTAGCTTTTTGCGGTTTGCGGGGGAAGGGGGGGAGGTATCCAAAATCCAAAATAAACTTGACCTGCTTACTGAATAGGAGAACCTAGATCCCGAATATGGTGTCTCTAGCTCTTATAGTTGCTGAGATCTAGGTGTTCATACAGACGGACAGACGGACGGACGGACATGGCTATATCGACTCGGCTTGTCGTCCTGATCAAGAATATATGTACTTTATGGGGCGTGGCACGCCTCCTTCTGGGTGTTACACACATTTCCTCTTTGCACTAAGTTAATAGACCCTTTTTACTTTTTTAAAGTAAAGGGTCTAAAAAGGATAAGTTATTGCCATTAAACGATTTACAAGTTTTATAAGTGAATTTAAAAATTTAGATCTATCTATAAAAGGGCTAAAATGGCACCACTGAAGACAACTATTATGAACTGAATAATTTTGGCAATATGCTACTAGCAATTAATCGATGTTCGATATGTTCGATATCTCAAATAAATCAGCAAATGCTGAATTAAATAAACCTATATAAAATTCTATAATTAATAAACAATAAAAGAGGACAGATCTGTCCGCAAAGAGAACAAATTGCCAACACTGCTTCATGTATGAGTCACGTTCTTTTGCTTTCCCTTTCCCTCCTCCCACTCACGCATTGCATCTCCAACAGATGAGAGAGCTTTCTTATCGCAAGCCTCAGTTGTATGCATGTATTGGTGTGTGCTAACCAGGGCTGCCAATTTAGCCACTTTGTGGCTAGATCTAGCCACTTTTTGATCGTGTTAGCCACTTTTTTTTTTTTGAAAATGCTATCACTACAAATCTAGCCACTTTTTGGTTTCATTTAGCCACTTTTAGCCATTTCGTTCATTTGCACTTTTGAACACAAATTTCGGTTTGATAATGCTGCGTTTAACCAAATTGGGACTAGATTTTACTACTTCACTCGTGTAAATTGTGTGAAGAAAGACCTTTTTTTTTTTTTTTGCTTTTTAATTAAATTTTGTCGTATTTTAACTAAAAATACTTGAAAAAAACATTTAGCCATTTTTAGCCACTTTTTTCGTCAATTTTAGCCACTTCTGGCCCAAAAAATCTGTCACCACTGGTGCTAACTGTAACTTTCGATGGTTCTTATGCTGCGCTCAGAGAGCTTGCATGGAACGAGTGGGAAAGGGGGAGAGAAGGAGACACGGACTGACCGATCAGTAGGGAGTATTGGCGTGCTTGCAATGTGCTCTCAGAGTTCTAACATGCAATGCAAGAGAAGGGGGAAGGGAAAGAGCTAGGGTATATAAAGCTGCTTTCAATATCATTATAATCACTTCGTGAGGAGCTGTTGCGGTGTGCAGACGGAAGGCGAAAGGTGGCAAGGCGTGGGGATTTGGTAAGTATAACAAAATTTTTCCCAGTGCATGATTGTCAGGCAGAAGTTTATAAAGTTATTCAACAACAAAATATAATATTTAGTATTTATGTTATTTATAACAAGTTCTGTAGTACTTTATAAAAGTATAAAAGACTCTATTAAGACAGTTCAAATTAAAAATTTGTGAATAGCCTAGACCACAGAGAGTGCGTAACAAAATAGAAAAATTGAATAAGAAGCATTGCTGCTGCTGTTGACGAAAAATTAATACCATAATAAAGAATTTAAGTTGCTAAAACACTGATTTCCAAACAAAAACCAATTATAAAACGCTAATCAAGGCAGCTGTAATCTTCATTAAAATTTCTCGAGTTTGCAGCTCTGGTTCTATATTGCATTGACTTTCATTGCTGAATTACAGGGTATACATGCACAACTATTTGCTGACTCTGTTGCATTTCAGTTTTTAATTGGGCAACTTGATTGGAATCTTTTGGCGTAAAGAAAGCATACATGTTGCTCAATGGTCAGTCGCAATTTTTCACATTTTCACAGTTTTCCTTTGTTTTTGGCATCACGTAACCACGCTATGTATTATGATTGTTATTATTTTTTTTAGCCATTTTTTGGCTTTTATTTGTGAGAGCTTCCTTCTGCGCATATGTTATAATTGCTTTCAATTGCAAGGGGCCAAGAGAGCCAGACAAACAGACATTAAATAAAAGGAAAACAGACAGTCAAACAGACAAATGGACAAACAGTTGTTGCTCCGACAGATGACAGATAAACCACAGAAAAAAATAAAAAATACAAAATGAGACTGAGACTGAGGCGCACACGTCATGTGGGTGGCTGATAGTGTAAGAGAGGGGAGGTTCATAGAGGGAGAGCGGTTGTAGGCGAACAGTAGGTACTCATCTTGTGTGCTGGCGGGCCTTGACGCCCCCTTTTGAAACATAAACACAAGTGTTAAGTTGCCCAAAGTGTTTTCTATAGTTTATTATTATTTTTTTTTTTTTGGCGAAAGCAAAAAACTTAACCTCAGCTGACCTTGAAGGCCCATTACACCCCCTTACTCTACACCCTTTTGCAGCTAATGTTAGCTGTTTAACAGTTCATAAAAAACAGAAAACAAAATTTATAGAAATTTTCATTATTACCTCATCAACAATTGGCATGTTTTCGATTTTCCACAAATATTTCAACAAATTTGTTGAATTTTCGTAAGGCTCTAAAACCAATTCTGTGTTAACGACGCCCATCGAAGGTCGTGCGTTTATTAAGAGCTCTACATTTAGTGTTAATGCCTAGAATGGCGCCTATTTGATGCGCTGCTTTGTTTATGCGTAAACAAGAAATCAGTTTTCCAGTTGGCTGCAGGTGAAATTGGGCCACACAAACAAGCATTTTAGTATTGTTGAGAGAACTGTAAATTGTAAATTGTTTTCAGCTGGACACTACACATCATCTTAACGATAAACAAACGGCAGTCTAAATGTGGCAATAGCTGCAACTTGTAAATATAGATTCTCGAGCTGATCTGCCCTGGCTTTCTACCCATTTGCATGGAAAAGCAAGAGCTGGGGGATAGAGGGGTAAAGAGGCAGAGAGGCAAAACCAAAAGCCATGACAAGTTGACAGTTAAGCAATAATCTAATAAAATCTAACGACTAGCCGCTAAAGACGCTAAAGCATTAACCTAAGCTCTGGCTTGTGTTCTGACCTAGAGATGACAGCAATTGTCTGAAGAGTATTCGTGCTATCGATAGTGCGCAAGTGAAGCAAATTGTCTGTTGCATATCTTTGCTGTTTCTTATGCGATGTTATTGCAATTTACAGCATCGATAAAACATGCCATAGACTACGTATAATCCAAAAAGCAAGTCTGTTGATTTAAAATTGTGGGAATTTTTATAAATAAAATCATATATCGAGCCCTTTCCGCGGAAAAGACGTAACCAACATTTTTTCGATTTTCGGTTTTTGATGCAATTATGTTCATGATCACCCAACTCATCTACACAAAAAATTTCATGATTTTATCTTGCGTATTTACTGAGATATCAGACTGTCAATTATATCGCAAGCGCCAGATTTGCTGCGAATATCAGACGCGTTCTCGCGAAAAAAAACGTTCTCCTGTAAAATTTGCTTTTGTTGGTTACGTTTTTTTCGCGGGAAGGGCTCGATATGTTAGCATATTTTCGTCATGCCAACAGAATCGTCTGCAAATTTCAGTCTGCTAGATCTTGATATTTTCTAGAAAATCATTTTTAGACCCTGTATTTTAAAAAAATAAAAGGGTCTATTAATTTAGTGCAAATGACAGCTGTGTGTAACAGGCAGAAGGAAGCGTGGTAGACCCCCCAAACTATATATATTCTGACTCAGGACGGCGAGCTGAGTTGATATAGCCATGTCCGTCTGTCCGTCTGTCCGTCTGTCTGTCTGTTGTCCGTATGAAAACCTAGATCTCAGCAACTACAAGAGTTAGAGACACCATTTTAGGTATGTAGGTTCTTCTATGCTGTAAGCTGATCAAGTTTGTTTTAGATTTTTGATATCGCTCCCCATTCACCCACTAACCGCGAGCAGCCAACGAGATCTTGGAAACTAGAAGAGCTAGCAACACAATTTTTTGGTATTTAGGTTCTCCTATCCAACAGTTACATAAAATATGTTTAAGTTTTTTGATAACTCTTCACATTGGACCGCTAATTGAAAAAGAATTTAGTAACAGTTTTCGGTTTTAAAGCTATAGTTTTAATGGTAAATATACGGGATTTGGCATGCACGTAGTCTATGGCCTTCTCCATCAATGCTGTGCATTGCATTACGATCGGATAAAAAGCAGCGAAGAAATCACAAAATACAGGGTCTACTACAGTCGGTTACGTCCGACTGTAGCTCCGTCCTTACTGGTTTTATTTAGGTTTTTATTTACATAGATTTAAATTTGAAGTTTGTAATTATGTCAAAAATTCGAACGTCGCAAATTATATGCACCCGTCATTCAAACAACTATTGAACATTTTTATATTACTTCTATCTCGTGCTCGTGTCACGAAGCTGTGCTTTCTCAGCTCACCAGCACAGTTAAATCTTCTATCTACGCTTCGAGTTGGCTGAGGAAAACTTGAAATCTTCTGCCCACAGCTGTTTGACTCTTTCTCTGCTTTCTGGTAGAAGTTGCTGATGTTGTTGTTGATAGTGTTGCTGTTGCTGTTGTTGCTGTTGGCGTTGTACACAATTTATGAACTTATTATGCAAAATGCATTTGCCACAACGACAGCCGAGCCAGACTCGATCAAAAGACGGCAACGCCTGCCACACTCAGCCAACCAACGCTGCCTGCTGCCTGCCACTTGCAACGTGCAACTGGCGGGTGTTTCCTTTTGGTTGTTGCTGCCTTTAGTTAGAAATTAAGTTCAAGTTTATCGCAAACGCACTTCACGCGAACTCACAAAGGGGTCCCTGGCTGAGACGGAAACGTTGCACAAGAGTCAGGGAGGCGGGAGATGGAGGGCGGGGCGTGGACCTGGACACGTGACGCTGTCGTGTTGGCAGCTTAGCACCTCATTTGCAGGTAACTTGCAGCTTGACTTCTGCTATCATTAGAGCCCAACTGATAAGCATCTGCCACGTACACGAATAGAGTTACAACTACAGCGACAACAACACGCAATCTGTCGCTCTGTCACAATTGCTCATGTCGTTTCTCATTATACCCTGTACTATAAAACAAAACAAAAGGGTCTATTAGGTTGTTGCTAATAAGAAATGTGTGTGGCTTATGGCATGCTTCATCACTGATGTGCATTGCTTACCAATCGTATAAGAAGCAGCAAAGATATGCAACAGACAATTTTCACAATACAATTTACAGCGTCTGCTACTGTCGGTTACGTCCGACTGCAGCCCACTGCTCGACTGATTTTGTTTTGCTTCAGTTCCAAAGAACCTCCCCATACTCGCTGGCACGACAAACAGCTCGAAATGTACTTTAAAATCCGATTACTCGATAAGTTGTGTGTGTGGGAATTCTTTCATCATTATATTCTCAAGTTGGGTTTTCCTTTTGGGCTACCGTTTTAGCCGCTTGTACGTTTTATGGCCCGTTTGTTGCCGTTTTCTAAAAGCTGAAATTATGAATTTCTCACACGCCAACATTTAATTATCACTAAACACTTTCATGTCATCGATGTTAAGCGGGGGCACCCTGAGCTCTCTATTAACGTTGCAACGTTTTGGGTGTATAATGTATAATTATCGTGCAATAAAAACGTGAGCTGCATGGGGATATTATAAATAACAAAAACAACAGACAACAACAAATGCAAACAATCACCGAGAGGCAGCTGAGTTTATTTATGAATGACATTGAAACAGCTTCGAACACGCCGCTTAACTACAGGTTCTATAAATATAAATAAATCTTAAAAGACAGTAAATACTTGAAATTAATAGCATTTACCGTACAGGTTTTCCTATATTTTTAAGTGAAATTTATAAGGTGGCAACATGCAGAATAGTTTGGGTTATATTTTTAGTTAGGCTGTATTTCTAATCTGTATTACCTAAATCTAGGCAAGTTTACAGTGTCAGAAAGGATGGTAGGAGTCCTTAGTCCTATGAAGATATTCGACTTTGTTTGGAACATTGGAGTAATGGACGTACTTTAAGTTCAGTAGGGGGTATAAAAGATCTTATAGGTCGCGGTACAATAGTCTCCAAATAATAATAATAGCTAAATGAGTTGTTAAAAAAAAACGTTACTCTATAAACTACATTTAAATTGGCAAGCCATCCTAATATTTATTCTATTAAATCTCAAAATATTACTGTTGTTTCGATTATTCTTATTTAAAGACTCAACTTTAAAACAATTGCTTAATTTTTGATTGAATATCAGCAGAATATTGGAAATCAGAAGAAAGCGGCCTCAAATAGAAAACTTCAGCCTTAGTACTACCGGATTCTAGAGCAAGATCTATCGATGATTAATCTAACAAAAATGCTATAAAAGATATGCAAAAGTTTACAAAAATATGAACAATGGCAACAAGTAAAAATATAGGGACGGGGCAGATCAGTGGGACGGAGGCTACAGTCGGACGTAACCGACCGTAGGAGACCCTTTACTTTGAGTATATGTACATACAAACACAATCAGACGCACACACACTAAGCTACCCGCGTATGCAAGGCACACCACCCCCCCTCTGCCTAGTGCGGCAAATTGTCTGTGGCATATGTTCGCTGTTTCTTATCCGATCGAAACAAAATTCACAGCGTCGATAGATAATCTCATAATCTAGTTAAATACCAAATTACAAATCAATAGCTATAAAACTGCGGCTACAGCAGCTCTTTGCGGTTTGCGGGGGAAGGGGGGGAGGTATCCAAAATCTAAAACAAACTCGTGCTGCTTACTGAATAGGGGAACCTGAATCCCGAATATGGTGTCTCTAGCTCTTATAGTTGCTGAGATCTAGGTGTTCATATAGACGGACAGACAGACGGACGGACGGACAGACGGACATGGCTATATCGACTCGTCTTGTCGTCCTGATCAAGAATATATATACTTTGTGGGGTCTGCCACGCCTCCTTCTGGGTGTTACACACATTTCCTCTTTGCACTAAACTAATACACCCTTTTTACTTTTTTAAAGTAAAGGGTCTAATCAGCCACAACAACAGACTTGTTGCAACAATTTACATGAACAACACAGAGCAAAAGACGAGCACAAGTCAAACGAGATGCTGCCACAATATAATCAATGGGAAAATTACAGTGCACAAGCTGCAGAAAAGCTGCAGACAAATGTAAACAAAACAAGGCACAAAGGCAACCAGAGCAACATCAAAAACAACTGCAACATGTTGCTGTGGCATTTGCCTTGTCAACACGCAGACAATACAATGGTGTGAAAAAAGCAACATGCACCAGGCTTTTCTTTATATATTTTGCACTTGACAGAGATGATATTTTGGATATTTTAGATATTTTAGCATATTGCATTTATGACACATTGACATTTTGGCCAAAATGTCATTGGCAGCACTTTATTGTTTAAATATTTGATGTTGCTGCTGCCAATTGTTGATCATATTTGCCATTAATCCGACAGCAACACCTTAAAATTGAAATATTGCTGCCTTAACAACATAAACAATAATAATTGCTGCAATGTGTTAGCGTGCGACCCACACACGTGTTTCAGCAACATGTTGCCAATAGCTGTCAACATGTTAGAGCTTGAGGCGTGCCAAGAACATTAAGGGCAATGTGGCAGCTCTTAATGTTGCTGCTGTTGCTGTTGTTGCTGTTGTTGCTGCTGCTGTTGCTGCAAGGGACCCATGCAACTTTTGCTAAATTTAGCAGCTAATGCGATTTGTAATATCTTGTGCTAAATTGCAGACAATGCATATGTTGCTGCTGCTGTTGTTGCTGCTGCTGCTGCTGCTGCTACCAGGAAATGCTTTTGTGTTGCAGTAATAATATTGTTGCTGCAGCGGGTGCTGATGTTGCTGGGGGGACATGGCGCTGCAGGGGGAAAGTCAGCTTTGCATGCTGTCTATTTATTTATTTGCCTGTTTTTTATTTTCTGCTGCTTTCATATGACTTGAGTTTATTTCTCCTGCTTTTTTTCTGCATGTTGCTCATGTTATGTTGTCCATTGCTGTTGTGGGTTGTCAACGCGTTCACTTTGCAATGTTGCTGTTGTTGTTGTTGTTGTCTGTGTTGTTGTTGTCTGTGCAATATTTTCGCGCCATGGCAAGCTTTATCTGTCTGGCTGGGGATTTAAATTTCTTGGCAATGTCTTTAGTAACAATATTATTTAATAGCGCTGGAATTTGAGCTGATCAACGGCTAATATTAGTTACGGCAGCTTGATTAAAGTTAGATAAAGGAATTAAAGAATACCAGAGCATTTATAAAATATAATTAGTTGAGCTGGTTCCATTTTTTATTAAACACTAGAAACTGTTAAAAGTTAAGCTGCATATGGATTTACAGAAAAACTATTGGCAATATTATATGTATTACTTGCAGTGTTATTAAATAACCAGTGAGAGTTCGGCCAGCGAGAGTTCGAGCAACGAGAACTGGGCCAGCAAGAGTTCGGCCAACTAGAGTTCGACCTGCGAGAGTACGGCCAGTAAGAGGTGGACCAGCGGAAGTTCGTTTTAGCGAGAGTTGAACCAGCGTTAATTAAATCAACGAGAGTTCAGCAAGCGAGAGTTGGGCCAACGAGAGTTCGGCCAGCGAGAGCTATCAGTTATCATAAATTGCTCAAAAGTGTTTCATTTGCATTCAACTAGAAATCCAAATCCAAGCAATATGTACGCCTCTAAATATATTTCCTGTATTGCTTTTAGTCGCATTGACTGTAATTTAGCTGCAGTTCGTTTATAATTCACAGCAAAGTTGGCCAGTAATGTGGGCTATAATGCACTATAAATGGCACATTGAACCACACATTAGCTGGAGTAATTGAAAATGAGCGAGGAGACAACAAGAGCGGGCTGAGCAATGCATCGATTGTAAGCAAAAACTGAGGCTGCATCATTAGTTGCCGCAAAAAGTAGAGCAACTAACGGTTGCAGCGCCCGCAGCAGCAGCAGCAACAACAGCAGCAACATTAGCAACAACAGCAGCAACTGTTGCTGGCGTGCTGTTGTTGGCTGTTGGGGATGTGGCCACATTATAAAACAATTTCTCACAAAAAAACCCACCCAATTTGCCTGCTAACCGCATACGATCATTGCGAGCAACAAAAGCCACAGCAAACAGTGCTGACAGAATTTTGGTTGCAAAATTGGCGGAAATTAGAAAAAATAGTGGCTAAATATTACCTAAAAAAGCATGTCGAAATGGCAAAAAAGCCTCTTTTATTCAAATTTTTATTATATACTTATTTTATAATAGCGAATTATAGTTAATACTTAATTTTAAAATTATTTTTTAATTCATAAATGATATTTCAATAAAATTTTTGGATAAATTATAAATAAATTTATATAAATAAATATTCATTTTCAATTCTTTCAATTCTTTCTCTGACTCTAGTTAATATTATTCAACGACTGATTTGAATAGCTTTCTGAACCATACTCGAATTATCAAAATCTGTGCTCTTAAAGTGGCCAATAAAATCCTAAAAATTGTTAGCTAACAGAAAAAAGTGGTTAATCAATTCTAAAAGTAACTAGCTCTAGCTGCAAAATGGCCAAAGTGGCAGCACTGACAGCAACAGCAACAATTTCCAATTACATGAGCCGATTTTGGTTGGTATTGTTGCCATTGTTGTTGTTGGCCAGCGGCTAATTACTGCAGAGCAAGCTTAAGCCACGGAGAGAGCTTCAAAAGTGCGACCGAGAGGCGTTGGTAATTACTCTGGCCTGTACCTGCAGCTTGTTTTTTAGGCTTTTTTTTGGTATTTTTTTCAGCAACGGCCTTGCGACGACGACGCGTCAGGAAAGTGAAACTTAAGCTTTGGCCATTGTTTTTGGCTTTAGCTTTAAGGCATGTGGCATGTGGCATGAGGCAGGCAAGTGCATGCATGCATTTGTGTGGCATGCAACACTGCTACTGTATTGTCTTCCGTGTTGCAGCAGCAACGGCAACATTTGCTGTTGTGGGTGGCACGCCCCTCCACACTAAAAATTTACATAATTATTGTGATTTAATTTACGGCATTCGCATCTTCCGGGAGTACGTGCAACACGTCGTATACGTATAAGACTCTCTCACACTCGCATGCAAATTAAATAGTCATAATTTGTAACTGTCCGTGTCTCCACGTTCAACATGCAGTTCCGATATTGCTGCAACAGCAACAACAAACCAGCAACAAACAAACCTGCAACATCGGCAACAACGCCAACATTTGTGGCATGTCAATTTGTATTCAACGCGCATTCGTTCATTTTCATGCCTCGTTTTGTTACGATTTATGCAAGAAATAAGTTAAAACACATTTAATTGCTGTAGTCGCATGTGCGAGATACCCTGTAAATCTAGGCAGCTTAGGCAGAGTTTGCTTTCAGGCAGTTTGTCTGTATGAAACTTCTAAGCTGTTGAAGTCAGTCTTTTGGTAAAGCAATAAATTCAATAAAAAGAAAACTTTGATGCATAATAACTCTTTTAATTGATAGATATGAATAATACAGAAATAATTTTCATTTTAAACTTCAAATTACAATTTTTCTTCCCTTATATCCAACATTTTAATTGTTGCAAAACCAATTCAATATACCCTGTAATATTCGCAAGCCTTACAGAGATTCTAATCAAGCTTATGCATATATTTATTCTACTTTTTCGAATGCCACACCCATCTATTTTTACAGGGTATAAAACGTATTAAATTTGCATTTTTCCATTAGGTTATTTCGGTGTTTCTCTTGCTGCTACCGTGCTTTTACTCGTCTATACGCCTGATTTATGCTCTTGGCCTTTGATTGATGTGCCGACAAGTTAGCATTCAAATATATTTATATTTATATTTATGTATAAGTTTTTGTTTTCATTTTTCACGTTTGCCAATTAAATTCATAAATTCATAAATTGTAAGCTCTAGTTTGATCGACATTAATTGGCTGTTCGGCTGTTTTTTTTTATTTTATGCTCAATTCGGTTCAGTTCAGACTGGAAATCCAATTAGCCACACATTGTTTGTTAAGTGTTGATAAACGTCGTGTGGCACATGATGTCTATGATTAGTCTAAGCTTTGTGTGGCATCAAGTCAAACAGAATTAATATGAAAAGCATATGAGCAAACTTGCGGTATTCCTTTCACTTTTGTTTGTTAGCCAGTTAGCCAGTTAGCCAGCTGCTGTACTTGGGATTTGGCTTGTGGTTAGCTGATGGTTTATTGGCTAATAAACTTTGGTAAACATGCAAGTAATTAAGCTAGAGACGCCTGCTGGGTGCCTAGATTTAAGCGTTTCCTGCTCGTTATTTAGAATATTTATGAATTTTTGAAGTTATGCATTCCTATGTTTGTTGTGATTAATTGGCTAATTTGGAAGTTTGGATGAGGAAGATACATTTCCTATATATCGGTTGCTTCCAACTTCAGTATTTCCATCTGTTAAACTGCGTATTAATTTCCGCTAGCCAAGTAGAACAAGAAATAGCGAAGATATGCGACAGACAATTAACTGGACTGTGTGTGTTTTTTTTTTGGAAACACAAAGTACAGGGTCTCCTACTGTCGGTTACCTCCGACTATTTCCCTTCTTTGATAGATTCCGTTATGCTTTGGCCTTTCTAGTATATCTTCATTTATTCGTTTTGGGATATTATATTTCCCCTCTAAATTTCGTAGACCGAATTGAGTCTTTTTTTCACTCATCTAAATTATTTGAAATGCTTTGTTTCTCTTTTGGTTTTCTGCTCTTAGTCTAGCCATGGAATTACTGCGAAAGCTCGGTTTTCCTGTTGGATTTTATTGCATATTCAATTGACAATAAGAACTGACTAGTTCAAGTTTAATGATCTATAGAACCTGATACTTTTAGCTACGGTTGACTCTTACTCTTACCGGCCTTGAATTTATATTTAGGTTGAGAGCTCTTGTTGCAAATTCTGCAAAGGATTTATGCTAGCTATAACTCTTTCAGCTTTCTCAACTCCCAGCTGTAAGTCTGTAAAAAATCAGCCCACAGCTGCGGCCAGATGTGTAAAAATAAGACTCTTTCAACACTTTCGCTTGGTTATTTTACTTTTCTTGTGGTATTTTGTCCGTGTCTGTGCCTGTGATGTGGCCTTCAACTGCATGCCCAACTGAATGAATCAATCAAAAGGTGCATTGGCCCCCAAAGGGCCATTAAAACAAATATTATGTTTTGCTTTCCCAAGAATAAACAAGATGGTGGAAAAAACCAACAAAGATGCCAACAGCAACAACAAGGTTATAATCAAATATAATAATCATGGCATAATCAATGTAATTCAACTGCAAACTGCATTTGTTTATCGAATGTGGCCACAGAAATTGATGTGCAGCGACTGATAGGGGGCAGGGGCAAGGGGAAGGAGGAGACAAGGCATTCAAAGTGATGGAGAAGTCAAGACAAAAGGCCAACAGAAATAAAATGCATAACAGCAAAATGCTGCACTGTATTTTTATACCCTGTACTTAAAAAAGTTACAAAAAGGGATATACCCTAGATATAAGTTAATGCAAGTGAGAAGAATAAAACACCACTTTCAGTATGCTGAAAGCTGATCAAGAAACAGCAAAGATATGTAACGAAAAACTATGCAGAAGAGGGTTTAATCGGTAGCGCCAAGTTCCGCGCCTGCTATTGCCGGTTACCTACGAACATAAACTTGCGCCCGACTGATCTGCTCATGCCTTACTGGTTTTGTATTTTATTTATTTTTTGTTTTTTTGTTTTTTTTATCTTGAACTTTTGTGTTTTTTATGAGAAGTCGCAATCGTTGTGCTGGGCACGTCGTAAATTTGATTTGGTTTATTTTCATTTGTTGTGCTTATTTTTCTACTCTGCCCACTTTCCTTGGGCAGCAGCTGTTGCAAGCTGCAAGCTGCATGCGGCAAGTTGCAAGCTGTAAAGTTGTAGGTGAAGACTCTGCGCTGCGCTTGCTGTGACCTCTGGGCCAAGTTTGTTGTTGCGGGTCACATAAATTTCACTTTTACTTGAGAGTTTCCTCAGCTTCCCTCTCTGCAGTCACTCTGCCCATTCCAATGTGTGCAATTTAATTTTATATTGAGCATTATTTTCTCGTAGCTGCTAGTTTTTTTTTATTTTTATTTTCATTTTTGGCTTAATTAATGTGCACAGTTTGACATTCATATTAATGAGCTTCAGTTTGTTGCAATAAGCACAATATGTGGGCATATTTATGGCTCTAAATAAGCATGCAGCTTTTAAGAAAATGTAGAGCAGCAAAACGCTTTGATTTTGTATAGATTTGTTGCTTGAAAGTGTTGCAAATTATAAGCCAACAAAATCGTGTGTCCACATGCTGTGGCAGCATAGGGGGAAAGGGGAGAGGGGGCAGCTACAGTTTAGCCAGCAGCTTGGGGCGATCAAATGCAAATTGTTGCATCAGCGTACCGAACCGAAATGAAATTGTTTCTTCACTTGGCTAACAACAGGGGCATGGGCATGGCTCGCAGGAGAAACTCAAGACAAATGAAGCGGTTTAAGACTCTGCTGCATGAACTGCTCCACAGCCACAGGCAACCAAAAAGCAGCAACAACAGCAGCAGCAACTGCAACTGCAACTGCAACACCAACTGCTGTCATAGAGGGCAAGTCTGTGTGGGTCAGCGGTGGCGGCTCCTCTGTGCCTTAACCACTGGGCGGTGCATAGTGTGCGTGCCTGGCATGAATTACGACATACAGAGAGAAAAACCAGAATGGGCGGAGCAGATCAGTCGGACGGGCCCGACTGTCTTATACCCTGTGCCACAGCTCGCGCTGCGCGCTCGCAAATACAGTTTATAATTTAAATATTAAAGATAATTTTATTTATTTATAAAGAATATTATGGGCGCGCTTGGTTTCGTTTATATCTTTTGTGTTTATTAACCGATTTTAATGCGCTTTTCAAGATAGTTAAATATAATAAAAGAGAGTTTATGTTCAAAATAACAACATTGTATGTTCAATATTACGCTTGCTGATTAACTTTGTATGTTCAAATGTTCTCACAATCGCACAATTGCCCAGCAGCGTGCTTGGTATCGCCATCTCGCTCGCACACTATTCCAAGCGTAAGGCTGCTGAGCTGCAACGGCGTGTGCATGCAGTATTACGGCGCTTATATCTCCTTTGTTTATTAACCGATTTTAATGCGCTTTTCAGAATAGTTAAATATAATAAAAAAGAGCGATTATACCAAATAACAACATTCTATGATTAATATTGTTTTTAAACTTTTAAGTTCAACTATTGTGAAGCTTATATCTCCTGTGTTTCTTAACCGATTTCAATGCGCTTTTCAGGATAGTTAAATATAATACAACAGAGCTTATGTTCCAAATAACAACCTTCTATGTTCAATATTACGATTGTTATTCAACTTTTTGTGTTAAAAATTTGAGTTTTATTGATTTTTGGGCGTAAAGGGGGCGTGGCATTAACGATTTGAAATAAACTTGATCTGCGTATTGAATACACCTACCTATAGCAACCAAAACGGCTTCTCTAGCTTTTGTACCTTCCGAGATCTACGCACTCATCCGGACGGACAGACAGACAGACAGACAGACAGACAGACGGACATCGCTAAATCGACTCAGCTCGTCACCCTGATCAAGAATATATATACTTTGTGGGGTCTGCCACGCCTCCTTCTGCCGGTTACATACATTCTGAGACAAAGTTATTAACCCTGTTTTTCCCATTTTTCAAATGGGCACAGGGTATAAAAAGCCGGTAGGGATGGAGCTGATCAGTTGGGTGAAAGGCTACAGTCGGACGTAACTGACAGTAGGAGACTCTATATTTTGTGTAATTGTATGTGCACGCATGGCGCAAGCCACAGTTCCCCTTCTGCTCAGTCGAGTAAATTGTTTGTTGCATATCTCCGCTGTTTCTTATTCGATCGTAATAACATTCATTGCATTAATGAACTACATTCATAGACTACATACGTTCCAAATTACTACAATACCTTTAAAATTGGGTCTGCAAAGATTTTTCTGCTTAAGGAGAACCTAAATACCAAATAGTGTCTATGGTCTTTAAAATTTTTGAGATCTAGATGTACATACATACGGACAGACGGAAAGACAGCTAGTAGTTTTAATCAAGAATTTATGTATATACTTCGTAGGGTATGCTATGCCTTCTTCTACCTCTCACACACACTTCCCACCTTGCAACTAACTTAACAGACCCTTCGCACTTCTACATAGTACAGGGTCTAATAAAACCTGGCACGAGTCGGAAGCTGGTACAACAACGCTTTGTATCTGCAACGCTCTGTGGCACAAATTGTACACAATTAAATACATCTTACACTGTAAACGTTTACCGAAGCATTTGCAATTGCTTCCAGAACTCTTCCAGTCGACCAGGAAGCGTTTAAAGTGCTATCAAATTAGAGCATTGTGCCAGAGGCGATGCAAAAAACTAGGTCAATGTGATTATAGGCAAGAAGTAAGAAATAAAAAATAAAAGAGAAAACTTTCACTAGACGCTTGTCAAGTGAGTGGGATGCATACAAAGCAACAGCAACAACGTTCAGAATTGAGAAAGGCTAGAAAGGAACTCGTTAGGCGCTTGCAAAGCAATCACAATAGATATAGAAAGTGATGCCAACTTTTACGAAATTCTAAGCCACATACAGAACCAAAACCAGGAAAAACTAATGTAATTAGTTCTGTTATTAAAGCATAATGAAATAAAGTAATAGGTATATCTGCTAGATGAAACTTTTATTAAGCAGAGTTTCAGAAGAGTTTACACTAAAGATCATAACTCATTTTGATCAGACCCTAATGAGAATATACCGAAATATATTTAAAGTGAATCATACCTTTTTAATTCTCATTTATTTTCTATATTTAAATTTAATCAAGGTTGAATTCTATACTCTATTTATACACATATCAACCATTAGTTTTATAATAGCCCTGCTAAGTCTACTTTTATCTCAACTCTTTTCTCGATATTTGATGGCTTCAATCATTAGATTTTATGCCCTATCTTTGACGCACAATACGTAGAGATATATATCATTTAATTAAATGCAATTACGTATCAGTAGAATTTAATGTGTCTCTGATTTAGAGAGATTGCTGTTAATTTTCGAAATATTTCGTCTCAAACATTTTCAAACATTTCTTCTATTGGCCACATCAAAAGCTGTGCAAGTTGATGGCTTTTGTGGCATTTGCGGCGCATTGGCAAAGGCATTGCCGGCATTTTCACCAAATGAATTAATTAAATCAGCGAGCAGAGACACTTTCGTAATTAGAAATGCCCGCAATTGGCCATAAGGCGGACACAAATGGCCAGAGACAAAGCCAAAGGAAAGCGGCGCCAATGGCCAAACACAAAGTGATTGCATCGGAATCGGCTCCTCTTCAATTTCTATATCTTTCCGAGAATTCAATGCATGCAATGCCATTTATTTTAGTTTTTTCTCAAATCGCAAATAGAAAAGTGGAAAACGGAAAACTTTAAATTCAACCAAAATAGGCGGAGACGTTCAGTCAGACGCTCCCGAACAAAATGACACCCCATTATTTGGCGATAGTAAATGAAAAATTCGATATCTTGTATTCGCAATATTTTGATTCTCAATAACCGATAAAATGCAATCCTTCGCTCCATGTAACCTGGTGAATGCGTTTGATACATTTTGCGACGTGCAACAGTCTTGGATGCAGAAAGTATTGAAATAGTTAATTTTCAAAATGTTATCTTTGATATATTGTTTACATTTTGAATTGAAATCAGCTTTTTTTATCGACTATCGATGAATTGAGCGGAAAAACAGCAATGGAGCGTAAAAATTGTATGATACATGCGCTCCATAATTATGATCTATTAAGGGTTGCATTTATCAGTTATCGGGTGATCGATCTATAGCGCGGTAACCGGGTGAATACAACCAATGATTTGTATAGAAAAATGTAAATTTTGGGGGCAAATATCATGTTTTTGAAGTACTTTTCAGGCCCAACTCCGCATTATTGAACCTTAGTAGAAGGACGAAAAATCGATAATTTGAATTTGCCAGATTTTGATTCTCAATGATGTGTATAGAAAAATTAATTATAATATAACCCTGTATTTCCCATTTTTCAATGGGTACAGGGTATAAAAACTATGCATGGGACAAAATAATTTAGATTTTAGGGGCATATATCATGTTTTTGAGGCTTAACTCCGCATTATTGAAAATAGTAGGCCCTCGTTAGTAGGGGTCGAAAATATCGATAATTTTTATTCGCCAGATTTAGATTCGAAACGATTTGCATTGTTTTTACCCGTTTCATGAGTACAGGGTATAAAAACAGACCCTCAAGTAAGCTATTTGTGTACGCTCAAGTTCAAGTCAATGAATTCAAGGTGAGAGCACTTTTGCTAGGTTGCAGTTACTGCAGTATATATTTATATATAATCTATATCTATATCTGTATCTACAACTTACCGCTGTGGAGCTACGTTTGCGTAGGAGATTGTCCAGGCAGAGCTGTAGCTCGAAGGCTTTCAGATACAGCAGATGATAGCGATCGCGCAAACGTTCCAAATTGCCTTCACCTTTCCGCGGATGAGCTGTTGCCCCAGCTGCTGCTGCTGATGTTGCTGCTGTTGCAGTTGTGTTGCTGCTGCTGCTGGGTGTGGTCAAAGGCGCTGCATCGGAGGCAAATCCGCTGCTGAGACTATTCGATTTGGTCACTGAATCACTTGTTGATTCACTGGAGCAGTTGCTGGTGAGGGAGGCGGGCTGTTGCGATTGCAGTTGCAGTTGTAACTGGGACTGTTCCCGTTCCCTTTCGGAGGCGGCACGTATGCAGGCGCTTACAACTCGAGCGTGTGATACAATTTCATGGTACAACACCTGAAAAGAAAGCAAGCGCATATGGAGAAACATGAGCATGGGTC
Organism: Hypselothyrea guttata; assembly: GCA_035045125.1. Taxonomy (NCBI): domain Eukaryota; kingdom Metazoa; phylum Arthropoda; class Insecta; order Diptera; family Drosophilidae; genus Hypselothyrea; species Hypselothyrea guttata. Next base: position 179,024 of record JAWNNJ010001775.1, read on the forward strand.
TCTAATTCAATTTGACAATCAATTGGAAAGCGCACACGTGACGTATACTTAATATGACTCTACCCAGCACAAATTGCAAATGAAGTTGTTACTCAGCTTCTTGCGTGGGCTTCATCTCATGTCTGTATTGTCTGCATTGTGTTCTGGGTGCAGCCAAGATACAATTTTTTTTTTGTCTTTTAGAACTCTCTAATGACTCGACTGCGCCTCCTAGCGTGTGGCGCATTGCCCGCAACTATTATGCAACATTTATATGTTCAATTTTCAATTTTACTCAGTGCAATTGTCTGCGTTTCCGTTTCTGGGCGCATCTTAGATTTTCATCACTCATTTGTCATCTCTAGGCGCTCACCCATAGGTCAATTCCCACACGTTGCATAAGCGCAGACCAACGCTTTTGACTCTTCGCCTCATGCATTGTTTTAAGATTAATCGTCAGATTAGCAAGCAGACTTTCCGCATTTGCCAAGCCGTGTGCGATATTCAATTTATCAAATATATAAAAATAAAAAAACAGTAAGGAAGGAGCTGATCAGTCGGATGCGCCCGATTGCAAAATACTCTGCTCCATATACAGTAGAATCCGGTTATAGCGACATTCAAGGGACCGACGATTTTACGTCGTTATATCCGGAAGACGCACTATCCGAAGGGAGCAACAAAAAAAATTTTTTTTTTTAATTTTATGGATTCCATGTTCGTAATAGGTTTTAAAATAAAACAAATTAATTTTTTAATCAAAACAAAAAATTTAATACAGTAGAATCCGGTTATAGCGACTTTCAAGGGACCGACGATTTTACGTCGTTATATCCGGAAGACAAAATCCATGATTTTGTTTCTTTTTCGTATTGAAAAAACACAAAATTCATAATTTTGTTTGCTTCTTTTAGCATTGTTAAAGAAATCAAATTTTCCGCTTTAAAGTTTTTTTTTTTGTTCGGCACGTCGCTATATCCGGTTGAATTGTGAAAAATCTCGTCGGTATAAGCGGTTTGACGCTAAAAGCGGAGACGTTCTAAGCGGAGGCCCTTTCATATAAGTTTGTATGGGGACCAACCAAGCCATCGAGTTTTCGACGCAATAACCGGACGGACGCTAAAGCGGCGTCGTTATAACCGGATTCTACTGTATTTTAAATATAATATAGGAAATGTCCAGTAGGGGGTACAATAGATCGTTTAGGTCGCAGTGCGCTATTCCCTAACAATAATAATAATAAACATACATTTTTAACAATATGCTATATTCAACATTATGTTTATTATGCAGTAAAAGAGGCGTGGCATCGTAGATTTAAAATAAACTTGATCTGATTATGGTATACAGCTATCTACATTTCAAAAATGGTTGCTCTAGCACTTATCGTTTTCGAGATCTACATGTTCATTCAGAAGAACAGACGGTTTGACGGACATGTCTATATCAACTAAGCTCTTCGCTCTGATCATAAATATATACTCTTTATGGGGTCTACCACGCCTCTTTCCATCTGCTTCATACATTTGCACAAAGTTATTAACCCCGTTTTGGCCATTTCATGGCTACAGGGTATGAAAAATAATAAAATAATAATTACAGTGTAATAGACAAGCCGTGGTCAAAGTTGACCCCCTCTGCCAAGGAGGCGTGCCGCTCAATGACACCCACCTACCTAGGCACACACACATGGGTTTTGAACTCCGCTGAGAGTTAATCGTACATTGATCTTCATACAACAGTTTAACCCCGGCGAACTCTTGCATCATTTGGCAAATAGCAACAATAAACGGCATTAGAAAACGCTGAAAATATATGTTGATGCACCTGTACGCTTACTTATGGCAACAACTGTTTGACGGCAGCTCCTTTAAACATTTTCAATTTTCCCTAGCGATGGCTGCAAATTGAAATGTCATAAAAGGCGATCGTTTAGCGATTTGCATATATTTTTTGAGTCCCTCCTCTCTGGCTCAAAAAATGATTGCCAGCGACATTTTGACATTTGACAAACATTTTGACAGCTGCAAGAGAATGATTTGTTTGTGTTTTTTTGTGTTTTTATTATTATTATTATTTTGTTGTGGAAAGTCCGTCAAGCTGAGAAAGTTGTCTAGATACTTTTACTGCAATTGCTGTTTATGAAACTTTTGGAAAATAATCTAAATACTATCGTGCTTTGGCTACACTCCCTTCTAACAAAACTCGTACAGTTCATTGGCTTTTGATGGCTATCGTTTTGGTTAAATATTTAAACGAGCTGCATTTTAGCTCAAATCGAAATTCTACAACAATTTTCTGCATCATTATTAGCGAAAAGCGCGCTGAAATTGTTTGCATTATGATTTTTATCATTATATCTAATTATGAGGCTACGACTACAGACGGGCTTAAGAAGTTCTTGGAGGGGATTTTATCGGTTTTAGAGGCTTGGCCGTTTGGGCAAATAAAAATCAACTTAACTTTGGCGTTGGGGCAAATTCGTAGCCATTAGTTTTGAAGAGACTGAGAGACAGACACAAGAGTGCTTGCAGAGACTGGAGAGGTTCTTCTGGCAATAGCTACACTGAGAGAAAAACCCAAGGCATCTAAGTGCGTTTTAAATATTTTATGTGGTTTTATTTATAATTTTTATCAACTTTTAGGTTTAAAATAAATTACGATTCGAGCCCAACTTAATTATTTTTCAGTTCCTTTTTCAAGGAAGGCCCTTGCCCTGTTGGTGGCTAAAAAAGAGCGCGCAAGGTAGAAGGTTTAAGAGCATTCTTTATTTCTCTAAGTGTAGAAGATTCATCCAGACGTTTGCCAAGTCTGGGCAGGTGTGCGGAGGCGGGTGGGTGTGTCTTGGCGGCTGCTTATTTGCGATAGTTGCGGCTCATTACGAGCTCAAGTGAAGCAAGAGAGAGCAATAACAACAACTGCAGAGACAGGGACAGAAATAGAGATAGAGACAGAGAGAGAGAGAGATAGACATAATGTGGCTGCCACAACAGAGCAACGCCTTTCTCTTTGTTTAAAGTCTATGCTAGAGTGGAGTCTTGGTTAAGTTTCAATTGTTGTTGTGGTTGTTGTGGTTGTTTTGGTGCTTGTTGCTGTTGCCAAAAAATGTGGTGGAGGCTGCATTCGAGGCCCCTTGTGCCTTGTGGCGGCATTGCGGCTTGTGGCTTGTGGCTTGCCACCACTCCCAATCTTTGCACGACTCTTGGTCTTGGCAATTTGACGAGCCTCTTAATGCATTTTGTACACGCTCACTCACCCACCCACCTGAAGCTGTAGCTGTAGCTGTAGCTGAATCTTAAGCTGAAGCTGAAGCTGAAGCCACCAAAAACACACACAGATCGCAGCTACATCGAAATATGAGCCACAAAGTATGATTTGGCTTGTTGTTGTTGTTTTCCTTTATGCAAAGAGTTCGTGACTAATCTGCAACTGAACTTGAGATGTTCTGCTCTGTTGTGATTGCAATTGAGACTTTCAGACACTCAAGCAGCGACCAGCGCGGCGCCCATCGCCACCAGATACTACGAGTATCTGGTATTGAAGGTGTGCGCGACTTTACAGACTTTACTTCGTTCGCCCTCAGAAGTTATGGCTAAAGAAAAGTGAATGCACAGTGCACAGCAATTGTTAGAAGTTGCTAGAACTAAAGAGAATTACTAAGTTTGCCAGAAGTTTTAATTAGAAGTTTCCTCAATATTTTAATTCCATTTTCGTTGTGGTATTTTGGTTAACTTATTGGATCTTGAATAATTATTATTAATTAATTTTCACAAAAACATTTGGATGAAAAATTTTGGCTATGCTACGTTCAACTGTATGGCAATACTGCAGAGTTGTCTTACAGTGTAGCGAAAGTTCGACCAGCGAGAGTTGGGCCAGTAAGAAGTGGGCCAATGAGAGTTCGGCCAATGAGTGTTCGACCACCGAGTTGGGCCAACGATAGTTGTCCCAGCAAGAGTAAGGCAACGAAAGTTTCACATAAATTAATTTAATTTCTTGCTGTGTTTATTTAATTTTTTATTTCCTTGTTTGACTTTTATTTTAGAAATTCCTATTCAAATTTATTGATTCTATTTATTTTGTTTTAGTAATTTTTTTATTATATTTATGATTAATTTCAAATTTTGTCAGCGAGGCGTATGCGTAATGCCATTGGCGTTAATTAGGTTTTAAGCATTTTCTTATTGTGGCTCATAATTTAGCCAAGACTCTATTGTTGATTATGATCTATTAAGCATAAGCTGTGGCAATTCTTTTCCAGATGAATAATGAGCTTTGAGCAGAGTTATGTTGCCCTGGCAATTGCTAATTGGGTCTGCTGGCTCATAAATTCCACGCAGTGCGAGACTGTTGCAACACACTGTCCTCCAATTGTTGCCACCATGACGCACAGTATTGTTGTTGTCGTTGTTGTTGTAGTTGTTGTTGTAGTTGTTATGCTGTCATTCGTATTCGCTTTTCATTCGTACCCAAAATATTCATGCAAAATGCTGTAGAAATCGTGCGTCTAGGCAAAAGATCTCTTCTAATGCGTGCGTCTATTTATAAAAGCCCGAAGAAACAGAAACAGAAACGAAATACTGGGCACGTATTGCTATCTCTAGATCGTTGGCAGCCACAACAAGAGAGGTTCGTTGACTCAGAATGTGCTGGCCAGAGTTGGGCAATCGACAACAACAACAAGAGGCATTAACTAGCTGATACAACAACCACAACATACAACAAACATTTATAATACCGAAAATGTCAGTACGTGACCTCGACCGCGTTTTTTACATTTTTCGATCGCCCCTAGACATTGTGGGGTGTCCGCAACAACATCAACGCCTCCGCCCCATTCGACTAATCTATGAATCATTTCTAGTTATTCACACTTCATTCGCAACTGCATTCACAATTGTTATGTGCATGCCAGTTATATTTTATGGCCATAGTACGCATTAATACCATAATACCACAAGTCTGGCAAAGAATTTCCGCAGCAGGAAGTCAACGTACTACGACTGAAGAAATATTTCCAACATGTCGCATAAATTGGAACGCGCACAAGTCGTGGCATTTGGAACACATCCAAATCGCCAAAATAAATGCGCCTTTAAATAGACCAACAATATCTGCTCGTCGACTAATTTGAACGTGCAACACAACAAGATCTGACTCTAATTACCTGGACACTGCCACAACAGCAACAACAACAGCAACAACAGCAACAGCGACACGACAGCAACATTAAAGCAATGCTACATCTTGTTGGGGGAGTTCAGTTGAGTTGTAGATCTCTCTATTGACAAGACGGCAATGACAAATGACAAGCGGAAAGAGCCAGACAACGAAATTGACACTTGCGTCAGAGGTGTGAGAAAATACTGGAGACATTACAAGCTAGAGTTGGTTATACTAAAACTAAAGCGATACCCTGTAGCGAAGAGCAAAGCCTGCAATGTTGTGTCCTAAATAACTTGGGAGTTTATTGCCAGATATTAATGTGCTTTTGAGGATAGATAAATATAATATTCGAGAGTTTATATTCTGAATATCATCCTAATCAAAAATGTACAGGGTATAAAAGGCCAACAAGTATGACAACTCTACAATGAGTAGAGATTAGAGTGAAGATAGAGTATAGTAGAGTAGTGTTGAGATACCTAATAACGAGTCAAATCCACCTACCCTAATAACTAAGCTTATTCAGCATAAATTCTTTCATAGATTATACCCTGTAAAAACTCACTTAACTCAGCTAAAACTAGACGCTATCAATAACTCAATTACTAAACATTTGCTTAATGCTACAGCATCATTTCCAGCCAAGCCAGCAATAAACTCTGAGCGTATAGTTAAGTGCAAAAGAGTTTTAATGACATATTCAATCATATTTATAGCACTCGATAATAGTTTAATCAACTGCTAATTAGGTATGCAGCATACCCATTTATTTGTATGCGTTTGCTGCAAGGGTATATGCAGGAAATGAGTGCAGTTAAGACCATTGTTGTGTTGGGTGTAAAGTGCAACACAAAACACCTAATCTGCCTGGGAGTTGTCTGTCAACAGACAGATGACCAAACTGTTTGACCCAGAAATCGTTGCATACAACAACAACAACAACAACAACAACAACAACAACAACAACAACAAGAAACATTAACAACAACAACAAACAATTGGAATGATGTCAAAGCAACTGCAAGCGTGCTAGGAGCAAATGCAGTGGGAATTAAAACTCCAAATATAAGAAGAGACAGAAGAATGCTGCAAAAGCGTGCTAGGAATGCAGGAGAGAGCGTTAGAGATAAAGAGAGAAATGGAGAGAAAGAGAGCGGTAGACTAAAAACCAGAGAGTGAGATGGAAAAAGGTAGCGAGTGACGCAGAGGTGGAGAGAGTAAGAAAGAGGTAGTGAGAGAGAGAGAGCGGAAGAGGTGCAGATTGCAAGGTAGACTGAGAACCAGACAGAAAGCTGGACAGAGAGTGAGACTAATTTTGCGTTCATGCGTGGCTAAATTTATGAATTTAATTCACGAATTGCTGTCGAAATTCATGAATTGAACAATTTACAAAAGTTGATTATGAATTCATCTGCAATTTATGCAATGAGGCGTTGCAAAGTTAACTCTGTTTCAACTAAGTGGCAACGCCTGCATAGTGGAAATGAATTTTCCTGTTAGTTTTAACAACTGTGGAAATGAATTTTCCTGTTAGTTTTTGGCAATTTTGTAATAAGTAATAGATTAAAATTTTATCGTTGCCATATTCTATTGCACATCTGGCAACGCTGATATTTTAATTTCATGTATTTGTCGGCGTTGCATATTGAATTCACGTATTCAGCTAATTCGTCGCATAAACCTAGCGTAAGACTAACTCCAGCTGCCGTCCGTAGCACAGTTAAAGCCCGACACGGCCTATTGAGTAACATATCAGACAGAGGAGCAGCGGAGGGGGAACGGAGCGCAGTTCGGTTATTAAAAAGAGACGACGACACGGTTGACATAATCACGTTCGAGTGTCACGTTCATACCGTACCGGCGTACCATCGAAGTACGGTCGTACGGTCGTATGGTCGCAGCGTCGTCGACCAGCCGACCGGGCACGATAAGTGCGACAAGCGAGACCAAAGTCTCTCCAAGCTGATATGCCTGCATGCTTTTGTTGGCGTCACGTTCTTGAGGAGATGTTGTGGCCCCCATGTGGTCCATGGAGCGAGCACTCCGATATGGCCAGACAGAGAACAAGTTGCAAACTGTTGTCAACGTTGTTGCTTTTTGCTTTTTTCTGCCTTTCTGTTGATGACTTTTAGCTGTGACTGTGGCTGTGGTCTCATTAAAAACATGTTACATGCTTTAAGTTTTTTAGTTGGATTATGAAATTGCCGACTTTAACTGTTTAGATAATTAATTTCGAGTGACAAACCAAGCCATAAAGCCCAAGTGCAAAGCGATTGCTAATGACTTTAAGCGCTTTTAGAATCCAATTGCGGCATTGTCGGAAAATCCTTTTGTGGCTTTCGCTGCGAACAACTGATGCATTAAATTTCAATTATTACAGCATTTTCCTCCTTTAGTTTAATGAATTTTTCAAGTTTTTGGAATTTTATTGGCTTTTGTTTACGCTTTGGCTGACTGCGTCCAGCTTTCGGCTTTCGGCTTTCTATTTATTGCACAATTAACAAGTCGTTAGCCCAATAGCTTTTTGGGCATCCCTGGTACCGTTAGTACAATGACCACAAAAGGCCATTGCTGTAATAATATCATTTTAATTGCCCCCCGGCCGCAAAATGCAGTGAAAATGCTCCCCAAACCGTATAGCTAACTGGCCAAACATTTTGCCCAACTTATTTAGTAATCATCATAATAAAAAGAGTTAAGCTTTCATTGAAAGCCAGAAGTGACCTTGCCAACTCTTTAACTCTTTTGTATTTTTTTGGCCAACAAAAGCAAGTTTGGGTCATTTGGCGCTGTCTTTTATAGCCCACATTTGGCAGGCACATTAAGTGCACTCCACTGGCTTTGAAGACCACACGACGAGTGTTGAAAGTGTTCATCAGGGTTTTTTTCTGCTTTGTTTGTATAATGATTACCTCTCTTCGTCTCTCTATCGGTTCTCCTGCCTATGGTAATCCGATAGTTTCGAGTGCCTGATGATACTCGAGTGGTGTCAAATGTGGCAGAGATTTTTGGGTTAACAAGTTCACTGAACTGCCAGAAGGTCAGCAGTGAAAGAGTGAAATTGTAAACACAATTTGAGAGATTTTGAACTGAACTCAATACAAGCTAAATGATAGAAAGCTAATCCAAGAAAGACCGCTTGAATTATTACTAACCAAATCGGATTACAGCAATCCATTGTTAATGGCGAGCATATTTCATGATTGATTTTGCTTCACCAACCAAAATGGTAAATAACAACTTGGCCGGACGGAAAACATGCTGGAAAAACATTGTACATGACATATTTCTTTTGATTATTTTTGCGAAGGCTTTTCACAATCTTCAAACAGTTCGACAGTTCACAAATGGTCAAGACTTAAGCCTGCACATATGACAAATGCAGTTGACCAAACTGAGAAATGGCCAAAATGCTTTATGCAAATGGCAACTGAAAATTTGAAAAGTTAAGCACAGCGACATTTGCTTAATTAGCATCATCATATTTATTATTATGCAACAACGTATAATTGGTCAATTATAAGTTTTATTTTTTTGTTCAGATTAAGCCTGAATCATTTGGCCAATTGCGCTCTGATTCGAGGCTAAGCCAGAGTTAATGAGTGTATCGTTTGGTGCATTGCAATCGCCTCTTACTGTATGCAAGTCAAGGTCAGGCATAAACTAGAGGCGCATTAATCTCTTGACTCGAACTGCGGGTCATTGATTGGAGCAACTGCAGCGGGTGGGAAGTGTGGGAACTGATAACTACAATAAATGGGGCAACAGCGACTATCTATCTACTTTAACTCAGGGTGAAGTTTTGAGAATGGGCTATAGGCGAATGGTCTATAATTTGTCTATATTCCACATGAGAACAAAAATCGGCATTATATAAAACTGTATGCAATTGAATCTACTATAAAAACTGTCCTCTGAAGTTGAATTTTGTTCATAACTTACAAATAATTATAAAATTGACGACCCCACGTTGGGCGCCATATGCAAGAATATCGTGGGATCGTAAATTTGCGTTACTTAAGTATACTTAATTATTTAATATAATATTTTAACAAAATTTAAAAAATCTGAAAAATACAACCTTTCTTAATTCTGCACAGAACTCGATGGCATAATTTAAATCAAATAATCAACATTATAATATGTATTATTTAGACTTTAAATGCCATTAAACACGCCTTTTTAATGTTGCTTTGAACAGCTATGATTATCCGGTATTAAGACAGTTAACAATCAATGAACTTTACTCAACTCTTCTTCCTACTACTTCAACTACTACACCCTCTATGCGCTTTTTCGACTTCGGGGCGTGGCGCAACAACATAAACAACTACTATAATTGAAAATCGACATTTGGCAAATTAAGTGCCCATAAAAAAGAGTTGTACTCATACAATGGACAATGTAATTACCTAAAGTCGAAACTCATTGCAGAAAAACCCCAAAAAATGCATGAAAATACAAACTGCAATTTGTGCAAAACGAGAAATACATTCAACAAGCAAAACGTAGAGTTAACAATATATATTTGATACCCTTTCCAAGTTGGCATACGCAGTGGAGTTAAGTTAAACTGAGATTAATTAAGTTTTCAAAGTTTATGATCTGCTATAAAAATATTAATGTTTAATAATTGCATCCGGATGTTAGACTTCAAATGGGTTTTTGGGTTCAGCTGTTGTTTTTTGTTTTGGCAGGCGAAAACTGTCCTGGGGGCAGCGACAAGAGACAAGAGTAATAAAACTAAAGACAACAACAATTGTAATATGAGAAGACAATGGGAAAACTTTTGCACTGACTTTCACTATCAGCAGGTGGAGATGAACAGCCAAGAAACCAAACAGAGGACCCAAAGTGCATCCAACATATGATGTTATTTTTTAAATGTATATATTTTTGGGATATGTATTTTTATATTTTTTTTGTTTTTTTGGTTGCTTTTCAACAATTACGACACCTTAATTTACGAGGAGGCGCCCCATGCCCAGAAGCTACAAAATCAAAACACAGGCACCGACTGCATGTTCCGGCCAATATGTACGCCTCCTGGCCCAAAGCGACAAGGCTTTGGTAACTCATTAAGCGGCAAACGGGTTCATAACTCAGCGCACACATGGGGTCAGATGGGGGTCACCGAGGAGTACCGCCAACAACAACAACAACAACAACCAGCTTGTCAGGCATTTACGGCAGGCACTTCCGAAAGATAAACGACAATCAACACCGTCATGTAAGTGCACTTGCAACTTGCAACTTGCAACTTGCCAGAAGTCTATGGCAATTGAGAAATTGATTTTTAAATGCCCACCAAAGAAAGCGGACGCATCCTCTGAAGGGTTACAAACTAAAGTAAAAGTTGATATCGACACAGTCTGCGGTACGCGGCTCAATCTCAAACACAATCTGCGGACGTGGTCCATTGTGGCCAACACTTTCCCGCCTGTTTCGGACTACGTGATTTGCTACCAACCGGCAATTTGTGCCCGCTAACCGCAAGCGACACTATTTGAACCCTATTTAATGGCAAATATTAAACTATACATTTTGCTGTTGTTCGTTTTGAGGCGTTAATAATGTGGGTTGGGTTCAATAGCCAAGCTAACTCAGGCCTAGGGTCCATGGGGAGTGATGTTTTTTAAGATTCAGCGGCCACAGCAGTAAAACCAACAAGCCAAACATATAGTAAACTATGCTTAATGTTCAATTGTTTCGAGTACATTGAACTGTAATTGAAGAGGAGAAAACTAAGCCGATGAAGTTAGGCTGAGCGTAAAAGATCTGCAGGTAGCAAAAGGTAAGAGGAAGCACACTGAGAACTTGGTGGGAGCCAAAGGGATTAGAGTTTGATAGAGGTATAGAAGGATTGAAGGTTGCTTGGCGTAATAATAGGGTAATTATTTTGTAATTAATTATGTAGAAGTGAGTACTACAGGGAACAGTTGAACGCCAACGTTGGGAATAGCTCCGAAAACTGTACTTAAGCTAGGGATAGTTAACAGTATGGATAGACGCCAATAATTACATGTTAGAACAAATATTTAATAAGTTAATTTACAAAAGAATAAGGTTAATTTATGGAAGAATAATAGAGATTAATAACAACAGAAGTTTTATAATTAATTCATCTAGCTTTGCCAGAACTGTAATACTCTTCCCTATAGAGTCTAGAGTATTCTTTCAAAATGAGCTAAAGGGAGATTATCTGTTATTTAAGTTACGGTAAGCCTCTGTGTTTTGCTTTCTCAACAAATTAACTTTTATTATACTAAGCAGATCTTCAAAATGTCGTTAGTATCGAACTCCCGTTTAGTGCCATTTCTAAACCATTCCACTCTCAACTAATCTAAGATTGATTATAAAAGCCTACAATAGATAATCAACACTTGGCTTGTTAGCAAAACCGTTCAACTTTCGCTAAGCTACACACTTGGATGATCTACAAAGCCGTACAAAGTGTAACTGTAACTGCAGTGAAAGTCAACCGTATTGACTGCACCTACGACAATAGGTCGATAATGAGAAGTCATCCTGTGACACAGACGGAGCAATTGCAACACCTTTTCGCACACACACACAAGTTCATAAAAATTTGCATAGCTTGGCGAATAAAGGCCATATTTATTGGCAATGCAAGGCGACGTGCAACAGTTGGCAACTTTATTAGCAATTTGCCAAACGACAATTTGAATAAACGAGCCTCAACCGTGGAGGAGCAAAGCATCAACAGCAGCCGCAGCAGTTCCAGCAAGTGGGCAGAGCAGAGACACACCGAGAGACAGAGGGACGGAAAGACACCTTCCTGCCACTTGCTGGAGTTGCAAGAGGTTTGTTGGTTTGGTTGCAAGTGAAACGCGTCGGCGTCGATGGCTGCGTTGACAAGCGCTCATTGGATTATGATGTTGCATGTGTGGCACAGAGGCTTAGCCAGGATTAATCACAGCCAACCAAATCAATTGTGTGGCAAACAGAAAAACAAGTCGGACGTAAGGTATAGTCGGGCGTAACAGACAGTAGGAGGCACTGTGCTTTTTGTGTTTCTATTATCAACGAAAATAGTCTGTTTGATATCTTTGCTGTTTCTTATCTGAGCGTAATGCCAAAATTCTAAAACAAATTTGATCAGCTTACAGCATAGGAGAACCTTAACACCAATAATGGCGACAGCCGTACAGACGGACATGGCTATATTGACTTAGCTCATCCTCCTTCCGAATGTTGCACAAATTTCACATTTGTACTAACTTAATAGACCCATTTGTATTTTTTTTTTAGGTACAGGGTCTAACAAATATGAAAAAATATGCATATCTCAGACGGTAACAAACGAGACCCTTTACTACGTGCTGTGGTGACAGTCTGTGGCAAGTCGGAGCGCCTGTGGGGCATTAGAAAGTCAAATTTGCATCTCGTGCAAATGTGCAACCATATTCAAATTTCAATTTTCAATTTTCACCTGGCAAAAAGAAGCAGCGAATTGATCACGTGTTGATTTTTATGTTAATGCTCTACGGGTGTCACGTAAATTGTTATTGCCATCGAGACGCCAACAAATATGATCAGAAGCGATGGAGGGGAGGCAGGAGATTGTGGCAGTTACGAGAGGTGATAGCTGAACGTAGCCAAAAATCGTGGTGACTCAATTGCCCAGCACAACGGAAATACGATTGCACCAATGAAATAAGAAATACGAAAGAAGAAAGGAAAAACAAACCTTTGGTTGCTTTTGCTTTTAGCTCTTGACATATCAGCTGCAAATCGCTGCAGCAGGAGCAAAGTAACCACAACAACAACAGAAACCCAAAGATCTTGCGCATTGACGGCGATTGGCAAATGCAAGAAAGAAGACAAAAAAACTTAAAAAACTGATGCAACAAAAACATTGTAACATTGCCGGAAGACAGACAGCCCGATGCTGCTGCTGCTGCAGTTGTTGCAGTTGTTGTTGCCATAGTTCAACAACGAATTGTTTTCAATATTCGAAATGCACTTTTTGCCTTTGACAGACAGCCGGACAACAGCGTCTGTTCGATTCGATTCGATTCGAGCAGACCAAACTGTCGGTAGAGTTGCAAAGCAAAAGCCAGATATACAAACTGACAGCAGACCAGATGTACGGACTATCTAGTACACATAGACAGCAGAGCAAGGGGTACGCATTGACAGGCTACGAGGGACGATAAGAGGGGAACGAGCTTGGTCAGAGCTAGCCCTCTGAGACAGCGCATCTCTCCCGACTTTGGCTAAATGTTCACTTTTATCAAAATAATTGCTCAGCCTAATGCTGATGCTGCTCTGATGATGATGATGATGATGATGATCGGCCAACATTTGCTAATAATAATAAGAGTTATCTGCAACCAGGAAAAAAAGATGCAACTGATAAGTCAGCTATTGCTTGTCATGTGCAATTAGCTAATTGAATGAACTGCAATTGCAGATAAGCAAATTGAAGGCTATGAGCAAACAGAAAAAAATGCTGAGAATAAATACCACAAATTAAACTTTACTCGAAGTGTAAAAAAATATAGCTTAAAGAAGCCAACTTTAAATCAGTATTATAAAGAGCAGAGGCTGCATTTGAAGAACTGACAACAGCAGCTATTAGAAAAAGCAAAAGCTTTAATTAAACAGAGATTATTTGTTATGAGTACAAGGGTTTCTTATTGGAAACTAAAAAACTTTAATTGAAATTTTATAGATTTAAAATTTTTATAGATTTAAAATGATGATAACATTTATAATATGTTTATTTATAAACAATGAAAAGTAAAACGTGTTAGGTTTCAATAAAATCAGAGAGTTCTTAGTTGAAAATTCCTCTACAGAAAAAGAATAATTGAATTTATATAAAATATTTTAAGTTTATTTTCATATTATGAGAGCTATGCAGATCCTATCCTATAGTTAGGGATATATTCAAAAAACCAGTCAAATCAAATACATATATTTTTTACTGTGTACTAATGACAACACATGTATCGATTACGTTAAAATTTCTTTGTTTTATATAAAGCACCGTCAAAGGCCTTAATCAGCAAAACTCAATGAGATATGTCTTAAATCCGAACCGAAATTAAGCATAATCATTGCACTAAATACCCCGAAGAAAGACAGTAAATACTGTTGAGCCACAATTAAAGAAATTCCACCGGCAAGTGAAAGCGTCTGAATGTTAATTACAAATCGTTAATTTAAAAAAAACAAAAACAAAAACGAATGACATGAGCTGCAGGATGCAGATGCACATACATCCCATGATGAATGCTAGTTATTTATATTAAAATCACGATAATCTAGGTACCATTTTGCATTTATTGAACGTCGCTATGAAAAATGCATTTTGCGCCGATGAAAAATTGAAAATTGCACGCAATGCAAAATTATGATGCAGCCGAGGTGTTGGCTCGTTGTTGATAGCTCACATGAGAGAGAGGGAAAAAATCCGATTTAATTGCGGAAATAAACCGCATGGAAAACCCAAATAAATCTATTAAAAAACTTACGCAACCAAGACATATACATGTGTGTAGAAATTTTGAACTTTGGCTCAGCCACAAAATGTGATTCTTACCTAGAAAGAGAAGAGAAAAGAGAAATGTAGTTAGCATTTTGGCGACATCATGAAATACACTTCAAAGAGCGACAGCTATAAAATTTATGTGCATAGAAAACCACTTCCCAAAATGTTGGGTTTCAAGTGTGCCTCTGTGAGAGAGCTCTAGAGTCGACTATAAATATATAATTTATGACTAAATAGGGGCGCTTTCCAGCCAAATGTCTGGATCTCTCGATTTGTTTGCGTTCAATGCGGAAAGTGAAATGTTTGGACACACTTGGCGGCCGAATAATCGCCAGATGCCAACAGCCAAGCCGTCACGCACGACAAATAACAACAACAATAACAACAGGCCACAAAACATTTTCATGAAAAATCAAGAAAATTTACAATTGACAGCCCCCACAACAAAAACAAAGAGTCAACCAGAATGAGCGGATCAGAACAGTCGGACGCGCCCGGCTTTAGAATACCTTGTAGATGATATTTTAAATATGATGCGTAGCGGCAATGCTTCTTCTTTTTACTTTTTTCTATAATTTTCTATTGTTTTTTCTTTAATTATTTCTATTAGTTAAATAGAATGGTAGAGAGTATATTATTTCTTATTTGGTTTTTATCGTTTTGGGCGTAAAGTGGGTGTGGCAACAAAGATTTGAAATAAACCCGATCTGCGTATGGTAAACACCTACCTGCAATCCAAAAATGATTGCTTTAGCTTTTATAGTTTCCGAGATCTCAGCGTTCATTCAGACTTCTAGACAGATATGACTATATCGACTTAGCTACTCGAACTGATCAAGAATATATATACTTTATGGCCTTACTCTGTTTGTTACATACATTGCCACAAAGTTATCAAACCAGTTTCTACCGATTTCATGGGTACAGGGTATGAATACACATGTACCCTCATATGGAAAACTATTTCAAGTAGTTCTGGCCAAAAATGGGTGCCTTCACGAGCATTTCTAGAGTGGGTGTTGACTGGAGTATTTGGGGGGATGCAGGGGGGAGAAAGCATAAGAAACGAGACATAGTTTGTTATGCTAATTGAATAGGCGCAACGAGAAGAGCTTTTTCTAGTCATCAACAAATTTATGTACGGCATCGAGGAGCGAGCATCAGATTTTTCACTCAATTTTCTGGCTCTATGCATCTGGCGTTAGAGCATGACATTTTCTTTCGAATTTCTGTCTGTCTGTGTATTTGGTGGGCGTTTGATCTACAGTGGGGCAAGGCAGGCACGCGGCACATTTAGCGGTTTTTCTCTTGATGCCCCCAAAAGAGAAAAGGTGAATGTTTTGTGCCGGAAAGTGCCTTTCGATAGCATTGTTGACATTGTTGATATAGCGATAACATGGTATCGATCAAATTGCTTATGGTTGTTCCACTTTTCCGAGTGATAAGTGGGCAATGTGGGAAGCGCAGTTTGTTAAAGTGCATTAATTAGTGCCATAAATAATGATAACAAGATAACCAAAGGGCTTAGAATATGGTTATTTATATAAATGTGATATAGTACAGCTTTTAATTCCACTGTAGGGCTTTGATAAGATTAGCAAATGCAGCGCCAGACAAAGCGTTATTTATGGCCCATAAGTATAGACAGATTTTGTGATAAGCCCGGTGCATATCAACTTTAAAGGTCAGTTTTATTTACAGTAAAGTGCTGTATAATAAAACACTCAATTCAGTTCAATAATATTAATCGTACATTCTTAATCTGAAGCTTTAAATAAATTGAGATTAATTTTAAAATAGTTTTTTAGTTTCTATACTTCTGTTTACATACCTAAATTTTCTATAACTTCTAACTCTAAAGAGATACTCTTGGTAAAATTTCTTGTCGTTTATTTTTCAATTCCCTTCATTTCAGCAAGTTCAATAAACCACACACAGAGCCGCAGTTGGTGCAGAATTCAACTCGAGAACTTGGTCAATTCAACTGCATTTTGACATTTACAGCACGTTTTCTAATGTTTATTTGAATTCTGCAGGGTTCGTAACGCTCGGCTGGCTAACAAAATGGCTGAAAACAGCAAAGTACGAACGAAACGTTGCAAATTTATTATTGCACGAGCTAAGAGAGACATCACTGAGAGTTGCCAATAAACAAACAAACAAAAAGCATTGAAAAACACTGCAAAAAATGAAAATACAAAAAAAAAAAAAACTGTCATGTTTATGCAAAACAATAACAATATTGCCCAGGGGAAGCAAGCCAAGGCCACAAATAGGAAATGCATTTATTATTCGAAAAGCTTGGGTGGCATTGGAGTTTGGCGATTTGTTGCTGATGTTGTCATGTTCATATTTAGACCCTTAACTTTACAAAAGTATAAAAGGGTTTATTAAGTTAGTGAAAATGAGAAATGTGTGAAAGAAATCCTGAAGGATGTCTATTTGTATGGTCTGTCCGTATGAACACATAGATCTAAAATAGCTAAAAAACAATTTTCCTAATTTTCCTATGATGTACGGTGATCAAGTTTGTTAAACCACAGCAGCCATTTAATAATGTCTGTTTGTATGGTCTGTCCGTATGAACTCATAGATCTAAAATAGCTAAAAAACAATTTTCCTAATTTTCTTATGATGTACGGTGATCAAGTTTGTTAAACCACAGCAGCCATTTAATTTCGCTTAGTCAAGAAACAGCGAAGATATGCAACAGACAATTTGTATGATTTGGTAGAGAAGAGGAAATATTTTGAATTTATTTGAAATGCGCATAGTTTTTCTTTGTGTGTGGCAGTTATGCAGTGATTATTGAAACACATATTACAAAGTCTCCTAACGTTGGCTACGTCCGACTAATCTGCTACGAAGTTACTGGTTTTCAATAACCTACAACAGCAGCAACTGCTGATTATTTGCCGCCCCAGCTGGAGTGCAAAGCCTTTGGCTTTCAGCTCTTTCTGCAGATGCGCTTCAACTGATAAAAAACAAAAAGTACATATTTCTATTGTCTGTGGTCTGTGGCAAAGGATGCCCGAAAGGACACTGCGCTCCCAGCACCGACAACAACATTTGGGTTCATAGTTCAAAGCTGCAACTTTCTAAGATCGATAAAATAAAATCCATTACAAATTGTCAGCGCCAGGCAGCAGCAGAAATTGCAAGAAGAAAAAAACCAATTTCATGGCTTGTCAATCAATTTTTATTTGATTTTCATTTTAGTTTTCTACTTTTTTAATATTTTTTATGGCAAAAGGGCGCCATAAGGCGACCAAAACTGTCGTCTCCTGGCTGATTTATGTGCCATTTAAGCTTGGACTTTGTTGCCAATAGTTTGCTTGCAATCAAACTATAATAATTTTCAATTTCTGTGTTTCGGCTCAACTGTGTCAGAGGTTAACATAATATTTTTGATTGCATTTCAATTTTCATATTGCCATAAATCTTGCACAAGTGGCAAATTAAAAGTCATAAATTATTACCTATGCGATATCATTCGGCATGCGAAAGAAGCAACAACAAAATATAATAATAAATACTCTATTCATAAAGAAGAAGAAGAAAAAAGCAGTTGCTGCAGTTGTTGCAGTTGCAATAGCAAATTGCCATTCCCATTGCCTTACCTATTCCGATTTCAATTGCCTGGCCAGTCAGCAACATGCTGCGCCGCAACATGTTGCCAGCATTTTTTGTTATTTCTTGTTTTTTTTTTTTGGCTAATTTGCGCTGCGGTCGTTGGCTATGACAATCACAGTCATTTTAGCCATTTTAGCCATTTTTAGCTTTGTCCAATTGCGAGTCAAAAGGTGGCGGAATCGTAATTTAAATTTGTGTTGTCATCCAAATGAACACATGTCCAAAGCAACAACAGCCACAAAACGGCAACAAATGAGCTCGCAACGGGCAGCCCAAGGGAGTGCCTGACTAACAAATACTCTGCTGGTAATTAATATAATTTGAGCCATTTATTACAGCACATTCATCAGCTTTATTCAACACTTTTCATTATAAACTATTTTAGTTACTTTTATTAGAGTTAAGTGAGCTTTTCCACGTTTTGAAAGTAGAGAATTGTTGCATTTAAAATAAAAATGTTTTTAAATACAAATTTATTTATTAGATGATGAGAATTTATGTATTAATTTATTATTATTTATATATAACTAATATTATTTTGAATTAAATACAGTTTAGTTCAACTCTATCATCATTAGAAAAATTCACTATTTAATCAGTGTTTAATATTGAATTTCGTTTTTAAATTCTATACTTTTTAAATAAATTTGTTAGTGATTATTTCTAGGTCTTTAGATTACTTATAATCATAGTAAATATATAACTTATTAAAATAATAAATAAATTATTTCTTAGTATTAATTATTATTATTAAATATTGTTATCAATTTATTGAAGTAATAAAAAATTACTTTATTAAGATATCTTTTTACTTAATACCCACATCTATATTCAGTAATAACTTTACATATCTCCCTATATATTACACAGATTCTCCACCCAGAGATCTATGCATTTCTGTTGAAATTCAATATCTTAATGTGTAACATAAGATCGTTTGTCGTTTTTCTACACTTCCGTTGCATTTTTTGATTTATGATCAGACTCCCCACGCAACCCATGTAATACTAGACCTCAGCTATGCCCAAAGAGATATGTCAGAGGCTCCCAAACAAAAGTAAATAATTTGGAAATTTTAACAAAATCATTTGGCAGGCAGAGAGAGATCGAGAGAGAATCGTGGGCTGTGGTTGTATTCCCCCTGCGTCGTCAGCTGCTGCTGCACTGAGGAAAACAAAAAGCAAACAACATGAGCTTAATTATTTTAAAATGATTTTTTTGTTGTGCGCCTTGAAACAACCCACAGGGAATGCGAACGGGCATGGGTATGGGTATGGGAAGGGGTAAGGGAACATGCTGTTAAGCGAGCTATTGTTGCGGTATTCCCCATAGATAGACTTGCTTAGAGAGATTGTTATAAAGAGTAGTAGATTGATATTGGTTTGTGTCGCTCCCACGCAGTTGTCGAAGACACAAATTAAAACTTTACTTTAGTTGAATGTGATAATACTACGACTCTGCCACATGCAACATGTGGCAGCTTTAGACCCTGTACTTAAAAAAATTACAAAAAGGTACATCAAGTTAGTGCAAATGGGAAATGGGTAAAATTATAGGGCTACAAATATATAATTTGGCATGTGCGTAGCCTTATGCTATCGCATAAGAAACAGCGAAGATATGCAACAGACAATTTGCTCTGCACGCGTTTATTGCTTAATCGAACGCGAATTCAACCGGGGAAATTTTAATTACTTTTTAGTGATTGTTGAAACACAAAGTACAGTGTCTCCTACTGTGTGTTACGTCCGACTGTGCTAATCTGTTCCGTCCTTTCTGGCTGAAGTTTCAATTGAAGTTGCAGCAGCTGCACATAAGAAGCTGCCATGACTGTATGATTTTGCTGG
Source organism: Hypselothyrea guttata (assembly GCA_035045125.1). Taxonomy (NCBI): domain Eukaryota; kingdom Metazoa; phylum Arthropoda; class Insecta; order Diptera; family Drosophilidae; genus Hypselothyrea; species Hypselothyrea guttata. Next base: position 199,169 of record JAWNNJ010001775.1, read on the forward strand.
CGTGACGACGGATTAAATTGAAATTTGTGTGCAGGCTCTTGAATTGATGAGTTTATAATGGCGGGGAATGGGCTTTAAGGATAAGCCAGAAATTCAAATAGACTTTCTTTCAGCAAACCTTAGACAATAAAGAGTCAACCTCAAGCCAAGCTAGTTAAATTTTAATGTTATTGGCGCCTTCAACTTGAGTTAAAGATAGAGATAAGGCCAGAGACAAAGACCAAAGCCGCACCCAGCAAATCAGCTCTTCATCATTTTTATGTGGCTTTTGGATGGATTTGGTAATTCAAGAGCAACGCGATAAACAGAATGGTAATAGATGTTTAGCTGTTGATATGGCTGAGCCTAAAAGCGGCAGTTTGATGGTGGGCACAGTTCAAAATAATTTGTAATGATGATGAGCTTTCTAAAGAGAAAATCCGTAAATCTGTAAATCTGTAAATAGCAGAACCGACGACGCCCACATTTGATTTTTAGTTAATTGACGAAAGCATATAACAAACATTTATCTTTAGATTTTTTCTTCTTTTGTATGTTGGCTATAAACACGCCCCATTTTTAATTGAAATTGCAAATGGGTATTTGTTGCTTCGATTTAAAATACGTGTTTTTATTAATTTCATTATGAGCGGGAGAAAAAGAAAACTAATTACGGCAAACAATTTTAATTACCAAAAATATAAAAAATAATCAAACGGCAACAGCAGGTGGGCAACAACAGCAACAACAACAACAAATCTTGGCTTATGTTGACAGCGCTGCAATTTTGCTGCAACGCAGTTGGCAACACTTGCAACTCGACTGGCCACGCCCACATTTACAGTTACACAAACTCTAATTGCAATTGCTGTGTTGTTGGCGCGTGAAAATTTTGTTGCAATTGTGGCTGGTAATTGCAGAGCTCTTGTTGTTGCTGTTGTTGTTGTGCCACAATCTCTGGTCACGTTCATAAGATTCTCAGCAATGACACCCAAGCCTACACTGAGCGAAATATGAAGAGTAATCGTAATTAAATCAAGAGTTACCGGTGGAGTTCGGTCAGCGAGTGTTTGGCAAGCGTGAGTTCGGCTAACAAGAGTTCGGCCAGCGAGAGTTGGTCTAACGAGAGCTTGGCCAGCGAGAGTTCGGCCTATGAGAGTTGAGCCATTGAGAGTTGGACCAGTTAGAGTTCGGCCAGCGAGTTTTTGGTCAGCGAGATTTGTCACAGGAAGAGTTAGGTACCGAGAGTTTTACATTAATCCCCCCTCTCGAACGAAGCATGGAATAGGGGTAGCATGGATAGGGGTATTTATTATATTTATACTCTGTACCCATTGAGAAATTGGAAAAACAGGGTTACTAACTTTTTTATTGATTATATTTCGTAAGTATAATAATATTAATTGATATAAAAAAATAATATTTTTTTTTTTTCAAATCTATTTCAAATGTTTATTGATCTAAATTTTTTTACAAAATCAGCTTCATTACAGATGTAATGTGTTTTTTTCGAGTGTAGACTCTGTTAAACAGCAAAGCGGAAACGTTACGATTTTTATTTGGCCCCATCGGCTTGCCAATCTTTGACGATAGTGCGAATTGTGGCTCTGTGGAGTTTATGAAAATTATGCCAGCTTGAATCGCAGCTTGTTAGCCTGCCACAACATGCGGTAGCCTCGGCAATAATCAACTTGCCACTTGCCACTAATTCAATGTTCTATTGCCACTAACGAGAGACTCCTGCAGGTCAATGCGGAGCAGACTCCTAGCCTCAAGTGCCGCACAATCAGCAGAGAAGACTCCACATGCCCCTTCTCTTCTCGAGTATTCAGGCATGACCAGCTCGCTAACGCCCTATTTTCCTGGGAAACTCCTCTCACCTGCCCATCTGTGCACACCTGCTGCATTTCGCTTACTTGCAGAAATTTACGCAGTGAGAAAAAGTTTCGACGCTTCAAAGTCTCGGCGTGCTTAGCGCTTTGCTTTATGAGCCAGGCTTCTACAAACAAACACACTGCGCATAATTTCTAAATTATGACTGCATATGTTTGAGCAAACAACTTGAAAGCCGTAAATATTGAGCTGTTAGCCATGGCTTTAGTTGGTTCCAAATACATCATTTGGTTTATGGCATGCAGCTTACACTTTAGACTAGACTTAACATTTCCTGCAAATTTTCTATTGATTTGTTTGTCTTGGAGCTTTAAGTTAAACTGAAACTTCTCTCTAATTTTGCTTTTAATAGAAGTTAGTCTTTAATTTTCAAAAACCTTTAAGACTAATTTGTTGCATTAAATGTAGAATCTAGAATGTCTTCTGAAACTTTTATATTAATTTGCTTCTCTCTACTTTGATTATATTTTGACCAAAATTGGAGTTTTAAATTTTCTATAAATTCTATTTTATTTTGTTTATAATTCTATGAGTTGTACGCTTTAAATTCTACAATTTATTAGTTAATTTATTTATATTTTGGCCAGTATAAAAAGAGCTTTAAAGTTCAAGCTCCTAAAAATAAATTATTTTTTGTGATTTCTATTGTATTTAGATTTATATTTCAATTATTTATAGAGCTTCAATATCTGAAATTTATTTATAAATATGCTTATATTTTATTCAGTTCCAGAAAGACCTTAAAATTCCAGAAAAGATTCGCTAATTATTATCTTATATTTTAGTTAATCTTAGATCATTAATTCTTTTAAAACTCTCTTATTTTGCTTCAAAATTTAGTTGGTTCAGCCTTAAATTTGTTTGGCATTATATCCTATTAACTTTATCATCTATCAAATCTTCACTCATTTTCGCTCAGTGCACTTGCTGCTGCTCGTTGGAGCGGAACAAGGCGCTTCATATTATTTCATGTGCATTCTTTTACTTTAACTTCAGGTGGCCTTTGTTTGTGCCAAGTTTGAAACAATTTCAAAGTGTTTCACACTCGCTGCGAAAATGTGTTTTCAGTTTTTATTTTTCCTGCACTTATTTTTTGCATTTCCGCACTTTGCACAAATATTAGTTTAATGGAGGCAGCAATTTGGTAATGCAAACTACGCTATTACGGCTTTTCCGGGGTTGAACTTGTGCGAATCAAATGGCATTTCGTCAATTATGCAAAGCGAGGGCGGACGGACGGACAATTTGCTACAAGTTTGGCTTCCTTTTTGGCCATGACTTAAAGACGTTGCGTTCGCCTGCTTGTTGTTTTTAAGCGGATTTGCATAATTAGACAGGCTTGCGTCTTCGCTGGCAGTTAACCCCAGTTTACACTCCGCTGCTCCTCTTCGTTGCCTTGGCTTTGGTTGACCTTTTGGCGAACCTTGGCGTTCACATTTGCATAAGTTTGTCAAAAGTGCAAGGCACGAAATTGATGCGGGTGGCCCCTCCAGCGCAGAAAGAGCGAGAGAAAGAGTGAAAGCCATAAAACCTAATCATGTGTATGTCTATCCGTATGGGTGTATGGGTGCTAAGCTCAACCTTGTGTTAGGTGTCGACAGGGTTAGGCGAATTAATTTCTTTACGGCTCTGTTCACCCGAACAGATGGCCTCCCAGCGATAAGTGCAGACAACAACCGCAGTCGGAGAGAAGTCGCAACTGTTGCAACTTGCAACAGAAGACAATTCATTGCTGCAGCTTCTGTACCCACTTTTACCCAATGTGGTTGCTATGCGCTGTGGGTTGCCGGGTTATCAGCATCAAGACATCTCTTCAAAATGCAAAAACGCAAGGGGGCGTACGTCTCTCAGCTCTATCAGCTCTCAGCTCAAGCCATACGCAATGCGCCTCATGGTCGCTGTTGAAAGCATTAACATTTTGTGGCAATGACTACTGTGAATAGGGGGGGTAATGGGGGTTCGGAGCATCCTCTAGCTGCTCAGCCATTAACAACAGTCCAAGAAAGGTCAGCTGAGCTGCAATAGTCTGCGTTTGTCTGATATTCGGTAACCAAACACGCATTTGCAGCGATGACAATGAACTTTGTCGAGTTAGCCGCAAGTGTTTTAGGGGGAGAGGCTGGGGAAGCGGGAAAACTTCATTAGAACCGCATGTTGTGAAAATAAAGTAGCGCACCAAATGCTAACAAACACAGCCATCAAAGGAAATTGTTTCAGTTTTTTTTTTTTTGGAAAACCCTGTACTGTGAAAAAGTACAAAGGGGTATGTTGAGTTAAGTTTCAAATGGGAAGTGTGGGTAAAATCCAGAAAGTCCCTAGAAAGTATTTATATTCTTAAGCAGGACAAGGAGCTGAGTCGATATAACCATGTACGGCTGTTCGTCCTAATGAACATCTAGATCTCGCAAACTATAAGAGCTAGAGACATCAGCTCTAAATAAATAATATTTATTATAAGCGCACTTGCACTTAAGCACCCACCACACGTCTGCATCACACGGCTGCAACCACTACACTGTGATAAGCAACACTGCACCAGCGGTTTAAATAGGGATTGCGGACTGCGCTGTCCCTGCCTGTCTCTTGATCAGTTCTCGCCGAAAGAGAGCGTCACAGAAACCCCCTTACCAGTCTGCTGCTGTGGTAAGCGAACAGGTCGCCGGTCGCCTGCTGCAGCGGCGCTCGTTCATAAGCAGAGCTTGGTCGCTCTCCTATTTGCTCGATCTTGCTGATAAATTGAGTACCGATCAGGATAACAGTTAAAATGGGAGGCGATAAGTCAGAGTTGTGGCCTGATTGCAGCTCATACGCCTCTATGAGGCAGTGAAGTGATAATGGAAACAAAACAGGGTCTCCTATTGTCAGTTACGTCCGACTGTAGCCATTCGTCCGTGTTTTTATTCGTGCTGTTTCAGAAAATTATGAGTTTTTGTTGTGTGTGGAGAGATCAGTCACTGGAACGAAACTATTAAAAGCAACTGCAGGGAGGAACTGGCAAATTGAAATGGAAGTGAGCTGACATGGGAATAAGAAATAGAAACAGAAGCAGAAGCAGAAATAGAATGGAGAATTGAGAATTGAAAACTGGCACAGCATGTGCCATGGCTTGGTTTTTTATTTCTATTACTGTTTCTTTTTCAAAGCAAGCTTCAACTTGACCCTCACTAGGTCGAGGTTGTGGAGAATACCAAGAGCTGTCTGTTCTATATACAGAATCTATTCTATATCAATTTTGGTAATTATGGCATCAATTTCGTCTAAATTTAAAGCTGGTTTTCATTTTAAATGACGGCGAAGTTAATGTCACAAAAAAGCACAAATAAAACACACAAAAAAGCAACCGACAATTTGGGTTAATTGCTGTTTGCAGTTAATGTCATTGTTTTTTATCAAGTCCCTGCTCCGTGGAGCAAGTCTCGTCTATACAGATAATTCTCCAAATTAAAGCCATTGGCTCTCATTCGTTACGCATTGCGGAGTCGACTGAGTTTAGCTGATGTTTGCGGTTTCCGGTTTCCGTTTTTTTTATTTCCTTCGCTTTTTTTGTGTCATAATTTAAGTGCTTTGCTTACATTTAAATTATGAACTATATACGTGCGTTATAGTACTGTGGCAACTGGTTGAAAAACGCGAACTGCACTTGTCGAACTGGTTAGGAAAACCTACAAACCTAGCCATATGGTCAGCTAATGCTACCCCCCGCTAACCCTCCCGCTATCAGCAGCATGCGTGACAACCGCCTCCTGCCCCATTGCACCTCATTTATCATGATATAATAAGGGCTCTTGCATACATATATTTCATTCAGCATATATCAGTATATCAGGGCATTAGAGTGCGCCGTATTTTGATAAATGTTGTCGCACTGACACTGTGGGCGTTGCATTTGCTGCCAAGCATGCACACCTTGATAGGTTGCCCCATGTGACCCAAGGCAGGTGCCTCAACTGCCACAATCCCTTTTAGTTAATAAATTGGTAAGTTGTCTAAGGTATAAGCTAGTACTGATAGAATTCATTCAGAACTCAAATTAAATAACCGAATAATAGGCCTTTTAAGTAAAAATTTTGTAGGAATTTATCTGATTTAAATAAATTAAATTAAATATCATCTGAAGAAAATATCGAAGTTTAAATCATTAAAAAATGTATTGTTCTTTTGTTTCCATATTTATTTATTTATATCTATTTTTTATTTATTTCCATATTTATTTAGTTTCATTATTTATTTGGCCGAAACGTCAATTTATTTATTTCCATATTTATTTATTTTCATTAATTTTTTAATTCCATATTTATTTATTTTTGTTATTTACTTGGCGGAAACATCAAATTACCTTTGGCTTTTATAAATATTCGATTAAATTAAATTAGTTCTAAATTGCAATTAAATAAATAACTAAATAAATAACAAGTCTGAAGATTTCTATAGTTTTATTATAGTTATATTATTTGAATAATAATATGTGCTAGCGTTTGGGATTTCATTACTAATTTTATTTTACAAATTTGTTTTTGTGTTTTTAATTTGTGTTTGTTTTAATATAATGAATTTTATAAGTTTGAGTTATAATTAAGCGTTCTTGGCTGTCTTGCTTTTAATTCTATATTTCTCTTTACGCCTTTCTTACTAGCATTCACTCTCTCTCTCTCTCTCTTTGTTTCTTCTTTATGTGGATCTATCCATCCCTAGCAAAAATTGTATCTATACAGCTCCCTTTTATAACTGTTGAATGCCACAATCTGCTGAGTCGTAGGCACTTCCCCTACGCTCTCCTTTCCATACCTTATGTGCTCTTACGTACTCTCTTTGTTTCTCATTCTCTCTTCGCCCTTTTGATAGTGCCGCAATTTGCAAATGAGCCAAACGTGTGCTCACCAATACAAACACAACAACAGCGAAACAAGTCAAAACAATGCGATCTGTGTAACGGTATAATTAAGTTGGCCTCATCAGCCATTTACAGCGGCCATAGCTAACAAAAACAAAAAAAAAACCACTAAAAAAAGCCAAGTGCGCGTGTTGCTTTTATATGGCTCTCCTCTCGTAGGCCTTTTCTTAGGCAGATTTTATTGTTTCATTTGCGAATTACAGTTTTCTAGCCCGGAACTGCCAACTTTCCATGCAAAACAACACGATTGTAGTTATGTTCTGGCTTCATATTTTTTGTTGTTGCTTTTTTTTAAGCTTTTTATGGCCATTGCTAAGTGAGCCAACAATGCTGCAGTCTAATTAGATTTTTAAGGCCATTATATGATGCAGAAAGTCGGCTAAAGTTGACTGAATTTGGCTGAGGAAAAGGCGAAGAAATAGAGAGCATATGCAACTCCAACTGTGGCTAACAGAGTTGTCAGTTTGGCCTATTATGGGCTAGATTTAGCTTTTTTTTAATTAATAATACGCCTATATAAATTATAATTATATGGTGTACAGTATTATTTTAAATTTTACGTATTATATAAATTCTTATCATTTGCCAAAAAAAATATATCTTTATATTTAGGTTTTATTTTATGAAAGTTTGGAACCAAAAGATCTATATTGATTAATTTATGCTAAAATAAAAAATAAAAACAATGTCTTCTATGCTTCTTTGTATTGAAATTTAACTTATATTTTACCAAAATATTTAGTAATATTTCAGAAATTTTTAGCATATTTTTTTAAATTTAAATCTGGCTTACGCGTGTGTGGAAAATCTGGCAACACTGGTGGCAACACTGGCTCTTGTGCAACATGCGCTGTCGGCACATTTGGCTAAAAGGCAATGGCAACGATCGCATAGCTCATTCGGAACACGCAGACAGACAATTGCATAGATAGCTCCATTTCCATTTACCTCCACTGCCCTCCCCTCCCCGCCACACCCCTTCTCGCTTAAACCCTGGCATATTATATTCACAATATTTTGTTAGAGCCAAACTTTGTAACTAGCTGCAACTGCAGCTATCGATAACCATTTAAAGCCGCTAAAATTAAGCCAAAAATGCATGTAACAATGGGCAACAAAGCCATGTGCGTGAGTGCGCCAGTGGAGTGTGCTCTGACAGTCGTTATAATATGCAAAACTTTAACTTATAAAGCATATAAAGCCCAGCATATATTTCAAGGAATTTCAGCTGTTACAGGGTATACGAAAAAAAATTTATAATAAATGATTTCCATGGAATTTGTTGCGGTTTCTGCGGCATAGGCTTGGTCAAGCCAAACAAATAGCAGCAAATGAGCTTTGTACAGTGTTGTACAATTACACAAAATACGAGCTACTCACACTAGTTTTGTAGTTGTTTTTTTTTCGTAACTTCAAATGGAGTTTTTTGTTTTTGCTTACCTGCAAAGGGAAGAGAAAATTGTAGAATTTTATTAGTTTTTTTGTTGGCTCATAAAACAGAATTTTTTTTATATATATATTTTTTTTTTTTCATAAAATCCAGCACAAAAGTCTTGAACTTTGTGGCAAGAAATCAGAAACGAGCGTCCGAAAGGTCATTAAGTGAAACCAAGTTCATAAAAGCGAGCAAGGGGAAAGGTCTATATTACACTTAATGTGGCGACAAAGTTGGGTTTATTCGAGTTGAGACATGGCATAAATTTGTCAGTAATTTAATTAAAGTAAAGTTGTTAATAGAAATGCTGTAAAAATCAAATTTGTTCTCGTCTGCTGATAATTGTCATAAAAGTCGTGGGCGTTGTTGTTTTACGAGTGTTTGTATTTTCATTATTTTTATTTTCCGTATTTGAATTATTATTCACAGAGTTGACTTTTGATAAAAAATTATATGGCCTGCATATCTGAGTCAGTGCAGTGTTGGCAGTTTGGCTGGTTTAAGGCTATGCAAAGCATATGTTTTTTACAATTTTATCTAGATTTATTCTGGCTTTTGTAGGTGATTAAAACCCAGCCAGCTCGAAGCTCATAAATTAAATTATGTCACGATTTATTGTAGTTTTTTTTTATGACACTGCACTATATATTTTTTTTTGTAGATATTTCATGCTTATTTAAATAAAATCATTAGGGCATATCTTTTTTTTATCGAGGGCAGCCGTGACTGTGTTTTGCATATTAAAAAGTCGGTGAAAATTAAAAGAAAATTAAAGAAAATTAAAAGCAAAAAAGCTTTTTTCTGGGTTCTTATGATATTAAGATTTTTCCGCTGAATTTGAGATATTTCGAATTTCATTAGAATTCACTTAAAGCTGGAGCATATCAATCAGCACATCTTATAATAAGAAGAAAGAGATTCTTTCTTATTCTGTACTTTTAAATAGTAGCTAAATTATTAAACAATTCACTGTTGTTAGCTCTTGGTAAAAAACAAATTAAATAAATTTGCCTCTTGCAATTTAAAGCCAGACTTTTTTTCACTTCACTTACTTTCATTTATTGCATTTTCCCCAAAAACTATTTCTAATCAAAAGCACCGCCAATACTTTTTATGACAGCCTTAGACAATGCGTGTGTTTTGGCTAATGGAAACTGGTTGGAAGCAAGCAACATTCATTCATTCATTCACTCATTCACTCAGTAGCATCAATTGTCAGTCTATAGCAGTTAGTTTTTTATTACCTGTTGCTTTTCACCGGCCAAAAACTATGGAAATCAAATATTTTTTTTCGCAGCTTTGGCGTTAATAGCTTTAATAATGAAAACCAAAAAACGGCAAAAGAAAAACTTTGCGGCAGCCAACAATCCAAATCCACGCCCCCCTTTTGGGCTGTTGTTGTTTTTTATTTAAAAGCCGCGTTTTTTACGTATTTTGTTATTAATAGTCGAAAAAATGCATTACAAAATTTCGATTTTGTTACATTTTTCAAGCTGTGGTCAATCGGTATATGTGGGCTATAATTTAGGTGTGTCTATAGACAAAAAAACATACAGAATGGGAGCAGCCGATCAGTCGGAGGCGCCCAACTGTAGTATACCCTGTGCTTTATATTTTATAAACTTAAAAACTTGCAATCAATACAGCTTTTTAAATCAAAAACGTGGGAGCAAAAAATTATATTTAAAAAATATTATAAGCAGTAATGCTTCTTCTTAATTCTTTGCCTGTATCATGGCCGCGATGTCAGAGGACGAGCGAAGAAAATCCGGCAATATTGTTTGTTTAATAACTTTTCTTTTTATTCACCCTGTTTTTTACAGGGTATACAAAAACTGGTACACCAAAATTTAATTGAGATAGCACAATAGTTTAGCCATAACCATAGAGCGCACTTTGTCAGTTTTAATCGAAGCCGTAATCAATTAAAAATTCAAAAGAAATAGGCAAACTATAAAGCGCTTAGCTCTAGAGCTAAGCTGCATTTTGACCCAGAAACAGCAACAGATTGTATGTTTATGAATTGCCACACCAGGCAGGCAACACACAGAGCTAAATGTTGCAGTTGCAATGCTGCTTGCTGTTGTTGTTGCTGTTGTTGTTGACTTTCCTTAGGCAACTGCCAAGTCTTGTAGACTTGAGACTTGAGTCTGAAGAAGCCAAACAGTTGCCAGCATGCCAGAAAGCAGCTTGTTGTCTGTTGTGGCATTTGATATCGATGATGTCTTTGTTTCATTTACAGCACAGAAATTATGCAAAATGCATGCACAGCAGGGGCACAGCAAATACACACAGATACACAGATACGCACACCAACACACTCACACACAGATTGCCAGCTAAAGATATCTTTTGCTGCAAAGAAACTTGTCAGAGTTTTTTTTTTTTTTGTCTTGTCCGTGGTTAGGCCTCAGAGTCAGCAAGCAAATTGATATGTTGCAGCAGGAATACTATCAGTTACACTTCAACTTAATCCCAATCAAATTAAACATTTTTGTGGCTTAAGGAATGCAGTTCTTGCTGCAAAATACACTGCAATTATGGCATATATAATAACAGCAGCCGGGCAGCTGCTAATGATGTGTGCCCGACTCGCACCTGCCCGCAAATTGGCAGCTATAAAACTTCTTTACTTTTTGGTTGCAGTTTCGTAAGCTCTGGTTTGTTATCATCGGCAATCGGCAAAACGGACGTAACCGACAGTAGGCGACACTATACTTTGTCAAGCAAATTGTCTGTTGCATATCTTCGCCATTTTTTAGTCAAACTATTTCTTATCCAATGCAGAGAAAGTGGCTAGATATTGAAAATCTAAAACAATTTTGATATGCTTACTACATAGGAAAACCTATACAACAAAAATGGTGTCTCTAGCTCTTATCAAATCTATAGATGTTGATGCGGAAAGACAGACTCACTAAGCTATATAGACTCAGCTCGTCGCTATGATCAAGAATAAATATATACTTTCTAGGCTCTATCATACCTTCTTCATTTACCTTAACTTTAAAAGACCCTTTCGTACTGCTTTAAAGTACAGGGTCTAAAAAGGGCCAAAAATTACGGCAATACTTTCGTTTCTTGCTTTATTTTCTTTCTTTATTTTCTTTCTTTATTTTTTTTTTTATTTTTTGTTTTATTTTTTTGGTAGGGCTGAGAAAACGAAAGTGTTTTTCATCTAGAGTGCTCGGCATATGGCCATGCTACTTCCCTACCAAGTTTCCCGTTTTATTTTATATTTTATTTTGTTTTTTTGTGGGTTTTTTTTTTTTCATACCAAGTGCAAGTCGTGTGCGTGATAAACCAATTAACTGCACTCTATGCTGAAGTGTATACAAGAAAGTGAAATTTATGCTTGAAAGAAACAAAAGCACAGCTCACTTTTGGGTCTATAAAAAGGCTTTTTTCTGTTGTAAGGGGTATATACAATAAATATTTGACATAGCGGCTAATGGATAGTTTCGTTCAAGAGAGATTGTTTTATTTGTTTTGGGTTGACTTTAATATGTCTGACAGATATGTCATAATTAATGACATGAAATGGTCGGGTTCTCTGGCACATGATGAGCAAACAATGGAAATTTGAAAGGCTAATTGGCTAATAGATAAAGAGAATCATAAACGAGAGATAAAAGTATTTCGTGGCTATTTTAAACAAGCGCTATGAATATAAAAAATTTTATTAGCATTTTTATTGATAGCTTAATAGATTTTAAGCTCTTGTTATATAACAAATATGTATTTCTTTTTATTGGCATTGTCGCTTTGATCAACTTTTATAAAATAAGTCAACCAAACACGCTCTAAATAAAAGCTGCACTTGAATAATCTGCAGCTTTTATTTCGTGCTTTTATCAGCTTTATCAGCCGACACACCTACTTCAATACAAGCGGCAATTAAAATTGAAGCTCAAGTTACTTACGCTCAATTGCGTTGCGTTCTAGAAGATAAGAAGCAGAAATCATGCTCACAATCAGGGAAGTCAGTCAGACTTTGGAAGATAAGCTTAATTGACTCATTAAGTGTACAGTTCAGGCTTCACTTTCCCCCAAACTACAACAACCAGAACAACAACAACAACAACCGCAACAACAACAATAACTGATTAGATAAAAATTGTAAGTAATTTATCACTTAAGCAGCAGCGCCTGAATAACTCGAATAAAAAAGCAACTCTGAGTGAGTACCACAGTGAGTATTATACTGAATCATTGTGGTTGTTGGTGTGAATTGCATGTGGTGAGTATACTTGTGACTATCTATCTGTATCTATATCCGCATCTACATCTGGATATCTATATATATATTTGCATTTTTAGACCCTTTACTTTAAAAAAGTAAAAAGGGTCTATTAGTTTAGTGCAAAGAGGAAATGTGTGTAACACCCAGAAGGAGGCGTGGCAGACCCCACAAAGTATATATATTCTTGATCAGGACGACAAGCCGAGTCGATATAGCCATGTCCGTCTGTCCGTCTGTCTGTCTGTATGAACACCTAGATCTCAGCAACTATAAGAGCTAGAGACACCATATTTGGGATTCAGGTTCCCCTATTTAGTAAGCAGCACGAGTTTGTTTTAGATTTTGGATACCTCCCCCCCTTCCCACGTAAACCGCAAAAAGCTGCTGTAGTCATAGTTTTAAAGCTATTGATTTGTAATTTAGTATTTAACTAGTTTATGACATTCTCTATCGACGCTGTGAGTTTTGTTTCGATCGGATAAGAAACAGAGAACATATGCCACAGACAATTTGCCGCACTAGGCAGAGGGGGGGGTGGTGTGCCTTGCATACGCGGGTAGCTTAGTGTGTGTGCGTCTGATTGTGTTTGTATGTACATATACTCAAAGTAAAGGGTCTCCTACGGTCGGTTACGTCCGACTGTAGCCTCCGTCCCACTGACCTGCCCCGTCCCTATATTTAGTAATAGTTTAAATGTTTGCTTATTTGCATTTTAATATGATATATATATATTTTTTTTTATTAATATTCCCAGACTATTATCAAAGAGTTATTATTATTATTCGTGGGATATTGTACCGCGACCTATTAGATCTATTGTACCCCCTGCTGAACTTAAAGTACGTCCATAAGTCCAATGTCCCGAACGAAGTTGAGTATTTTCATTGGACTAAGGACTCCTACATCCCTTTCTGACACTGTGAATTTGCCTAAAGAGTTATTTTTATACAATTTCTATGCCTAGCTAAAAATTGTAATTTGCTTTTTAGGATAATATAACTCTAAATTAAATTTTTTTTTCGAAACCATTCTTTATTTACATCTGCCCATGGAACAATTAATTTATTTTTTGGATGGTAAATGGTGTAAATGGTAAGGGCTAAATGACTCTGAAACAGAGATATATGTAACTTTATTTATGCTATATGATTGTTATAAGTTTTATTACAGCTTTTCATCTAGCATCAAATTCAGTTAAAATTGCATTTAAAAATAGCTTCACTAAGACTTATATAATTTATAATAATATACTTAACGCTTTAACCCTTTGTATATTACCTCAACTTTTATTCCATCTTTTAATTCCAAGGTTGTATTTATACTTGTAGTTGTACTATATATAATTAAACCTCGCTAAACCCAGTAATTCGCTTAAACCATAGGCAATTAAAGCTGCTCAAGACGAGCCTAATTTAATTTCTCTTCCAAGAAGTTTTCAACTGCAAATTGAGTAGTTCGGTAATCTCTCCACTCTTCACTCTCCGTTTTTGGGGCTTGCGTGTGAAGCTAACGGAAATGTTTGTCTTCATAGAGATGTATGTATGTGTGATGTAAGTATGTCTATACTAGAGCTGGGCTGGGTTATATACATAAACATATATACTATAATCTATAGACGATGGGGCTTGGCTCTGCTGCTAGTTAGTTCCGATGTGTGTTGTTGTTGTTGTTGGAGTCAGTGTATCCACTTTATTATTACAACATTTTCCATTTCGCTTCGCTGAAATAATAATTCGCGCTTCGTTGTTTTACAACTGCCAATGCGATGAGAACAACAACAACAAGTACAACAAAAACAATAGCAACAACAACAGCAACAACAACAACAACCAGAACTGCTGTAAAGAAGTAAAAGAAGATGCCATTGACCTCAAGTTGAGCTAAGTTAAAGCAAGGCAAGGCGAGGCAAGTCGCCAATCGTTGTTGCTGCCACATCGAGCAGGGGGTAAGTCCGAATCGAGTCGACTCGAGCAGTCCGAGACTCTGGACAACAGTGTTGCCAGTTTTTACCCAGGAAAACTGTTTTGGACGAAAAGGATATAGGAAATAAAGCTTGAAACATTGCCAAAAAAAATAAAATAATATTTATTCTTAGGTTTTCCTATGCAATTAAACAACAATTATAGATCACAGTTTCAAAAATTTCTCAAGATATTTCACAAAATTTACTTTTGTAGAAGTTAAGATCATTTTTGTGAATATTCTATAAAAACGATATGGCAACTTTATGCATTTGTTACGCTTCGTATAGTATTTTGTTGTAAATGAATGGTGTTATCGAAAAATATCGATTTAAATAATGACGACTGTGAAAGGAAGGTAGGAGTCCTTAGTCCAATGAAAATACTCGACTTTGTTTGGGACATTTGACTTATGGACGTACTTTAAATTTAGCAGGGGGTACAATAGATCTTATGGGTCGCGGTACAATAGTCCCGGAATAATAATAATAATAATAATGACAACGGAAAAAGGCTAAATTATTAAAAAAAAATCCCGCAGTTATACAATTTTTCTAGCAAATGCTCTTCAGAGTTAACGGGAGAAAAAAAGCCGATCTGGCAACACTGCCGGACAACGACAAACGACGCGACGCGACGCAGCGACTTGACTCGACGCGTCGGCTATAAATCCAGAGCAGACTGGACACTCGAGTGCCAGAAAGTCGGAGAGTCGAAGAGTCGCAAAGTCGGAGAATCGGAGAGTTGAAGAGTCAGGAGCCGGAGCATGTTGTTGCACGTTCAGCTGTTACCGCGAATTGTGAGAATTGCGAGAATTGTGAGAATTGTGAGAATTGCGTTTGGCTGGCCAGCACTCGATTCGTAACAGTACGACAGTTAGACACTCTCAACACACGCCGCATGACGACTCTCGACACACTTGTCGCCGTCCAGTCCATCCCATTGCAACATGTTGCCAGCGCAGTTGCAACGAGTGCAAAACTAGTTTAGTTTAGTTTTTGGCTTTAAATCTTCTGCTAATTACAAGTACACCAGAGAACGAATCGAGACAAGCCATAAATCGATTTGGGAAAAAACAAAAACATGAAAACATCAGCGCCAAAGCTCCCCTCAAGGCTGTTTGGAAATCTAAGATCTTCTGGCTAGATCTTTTAGAGGTGTGTGCAAACACCAGCCAACTGCAGCCATGATTAATGATGTTTAACAATCAGAAAACCCTTAAGCCATCAAACTACAAACAAAACATTTACAGAAACTTTCGAAACGAACATTTGTCAAAGCAAAAACGATTAGGTTTTAGCCATAAGCCTAGGTTTGACCTAATACCTATGGGCTTGACGAGCTAAAAATAACTGATAAACTGTTGATAATATTATTCTTAGACTCGCAATCAAATAGGGTACGGATTTGAAATAAAACTGAAGTAGTTTTTAAATTAAACTCTAATCAATATGGATCAAAATATTGGAAGTTATTTTAGCACAACCATTATGCTAAATTTTCCACCAGAAAAAGGTAAGGAGTAAGTATGGAGTGAGCAGATTAATAGGGTGAAAGGCTTCAGTCGGACGCAATGGTCAATAAACATTCGCCTGCTGCATTCGCTGTTTTTTTTTTTCCAAACGTAAAGCTATCCAAAATCTTAGGCAAATTAGAACTTCTTACTGTATAGGATAACCTAAATACTGAATATTGCGAGATCTAGATGTCTACCACGCCTTCTTTTGCATTTTGCACTAACTTTATAGACGCTTTTTGACTTTTTTAAATTACAAATTAGAACTTCTAACTCTATAGGAAAACCTAAATACGAAATATTGCGAGAACTAGATGACTATCACGCCTCCTTTGGCATGTTGCACTAACTTTTTAGACGCTTTTTGACTTTTTTTAAGTACAGGCTCTAAAAATGCATAAATTACTCTAATGCTACTGAAATTTTGTGCAAATTTCCAAACGATTTTCGCATGCCGGCCTACTAACAACGATTGGTATAGAGGCCAAGCTCTGGCCTTTTACCATTATGGACACATGATTATTAATTTGATTTGTATGCTACAGCACAATTTCTTTCGCTTTTTCTCTAGAGATTTCACTTTACATTGTTTCAGCTGGCCAAGCTGAAATTGATATGAAATTTGTGTGCAATTTGGTAAGACGATTTTTTTTATTTCTTTTTGGTGCTGCCTCAAACATTTCAATGTCAATGATTTAAAGCGTGGGGCTGGCCCAAAGCATTCACAATTGTTACGAGCGTTTTAAGTGAGATTTTTAGTTGCAATTGTTTACTTTACTATTTCAAAGAGTTGTATATTTTAGTGGGTGTGTCGTTGTTTGAATTATGGGCACGATCGGATGCACTTGGGGTATGGGCTGCAGGGCTAACCATAAACCAAATCTCATTAGCAACTGGCTAAACGACTTGTCAGCGGCAGGCCATATTCATAAATCTCTTTAGAGCAGGAGATGAGCAAAAGCTGCTCAACATAAATGCCTGGAAATTTAAATAATATTAACCGTCTACAGTCTGCAGTCTGCAGTCTACGGCCTGCAGTCTTCTGTCTTCTGTCTTCTGTCTTGCCAGCTTACACTCTCTCCTCTTAGATTGCTTCTGGGCAGTTTTCTTACTGGTTTGCCTTGTGCTCAGTGTGCTCATAAAAAATGCAGTGGCAGCTTAATGACAGTCTCTTCCCTTTTGCTCTCTCTCTTTCTCTCTATCCCTCTCTTTCTTCTCTCTCTTCTTTTCCTTTCTATGCGCATCTCTTCTTTTATTTTATCATTTGTTTTTATTGCATTTACCATTTCCACTTACTTTTATGATTACGTTTGCATTTATCTTGCAGCTGGAAAAACTCTGGAAAAATTCAGCCAAATGAGTTTTTATTATAAAAACGTCAAAGGTACTTCATGCCACAAAGGGGTCGGCACGTGTTGCATGCAGCAGGCGGCACGCGGCAACCGCATGCAGAACTCTCTGCGCCTATCGTCCGTCAAATGCGCGTTTGTCATTCTGGCAGACAGCAATCAAGAGATGATCGAGGGGAGAATTGGAGGACGTTAGCGGGTTTTATGCGTTAATTGAATCTGCATGTTTTGCGGCATATGCGAAATGTCCAATAGTTGCTTTTCCGCTTGCCATGACAAAGGAGAAGCAAAATAATACACTTGGAGGGCTACAGAAACGGAGGATCTATGGTTGATAGAACTGCAAGTTAGGGAGTCTCAACCTAATAATAAATACAGGTTTTTTAATAATATATATCTCTGTAGTAGGACTCTATAAATAAAATAGGATCGGAAATTAAGATCTATAGTTGGTAGAGTTGGAAGTTACGGAGTAGGAATATATCAAAAAATCTACGATCTGAACTCAGGATAAAAGATTGATGATAGTGCTCCAAGTTAGAAAGTATGGTATATTTATTCTAAAGATGCGATCTGAAATTGGGATCTATGGTTAATAGAGCTGAAAGTTCACCAGTATACATACATGAAAAATATTCTATCTTAAATTAGGATCTAGGTTTGATCGACTGGAGTTCGGCAGTATGCTGAATATATGATCTAAAATTAGCATTCATGATGATATAATTGAAGATAGGGAGAATGAATATAGAATAAATATACGGTTTGAAACTAGGAAAGATATATGATTAATATACGATCTCCAACCCACAGTTAATACTTATTAAAGCTTAGAATAGAATTTTTTGAAAGATATAAAAAGATCTAAACTTTTAGAAGTCCGGTTACTAATCAGGACAAAGAATTTTATTTAATAATCTATCTTAAGTACATTCCGTTTAAATCCCTCTTCTAGACCACTTCGACTATGCTTCAAACCTATGTTTAGCTGCAATATTTATGCACGAAAATTCTTCAATCAGTTTCCAAATGTTGCGTTCAACTCGTAGTTTCGAAATCTTCAGTTCTAAATAAAAACGCTAACATGTGTTGCACATATCCGGCATTTGTGCACAGTACATAAATCTCGAGTCGTAAATGAAATGAGTCATAAAATGGTACGCAAATTAAAGATGCGAAGCGAACAGACGTGGCCCAAACACACAGAACAGCAATGTTGTCCTTAAAACGGGTTTTAGCCCAAAACATGAAACAAGTTTTGTAAACTTAACGAAATCAATTCAAGTTGTCCAACCGCAAAAGAGCAAAAAACAATAAACAGCAAAAACAAAAAACAAAAACTACAAAAAGAGCAGACAGAAGCTGCATGTAGCACGAGTTTGTCGTGCAACAAACAGCAGAATCTTTGAAAAGCGAAAGAGAGAGAGAGAGAGAGAGAGAGAGAGAGAGAGAAAGATAAGCGAAAAGAGCGAACTGCGCCGAAATTGAATAAGAAGACGACGATAAACAGCAGCTGATAAAGACGAAAAGGTAAAGGCCGAAAATTAGTCGAAGCGAAGCACAAGCCAAAAAGGGGCTAACAACAACAAACATGGCCCGAAGGAAGCGACAAATGAAAATGTGTCTTTGGAATGGGTTGGTTCTCACTCGCTTCGATGGGTCTTAGTTTTAGCTGCAGAGTTGAGAGTGCAACAACTTGTGGCACGAGTGGCAAGTTCAGGCATTGTGGATGACACTCAAAACAATTACGGCACAAACTAGACAAGCCGAGAAAGTATTTTTATGGCTATGTGGGTGACGGTGACGGTTGAGGCAATCAAATAATCGATGAAACGCATTTTAGGGGTTCAGCGCTATATCAATATTAGTCTCGCCTATTGGAAAGGAAAAAACCATTTGATTAAAGTTTGTAGAGAGCTCTGTAGCAACCACCGAGAACTAAACATAAGAGAGACATTCAAGAATAAAGGAAATACGAATGTAAAATACACTAGATAAGTCAGGGTTAGGTGGGAAATTTAATATGGTGAAGACAAGTTTGAATGAAGCATAAAAGAGGAATCGATAAATTTTAAAGTGTTTTTAAGATTGATTTAAACTTGATGAGCAATAAAATTGGGCATATCCCTATTTGTCAAAGGATGGAAGATCTTTCGTTCGATTTAAATAAACTTCAAAATAGGAGAAGGGAAGTCAATAGTCATGTAGTCTTATTGAATTTGTTATTAGCATAAATAGAACTGACTGAAGAGAATAAGAAAATTGTCGTAAGATCGATAGAACCATTTTGGGTCTATTATTAATATGAAATTTGTCAAATAAAAATGTGTACAAAATTGTTAATTTTAAATTTTATTAAATTTCTGTCCACACAACTCAATAAAGCACTTATACCCCTAATTCTTAAGGGTATATCGGGCATAACAACCAACTTTACACGCAGCTGGCAATGTCAGGTTGGTACGACCATCAAATTTAATTGCTGCGCTTTGTTGTGCCAATAACAACTAACCACAATGAATTGAAGCAACCCTCGCAGAGCAATTTGCGAGATACCCAAAACACGCAAACCCAGAGACAATCAGCAAGGACGCAGCCGATCAGTCGGATGCGCATGGCTGTAGCATATCCTGGGCCCTATATGTTAAATATAATTTTTAAATATTTATAAAATATCATATCAATATTAATGCTTTAATAACTTGTGTTTATTTACCGATTTCAATAAGCTTTTTATTAGGGTCAATAATATTGGTAAATAGTATATATATTTTGTTTAACAACCGTCTATGTTCAATAGCACGCTGGTTATTTGTTTTTTTTATCGATTAGGGCGTAAAGCAGGCGGGGCATCTAACATTTAAAATAAATTTGATCTGCGTTTGCTAAATAAATTTTAAATTTGAGTATTCTAGCTTTTATAGTTTCCGAGATCTACGCGTTCATTCAGATAGATAATCAAGAAAATAATATATATTTTTTGGGGTTTGCCACGCCTTTTTCTGTCTGTTACATACAATTGCACAAAGCTATTAACCCTGTTTCTATTTCATGGGTACAGGGTATAAACAGGAGGAACAACAATACCAAAAATACAGCATATCGAATCTAGCGACATCGTCGTCAACTTAGCTCAGTTCAAAAGCTGTGAATAGCTGTAACTTTATCTGCATCTGTATCTGTAACTTTATCTGCATCTGTATCTGTAAATTTATCTGCATCTGTCTTTGTAAAATATACACAATATTTTACGACTGTAGCCAAGGCAGCTGCAATTCGTATTTCGTTTGGGTTTGTTTTCAAAACGATGCCCTGCTGAGGGTCGAAGCTTAAGGGGTGACACAGCGGTTGAATTTGCTGGGTTTTTGTGTCACTGTGCGCAGGGCAGCAATCAGTGTGCAGCAACAGGATGTTGCAAATTTACCACAAGAGCAGATGTTAAGGGTTAAGCTCTTTTGGCTGTAAATTGTCTGAAGCGTTTATCGCATTATCAATACAAAACAATTATTGAAACATGTGTGCGCATATAAATTGTAGTCAATGTATTTTTTTTATCAACAGTGATTGATGTAAGGAAGTTGCTTTTGGTGTGATTTTTTTAATAAGCTGAACAGCTGTTGAAATAATAATTATAATCATACCGACAGCCGACAGCAATTAACTTGAATTTAAATTTCGTGTGCCTTGTTGTGGTACAAAAAACTGTTTTAGATTGCTGTTAATTATGCAGATACAAAAGATACAAAGTAGACACGACAATCAATTGCCTAAGCAAATTCCGACTCTTATTGTTGTGCTTGCTTGGCTGTTTTTTAGGCAATGCCTGCCGGTTCGCTTGAAATACTTAAAAAGCACATATAAAAATGTATATATGCTTGGGATGTATATAGAGAGAATATGCACTCGGAAAAATAAAGTATAAAATGTTCTACAAAATAAAGCGCTGAAAAATTATTTTGTATTGTTCTAGAAAGCAGCACAAATCGAATTAAAATCTTGAAAGTATACAGATCAAGTACAAAGATAATTTAAATTAAAAGCAAATTGTAACTTATTTTAATCTCAACAGTTGTTGAAAATATAAATACGAATTTTAAGAACAGAATCTCGTAATATTTAACAATTTCCTGTCCATAGTTTTCAACCGATCTCAAATGAAATAAATAATTTAAAAATTAAAGCAGATATTTATAAAATTTAATCACAAATGTTCCAGTTTATTAAACTTTGGGTACATCTAATTCTTGTTTTAAGCAAAACTCTTGATTTTTTTCACAGTGTAGTCTATATATCGCATAGTTGCTGTGTGCCTTTTGTCACATTTATAATTAAAAGACGCGCCAGCTACACATGGCGAGGCCTAGATACATTCAGTTATTAGCAACTCAAAAAGTATGAAAAATATGCTCAGCAAAAATATAAAAAAAAAATAAAATAAAAAGCCGCAGTGGCAAAATTTAATTTTAGCTGCCTTTGCTCGACTATTTTTCACACCATAAAAAAACTGCGAAATGAACTTTAATGAAAATAATAATAATAATAATAATAATAATTTAAATGCAGACCTACCAAGTATCTATGATATTTTGTCTTTTGTCACTTAATCCAATCGGCATAAAAAATCAAAACAGAGAGCGCAAATGCATCCACACAACTGTCTTTTTTTATTGTGTATTTTGTTTTGTTTGTTTTGGGTTTTGTTTTTTATGCAGGCTGATGAAAACTGCAGAGAGCAGCAGAGGCTGTAAATCAACGCAGGAAGACGACGCTCGCTGCTTTTGATTCAAGAATTCCGCTTTATTTGATGATGCGTTTCAGCTTGGATTTTTTTTTTATTTTTTTATTTTTTATATTTAGCTCCACTTTAAATTTATATTCGGTATGTTTTTCGTACACTTTTGCGGCTGCTTCGCAAAGGCAGGCAAAGTAGGTAGTTTACCTTTTTTTTATATATATATATTTTGTGTTTTGTTTTATTTTATTTGTTGTTTTTGTTGTGCTATACACGCAAACTCACACACACACATACACAAGGCGAGAGAGTCGACAACAAACTCTACAGCTGCAGATACAGATACAAATACAGTTGCAGATACAAATACAGATACAAATACAAATACACATACACTGGGGCATATAAGTAGAATACGAAAATGCCGCCTCAACTGCTCGTCGGCTCTTCACTATATATTTTATGCACTTTTATACTGTCTGCTCGGCATGTTTGTCTGTCTGTGTGTGTGTGAAAAGTATCTGTGTGCGCAGTAAATGTTTCTAGGGAATTTTTATGCTGGCGTTTCGTTCTTATTCAGCTTGAACTTTGCTTTTCATTCAAGAGTTTGTTCTTTTTTTCGTAATTTTATTTTAATTGCATTTTCATTTATTTATTTCTTAAATTTTAATATTTATTTATTTAATTTTGTATTTATTTATTTATATACATTGCAAAATGCCGGCTAAATGCGTAAATATTCAGCACATTAAACACAGATTTATTTGCAGCTTTCTGTTGTGGAATTTTCGTTAGAGGCACGTGTGTTTGTTTCATTAAAAAAATGCTACATTTTCTTTATTTATTTATTTTATAAAAAATTTGCGGCAAGACGCGCGCGCGTTGCGGCATTCAGCAAACATTTGGAAAATTGTTGCAGCGTCGTCGGCACGTTTGCATTGAAGCGGCGCTCGCGTGTTACTGAGGCCAATGCTCACTGCGCAGATACATTTTGCTTATGGCCGGGCCAGGCGTTTATCTGCTGCGCGCTCGCGTATCTGCCAGATACTCAGGCAAACAAACAAACACACACACACACACACACACACACACACGCAGGCACAACAAAACACAGATACACGCGACGCAACACGCTGAGGCAGCTTCAAACACAGTTGGAGTTGCAGCTGCTGCCAACAAGTTCGATGCAACCAGTTTGATTGTGGCTTAGCAACATGTTGCTCGGCAACATAAGCGAGCATGTTGCGCGCCATGTTGTTCAGCAGCTGTGTTGCCAATTGTTTGATTTGGTATAATTTGGGGAAAAAAGCATAAAAAAATTATTTAAAAAATTTTTGCAAAATATAGAAAATAAAACAGAAAATTAGCTACGTTTTATGTGCTTTAAATTAAAGCTGTGATGCGCAAATATCGTTCAATATAATGATAACAGACCTATAATTGTTGCTTAAGTTGGCCAGAATTTTATAATTTTAAAGAAAAAGCTCATCAAAAGCTAAATTATATATAAAAAAAACCCAAAACTCCCGCCTTTTGCAGTTCTTAAATTTTTCTGTATCATACCTCAGGGAAATAAGTATATGTGCATTTACAAAAAGTGTTTGATTTTGTGTAAATCGGAATCGAAAATAAATTGTTAGTATGCAATTATATGTTATCGAGATTGGCTTTAAAGATTATTATGCCAAGTTCTTCTTTTCCCGTTATTCTTAGTACCGTTATCACAATTTTGTGTTGCGTGATTTCAATTTCATAGGAAATAAGTATATGTGCAAATTACAATTTGGGTGAGCTCGTCCGTTTTAACTTAATTAAATCTGATTCAATTTGTGATTTTTATACAAAATAAGTTAATTACAGTATATTAAAGGTTAATAATGAGATATTATGATGCTGCTTTATAAGAAATAAACAGTTTTTTTTGGTTAAATATGCCGCGTGGTAAGCGCTTATCATTTTATGATCGGTTTCGAATAAAATGATTGTATTAAGGAAGTAATACAATTATGGAAATAGTTTCTAGAGTGTCCCTGCACTATAATACCAAATAATATTTTCAAAAACCCGGATTCCGACGGCAAAATCGAGCGTAAAGTCACATCGATGGCTGGGGAAAACGAGGAATTAAATTCCTTACAGATAACAAAAACATGTTTTGCAATGAAATTGGACTTAATTTAAAGCTTAATGTATCTAGGAAGCTTGGACATAAACTTTTAGTTAGAAATTATAAGGTTTGTTATGGTTCCCGGAAGCCTATACCGGCGTATTACCACGCCACCTGAGCGCTCGTATGCCATATGCTGAAAAACATATGTTTTGGACGGAATAACTTTACAATGTGGATTATTTTGACCAGATTAGGTTTAATTTAGGTAGACCCGACGGCTCCTATAAGTATTCGAGAGATTTAAGGAAATTCCGGGACACACCCCATAAGAGGCTTCATGGTGGAGGGCCACCAATGGTTTAGGTTACTTTCTGAAATGCTGGACAGTCTCGGATTTGCTTTAATCTAACATAAACCAATTTGGAGATCTATATACAGTTATAGGACATAAGACTATAAGTTTTCCGAAACATGTTCACGGAGAAAAGTGGGTTTTTCAGCATGAAAACGCTCCCAATCCGCACTTCCCGCGCCCTTAAACCTTATTTCTTATCCAAAAATTTCCCGATTTTGAATTTTCCGGCTATAAGTCCAGACTTAAATCCACTTAAAGACCTCTGTGAAACTCTTTCCACTAGAGATTACAAAAATTGATCCCAGTTTGACGCTATTACACCGCTTTGGTAACGGAATGGGAGTAAATGACGTCATCAACTCTACTAATGTTGTAAATGTTGTTGTTGTTGTATGCCAATGTGGATATTTCGGCACAAGTAAAGCATATTAGTTATTAGAAATTAAAAAAATTAAGGAATTCCTATATTAAATATTATATAAAGAAGGTAAATGAAAAATGCACATATACTTATTTCCTATGGCGGCGACATATTAACAAATAAATTTATTATTTATTAACAACAAATTAAAGTTTTTTAATTATTTTCTGTTTTATAGTCCTAAGTACTATAATAATAAAATAAACTTTAATTGAATTGATTTAGTTTAAATAATTTTTTTCTTTAAAAATAGTGTGCACATATACTTATTTCCTTGAGGTATGCCCTTTAAAAACAGTCAGATCTGGCGGGTAAAAAGCGGCCCTGCAGCTTGCCAGACGTATTCCATATGTTCATAAACATGTTGCGCGATAATTGTTGGCTACAATGTATCTATGTATTTGTGAATGTGTGCGTGTGTGTGTGCGTGTGGGTGCTAAATTGTTCAGTTTGGAATTTCGCGCATTAACATTTGTGCAGGAAATGCCAGGCAGATAGAACCTAGCACATATTGCATTCACATGAGGTCTTTGACTCTGTGCAGCAGTTCCTCTAGGTGTTAAACAGCCAGCATAAAGGTTAGCATAACTATAAATGTGAAATTAACGCCTCAATGCAAACCAATAAACATTCAACATTCAACATTCAACATTCAACATTCAATCAACTGCATAACAAGCGACGTTGTACAAACATAAAACATAACGTTTACTTGCCCCCAGGTCTATTTATGCGCCAAGCAAATCAAGTCATCTACGTCTTGAGTCTTCTTTGCCTGAGGTTAAATCAAAATTTACCCTTTATTAATGTTGCCAAAGCAGCTTTTTTTCCGTCAAATCTATCTCTTTTTAAAGCGCATTTAATAAATAACAATAAATTTTGTTGACAGATTTTTCTTCAAATTAGCAAAGTTCATGCAAAAAAAAAATAGAAAATATATAGTAGAAAATATATAAAATAGAAAATTTATTATTTGCAGAGTAATTTTTCATTTCATTTCATACCCAGATTATCATTATCATTATCATTATCATTTACTTTTAATTTAATTCCTTAATAAAATTTAATATTTATTTTAATACGTATTTTTAATTTTTGTATGTCGACTGACAATAAATAAATAAATGAATAAATAAATTAATAAAATAAATAACATAAATAAAATAAATAAAATAAATAAAATAAATAAAATAAATAAAATAAATAAAATAAATAAAATAAATAAAACAAATAAAATAAATAAAATAAATAAATAAAATAAAATAAATAAAAATAATAAAATAAATAAAATAAATAAACTAAATAAAATAAATAAAATAAATAAAATAAATAAAATAAATAAATTAATAAATTAAATAAAAAGGTATTATATTACCAATCCGTTTAAAAGTAATAATCCTAGCTGTTTACTTACTATTTTTTGTTAAATTTTGTTAGCTTCAAATATTATTATATTTTTATTATTATAATATTTATATTTTCCCGTCAAAAACAGCTTGTTTTCTCGATAAAAAATTGGCAACACTGCGCCTTAAACTCACTCATTGTTATCTATTGTACTCTAACTATTGTAATCTCTTTTGCATAAGTCATACAGCTTCAACGCATTTTACTAATGAGCTTTTAATGCCCAGCGCTGTTGTTATCTACACAAATTAATCACATCAACAATAGAAATTCAGATAAATTCATTTAAATTCATAAAAACTCCAAATAGTTTCAAAAAACCTATGCCAAATGTTATGCAAGGTCTGAAACAAATTTTGATTAATTTTCACAAACTCCAGAGCCATTTAGCTTTTTTATTTTCTGCCATAAAACAAACTTTTGATGCCCACTAAAATTTGAGTCTAGCTGCGGGCGGTGACAGCGACAAAGCCCGAAAATAAAAGCGTAAAAAATGCTTTAAAAATTTTGGAAGATTTGACAAATGATCGGCACAAGGAAAATCGAGAACGGGTCGCTGCAGCAAAAGATAAAAAATTCAAGGGCCAAAAAAACAACTCTCGAACGTGTATCAAAAACTTTATGTAAATTTCATAACAATCCCAATTATTTATATTGCACACGAAATTTTGATACAGCTTCGGAGGAGTTCGAGTTCGAACCCACAATTAATTTATTCCATCAACACAAAAATAAAATGCGTAAAATCGTTTATGGCAAATTCGCCGCCATCAAGTTCAGTTATTCATGAGTCTAAAGAAAAGGGAAAACTCGTAAACTTTGATGAATTTTGTGGGCATTTGTCAAAGTTGTGAGACAATTTGTTGCCAGCATTTAAGGCAAAATTAATCGATTTCATAAGATTACGGAAAGAGCTGCATCCAAAGAGTCTGCAGCGTGGCAGGCAGATGCTTGACTGTAGATAGAAGAAATGGGAAGAGAAACTCCAATAACTCTTTTCTATATCATGTTACAGTTCAGCTGCTGAGAGCTTAAAAAGCGCTTAAAATAAGAAAAATGTTTCTTATTGAATGTAATAGGGTAATAGGCAGAAGGAATCGTGCAAGAGCTCGACGTCGTATTTTATTGTATTTTATATATAACTCTCGCTGGCATAACTCTCTCTGGCCCATTTCTGCATAGCCGACCTCTCAATGGCCGAACTCTTGCTGGCCTAACTCTCGTTGGCCGAACTCTGCCTGCTCGAACTCTCACTAGTCTCGTCGACCCAACTCCCGCTGGCCCAACTCTCTTGCTGGCCCAACTCTCTCTGGCCCATCTCTCCTTGGCCGACCTCTCAATGGCCGAACTCTCACTGGACGAACTCTCGCTTGTCTCGTCGACCCAACTCCCGCTGGCCCAACTCTCTCTGGCCCATCTCTTAATGGCCGACCTCTTGATGGCCTAACTCTCGTTGGCCGAACTCTGGCTGGCCGAACTCTCGCTGGCCGAACTCTCGCTGGCCGAAGTCTCACTGGTCTCGACGACAAACCTCCCGCTGGCCAAACTCTTGCTGGCCAAACACTCACTGGCCAATCTTTCGTCGTCCCAACTTGATTTATTTATTTACTTTTTACATTTTTATTGGTTTTTGTTTTTTATATTATTTGCTATCCCAAAACGGAACTTAATCATTAAAACTAACAATAAATCTACATAAGCGCATAAAACTTGGCAGTTACGCCTTGTGTTTTTATCTTAATTTTTGTCTATCAATTAAAAACTTCCCATAGTTAGCTCTACAAGCTGTGATACACTATTTTTTACAACTTCTCTCTTTCTCTCCTCTCTTTCTCTCTGTCTCCTCGTAAAGGGTTTTTGCATCATAATATTGACATCATCAAAGCCGCGCTCTGTCATGCCATGTTTAGCTGTAAACCCCTCTGGAAGACCCCCCTTCACCCTCTCAGCTGCACTATTTCCGCCATAATCTGTTGCCTGATTTACGATTTGTGCTACTTACGTGGCAATAAAAATACGAGTTAACCAACGAAAATAAATACATCAGCTGTGGGTAAAAGTTGTAGTTTTTTTTCGCTTACCTGCAACGAAAAGATAAACATAAAAAATTAAAAAAATGGTATATGGAAAGAAAATGCGTAGAAATATATATCGTCAAATGATCTAATCATGGCGCAACGTTCAGAGTTATTTATGGCAACAATTTGGAGTTGCAAATTAATGTTTGTGTTTAATTAGTCTGCGATTAGAGAGGTAGAGGTAAAAAAAAGCCTGACATAAAAATCGTAGTTTTGAATAATCACAATTTGCATATCTCAACGGGAGAATTTGAACTAGTTTCGGTGTTTTTCGTTTGCTCGATTGTCGCGCACAATTTATGCATTGTTAGACTTTTTCCTTGTTTTTTTTTTTTTGTTTTTTGTTTTTGCTTTGTTTTTTATTTTGGCCAAGTGAGCCGTGACGAGACCACGAGTAAGCGCAAACTCTAGAAGCCGAAGCGCAAACTCATTTTGCTCCGGCCAAGCCAAGAAGCTTTCACAAATGGCAAACAGACGACGACGACGACGCTGCGCTGTGAGGAAAACAGTTAAAAAAGCGACCAACAACATGGCAAGTTCATTGTGGCATGCACCGACCAAATAGAGGCAGCCACAGCTCTGCGTTCTACTGAACTGCCGCATGAACTCTGCCTCCGCTGCGTCTGTTATGAGACTTTTCCCCGGTTTGAGCAGCGTTACAGGGTTCGAAATTGGTTAGAGCTTTAGTTTTTGGCTTCTTTATAACAAGAAAGAAAATCAGTAAGGACAGAGGCAATCAGTCGGACGCAACCGACTAGAGACTTGTCTGCACTCTATATTATACATATAATTTTGAAATATATATAAAATATTATACAAAGCAGCAATGATTCTTCTTCCTTTTTTTTTTTAGCGCGCAATATTTTTTCTGCATTAACTTCCGTGTTTATTAATCTATTTCAATGAGCTTTAAGGAATAGATATACATAATAATAGAGTGTATATATTCTGAATAATAACGTTCTGAATTCAATATAACGCTAGTTATCCAGTTTTAACGATTCGGCCGTAAAGAGGGCGTATCATTTAACATTTGTAATAAACCTAATGTGCGTATGACCTGCACCTACCTTATTTCGGAAATTGGTTTACTTAGCTTCTATAGTTTCCGAGATCTACGGACAAACAGACGAACATGGCTATATCGGCTCAGCTCGTTGTCCTGATCAAGAATATATATATATAAATTGTGTGGGGTTTGTCAGTCCCCCATCTGTGTATAACCCACATTTCGCACTTGTACTAACGTAATACACCCTTTTGTATCTTATCAGAGTACAGGGTGTACGAAAACACACAACATAACGAAGTCAAACAGTTAGAATAATGGTGATTGATAAATATGGTCTATGCACGATTTTTGCCAAAGAGTTCTTTTAATTGAGGCTGGCCCAGAGATTGGAGAGTATTCAATCCAGCAGCTCCTGCTGTGCGCTGCCTGCTGTCTGCTCTAATTGATGGCAACAACAGTTCAACAATTGATGATTTTTTTTATTTTTTGTTGTTCTGGATGCTTTCTCTGCCCACACAGATGTAATAAACGTTTTGCTGGCCGGTAGTTGATTTTCCGCCTAATCTGTGCAACATTTATAGCAAATTTTTATGAGTTATGCCAGAGATTTTTTTCTAGTTCACTTTCTCGAGCTGAAGATTCTTGGACTTGGCTTTCTATTTGCTGTCAGAGACAATAACTTTAATTTTCCCCCACATATTCGCATGATAAACGGCAGAAAAGTGAATTGCCAACAGCCAACAGAGGCCGGAGTAGGAAAATGGAAAATGGAAAATAAATAAATAGATCTGCAACTTTTCTTTCTTCATTCTCTCTCGCTCGGCAGATGCGACAAATGATAAGAGCGCATGCGAATGCGTTGCAATGTCGTAAAGTTTTCCATTTCAAGCGGCAGCAATGTACAACAGTTTTCCGCATTTTCCGGCATATTGGCCAGATCTCTCGTGTGTAGTATGCTTCATGGCAGCCACAGGAGCAGAACAGTCAACAGCGATAAAACATGAACACAAAATGCCAACAGCAAGAGCAAAACAGCAGTAGGAGTGAAAACCAGTAAGGGGGGGGGCAGTTGAGTCGGCCGGAAGGCAACAGTCGGACGTAATCGACAGTAAGATCCTATACATACTTTGGGTTTTAGTAATCACTGCAAAACAACTTAAGTTATTTACTATTCGCTGCTCAACACTCTCTGGCCGATCTCTCAATGGCCGAACTCTCCTTGGACCAACTCTTGCTGGCCGAACTCTCGCTGGCTAAGCTCTCGCTACAGTCGGACGTCATCGAAAGTAAGTTACTATACATACTTTGGGCTTCATTAATAGCTGCACAGTAACTGAAGTTTTTTACTCGCTCGAAATCGCTACCCACTCTGTCAAGTCGAGCAAATTGTCCATTACATATCTTCGATGTTTCTTATCTGATCGTAATGCAATTTACCGCATCGATGGATATTCAAATAAGAATGCATTCTTTTGCCTGTAACATACGTTTCCCACTTGCACCAACTTAATAGACAATCTTACACTTTTTCAAAGTGCCGGGTCTAAAAAGTAGGAGCTCAAGCAGTTATAGATGGTGGGAGCAGAGGGAGGTGTAGGAGCTGTTGCAGAGAGAACATGAGGAGAAACAGCAGCAACAGTAGTTGTTGTAGATGTTGCAGAATTAGGAACTGAAGGAGCAGTAAAGTCGCCAGAGCAGTAGAAGCAGGAGATGAAGTTGAAGCTGTGGGAGATGAAGTAGAAGCTAAAAAACAGCTGCAGCTAAAGTTGAAGGAGCCGCAACAGCAGGAGAACCTGGCCATGCAATAAAAATAATAATCAAAACCGCAGCGTTATTGCGTGGCTGGAAAGTTATGGCCACAACCGATAGATGAAAGGCAAACTTGGTCTTGGCCAAGAACGAAGCGAACACGCAGGCGAAGCCAACTCTCTTGTAATTTGATAATGAGAATTGATCGCAACTCTCCACCGAAATTGCATAATATCTGGAGCAAAAAGTCTGCGGAATTCGCCAAGTGGAGACAGTAGACAGTAGCAAATGGCCATAAAGTGTGAAATTACATTTACCATTTTAATAGAGTACCGTTAAACGTAATTGCTTTAATCAATTGCAGTTCAAGAGTGCAAGGCAAATGTCTGTACCATTAGTTTTAAGCGTTTTAACAACATTCACGAAATACCAAAGATCAATGGCAAAGTTATGGAGAGGAGCAAATGCATTGCTTTCGACTGTTGGATCTTAAAATTCCCATTAGACCTCTGCTTAATTCTAATTGGCTAATTCAGGTAATTGCAAATTATTTTTTGTGCAATTTATTATGTAATAAAAGTGGGTACAGAGAACTTTAGAAGTCAAGTTTAGGGTTAGGCAATAAGAAACTTGGCTTGAAGCAGATAAAAAGTTGAAATGAAAAATATATAAATTGAAAATATAAAAAATATAAATAGAAAATATAAAACTTATTTAAATAAAATATATAAAAAATATTAATAAATAAAACAAAATAAAATCAATATAAAAAAGTTTAAAATAAATACAATATATAAATTATAAAAAATATTATAATAAAAATAATAATGATAAAAAAACAATACAAAAATTGAAATAAAATAAATAAAACACAAACATTACAAAATTAGAATAAAATAAAATCAAATCAAATAGATCAATAAATACATAAAATCGCATGCGATACTTATCATTCCAACTCTATTTAATGATCTTAATCTACCATTCTATCAAACACTTCTTGCCTTTCCAATAACCACTCCCATTCTACATATATCTATATATTCCCATAACTCAGACACATATTTTGTGAACTTTTGAACTTGTCGAAACTCTATTTTGCCAACGATCTCAAGAACTGCCTGAGATTGGCGTTAATCTTTGATCAGCATGGCAGAATGAGCATTTCGCACGCGAAAATTGATTTCAATCAAAGCATAATAAACAATTTTCATCGAGTTTTTCCGCACTTGAATGCCTTTTCAATTGTAATGCGAACTGACCCAGTGCTCCATAAAGCAGTTAATCCATGGGACTGGCCAATCTCCAGACAGACAGACAGACAGACAAACAACAACAACGACAACAATAAAGTGGCAAACAAAACGCCAATCTGGAACAATATGAAAATAGCAAATCACTCGACGCCTTGCGATTTGCTGCAGCTGACAATGAGTCGGGAGAAACTGCCAGAGAGAGAGAGAGAGAGACACAGACAGAGTGAGAGCTCTGTACTAAGATTGAGGAGACTGAGACAGCGACAGAGAGCGGAGCTTGGAGAGAGGGGAGCTGAGGTTGCGACAGCTGCGCCTGCGTAAGCTTCTAATGGACGCTGGCAACGCCCACAGTCACCTGGGCGATGATTTATGAGCAGCTCCTCAGAAATTGCAGTCAGGCACAGTGGAAGCAATCAGCAAAACTGCGCTTATAATTAAAAATAAATAAAAAATTGTGGGGTCTATTTAATTAAAATGAAAAATAAAGGATTCAAATTAAAATTAAGTCGTTAAAACGAAAATCAAGTTTATTATGTTAAATAAAATTTTAAATATTAAAACTACATTTATCAAACTAAAATTGAAATAACCTTGTTTTTCCCATTTCAATGATTACAGGGCATAATTATACATATTTGAAATTGAAATAAAATGTATTAAATTAAAATAGAAGGTATTTGGCAATTACAGTGAAGGCACAGTGGAATAAATTTGTTAAATTGTCCCTATAATTAAAAATCCATAAAAAATGTGGGTTCTATTTAATTACTATTAAATTCAAATAAAATGTTTAAAAAATTATTATAATATTGCTAAACATGTTTTATAGTATTGTTAAATATTTCTATTAATATTGCTTAATATTTGTATTAATTATTATCCAAACGTTATCAATTTGGCCCACTGTATGCTGCAATCAGTAAAACTTTAGTGCCTCTTGTGTCAAGTCAGGGTGTGAATTGTGGCAACGTTACCAACGAGCCAAGCTGCAACTGCAACGCCAGGCCCAGAATCTTGGCGAAATGAGCGCAAATTGCAGATCAGACGACGAGGAAACGGCGTATCCGGGCAATATCTTTCTCCCTCTCTCTCTATCTCTCCTCTCTCTTTATCTCTTCTCTCTCTCTCGGCAAAGATTAATCGCTGCGCTTTGAAGTTCAGCGTGTTGAGTGTCAAAACGGCAAAGCGAGGAACAAAGAGCCGACTTTGTTGTCGAGTGTTAATGAAGCACAGCTCTGGCAATGAGGAGCAACACCACGCTTACAGTCCCCTCTCCTTCCCTCCTCCACTCCTCTTCTTTACTTTGGCCACCCACGCATCTAGCTGCCACTCCAAAGCCAACTTCAAGTCTTGCAGCTGTGGCAACTCTGCGTGTAACGGCAGTTTCAGACGCTGCCACCCACTCGGCGGTCTCATGAAGAAGTCCCAGTCTGAACAATGCAACAATACAGGGTATCTGCCTAGCTGGCTGCCTGCGCAACTTGAACTTGCGACTTTTGGAGGCATGGGTGTTATGGGGGTTACGATCTGCAGAGTGCAGTTGTGCCAGCCTATCGATTACTTAGATGAGAGACAAGTGCATGATTAATGCATCCCAACTCGATTCGAGTGCTGAGATAACAAACGGCTGACTTCAATGGGAATATCATGATGCCATCATTACAAAAGCCAAATGTCATGATCATCCAAAACTGCAGTTACAGTGTGGGGTTAATGATACCAAGACGCGCCAAGTTATTGGCAAATATCAGTATTTGTTTAGCTAGTATAACGTAATTTCTTTAAATAAACACACGTCTGCACAAAGTTGTTACATAGTTTCAATGGTTGCAAGGCATACAAATTATTGGATATATTACAGTTTAAATTGGTAAAGCAGATGTATTTATTATTATTGGTGTTTATTTACAAATTTTATTTTCTATTTTCTATTTGCACTGCACTTGACAAAATTTTTCTGCTTTGCCACTATCATAATCTTTATTAAGACCTATAAGTCTGGGATGCTATAAGTCCCATATTTAATCCAGCTGATAAACACATGAAACTAACTTTTGATATCACCTAACTGAGGCAATTTTTAGATAAGTTCACCATTCTATTTATAGCTAATGGCGTGCAAGTATTCTGTTCATTAATTTAGCAATAGTTTCTTATGGACTATTTAAATTTATAAGTTGTTATAGTTATCTATAATTTGATTTAATTATTTTAGATTGCGTATTATTTAACATTTATTTGCACAGTTATTAAGACTGTTTACAGCTCACATCAATTTAAATGTATTTCTCTTATCATTTGTTCTATCTTTCTCTCTGTCTGATCATTAAGTTTTTGAATTCGCTCTCTATCATCACTCTTCACTTTATAGTCTATGTTCATCCTCCCTATACCCACAACCTTTTCCAACTCTCTGCGCCTTCCCTCAGTTCCTTATCGCTGCTTCGATTCTTTGTTTCTACTATCTGTTCCTACTCTTCGGTCCTACACCCTGTTTCTTATTTCTGTTCCTTCTCTCTGATTCAAGTCCCTTTACCTTCTTTACGTCCCTACGCAGTTCCTATTCTTTTACTACTCTCCGTTCCTAGAAGAAACTTCCTACTCTCTGTTAGTACTTCCTGTTCATACTCTCTGTATTTTCTCTCCGTTCCAACACTTTGCTCTTTCTCTCTGTTTCTACTTCCTGTTCCTGCTCTCAGTTGCGACTTTCTGTTTCTACTCTCTGCTCCTAAATTCTGTTCTTACATTCTGTTATGTATGGTCATGCTCTCTGTTTCCTTCTCTGTTTCTACTCTTTGTTGCTATTCTCGTTACTTACTCTCCGTCCCCACACTCTGTTCCCACTTTGCGTTCTCGTTGCTTCTCTACGCCTAAGCCACTGACCCCAGTTATGTAAACTGTCGATTACCATTAGCTCAAAGCTGGCACCACCCACAACACGCCTAACATATGCTGCCCTGTCAACTCTTGCTTGGATTTCACACCACGAGAAGCCGCACAAGACAAATGCGAAGTGAAAAACGCCTTTATTTTACTGTCATGTTTGCTTAGTGCAACTACTTTTACCACAAATCGGATTTCCTGCAACGATTTGTGGTCGTGGCGGCAACAGCAGCTGGCTCCTGCTTTGACCAAACTGAGCGGAGAGTAAAGTAGATCAACAATAGGTAAAAGTAGCAGTTTGTCTAAAAGCGGAGCAGGAAGAATCCACAAGACGGTGGGGAATCGAAGTGAGTTTTCAAATCGAATTGAAATCAAACCAAAGACAAATACCACAAATATTTCCCAAGGAAATGCAAGAGATTCTTTTTGCAGCCGTTGGCTTGTTTTTCCAAGGAAACTCAAGACAAGTTTTCCCTTATTTGTGATGTGGCCAGGTTGACAGACAACCAGTTCAACGTGCTTAGAACATCTTCGAGCGTTTTGTTAAAACAATCACGAAACAAGACAAAGCGACTAAACTTTAATAGAGAAGTGGATGAGCAACAAGTAGACGTCGCAGCAGCTGACTTTAAAGTGTTCCTGCCTATAGTTAGCAGCAGCATCATCATCATCTATCTATCGTCGGCATTGGGTGTGGAAAACTAGTTTCTCCTCTGCGTTTGATAACGTGCCAAAATTGCTAAACGCCAGCTGCAGGGCTAACTAATTGCAAAGCCGCGCCTTCAACAAGTCAATGAGGATTGAACTTCACTCGCGAGAGCAGGAGCGCAGCGCCCCCTCTCTGAGAGGGGTCGAGAGGGGCGACAGTGTAACTCATTATGGAAACATTGCATATTCATAGTCATAACGAGATGAAGCGCAGCTTGAGATTGTGAGACCCTTTACTTAAAAAATTTACAAAAGGGTATATTAGGTTAGTGCAAATGAGAAGTGTGCGTAACGCCCAAAAGGAGGCGTGGTGTATATATTATTGATCAGGTTGAC
This sequence comes from Hypselothyrea guttata, assembly GCA_035045125.1. NCBI lineage: Eukaryota > Metazoa > Arthropoda > Insecta > Diptera > Drosophilidae > Hypselothyrea > Hypselothyrea guttata. Next base: position 235,483 of record JAWNNJ010001775.1, read on the forward strand.
GAGCTGAGTCAATATAACTATGTCCGGCTGTCCGTCCTGGATCTCGCAAATTATAAGAGCTCCATTTTTGGAATGTAGGTTCTCCTATGCTGTACGCTGATAAAGTTTGTTATAGATTTTTGATATATGCTCCCTTTCCCCCCTAACCCAATGTAGCTTATGACATTCTTCATCGATGTTGTGAATTTTATTACGATTGTATCAAAAACAGCAAAGATATGCAACAGACGAATTGCTTGACTGTGTTATTTATTGAAACAGGGTCTTCTACTACCGATTACGTGCGACTGTAACATTCCGACTGATCTGCCCAGTCATTACTGGTCATTGTTGTTATTACTTGTAGATTTAATTTGCCAAGGCATGTTCACACGTCGTGCTGCAGCTGACCCACTAGAGCATAGATACTATTCCGGCTAACTGCTTATTTGCCTGGTTATTTTAATTAACCCAAAACATGAAAAAGCACAACGGACGGGGCGGAGGCAAGGGGCGTCTTTTGGAGAGAGGGGGAGAAGGGGGCAAAAGCCAAGTGCCAGCTGAGCATAAATCAGTGGGCAACAGTGTAACTGCAAAGCAGGCTAATGAATGTATCTGATAGATACATCTGCATGTGGCAGACAGACGACAGCGCCACAGCGACAAATAGACTTATAAAGCAGCTAGCCAAAAAGCCAAAGAGGCAATAAAAAGCGTTAACAAGCAAAACAACCAAACAGCCAAGCAGCAAACTAACAACAACAATTGCCAACGTCAGACAATAAAATACACTTAGTCTAGGAAAATGTTTGCAGCTGAAATAAATGATAGAGCGAAGGAGGGGGAGAGAGGAGAGGGGAAACTGCAGAGACTGGTATTTAGTCAGAGCGCTTAAATTGTTGTTAACAATTCTGGGATCCGACAAAGCACATAAATTTCTTTTGTGCCAACATTTTGCAGATAACGCTACAAAGATACAACACGAGACAAGGCAAGGCGAGACGAGACAAGACTAACCAAGAGCAACTAGAGAAAGAGCGAGCGGAGGAGAGTCGAATCGGAGAAATGAAAGAAGCTCCGCAAGAAGTCTGCTAATTTGGGTCAGGCTTTTGACTCATACAATGTCAATTTACATTGGTTTCGCATTAAACACACTGAGATTATTTAGAGAAAAGTTTAGGCATTACTAAAATAGAATATTTTATTATTTAAAATAAGTCAAAAGGGACCAGATCAGTTTTCCGAAAGCCTACAGTCGAACGTAACCGACAGCAGGAGGTACGGCGAGGTATTAAAATCGGAAACAATATAGGAGAGCCTTCCTCTAACATATCTGTATTTCATATTACTCTCTTTATTAAAATATATTAGTGAATTTTTTAAATCCAATAAGGAAGGCTACAGTCGAATTTAGTAATTTTTGAATGTCGCATTCGCTATCTCTATATCTTTGCTAATTTACGCATGCTCTCGTATCTCTATCGGTATTTCTTCCCCACTCTCTACCTGCTTTTCTGCTTCCTTTTCTCTGTTTATTCCCCTATCTCTAACTGTATCTGATTTTCTATCGCTGCTGCCAACTCTTTCTCCATATCTGCATCTTCATCTTTCGCTCTTACTCTCTATCTCAACATATTTCCTTGATCAACGCTTGCTTCTGATCTTCACACATTTTATTCCAACCCATCGTCTCTCCTTTAACCTCGCTTCCTGCAACTTTTCTCTCAGTGCACTCGACGCTTTGAAGTGTTGCATTAATCAATTTCAATCAGAGTTGTCTTCGGTTCTATTCGCTGCGCATGCAATTCTCAACAGTTTATGCCAAATGCTGTTTTTCTTTTCCATTTTCCGTAGCTGCCACTTGCCACTTGCCACTTGCCACATGCCGCATGCCACAAGTTTATGGACTAACGCGAAACTGTGGCATCTTTTCGGTTAATCTATCACATGCATGTGCAAACTGCATTCATCTATAGACTATTGGCAGCCACTGTTGTTGTGGCCGGAACGCAATTGCATTTGCTTTTTATCATTTTACGCTCGAATGCAATAAGCAGAAGCAGCAGCAATAACAAAAAAGAAGCTAAACATAAAAACCAACCGCACTAACAAAACATTTGCTATTCAAAAAGAAATAAAATCAAACTACAAAAAAATCTGTGCTAGATTTTTTGTTACCTTTAGTATGCAGCAGCAGCAGCAGTCATAAAAGTGGAGCATATAGGGTATGCACAGGCTATGATGAACTAGGGTATTAAATGGAAATATATTTTGGATGGTAAAGAATAGACAAGGATAGGATAGGATAGCCTTTCATAGAATAGATTGGGTTAAGATAGACTTGGATAGGATACGATAAAATAGAATTGCACGTAATGATATAGGAGAGAATATTGTGGAATAGGATGGGTTAGGATAGGATAGAAGCAAACAGTGCCAAATGGGATAGAATTTGACAGAATAAAATAGGTTAGAATGAAGTGAAATAGGATGGGATAGAATAGAGTGATATGGGATGAGAAAGGATAGTATATATCAGTACAGGATAGAGTAAAGTAGAATAGGATAGGATAGAATGAAAGGATAGTATGAATAGAATGAGATGGGATAGAAATCTACCTACAATCTATTTATAAATTAGTCTATATTTCTATTATATCCTATTGCTTATAGAAATTCCTGTCCACATTATCTTAATCAACTAGCGGTTACAGAGTATCTCTCCGCTCGTCATTCTATGCCTAGTACACTCTTTATTATTGCATTGCGTGTTATTTTCGACTGTATGAAAACTTTAATGGTGTACGAAATGCATTCGCATCTGCATATTACACTAGTGTTTGCCATGCTTTTTGTGTAGATGATTTCATTTGAAAGCATGCAACAAGTGCAGTTTCTGTTGCAACAAGGCAGGAATTTGACAACCGTTGAAGCCGCAATCTAGGTGAGATCGTGAGACACTAATCGACGTCCTTCACCTCTCGACCCAAACTAGGTTTTACTTAAACGTCTTCTCACTTTTTCATAAAACTCTCTTTTTATTCAGTTCAATCACAGGCAGAAACATGATTCAAGCAGCACTTTAACCATGATAGTAATGGTTGTAGGGAGAATAGGTCTTAACAACGGGAACATGATGAACGGGAACATGGTGAACTGGTACATGATGAACTGGTACTGGTACATGATGAACTGGCACATGAACCGGAACATGATGAACTGGAACATGAACTGGCACCACAGTTTTCACCACTGGTACAGGCACCACTGTCTTCACCACTGGTACTGGCACCACAGTCTTAACCACCGGGACTACCGGCACGTGGTTGACACCCACCAGGACATGACGTTGCTCCACAAATCCAGGAGCAGCTGCAGCCAAGGCAAACAGCGCAAAGAAGGCAATCAACTATAGCAGGAGTGTTAGTTAATAGATATCCTGTAAATCCACTTGATAACTTGCACTACTTACAAAGCGTGACATCTTGTTTAAAGTGGTTTATTAGCGGTATTTGCTTCTTGTGGCAAAGTCAGCGTTGAACTGTTGATAATCTTGCAAAACATCAGTTCTAATATATAGCCAAAAAATGGTCAAAATAATCGGAAATTGCACAAACAAAACGGCTGAACTTGAGACGATCTCTTTTAGGCCGTAAGGCCAGCAGATGCAGAAACATTTAGAGCCAAAAACTGTGATGTTTAAATAGCCAAAAAGCTCTATTATATCCAGATGAAAAGGTGTTAAGTTGATAAATATCCACAAAGATAATTATATACATTTCAATAGACATCTGTCTAAAATTGACACGCGTTTGTGAACTACTGTTTAGCATAAAAGATAAATGACCGACAGTTAAAGCTCAGCCAATTATGATTTAAGCCTGAATGAAGGCCAATACAGTAGTTAAAGCGTTTAATGACAAATATGACAGAATAACAAAAGAGCTAACAAATATTATCATGACAGAAAGACTAAGCGATGGTGAGGGGTTAAGTTTGCTAATAAATACTTTGCAATTTATAAATATAAATAAATTTAAATACTTATGCCATATTCATAAAGTATCTGATAAAAATCAAGGCGTCATTAGCAATTTGATTAAAGCTATAGACATAACTATATATATATATACAAAATAATATATATATGTACTTCCTGCTATTGAGTTAACACTTTTATCATTACAATCAATTAAAAGGGAATTTATTACCAACATTAATAGTACTCGTATTACAAGGATTGTATAAATTTAACATCGACTGTATAATAGAAAGGCAACGTTGCCTTTCCTTATGTGGGTATTATAAATCTGCAACGTGAATGAACTACTGTAATTATGAGGTCTATTAATTCTGATTGATCATTGCAGACTTAAAATATATCTAAAATTTGGATATTAAATTTTATCTTTTATTAACATAAAATAAATCTGAAACCCTTAAGCAAAATAATATTTCAAGGATTTCAGTTAGAGTTATTAATCAAAGCTTCGACTCTGATTTGAAATGCATATTTATAGAAAGTAAAAACTGAAGATATGCGTGCATCAAACAAGCAAAAGTGAAAAATTTTACCATCTGTAAAGTCGTAAATTGTGTTTGAAAATACCCTAGCTTTTGTTGTACATGAAAATTTCAATACGTAAATATTTTTGTGGGTCAGTAGCAAAGAGTTTTCCCCCTAGACACTTTCCATGTCCGTCTGTCTTTGTGTCTGCTTTAAAGTGCCGTGGCATTTATCAAGTTTATCCACATTTATAACCCTAGACACACAGACTCATCAGCAACCGTAGAAGCAACTGCCGCATTAGCTCCCACCAAATGCAATTTGCAGTCATCATTCCTCAGGTGTTTATCAGTTTATGGGCCATTTCATAAATTTCATTTTCCAGCGAGTCAGCGAATAATGCACATAAAGCGGTTAACAAGGTGGCGAAAATGAAAATATATATACACGACAAGTATATGGTGTTCATTAATCAGCTCATAAAACGTACTTCTCCCCCTTCATTCCCTCCTTTCTCCCTATCCTCTCTAAGCAATTGGCGCTCATCCTCGTCCAATTAAATGGCGACAATTGCAGCAGCTGCCTTTCCCTTTTCCTCATTGTCCAGCTGCTAATGATGGCAGCTAAACTAAAATCCCCAACGCAGGGTTGCTCAGACTAAACAGACAACACAAGCGGAGTGCGGGAGGAGAAATCGAAATCGAAAACGACACCGATAACAAAATAAATTGCGCTGGAAAGTGAGTTTTTATGAGCAGTTAGGCTTTGCTTTGACTCAACTCGGCCTATTAATACCCTGTATAAATGTGCATGTGGGCATTTTAGCTGATGTATAAAACAATTTATTTTTATTCATATAAAAACGAAAGTTTTTTATCATGTGCAACTGCAGGTTGTATTTTATATAGGGTAACCAACACTTTATACGAATATAAAACGAAGCCGTTATTAAATTTTATTGCTTGTTATTTATTGCCCACTTTTTCTTTAATTTTGCCACATTTTATTAACTACGATTTAGTTGTATTATTTTTGCGCTTTTAACTTCCTATTTCCAAGCTGATTAAATTTATTTTGTATAAATCGCTGCTGAAGGCCTGCAGATCGCTACTCTCGCCTACTCTCGCTGTATAGCTCTTGCTTGTTCAATTCTCGCTGGCCGAACTCTCGTTAGCCGAACTCTCTCTGATCGAACTCCTGTTGCCGGAATTCTCGCTAGCAGATCAGTTGCTGGCCCTCCTCTCGCTGGCTGGCCTCTCGCTGATCGGCCTCTCGTTGATCGCCTTCTCGCTGATCGGCCTCTCGCTGACCGGCATCTCACTGGCTGGCCTCTCGCTGACCGGCATCTCACTGGCCCCCCTCTCGCTGAACGGCCTCTCGCTGGCTGGCCTCTTGCTGATCGGCCTCTCGCTGACCGCCCCCTCGCTGACCGGCCTCTCGCTAACCGGCCTCTCGCTCTCGTTGGTCGCCTTCTCGCTGGCCGAACTGTTGCTGCCTAGATCTAACTGCTTAGCTCTAGCTGCCTAGCTCTTGATTGCTTATCCAATTCTCGTTGTGCGAACTCTCGCTGGTCGCACGCTCGTTTCCTGAACTCTCGATGGTCGAACTCTCCCTTGCTCTAACTCTAGCTGTCTAGTTCTAGCATATCTGTATAATCCATTTCCTGTAGCCCATCTACGCTGCTGAATAATAAGCTGTCTAGAGTGCACTCGACTGTTGCCTGCCCGACTCTGTTTGTATTTTTTTTGGCTTAAATTGTAAATTTTATTTGGCCGCTGACGAAATCGGGCGATAGCGTATGAACGTACGCTTCGGGACAGACAAACCCCATCAGTTTTGAGTGGAGTTTTTGTTTTTTTTGAGGTTTGGTCGGGTTTTGGCTTTTGTTGTCTGTGGTAATGACTTCATTTTGCGGCTCATGTTGTCGTCATCGTGTCATTTTTGTTGGTGTTATTATTGTTATTGTATTCGAAACTCTCAAGTTTGACGCTTACAATATTTTTTGAAAAATGGCTCATGGAAATGGACTTTAGCTTTGATAAATTGTTATTATTACAATATATTAGGGGGTGTGTTGGCAATGTACGTTTTGTTTTCGTTGCACTCTCTTCTTTCCCCCCCTCTAACTGTTTCGTTTTGTTAATTAACAACTTTAATTGTTAATTTATAATAGCAATAATAGCAGCAGATGATTAACAATGCTGAAAAGTGAAACTCTCTTTGAAATTGGATATCAACAAGTTGCCGCTTCTGCTCCTCCCGTTCCCCTCTCTCTCTCTAACATTTCTCCTGTTGAGATTCGATTCTGCCGGTTTTTTTTTATTTTTTATTTTTTGGGGCGTGTTGCAAAACAATGTCAAGTTTTTAGAGACGACGAGGCAGCAAGGAGAAAGGTTTTTATTAGTTTTACTTTTGATTGCCAAGAGATTTGCAGCTTTTAAGTTTAAATTGTTGCATTTTTTCTCAATCAGTTAGAAGCGCAATTATGATCAATTTGTGGGATAAAAAGTCGAATAATTGATTGAAAAATATGAAAAAAAAAAATCAGTAAGAAGGGAGTAGATCAGTCGGATGTATTATTGAATACAAATAATAAATGCTAAGAGTCTACGACACTTGAAAGTTTTATTTGATTTTGATTTCCCTTAAATAATATGCACATTTAAATGGAAAGTATATTTTCAGCTTCATTTGACTGCGAAAGTGCATCAAATCTGGCCTCAAAACGATTTTTATGGCTAATTCGGCAATGTTTTATTGGTCAGCTGTGGGCCATATGGCCAAAAGGCTGGAAAACCACCGCAACCACTGGGCAAGCACTCTGGTGACTTATTGGGCGAAAGGTTCAAGCAATTGTTATGCAAATGCGAGCAGAGATTGCCAACTTCATGGAGGACATCGACAACAACAACAACAACTATAGTAACTATAACAACAATAACAACAACAATGGCTAGTGGGTAGAATTGACTAACTGGCCAAAGTGACCAGATCCAAATCGAAATGTCGGCAAACTTAAGTTATGGCCGCACATAAAGCCAACGAGATATGTAATGGCCAAACTAGCGACAAAACTTGCATTTGTTGCCGCATTTCCTGGGCGCCCAAAACCGTAGCCCGCATAATCAATTGTCATTGGCTGTTGCCGTTCCATTCCACCCGCAGTTCGGCAGTTCGGCCACCTTCACTTTTATTTTGGCAGTCGGTAATAAGCACGCTTCGCTATACCCTGCACACCCAGCAGAGCGCATACTCGCCCGCAGTTCAATTAAAATAAACCAATTTATTCGACATTGAATTGAAAAATCAGTTCTAGGGCATGCCATTCATCTTCTAGCTCACGCACACTAATTATAATTAATAATAGCCAAAATCATAATTATAAAACCCTAAACAAATGAATACAATTGATGCTCTTTTGATATGCTTACATATTGAACAGCTTGCGAGTGTTTGATCAGCGAGAGTTCGGCTAACGAGAGTTTAACCAACGAGAGTTCGGCCAGCGAGAGTAAAACTAGCAAGAATTTTGCCAGCGAGTGTTCGGTCAGCGAGAGTTCGCCCAGCGAGAGTTTGGAATTGGGCTAGCAAGAGTTGGGTCAGCAATAGTTGGGCCAACGAGAGTTCATTTAACGAGAGTTCGTCCAGCAAGAGTTCCACCAAAAAGTATTCGGCCAGCAAGAATTGCGCTCACGAGAGTTCATTGAAAAAGAGTTCGCCTAGCAAGAGTTCGCCCAGCAAGAGTTCGACCAAAGAGAGTTCGTCCAGCGAGAGTTGGGTCAGTGAGAATTGAACCAGCAAGACTTGGGCCAGACGGAGTTGGGCCAACGAGAGTTCATTCAACTAGAGTTCGTCCAGCAAGAGTTCGACAAAAAAGAGATCTCCCAGCGAGAGTTGGGCCTGTGAGAATTTGGCCAGCTAGAGTTCGCTCAGCGAGAGTTGGACCAGTAAGAATTGGACCAGCAAGAATTGGGCCAGCCGAGAGTTTATAGCGAAAGTTCGCCCAGCAAGAGTTGGACCAACGAGTATTAGTTTTTTATATATTTATAAGTTGTTTCATTTTTCGTTTTTTGATTATTCTATGTGTAGTTCTATTTAAATTTTAATATTATTTTGTGTTTATTTATTTGGCTGACTTTCAATGAAATAGAAAAAAATCTAAAATAAATTTTAATTTCCAACTGTTAATTTCCCCGTCTGTTGTCCGAAATAGAGACATTCTCTTCTGCTGAGCTTGTTGCACGCTCTGTCAGAACCTCTGTCAAAACCTCGCGTGGCAGAGATTTCAATTATTATTTGGAAAACTGCAGCTTGTCATTTACCCAGGGGGACAACACTGGACACGCAGTTGCAGCTGCGACACCAAAAGCGGAGTGAAGTGGGAGAGAAGAGTGGTTGCCACCTATCCTTGCTGCATATTTGTGGCAGTCGGCCTGCGGAGACTGACAAATTTGGTGGCCTTTCGTTTTGCAGACGAAATAATGGCATACAACCTACATTGACAACGCAACGAGGGAGTATTGCAGCTGCAACAGCAGCAACTGTTGCTGTTGCAAGGCATCATCCGCAGCAACAGCAGCAGCAGCAACAATCGACAGCTAACAAACGCCTAACAAACTTATTGAAAACCAGTAAGGATAAAGCAGATAAGTCCTCTGAAAGGCTAAGTAGGATGTAACCGACAACATTTAGTGTTTTAATAATCTAGCAAATTGAATGTTGCATATCTTCGCTGTTTCTTGTCCGATAGTAATGTAATTTACAGCTTTAATAGAAAATGCCATACTCTAAGTACACGCCAAATAGACAAATTGTGGGTGCTATGGTTTTTTTTTTTGCAATTAGCGGGATATGACGGGTATACAAAATCTAAAACGAACTTGATCTGCTTGCAACATAGGAAAACCTACATACCAAAGATGGCAACTCTAGCTCTTATGATTTACGAGATCTACTTGTTCATACGTTCGGATGCACAGATATATATATTTCGACTCAACCCTGAACAATAATATATATACTTTATGGGCTCTGCCACGCCTCTTTCTGCTATACACCAACTTAACAGACCCTTTTGTGCTTTTTTCAAGTACAGACACTAGATATGTTTAACCATTTTTGGGCAATTGACATTTCGACTGCTGTTTATGTTAGTCTTTATCCCCTCCCCCTGCCCACCCTGCACCCCACCCACTTTTGCCACTGTTCGCTGTGGCGTTTCCAATACCCTGCAACACTCCAATCGACTACGTGACAAAACAATTGTCGTGAATCAGTGGGCCAAAACGGAGGCGCAACGCCAGACAGCAAGGTGATTGCACTTTTTCGCTGCTCTTTGTTATTGTTTCTGCTATTTGCAACTCGTAGTTTTTTGCTATTTACTTTCATTGCAAATGGCAAATAGCCCCCAGCTGGCAAATGCTACAATTAATACCAAGTACGCAGTGGAAGGGGAGTTTGGGCCAAGTTATGATCATGTCTTTAGTGCGGGCAATTGATTTAACTAATTAAATTGAATGAATAATTCAAATAGACATAAAACTACAATAAGACTATTGGAATATTTAATTAAAAAATAAAAAAAATCAAATAAAACATTGCTACCAATATTAGAAAGCAGACGAGCCGGGAATATAAATAAGTTTAGCATTAATTAATTTTATTTAAATGAATTTTTTATTTATTTAATTATTATCTACGCTTTATTTGTATATTAAGTACAAAATTCAATTTAATAATTCAAATAAATGGAAACCAAAATATAATTTATATTATTTAATTAAATTCGTTTTTACTAAATATATTCTTTTACTTTATTTGTACATTAAATACAAATTTAAATTTAAGAATTGAAATAAATTGAATTTAAGCGATAATTAATTGTATTTAATTGAATTCTTTATTGATTGATAAATTATTTATAATTTATTTGTAAATTAAGTACAAAATTAAATTGAATAATTGAAATAAATTAAATCTAAAAGATAATTAATTTAATTTAATTTAATTTATTTATTAATTCATATATTATTTATATTTTATTTGTATATTAACTACAACATTAAATTGAAGAATTTAATTAATTTGAAAGTAAAAGATAATAGATAATTGTGCCCAAGATCAAATATTAATTGAATAATTGGAACAAATTAAAACTAAAAGATTATTAATTTGATTTAATTTAAAATTTTATTTATTCATATATTATTTACGCTTTATTAAGTATAACATTAAATTTATGAATTCAAATAAATTGATATTAAGCGATAATTAATTTTATTTAATTGAATTATTTTTTAATAGCTATATTATTTATAATTTATTTGTATATTAAGTACAAAATTAAATTGAATAATTTAAATAAATTGAAACTAAAAGATATTTAATTAAATTTAATTTAATTAAATTAATTTATTAATAAATATATTATTTGTATATTAACTACAATATTAAATCTAGGAATTTAATTAATTTTAAAGTAAAATATAATAAATAATTGTGCATAAGATAAAAAAATAATTAAATAATTGAAATAAATTGAAACTAAAAGATAATTAATTTGATTTAATTTAATTTTTTAATTATTCATATATTATTAAATTTTATTTGTATGTTAAATACAAAATTTAATTTACTAATTGCATTTTGAATGTAAATGATGGTAGAAAAATGTGAACTTTCGTTAAATAGTTTTATTTGTAATATTTTTTTTTACCATTTTAAAGCTGTGGAGTGACAGTAAAACTAATGCATATTGTCTTTGAACTTAAGAAGTTATATGAGTGAAATTTGTGGCAGCAATTATGCAACTGCCACGGCTCGCTTTTGGCCATTATCTGCAGTGGCTTGTCTCAGAGCTGTCATGGTCATGTTCAATCAGGCAATGCAAATGCCAAATAAATGCCCAGACAAGCCCAAAGGCTAAGCAGCTCTTCCGTTTTAGATTCGACTCTCGACTCTCACTAACCCCCCTCTAAACTCCCTCCCCCCTCTCAGCGGTTTACATACATAGTTTTTCGCATTGCATAATAATGGCAAAAGCCCAGAGCCAAAGCCACGCAACAACATATTGTTCGGCCAGATAATAATCCCCCTCAACACATTAAACAAATCTTTGGGCAACATTTGCAGACTCCTCGAAGGTGTTGCAACTAACGGCTTGTTGAGCATCGTCCAGTCTCCCCACTCCCCGCTCCCCCTCTCTTTTGGCCCTCTCTCTCTTAGTCAGCTGCAAGGTTGAAGTTTATCAATAGACAACAAGTAATCGTAACAACAACAGCCACAATGGCAACAATGGCAATTGCTGCCCCGCTTTTCTGTTTCTTGTGGCTGCAACACTTTTGATTTTCTTACAAGCAATTTTCACTTTCAGCACAATAAATTTTATTTTCGTAATTCAAATGCATCTAAAAACAAGGGAACTTTGTTTCCTCCGCCCAACGGATCCCGTACTTGAACTGTTCCCCCTCCTATAAATAATGTTTTTATAGACTGTACCTATTAAATGGTTAAAAGCGGGGTTAATAAATTTGTAAAAAAAAAAATTTATATCTATTTGCTATTCAGAATTTATACTCTCCACCACCATAGTTATCTATGCTGAAAAGCGTGCTTAAATCGCTTGATAAACACAGAAGATATTCAACAAACAATATTTCAGACTCTTCAAAAACCTTGCTATATCCAAAAACTGAGATGAAGCATTGCTGCTGCGCCTATTATGATATTTAATAATTATCTTTAAATAAAATGTAATCTATAGAATTATTCTATATTCTACAGTCGTTTGCGTCCGACTGAAAGTAAGAAGATGCATTGCTGCTGCGCTTAGTTGATAGTTAATAAATATTTTGAAATAAATTTGATACATAGAGCATAAGTAAGACTGCAAGTAAGAAGATGCATTGCTGCTGCGTTTAGAATGATAATTAATTAATATCTTTAAAATAAATTTGATATATAGAGCATAAGTAAGACTGCAAGTAAGAAGATGCATTGCTGCTGCGCTTAGAATGATAATTAATAAATATCTGTAAATTAAATCTAATATATAGAGTGCAGGGTATTCTACAGTCGTTTGCGTCCGACTGAAAGTAAGAAGATGCATTGCTGTGGCGCCTAATAATATTATAATAATAATATTATAATATTAATAAATATTATTAAATTAAATTTGATATATAGAGCGCAAGTAAGATGCATTGCTGCTGCTTTGAATATCTTTAAATCTAATATATAGAGTGCAAAGTATGCTACAGTCGTTTGCCTCCGACTGATCCGCTGCGTGCGTACTATTTATTTCGGTTATGTTCGTCGTGTTATACAATCTATCCGAGGCTTTTCAATGGGCGGCAACAACAGCAAGTGGCTGCAGTTTTCTTTTCGCTTTGCTGTTGTTGTTTTTTCGCCTCATGTGGCACGCACTGGCGGCAGACGAAACGCCAGAAAACGAAAACGAAATCAAAAAAGAAAAACGAAAAATGAAATACGAAAAATAAAGTCAAAGTCATGGCAAATGAAAAGCAAAATGAAATGCGTGTAATTTTTCACAGTGTTCAGTTCGTTACACTTTTACCAGTGTGATTAGTATCTATCGGGAGTCGGGAGTCTGGCTGGCTTGTTATCATCGTTACGTATCTCTGAAGGTTTTTCATTTCTTTATTTCTTTATGCTTTGAAAGTTTGAAGTAATGTTAACCAATAACGGAAATAGCTACCGTCATAAATCGCTGGCAACAAACGCCAGCTGAGCAACAGCAATTTGTTTAGCAACATTTGTGGCAATGTTAATAAATACATTTATTATTTAAAATTGTTAATATTAATTTGCATACATTTATCACATTTATTTGTTATATTTATTTGGTATTTTTATTCATTTATATTTATTTTTTATATTTATTTATTATATTTTTTTAATATTTATTGATTATATTTATTTATTTCTATATTTTATAAGATGATCTCTACAGTCGGGTACGTCTGACTTATCGACTACGTTCTTATTGGAATTTATTTATTATATTATTTATTTTTATTTTTATTAACATTTTTATTTCACATTTATTTTATTCATTAGTATTTCTATATTTTTTTATTTATTATTTTATAATTATTTATTACGATTTAAATTTATTTTTATTATATTTATTTATATTTACTATTAGTTGTATTTGTAATTAGTTGTTTATATTTCATTTATTATATATTTTTAAATTTATACATATTTTTTTTTATTTCTTTGTTTTTATTTATTTCTATTTATTTTTAATTTTTTCTTTGCTCATTTTTCAGCTGTTCCCATGCATGTTGCTGTTGTTCTCACGCATGTTGCTGCAACATTTATCCCTTCAGCTTATGCTACATTTTCTTAGACTTGCTTGCCACTTACCGAGTGCGCTGCTAGATGGCGCTGCAACTCTGTATTGCAGTACAGCGTCAATTCCGAAATGGTGGGCGAATTATCCAATTTGCTCTCCATGTCGCGCAGCCAACGACGCAATTCCTTGGGATCTTCGCAATGTCCTTCCTGCCGTTGGGTTTCATCCAATATCTGAAAAACAAGGAAATATAACAAATTTTAACCAATGGTTTGTGTCTCTACTGAATATGTTAAACTTTTACAACAGCAGCTAAAAGCAGGCTATAGTATATTTTAGTTTTGTAGTTGCGCTATCGCGCGCTAGATGTCGCTTTTGGTTGTACTCACATGCAGTTGGCTGCCCATGAATTTGGACTCGCGCGAAGTTGGCTGCGCCTCCTCGATCTCAAACCGCGCCTCCTTGCAGCTATCGAGCAGGTTCGTGTCCATGATATAGTTGTAGTTTGTCTGAATGGCCGCCCAGAGGTCGTCTTTGCCCGACGAGAGCCCAGGCCCAAGGTGGCGCTGCTGTGCAAACTGGTGGAGCTGCTGTGGCTGCCCCAAGAGTAACGATGCATCTTAGTGTTGTTGCTGTTGCTGCCGCTGCTGCTGCTGTTGTTGTTGTTATTGTTGTTGGTGCTGCTGCTGCCGCCGCTCTGAGAGTTTTTCTGCGTGTATAGAGAGAGAGTGAGGAAACCATTAAACCTTGTTAATAAATAAGTAATTTAAGCTGCCAAATATGGCTAAGCTTATAAGCCAACTTTGGCCTGGCCCACAACAAGCAACAAGCAACAACAAACCGGTTCACAATGCTCCAAATTGCAAAGCGCACGCAATTAATTAATAAATATTTCGCAGACAAGCGAAAATCAAACCAAACAATGACAAATTGTAAGTTGCAGTTGCAACAATGCGGCAACAATGCCAAAATCAAACCACCAACAGTGTTGCCCATTTTCTGCTTTTGACGGGAAGCAAGCGGAAATAAAGCTAACAACAATATACAAAATAAGTCATAAAACAGCCAAGTAATTCTAAAACTTTTCTGTAAAATAAAAAAAAATTAAATAAAAAAATAAATAAAAATAAACTAAAATAAAAAAATTAATAAATTAAAATAAATTAAAAAGGAAATAAAATAAAATAAAAATTACAATAAAAAATAAAATAAATACAAAATAAAATATATAAAAAATAAAATAATTAAAAAAATAAAATAAATAAAAATAAAATACAGCTATGGCCATAGAAATAGCACACTTGAAAATTGCAACTTCGTCCGATCATAACTCGCTTGTTATACATCCGATATTAATAATTTTGGTCTTAAATAATTAGTCCAATATTCTATATCATTCACAAGATTTATTTTTACCGTTATCTTTTACCGTTTTTGAGTTTTGCTAAATTTAAGTTCGAGAGAGCTCATATGACTTGGCCACAGAAATAGCACACTTTGTAATTGAGTAAGCTAATTCCAATTTTCGTGGCCTTTTCGCTTAAATATTAGTTAATTTATTTAAGTGTATTATAAAATTGATCAAATAAAGCCAAAATGGGTAGTAAAGGGCGTTGCCCGGTTGAGAAAAAGAGGTTTAAGTAAAATTTGAAACAAATACAAGAAAAATCGTGCAAAAATGGCCCTTATACTGAAATTTTCTTAAAATTTGGTATCCAACTAACTTAATTTAGTTATAGCAACTAATATTTATTCATCTAAGAATATAAAACAACAGCCAAAGCAAAAAAAACCGGACTTCAAAATTGATAGTCCAATAGCACGTATGAGCAACGCTGATCCTTTTGCCCCGTTTCGAAGGATAACGCAGGAATTTTAACAAAAATGTATTTCTAATATAACCAGAATACCTGTACCAACAAGCCCCAATAAAGTTTTGGTCAATAGAAAAATAAGCCTAAGATTGCGAGACCTGGCAAAACAAAACGTTGCACTAAGCAGGTGCGTTGCACAAAAATACATGGAATATCACCGCAAAATTCTTCTCTGCACAATGTTTTGTTTTGTCAGGTCTCGCAATCTTAGGCTTATTTTTCTATTGACCAAAACTTTATTGGGGCTTGTTGGTACAGGTATTCTGGTTATATTAGAAACACATTTTTGTTAAAATTCCTGCGTTATCCTTCGAAACGGGGCAAAAGGATGATCAGCGTTGCTCATACGTGCTATTGGATTATCGATTTTGAAGTCCGTTTTTTTTGCTTTGACTGTTGTTTTATATTCTTAGATGACTAAATATTAGTTGCTGTTAGTAAATTAAGTTAATTGCATACCAAATTCTTGGAAATTTTGACTAAAATAACAAATTTGGCACGATTTTCCCAGTATTTGTTTATATCCTACATAAGGCTCTTTTTCTCACCCGGGCAACGCCGTCCACTACCCATTTTGGCTTTATTTAATCAATTGTATAATATACTTAAGTAATTTAACTAATATTTAAGCAAAAAGGCCACGAAAATTGGAATTAGCTTCCTCAATTACAAAATGTGCTATTTCTGTGGCCAACCCAAATGAGCTCTCGCGAACTTAAATTAAGCAAAAATCGAAAACGGTAAAAGATAACGGTAACAATGGGTACAGGGTATAAAAATAAGATCTGTGAATAATATAGAATATTGGAATAATCATTTAAGACTAAAATTATTTATATCGGATGTAAAACAAGTAAGTTATGACCGGACAAAGTTGCCATTTGTGTAAGTGTGCTATTTCTATGGCCATAGCTGTATGTGTTGAGCGTTGGCTAGCTTTAGGTCAGATTAGTTGACAATTACAAATAAAACAAGGAACACCCAAGTTTTCTTTTGCCAATATATTTCGATAGCACATCGGCTATCATCTTCAGGGCGAATTGTTTTACACGTCTGCTCCTTTCGGCGTGGAGTAAAGATCATTACTCCACGCCGAAAGGAGCAGACGTGTAAAACAATTCGCCCTGAAGATGATAGCCGATGTGCTATCGAAATATATTGGCAAAAGAAAACTTGGGTGTTCCTTGTTTTATTTGTAATTGTCAACTAATCTGACCTAAAGCTAGCCAACGCTCAACACATACAATGGAAAGGTCGCAGAGAAGTAATAATAAAAATAAAATAAATAAAAATAAAATAAATAAAAATAAAATAAATAAAAATAAAATAAATAAAAATAAAATAAATAAAAATAAAATAAATAAAATAAGATAAACAAAATAAAAGAAATTAAATAAAATAAGATAAGCAAAATAAAAGAAGAGTATAAAATAAAATATATTTTAATAAAGGAAAAGTATAAAATAAAAAAATAATTTAATACAGGAAAAGTATTAACTAAAATAGATATTTTGATAAAAGAAAAAATATAATAAAATAAATGTATAAACTGTAGAAAAATATTAAATAAAATATAAAAATTAATAAAAAAAATAAATAAATAAATTTAAAAAAATTATAGAATAAAAAATTTGTATAAAAAAAATTAATTTAAAAAAAATATATAAAAGAAAAATATATATACAAAATATATTAAATTAAAAGCGAATGCTCGCAGTTTCAAATTTTTTTTAGCAAATAATCTTCAAAAACATTCAGATTAAAGCGAGAAAAAGGCTGATTTGACAACACTGACCACAGCCAACATCAAATGGCTTATTCACAATGAGCCATTACAAGCGCAAATTGTTATCGATGAATTGTTTGAATAAGCCACGGCGCCAAGTGCAATTAATTAAAATCGAGTCGAGTTGAATCGAATCGAATCGAATCGAAGTGGGAACAGTGGGAACAGTAGCCACAGTAGCAGCTGCCAGCATTAAATTTTATGTAGTATTTAACGCTCCGCCCCAATCGAATGACTTGAATTTCTGGCGTTTGCCAATCACTCAATGAATCAATGAATGAATGAATGCCTGAATAAATGCATGAATGAATGCCTGAATGAATGCATGAATGAATGCATAAATCTGCGCAGAAATTTGCATTTCGGTTGCAATTAGCGTTACGCTACGGCCAGCTGTGCTACGATATAGAATTCCAAATCGATGCATAATTCAGTCCGAAAACCGTTAAGTGTTGCGAAATGCCGAGAAATATTGGGAAATGGAACGTGTGATTGTTTATTAGATTCATTAAATCCGATAGGTATCTAGGCATTTGAGTGGGCGGCAAATGGTTAGTGATATTTATGTACAATTCTTGCTAAAAGGCATAGAAATTCCTGATTTTAGATAGACTTTAAAAAGTAGTAAGTTTATAAAAATACTTCTAAATATATTAGATATTTATATATATCTCTCTTTGCCAATCTTACGCTTGTTATACAGAGAAATCAGATCCAGATCATATCAAGATCACTTCTGATAATTGATTTTATATGCAGAAATACCCAAAAGAATCTAATTTATCCTATTTTTAAACACGTAGTTCTCATTTAAATTAATTTTGTACGATCTTCATCTATTATTTTAGTATTTTGGGGTATTTCTGGTACTATATTTTCTCGAAATCAAAAAATTCTTGTAGTCGCAGTAATAATTTATTATATTCACTATATAATTAATATATCTTTAAATAGCTATTTAAAATTTCAAGTTCAAAAAATAAACCCAATTATTTATGCTAAAAATAAAACCAACTTTATGCTCTGCTCTAAATTTGTATTTAATTTAAAGCACGTCGTTGGCATTTAAGCAAATTGCAAGCGCTTCACGTTCCACGCTCTTGCGTTGTGACCAAGTTGAACTGCAAATGTGGCATAAAATGTTGCAAATTTGTTACCGTTAATTGGCATATGCTAATGATTGCATTTATTAACAATTTATTAAAGCAATTTCCGCTGCAACTAGTGCAAGTCAAGTGAATAAAACATATTCTAACGGCATGCATCAAAAACTGTGCTTCAACTGTTCCCACTCCCCGCTGTTCCCAACTGCAACTCGTTCACGTAACTCGCAGAGCTCGTCTGAATGGCAAATTTATGCGTAAAACATAATGGGCGTAACCGATCAGTCGAACGCACTCGACTGCAGATTACACTGTGTCCTATACTTGTATAAATGTAAATATAAACTAAAACTCAAACGAAGCAAACCCTGCAATATTGTTACCTTAATATCTTCTGGGTTTATTAGCCGATTTCAAGGGTTAGATTAATATACTTAATAATAGAGAGTGCATATTTTGAATCATGTTTCTCTATGTTCAATATTACGTTGCCTGACTATTTATTTGTTATCGATTAGTTCGTACAGCGGGCGTGGCATCCAACAATTGAAATAAATTTGATCTACGTACTGTTTATTCTAATAATAGCTGCTATAGCTTTTATAATTTTCGAGATCTCTGCATTCAAAAAGACAATATTACATTTGCTATTTAGCTTTTTTCGATTAGGGCGTAAAGCGGGCGTGGCAATCAACATTTAAAATAAACTTGATCTGCGCACTCTATATATATATCTACATTCTAAAAATGGCTGCTCTAGATCTTGTAATTTTCGAGATCCCAGCGTTATAGAGACAGACGGAAGTTGCTATATCGATTAAGCTCGACGGACTGTTCAAGAATATATATACTTTGTGGGTTCTGCCACGCCTTCTTCTATCTGTTACAAAATTTTCCCCGTTTGCATTGCAACTTTATAGACTCTTTTGTGATTTTTTTAAGTACCGGCACCACCTGCACCACTCGAAAAACCTCACCTTGAGACTGTTGTAGGGCCGCTCCAGATGCAGTTTGGCCTGCATGACGTCACGTCGCTCATCTGCTGGCAGCGAGGTCATCGATTGCGACATCTTCATATCGTTGCAGCCCTTGGCCTGCGTCGCACCACCCCCTACACCACCAGCACTCCTCCCTGCTGCACCACTGCAGTGCATGTCCAACTGCAGTTGGTTGCCACCACGTCGCTGTTTGCGCAACGAGCTGCTGCGGCTGCTGCTGGCCGATTTGGTGGTGCCGGATTTGTTGGTGGTGCGTGTGGTTGGCGTGGTTGGCACCACAAAGGCCAAAACATCCTCCAATTGTAGGGAATTATTTGTTGTGGTTGCTTTAGTTATGTTTGCTGTTATTGTGCCTGTGTTTGTTGTTGTATCGTTGGTGGTTCTGTTGTTGATGTTGGTGGTGCTGTTGTTGCTGTTGTTGCTTGTGGTGGTGGTGGTAGAGTTGCCACCATCTGTGCACTTCATGATGGCCGCTTGATCAGTCTCTTGGTTGCTTGTTGCTCTAGCTATTTCAGCTGTTTGTGGCTCTGTGGCAGCTTCCATAGTGTGAACGCTAATTGTTTTTGGTTCCGATTTCCATATGTTCATGTTAATTTAATTAATTTGCTTTCAGATCCCCCTTCCCCTCTGTGTATCGTATCGTAATTCGTTGTTGTTTAATAATATGCACAAATTTGCATGTCTGCCATTGTTGTTCGTTTCATTGCCACCGTTCCGCTTGGTAAATCTCTTACAGTTCCAGTTCCTTCTTCGCTTTTTTAGCCTTTTTATAGCCGTTGTTTTTTCGTTGTTCGTTGTTCGTTTTCCGTTCGTTTGGTTTTATGCAAAGTATCCTCTTTTGTTATTTGGATAAAATTAAAAACCTTTTATTGTTGATTTCACTGTAATCAAAAATAGAAATAAATCGTTTATTATTAAAGCTAAACCATTATGGCTAAAATTCAATTATATATTTAATGCTATTAAATATTGTTAATGATTATGCTAATGCTGCTGTCGATATACTAATTAATTTTTTATGCTCGGTGGGCTTTTAGCTTAAATTTAATCCCACGTTTAATTAGTTTCTATGAAGGCTTCTGTGATTAGTTCAGCTCATGAGTTGAGCAAGTCGAGCAGAGAATTTATGCAACTTAATTAGGCCAGGTTGGCACTTATTATTAACCCAAATAATATACTACACTTGATACTGGCATGCTAAGATTGAGGGCTATTATGCTAATTAAGCAAGTACTTAAGTAATTAATGTATAAGCTTAGCAATTAAGCTTCACATTCATTCCCATTTCTCCAACTCTAAACACTTTCAATCGCTTACTATTTATTATCAAATCTTCCCAATTATTTTCATGTTTTCCCAGCTCTTTGTACTACCAATTTCTTCTCTTTCTAATTACTCTCAAATATTTTCATTTTGTCCATATCTTCCCAGTTCTTCCTACTTCTTTTAATTCCTTCCCAACTCTTCATTTTCTGTTAGTCCCCATTTTAACGTTATCCTATACATTCATATCTCCTTTTCCAATTCTGGTCATCTCTTTACCTTCCTTCCCTTCTTCTAATTCCTTCCCAACTCTTCTCTTTCTGTTAGTTCCCATCTCATTCTTATCCCATACCTTCTTATGTCTTTCAATTTCTGCTCATCTCTTCTCAATGGTGTCTTCTTATTACAACTCTTCTAATCCAATCTTTTCACATCTCCTCTCATCGTATCTCTTCTTATTTCATCTTATCCCATCTCATGTTTCTCTTTTCTCATTTCCATTTTATCTTTTTTTCATTTCCTTTCTGACATCTCTTCTCATATCAACCCATTTCATCTCTTCCTTCTATATTGTTCTAATTTATTACATCTGATCTCCTGTAATTATTATATTTATATCCGATTTGTACCAACTTCTCTAACTATTTAATCCCATCCCATTTTCTTGCAATTTAGTCAATCCTATCCACTGTACTTTTTCCGTATTTTACGACTTCTGTAACTATTTATTTCCATCCTATTTTCTTGCAATTTATGCAATCTTATCCACTGTACTTTTGCCGTATTTTATTGCATCTGTTTTCCCTTCTTAAACTGCCTTTATCCATAACGCTCCTTCGCTTTTATTAGTCGATAAACTAATAAATTATTAACAGTTAATCGACTTTAATTAAATATTATATTTTAAACCATTTACACCAACCGCTAATTGGTAAATCCCACCGCAAGCGCTTACAACATTCAACCAATTTCAACTGCACGCTTAATGAGTATTAACCAAACTCGAATATCTTTTAATCAGCTACGAGAAAAACCAGAACTTTGCAGCGGTCTTTTTATAGTCGGAGAGCGAGCAGAGTTATATCGTAGACTGCATATGATTATATCGGGCATATCTTATATCACAGACACCCACAACAATGGCTAAAAGTGCAGCAACAGCAACTGTAAATAGCAATTAAAGCCGACTTCAACTGACAACTACATAATTACAGGGGGAAGGCCAACGACTCGAACGCATAAAAGGTGAAACGGAAAGCCAAATAAAAACAAAAACAATAAAAACAACAAAGTAAAGCCAGCAAAAAATGTATAATAATCACGAGTATTACTTAATTCCCCCCGAGAGAACTGAAGAAACCAAAAACAACAAAAAACAGCCACAAAAAACAAACATACACTTTACAATTTACAGCCCAAAATCGTTGGTCAAAAAGGGGGCGTGCAGCGTGGGCGGGGGAGTGCACCTACCAAAGCAAATAAAACAAACAAAAAACAATGAACACGATTCTAATCGCGAGCAATCAAATTTTCATACGAAATTAGTCGCAAAAAACACTTGTGGGCCATATTTGTATGCAAATTTTGGCTTGGCTCTGGCCGGCTTCACATTGGGGTAGAGCCAAAATTGGCTGCTAGCGCTCACTTAGCCAACTTATAAGATATGAAGTTGCAGTGGCAACAGCAGCAACTACCGCAGCAGCAACTGCAACAGCAACAATAGCTATTGCTTCATTGCAGCCAGAGAGACCATGTCATACCCTGTAATTAACTGCAAATACCAGACAAATAAAGTCTACTTCATTATAAACATTCTTGAAATTGCTTGGGTAATTTGCATAATCAATTGGTAATATTCTCATTTAATTTATGTAGCACCTATTATATTCAATTAATTTTACATTTTAATTTATTATATTTATTTTATTTTTGTAGTTTAATCTTGTTATTAATTTACACAATTATTTTATGAATTAATTTTCGTTTTATTTATTGTCTTGTAAAAATGTTTACTTTAATTTATTTATTTCATTTTTTTATTTCAATTCTATTTTATTTTATAGATCAATTAATTTTCTATTCTTTATTTTATTTTTTCGTTTTATTTTATTTTATTTTATGGAACAATTAATTTTCTTCTTTTTTATTTTATATTGTACATATATAAATTTATATTATTATTTATACTATTTTTCTGAGTTGGTAAAGTTTTATTTTTTTATCGTAAAATTATATTATATACAATATTTTATTTAAATTAATATTATATTATATTGAAATAATTTAATTTAATTTAATTTTTTATTTCAGTATTATTAGTTTTATTTCGTATTTATTATTTTATCAATATGCAGGTATATGAATCGAGCGAGGCGAATGAAAACTGCAAACAAGCGCACAAAAAGTGGGCGGGGCGGAAGGCGGTGGCTTGGACGCCCGAGTGCAGTTGTCGGCAGTTGTCAGGAGGGCAAGGTGATGGGGCATGCGCTGGGGGTTGCGTCCGTGTTGGGTGGGTGGGGATTGGGGGGCGTGCCACGACACACAAATCGACGCTAAAAGCAGTAAATAAACTCTATGCTTTTTTTTAGCTATTATAATTGTTTGTGGGAGCAAGCAGCAACAACAAGAAAATCTGAACTCCGAGGGCATGCTAAAGGGGATCTCCTGACTCGCAACGACTTGCACTTTTCGCTTTTCGTACACTTAGAAAAATAAATAATAAATCGTTCTACAAAATAAATGAAAAAATGCAAGTAGAAAGGGAAATAGAATTGTATATGAATTCAAACTAATTAGGACAAAACAGTCGAGCAAATTGTCTGTTGCATATCTTCTTTAAAAATACTTCTTCTTTAAAAATAATGGTCTAGAATTGATTAATTCCGTTCTTGGATCAAGCAATTTATGTGCTATTAAACTTTTGACATCGCGAATGCTTCATTTCACTACGTAAGCTCTTGATTTTTCTCTCAGTGTATGCATTCTGGCTGCAACAACGTGATTTTGGTCAAGCGAAAGCGAAACTCTAAACCCAATACACCCACACAGCGCTTAGACTCCACAATTGGCAAATGAATTGTTCATGATTGTGTGAGTGCATAATATTATTTTACGACATTGCCACGTCACTGGCCAGGAGTGGGAACAGCAGGAGGAGAAGGAGAAGAAGGAGAAGAAGGAGAAGGAGGACTAGAAACAGCCACAGACATTTCTTGGCCGTCACTTTAACGGCTAGAGAAACACTTTGGCTTAGTCACTGTCAAAACAGTTAAGACTGGCCAAAATGCTCCCTCCCCCGCACTCCTCTCCGTCCGTCCATTGAGCGTCGTTTGTCGTGCATGCAAATTGCGTTATTTGGCCGAATGTCCCACTGTAGCTGCTGTGAATGCAGTTAAGTTCAGGCCATGACTCATTAAAATATAAATAAATTATGGCGTTATTTGATAAGGCTATTATTCAATTGCATAATTAACATGCCAATGAACTCGAGGCATGGCTTGAAAATAGCTAAACTAGAAGGAAAGAGATTTTTTATTTTCCCCGCTAACAATTGCAGTTAAGCTTTAAATTAATCAAAGTGTAAACAGGTTAATTAATAAAGCCAACTGTTATTGATAAACTCAACAGAGATTTATGCAAATTTCCCTTGAGCCAAGCAGCTTAAAATTATATTTAAAGAGCTCAACAAAAGTGTTTGAACCTTTCGCCCATAAGTCAAAAAGCCATTCACAATGCCGCATGCTATGCAGGCGGTATCTTGGTATCTCTCTCCCTCTCTCTCTCTCCCTCTCTTTGTCTTTCTATCTCTCTCTTTGTGAGCAGGGGTCGTCAGTCACCTGTTGAGGTGAGAGCATAT
The DNA here is from genome assembly GCA_035045125.1 of Hypselothyrea guttata. NCBI lineage: Eukaryota > Metazoa > Arthropoda > Insecta > Diptera > Drosophilidae > Hypselothyrea > Hypselothyrea guttata. The sequence goes on from JAWNNJ010001775.1 coordinate 260,168, forward strand.
TGCATAAGACGCTGGAACTAAAACGCTTTTGAGCCGCAAACATGCGGTAATAAACGACTTAATTCCAGGAAAAGTTTGCTTTGAGCCCCAAGTTTATGCCAAACATGTTCCAGTCAAAAAGCACACGCAATTAATAAACAAAAGGCAGCTAGAGACACAGACAGAGACAGAGACACACCACATAAAAGATGACAACAAATATTTGGCCAGAGCCAAAACAAAACCACACCAAGACCACAAAACACCATGAAGTTCCTCAACAGGCAAAGCAGACATTGAAACAGAGAAAAACAGAATGGGCGGAGCAGATCAGTCGGCCGGAAGGCTACAGTCGGAGATAACCTACAGTAGGAGAGCTTGTTCTTTATGTTGCTATAATACACATACAGTCAAGTGAATTGTTTATTGCATATCTTCGCTATTTCATAGCCTATTGTAATGCAGTTGACAATATTGTTGAAGAATATAACAAAAAAAACATGTCTGTAGCTTTTAATTTGTAAGTGCGGGGGGAAAGGGAAAGAGATATAAAAAATCTAAAATAAACTTGATCAGCGTACAATATAGGAGAACCTACATGCCAAACATGGTGACTCTAGCTCTTATGGTTGCAGAGATCTAAATTCTTATATGGACAACAGACAGCAAACATTGCTATATCCAACTCAGCTCGTCCTCCTGATCAAGAATATATATACATTGTAAAGTCTGATACGCCTCTTTATCATTTTTCATTTACACTAACTTAACAGACTCTTTGTACTTTTTGAAGTACACGATGGCAAAACAGACTCGACGGTGGTGCTGGTGGTGCTGGTGGTGTTGGTGGTGTTGGTGGTGTTGGTGGTGTTGGTGGTGCTGCCGGTGGTGCGTGCTCTCATTGCCTATGCTATGCACAAACAGACATAGCTTTAAACTCATAAATCTGTCACAGACAACATTCCAGACTTCGTTTATGTTTATATTTTACACAAAACGAGTTCACAATAGAACAAGATGTCGAAAAAACCAAACAAACTTTCGTTTTCTATATAGACTATCTGCCAGATCTTTTGCCAGCGGAAGTATATAAATTATAGCGATAATGTTCTCACGCCTTATGACAACTTAAAGCAAATGCCGATTGAACTTTTGCCCATACTTTGCCCATAAGTGCAGTTTTTTATGCTTGTGTTCAGATTAGATTAGGGAGCCATTAATGGCAAGCCGTAAAGTGCTATTCATACCTATGCAGTTTTTACGAGTATCCAGTATATACACTCAGAGAAATAATGATTGAATCGTTTTACAAAATAAAAATCATAAATGCAACTTGTTTTGTTCTAGAATTAAGGTTGAAATCGAAATAGAATCACGTAGAAATTCAGTTTAATGAAGTTAACCAGTAAGGACGGGGAAAATCAGTTGGGCGGAAGGTACAGTCGGACGTAACCGATAGATGGCAAATTATTACAAGCTTGTACTTTATTCGTTTGTACTTTTTTAAAGTACAGGGTACATTTTATTGCTGTACTAATTCTACACTTAAAAAAATACATTAAAAAAAAACAGGGACTAAAAAACTATATGGACTAAAAATTAAGTGCAAAACATGATTAAATTAAGTACGAATTGTATATTATTTTAATATTAAATGTTCATGAAAATATAAAATGTGTTTCAATAGTTCTTTATTTAAGAATTGCATTTTTGGATCCATAATTTTCTGGCCTATTAAACTATTGATTATCATTTCTGAGTACGGAAACTGTAAATTTTTCTCTCAGTGCAGCAATAGCTTTTAGCTAAGTGCAAAACTTGTTTGGAGTTCAAGCTAACTGTAGGCATGAGTTTGATATTATGACTAAGCCAATATCGGACGGAACGACGACAATTTATGACAGACGACGGCATTCCAGAGATCTTACATAAATTATTATTTATCTGTTTGGCTGGTGGCAACAGAATCCACTACAGCAGCTGTATAAATTCTTCTGAGAATCGCTCGAGTCGCATTTGGCGCTGGCCAGGTTGACCAAAGTTGACCAATTGAATCACGTTAGCAGCATGCCATAAATTGTTAGCCGGTTGCAGACAACCAGCCAGACAGAAGCAGCAGCAACTGCAACTGCAACAACAGCAACACCTAATGAATTGTTAACCGCCTGGCCAGAGTCTGAACCACCAACCAACCAACACGTGAAGTGGTTGCCGTTTGCCAAATGGCCAAATGGCCAAATTGCAGGCAATGCGCCAATGACAATAACAATAAACATATTGACTTGTAAAAAGGCAACTACAACTGCAGCAATCGCCATAACCAGGCCAATCAAAAATTGTAAACCTTTGCACACAGTCGCTTTGCCTTGAGGCACCCTAGGGGGGCATGTGGCGGGTTCATACGGCATGTCAACCCCAACCGCAAAGCGACCGCAACATGTTGTGGTCCACCTAGATAAGTGAAACCGTAGAGTGCAGCAGAGGGAAGGGGCGGAGAGGCGGCAGAGCAACATTTGCCAGCTAACATGAATTGTTAATTTGTTGTGCGGAGAGAGAGAGGCATAAACGAGGGGCAGAGATTAAAGGTGAAGAAGGAAAAAGTTTCTTGATAAATACAAATAGAGAGAAAGAGAATGTGACAGACATAAATAAAGCTAGAGAAAATTTTTAGAATTAAATTAAGGTAAAACTTTAATTTAAATATTATGATTACTTTTTGCAATTTTTACAAATATGCAACTATCATTTTAAATATTTAATATTTTCTAATGAGCATCAAATGGAAATAGTTTTAAATTAATAAATGATATGTATTAGATAAATAAATTATAATTAATGTTAAAATAAATAAATTAAGTGTAACAAATATATTATAATAAATAAATACAAATAAATAAATATAAATAAATAAATATAAATAATTAAATATAAATGAATAAATAAAAATAAATAAATAAATATAAATAAATAAATATAAATAAATAAATATAAATAAATAAATATAAATAAATATAAATAAATATAAATAAATATAAATAAATATAAATAAATATAAATAAATAAATATAAATAAATAAATATAAATAAATAAATATAAATAAATAAATATAAATAAATAAATATAAATAAATAAACATAAATAAATAAATATAAATAAACCACGGGCCTCAGACACTAACCCATGGGGAAGTTAAATTAATGCGAAATTCTAGTTGCCTAACCCTTGCTCAACTTGCCCAACTCTCGCTGCCCAATGCTCGCTGACTCAATTCTCATAGGCCCAACTCTCAATGGTCTAACTCTCGCTAGCCGCACTCTTGAAGGTTCAACTTTTGTTGGCTAACTCTTGCTGGGTCAACTCTCGTCGGCTGTAATCACGCTGCCCAACTCTCGGTGGGAGAGGGAGTTGGACGCTGGCCGAACACTCGCTGGTCCGAACGCTCGCAGGTTCAACTCTCGTTGGCTAAATCTTGCTGGGTCAACTCTCGGTGGGAGCGAGAGTTGGACACTCTCAATGCCCGAGCTCTCGTTGAACAAACTTTCGCTAGCCCAATTCTCGCTGACCAAACTCTCGCTGGCCGAACACTCGCTGGTCAAACACTCACTGGCCGAACGCTCACAGGTTCAACTCTCGTTGGCTGAACTCTCGCTGGGTAACGCTTGATGGCTCAACTCTCGTCGACCGTACTCTAGCTCCCAACGAGAGTTGCAAACTCTCGATGGTCGTTAATCGAACTTTTGCTGGCCGAACTCTCTGCCTGCCTTCAATTCTACTTAATAGTTGCTCTTATCTTTATTTTATTTATTATTATTAAGTTCGAATATTTATATAAAAGCAAACATATCTAAACAAACTGAAACAATTTGCCGTGGCGTATCTAAGAAATAAGAAATACATGTGCCAAATGTCAACAGAAAATGAAAACATTGTGAATTCCTAAGCCGCAGTATCTGGCAAACAGATCCGCACACATGCCACATGCAACACAGTACCACCAAATGAGGCACCCAGAGAAACATAGAGAGGAAGAGAGGCTGGCAAAGCCAAAAGGTGGGAAGGTGGCAAATGTTATGGATACAACGACATTAAACATGCACACAAAAAACTCGAGCAAGGCGAGAAGGCAAATAGGACCCAAGACTTGGGGCAGCACTTGGGGCAGCAACACAGAAACAGTTGACAAAGCCAGACAAAAGGGGGCTTTTTATCTTATTGAGGTGGCGCAGAGCAATTAGAGAATTGCATTGCAGAAACGAAAGTTATCGAGCAGCGAGTGGACAAATGTTGAACATGCAAACGTTGCCGCCCCATAAACCAAGCACCTGCCTGTTGCAAGCTGCCAGTTGCCAGTTGCCAGTTGGTTGCAAGTTGCCAGCCTGGCCAAAAACACAAATTTGTCTACACGCTGAATACATTTTTGGGTTCCCCGTGCTTATATGATAAATGTGTCGTGTTTTTAGTGCTGCGAACAAGTTGCAATTTGTTCTGCAACCCCGTTTGTGGGGGCACAACATTACATAGTATATTTTATGCTCTATCTGCTGCCTCCCCATTGCATCTAACTCCCCAATTGGCCACGCCCGGTCGCCTGTTTCTGTCAAAAGGGAAGTCGTTTGTTGTGCACTGGCGACAGGTGGCAGAGCTGTAAATAAAACTGTGCCCTGACCAGCCAACTACGCCAAGCATAACAAGCTACCAAATTAGCGGCTGCTCTCGACATAAATTATGAAACAGATACGACAGATCTGATTAGTGCACACAGCCAGGAATGCGACTCATTTGGGGAGCTTTTCGCTCGCTCTTTGGGAACTATATTTTTGAAAGTGGCTGCCCGAACTAGAAAAAGATTTACAATAAAATGGAGTGTCGAGTGTGGTGCGAGTTCGGATGCTGACCTACTTGAATGATGATTTATCAACAGGTTAGGGTTGAGCTCTGTAATGGGTAGTGGTAATAGGACTACTAGTTTCTCATGTCTATACTCTACTGATATTGAAAACACTCGTCCAACGAGTGTTCCGTCAGCGAGTGTTTGGCCGACGAGAGTGAGCCCTCCGAGTGTTCGGTCAGCGAGTGTTTGTCCAAGGAGAGTTGGACCAGCAACAGTTGCGCAGCGATATATGGACCAACAAAAGTTGGACCAACAAGAGTTGGACCATCGAGAGTTCGGCCGACGAGAGTAAGGCCTGCGAGAGTTCGACTAGCAAGTATTTGGCCAGCGAGAGTTCGACAAACTGAACTTTGGCTATTGGGCCAACGAGAAATGGACCAAGGAGAGTTCGGCCAACGAGAGTTGGATCAACGAGAGTTTGGCTTGCGAGAGTTAGGGAAAAAGTAAAATAAATTTATTACAAAATACATTCTCACAAAGTTATTAACACTATTATTAACCAATTTTAATGGGTACAGGTTAAAATAAATAAATAAATATAATTAATAATAAACTATTTTTAATGAATTAAAAAAAGTAAACTAAAATAAACCCAAATGATTCTGTTGCCATCACAATAACAGTGAATTCTATTGAAATTTCTATACACCTATTAATCAATAATAAATTTTCTTTAATTTTCAATGAACTACTTAAATTCTGTGACCCGCATGACACCAGACTGAACTTCAATGCCCTTGCCCCATTTCCTAATAGTTATGTCAGCAGTTTCAATGTCAAGTGCATATCATTATTAGCTTATCAGCGTCATCAGCATAATCATTAAGCCATTAACCAAAAGCCATAGATACTTCAGTGTGTTTGGGAAATTGATGATTAAAAGCTAATTACAGGCTTTACAATATACTCACATAAACTTCAAGATGTGAAAAGTAACCAAATGTTGTTGTTTTTGTCGTTGTTGTTGCGGTTGTTGTTGTTGTTTTTGTTGTTGCCAAAGCCATATACATATATATCTGTGATATCTGGTGATAGGAACACTTGGACGTATGGCAGGCAGTTGCAGCAATTGCCTTTCAATTCACTTTCTGCAATAGAGAGAGAGAAAAAATGAAATGCGTGTTAAAAGCTAAAAATAGTATGCAGAAATTATATGAAAATGTGTGCAACAGATGAAAATCGAAGCGAGCGGAAAAAACAGTTTGTTTCTCTCTCTCTCTTTCTTTCTCTTCTGTCTCGCTTCACATTTTGACAAATGACAAACAAATGAAAATTGTTAACTGATTTTATTAGCACCATGGCCATGGAAATATTACATAATGCAACCAACGAAAGCGTAAAACTAAAGCATAAAGAAAAACTTTTACCTCAGAGCTGCGTCAACATTTGTTTAGCAACATTTTTATGGCAACCTTTCGCTTGCCACTCGAGTGATAAATCAACTCAGCCTCAAACTGCAGTTGCAACAAATGCAACAAGCCCAACAAACTCCAATTGCAACTCCCACTAACAAATGTAAAACATCAAAACGGGGAAAACAAAATAAAATTAAGCATAATTCGTCAGAGCTTCCCCATAAAAAGCAAACAAAACAAAGTCCAAAAAAATAGAAAAGAAAAACGAAAAGAAAAACGTCGCACGACATTTGCCTGCCGCTGAATATTTTCCTGATATACATATTCCGCTGGATTGTGGGCAGCTTAGCTTCAATGTCCATAACAATTCATTATCATTAATTATATTTGCACTGAGCATGAAAAATGCAACAAAGTCGATTAAATTGAAAACAATTTAAACGAAAATTTCAATATTTCTTTGCGCTGTTCGCCCGTTAGGCGTTCCGCTAAAAAACGCCAAAAAAAAAAAATCACAAAAAATAGAAAACAACAATTCAAACGACCCCAAAAAACATGGCAAAGTATAGAAAAAAACATGGCCAAAAAAATGCTATATAGCCTATAAAGCATCAACGAGCAGAAATCAGCAACAAATCGGCATAACAATTTATTGCCCGTATTAACCTCAGCGAACTCTCTCACTTGTCCGGGCCAGCAAAATGGCTTCGAAGGGGCCAAAGGGGCAGCGGGATGGGGAGACGCCTGCCTTGGGGGCCGCCGATCGATGCGAGTTGTGAAAATATCATTTACGGGCAATTTGTAAAATCCCCCCTCAACAAAAAATCAAAAGAATTTCGGTTAAAACCGAAGACTTTATACACTGAATTTAGTTTGCGGTTTAGAGACTTTATTGACTTTGGGTGACGTTAATAATTAATTAATTAATAAATACGATTTAAAAATTTATTTAGATAAATTCTTAATTAATTGGTAGTAAATTAAATAATTATCAAAACAATAAAACAAAATAATTACGAGTGATATGATGCATCAAAGTTTTATCTGTCTGGCAAGCAAGCCAACAACATTTATTAATATAAAACATATTAAATAATATATATCTATATATTAAATAATATAGACTATGAATATATATATGTAAATATGTAAATATAAATAATATATAAAATATTTTAAATTTAATTTGAAAACAAATTTATTATAAATATTATTAGCTATGATTTCTTTTTAAATTTATCTGCAAATTGCAAATAAAATTTGCTGTATTTTATATAAATTTCAAATTGAACTTAGTTTTTAGCTATATAATTTCTTTGAAAATAGCTATGAAAATTCCAACTTTATTCTCAAATAAACAGCGAATATTTGCCAGTGATTAATGCATAACAATGTTTATTCATTCATTAAAGACGCTGGCAAAATCAAATGCATTCATTTAGCTGAAACAACTTCGCCTAATGCAGGCAATAAAAAAAAAGCCGAAAAAACAACTGAAATCTCAGCGAAATTTGCACGAACAACGCGCTGAAAAACAAATGAACGTCGATTTACTTTGGCAACACCAAAAACAACTGCAGTTGAGCTAACCGCAATTGGGAGCCTCCTCTTTCCTCTTCCCTCGGTCGGTTCTCCCACAAGTGGCCGCACTCTCGCTTGCAGCTTTGGTCAAGTTGATGTCGGAAATGGGCACAATTGCAGGCCGTCGATCGTCAGCGGTCAAATCAGGCAATTGGCCAAAAAGCCTGGCTGCTTAGCCGGCTTGTTGGCATTACCAAGTGGCCAATTGACGACAACGTCGACATCCAACATCTTCGGGCGATAATTGGCTCCCTTTCCCAGCCACAACGGAGGGAGGCCGCCTCTCTGGCCATGCGGCGGGGGAAAGGCGAAAAGCAAATTCAATTTTAGGCTGCTTTCAGCAATAATTCTCAGCGTTAGTTTTGCCTTTTGTTATGGCTCTTTCAACAGAGATCTACCATAAGAGATTTGATTGATTCGATAAGTTTGGGCACAGTAAAACAATCGATGTTGGCGGCAAAACGCTAAAAGACTACGTAGTGTGTGGGAACAAGTGTGAAATATTGAAAATAATTTTTTATTTAATTAGTTTATTAATTATTGACAAACAGAGAGGCAGAAGTTGTAAATAGTTGGAGTGTAAACTGTTCCCAACAGCTCCAACTTAAGCTTTAAGTTGATTGAAATGATTTTAATTGTAGGTTTATCTGTTCCCAACGGCAACTAAATGAAGATTGTGTACTTTAATCATGAAGTAATTAAATAACGACTTTTACCATTAAGATTTAACTGTTCCCAGCAGTAGTAGATGTTTTACTTAAACGATCTATACCTTAAACTGTACTAAAATATAATAAAGAAATTAGTTAAACTGTTCCCAGCTGAACTTCAACGTTGTTTATCTTTAACTGTTGCCAAATGTAGTGTAAACTGTTCCCAAATGTAGTGTAAGCTTTCCCAAATGTAGTGTAAACTATTTCCCAGTATAGTTAAACTGTTCTCAAATTAATTCTATTCTGTTCCCAACGGCATGCATGAGATGTTAAACTGTTCCTAGCATTATTGTTCCCAACTCTGTTTATTCGTCTATGCCAAGCTGTTTCCAACGGTTAACTGTTCCTAATTTCGATCATATGGGGCATGAATTGAACTGCACTCAGCCATAGATAGAATGCAATTGAAAATGTTTCTGTTATTTAATAACAAAATAATTTATATACTTAGTTATATAGAAGTTGATCCAATTTAAGTGAATGAAGCTATTATCTAATAACTGCAAAGCTAAGCTAAAATTCTTTAGGCTACATGCAGTCTTTAATTTCATATTTTAAATGCACCTTTCTCTGCCTCTCGTTTTAACACCTCGGCGCAAAATTGTATAATGGCATCAACTTTCACGGCTCTCGACAATTGAAGCCCACAGTACACAGATCTCGAGTTCTGTTTGCGCATATATTCATAATGAAACTTAATCCGATCGCAGGCAGAACACGGAACCAACTTGTCGGTGTTTGGAATCAAAGCAACAATACTTTTTTGGCTGCCTGGGCACAAACAAAGCGTCAGCTTAAGCTGACAAACTGAAAGCTTAGAAGACTGCAGACCGTAGACTGTAGACTTTAGACTCAAAAGATCTCGGATAACTCGAGTGTGCTTTGAGAGCATGTCAAGTGTGATATAAGCAAAGAGTGAGAACAGTAAGAAGCTGAACCAAACTGACGCGCCCGACTGTAGGAATACCCTGTATTCCCATATTATCTATATAATTTAAAATATATAGAGACAAAGTGAGAGAGAGAGAGAGAGAAAAACAGAGAAAGAGAGAGAGAGAGAGAGAGAGAAAAACAGAGAAAGAGAGAGAGAGAGAGAGAGAAAAACAGAGAAAGAGAGAGAGAGAGAGAGAGATAAAAACAGAGAGAGAGAGCAAAAAAGAGAGAGAGAGCAAAAAAGAGAGAGAGAGAAAAACAGAGAGAGAGGGAAAAACAGAGAGAGAGAGAAAAACAGAGAGAGAGAGAGAGAGAGAGAGAGAGAGAGAAAAACAGAGAGAGAAAAACAGAGAGAGATAAACAGAGGGAGAGAAAAAAACAGAGAGAGAAAAACAGAGAGAGAGGAAAACAGAGAGAACAAGGCGAATCCTGCAATATTGTTTCTTCAATATCTTCCGTGTTTATTGATCAATTAAAAAAAGCTTTTCAGGATGGGTAGATATAATTTTCGAAATTACTTGATTGTCCTGATTAATAATATATATACCTTGTAAGATCTGGCACTCTGCTTCTACCTGTTACATACATCCTGCCAAAATTATTAACCCCGTTTTTGCTATTTCATGGTTACAGGGTATCAAGAGTGGCAGAAGTCATCGGTGGAAGTGTTTGGGCTGGTCAAGTGGCATATAGTAGTATTATAATTCATGGTTAGATTTTGTAAAAGGAAATGCCAAAATGCGCTAATGAAAGTGAAACGCGTCAAGAAGAAAAGTCCAAAGTTGTCGATTTCGGCCCACTTGTTGTCACAGCACAAGAGCAACAAAAATGCATTCGAAATGCAGTAGAAAGTGAAATGCGTTGGCAAAAGAAAAAAACAAAAATAAATAAATAAAATCAACAGTAAAGCAAAAAAAACCAAAACAAAAACAAAAACAACAGCAACAATACTATAAAACCAAAGCAAGAGCCAAACACCAAATGAGCCAAAAGATGCTGGAGATATGACCAGCACTTGGCAGTCTCTGCCTGCCTCTGGGACAGACGACATGCAACAACAACAACAACATGCAACAATTGCAAAACGACATTGTTAGCGGGGGGAACTCTCTCACATGACCTTGTTGCATTGCATTGCATTGAAAGATCGTATATGTATCTGCCAATATATGCGAATTCTGTTTATTTTGCCTCTGGGTGCAGCAGCAGATGTATCTTTTTATAGCGCTTGCTGTCACAATCTTGCACATAATCAAAGAAATATTTGAGATTCACTTTCTGTCGAGGCGCAGAAGACGCAACGAAAGTCCAAGAGCGGCAAAACAATGCAACACAGATAAAATAACTATGGACTTCTCATTGACGACAGATAGACAGAGCGACAGACAGACAGACAGACGGACGGACGGACGGACGGACGTTGCAGCGCACAGTGGGACAATTCTCCAAAAAGCAGTCATTTAATTCAGTGGAGCCTAAATTTAAAACATGTATTTTATTCTCACATAATTTGATTGATTTGATAAGATTGATAATTATAATATTTTTTTATAATTCCCAAAATTATTTATTAATTATTAATCCTTGACAATTTTGATTAGGAGCAACTGCTTTATCTATTAGTTTTAAATAAATAATAAATAGGAATCGTTATCTTAATATTAATTTAATAACTCCTGTAAATTTTATGAAAAACATACAATATGATATATTAAATTATCAATTTCGTGAGAAATATTTATAATTTTAATTTATTTAATATATGTATATTATTATATCCTTATGGCTGTTATATCTATAATTTATATTTTTCACATTTTAAAACTTAATAACCTTTTATAAAATAATAACATTAAATGTTTAATTTTAAGTTTTTAATTTTATTATTTTTTTATTATTTATTCAAAGCCACTTTTGGGATGCAAATAGCCCACTGTGCGGCAGAGTTGCAGTTGCACATATCGTGTGGAAAACCCGCTTAAGTTGTGTGGGCCGTTGCAGAAGCAAATGAAATGCCACAGATTCGGTTTGATAAAATGGCAGGCGACAAGTTGAGAGAAAGAAAAAGTGACTCAGCGAGTGGCAGTGGGAGAAATAGAGGAAGAGTGAGGAGAGAGAGAGAGAGAGACAAAGAGAGACGAAAGAGAAGCCAGATTCAGTCAAAGAGGCCGGCTCAGGAGTCTCAAGCTAGAAAACAAAAAGCAGCGCTTACAAACAAATAGATAAATCTTCAAGTTGTCAATGCGGCGGTGGCATTTTTTATGCATTTAAACAATGGCAATATGAGCAGAGAGCAAGAGCTTTAAAAAGAGTAAAAGCCGGGCTGAGAAAAGGCGAGAGAGATGGCTTACTCTGGCGCATAATTGGGCCACGACAAACGCATTGAAATGTCTGGTAATTGATATGTTTACAGCTTTATTAACGGCTCTCAACTGGGTCTCTCTGTGTTCGCTCCTTTGGCTCGATTCAATTAAAATCATATCATGCAGCGTCCATGTATATATGCGTGTGTGTGTAATTGTGACAAAATATATAGACATGCAACAATTAGACGCTCGATTTGTTTGACAGCAATTCACTTTCGTTTGCTTTCAGCAAGGCCAATCGATTGGGAAATGGTTATCAATTTTATGCCTCTTTGATGCAATTTCACCAAGTACTTCATATTTTATTAAATGTCTATTAAATGGTCAAAATAAATAAATAATGAAATAAATAAATTATGAAATAAATAAATTATGAAATAAATAAATTATGAAATAAATAAAATATGAAATAAATAAAATATGAAATAAATAAACTATAAAATAAATAAAATTCGAAACATATAAAATATAAGATAAACCAAATAATAAATAAATAAAAGACTGAATACATCAAAGAATAAATACTATATAATATAACAAACACAATTTATAAACAAAATTAAAAATTGATTAATAAATAAAATAATAGATAAGAATGATACACATTTAAAAATTGATAATCAGGGCTGCCAATTTAGCCACTTTGTGGCTAGATCTAGCCACTTTTTGATCGGGTTTGCCACTTTTTTTTTCGAAAATGCTATCACCACAAATCTAGCCACTTTTTGGTTTCATTTAGCCACTTTAAGCCATTTCGTTCATTTGCATTTTTGAACACAAATTTCGGTTTGATAATGCTGCGTTTAACCAAATTGGGACTATATTTTACTACTTCACTCGTATAAGTGCCTTCAAATTGTATGAAGAACGACCTTTTTTTTTTTTTTTTCATCAAATTTTGTCGTATTTCAACTAATAATACTTGAATAAAACATTTAGCCATTTTTAGCCACTTTTTTCGTCAATTTTAGCCACTTCTGGCCCAAAAAATCTGGCAGCACTGTTGATAATAATAATTTAATAAACTATAAAAATTCTTTTAAAATATCTAACAAATTTTAATTGTATAATAACAATTTATTTTGCCTTCTTTTCACTTCAAATAATTTCTAGAACTTTCCATTTTGCAGCTACTTGAACCTGAAAAACTTTCATTTGTAAACCAATCGACAGCAGCTAACAATACCCTGTAATGCGGAGTCAATAGCTGGAAATTGGCAATTGGCAGTTGGCATGTCTTTGGCCATGTCTTGGCCATATCTGATGAAACTTAACCCCTATGATTATTAGAGATTACTCCTATTAATGTTTCGAGGCTCATTGCCACGTTTCACCTGGCCCAGTGCCTTTAGCCGGGGTTCAATGTGAAAGTGCCGAAAGGTGAGTGCGAGTGCGAGTTCATGTATCTGCCAGATACATTCGGGTATATTTATGAAATGCAGTATAATGCATATTTTTGGTGCAGTTTTCTGTTTTTGGTGCGCATGACAAAGATCCGGAGAGGTTTATTTGGACAATGAGAGATCTTTCGTTGGCCACCTGAGGCGACGTCGACGAAGGCAGCGGCAGCGGCAGAGGCAGAGGCAGCGACAGCGACAGCGGCTGCGTCTGTTGCATGTCATTTTCTGACCGGTATCTCAATAATTCATACGCAATTGTATTGAACAATAAATTAATCACACGAACGAAAGCTGCACACACGAACCACAAAAAAAAAAAAAAAAAAAACAAAAACTATAAACATCATAAACAATGGCCAAACAGACACACACAGACAATATAAATATATCAGAGTGAGTGAGTGAGTGAATGAATGAATGAATTTATATTCGAATGTATGACTGCATTTGCAAATGAATAAATATTGAAACAGCGTGGCGGGAAAATTAAAAGGCAATTTTCCGACCAGATAACACAAAGATCGAACGTGTTTTCCACAGTGCAAAAGTCAATTAATCATTAAAGAAAATACTATGTTCATGTCGTTGTTGTTGTTGTTTCTGCTGCTTGTTGCCTGTTGCCTGTTGCAGTTGCAGTTGCAGTTGTCTTGTGGCACAGGAAACAACGCTCGGCCGCTGTCTGCCAATGCGTGTAAAGTAAAAGTAACAAAAAGAAGCCGCAACAATCTGCAAATGTTGCACAATTAGAGACATTTCATAGATACCATTCGCCAAATGCCAAACAACAGACACACACTAACTAATCTAGCTGCTACTCTATTTTAGCCAGTAGAGAAATAGCTGAACAGTCGGACGAACCCGACTGAACCTAACTCTATACTAAATCTGCAATCTTGATTCTTCAATAACTTTTATGTTTATTAAGCGATTTCAATGCGCTTTTCAGTATAGATGATTATAATAGTAGAGAGTATATATTTTAAATAAACCTAACGCTATACTAAATCTGCAATCTTGATTCTTTAATAACTTTTATGTTTAAAAAGCGATTTCAATGCGCTTTTCAGTATAGATGAATATAATAGTAGAGAGTATATATTCTAAATAAAATTCTTCTAGGTTCAATACTACTTGTTTTTCGGTTTTTATCGATTCGGTCGTAAAGGGTGCGTGGTATTCAATATTTAAAGGTAACTACATTCTGAAAATGTCTGCTCCAGCTATTTTTGGTATCTACTACGACTTTTTCTGCCAGTTACCTACTTTCGCACAAAATTATTAACCCTGTTTTTAGCCATTTTCATTAGGTACAGCGCATAAAGATACATAGTTCCAATTACAGCTCTCTGGAACTCCTGCCTCGCTTAACATTGTTTTAATTGTTACGTGCTTTGTTTATTTTTAGCGACCCAAAAGTCATAAACTCAAACGTCTAGGCTAGAGGCTAGACTAAACGCTACACACTGATTGGTCAAGTCATGACTAAGTCAATCAGTCAGTCTTTCAGCTAGCCCATAGAGTCTGTCAAAAAAGCAGTTTTCGTGTCCAGTTTATGGCGAGGACTTTATATAACCAGTCGCGACCTAAAAATAACCAAAGTAAACGTGGAACAACTTTATGTTTACATGAGAGCTGAGGTTTGTTTGTTTCAGTTGATTACAGAAATTTAATTGACACGCGGTTGAAGAGAACAAAACTATGGGAGTTTTTACTGGGTATAGAATGTTTTATGTTGGCAATGTACAATAAAAAAAACTCAACAAAAATAAATTAAAATAAAGCAATTTTTGCGGCTATGCCTTGATTGTTTTATTGAATTGGCAAATAAAATCGTGCGGCTATAAAATAGCCGACATTAGATCTACAGATCAAAGGTATTGTTGAAGCTATTTAAATGCCTACAATTTATTAGAGAGTTCGGCCAACGAGAGTTGAGCCAGATAAATATTTAAAAAACCCTACATTAAAAGCATTCGCCTGCACTTAACTGTGAATCGTTTTCATTCCCCTTAAATCTTTATAAATTATGCCTGCCCATGTTAAACATCACTTTTTCACATTTTCCATAAAATTATGTTGATTTTCACTTGCCATTTTTCACGCCTCACATTTAACTGTCATTCTGTGCTTTCAATTGAAATCTCCTACGTTGAATTTAGCTATGAATATTTGGTTACTTTAATTACCTGACAATTAACAATGCAAATTGCAGTGAAACGCCATCTGGCAACGGTCGTTGAACGTGTTTTGGACACGCTATTGCCACATTCATAGAAAACACATATTTCGAATAGCATTTGGGAAATATGAAAAATACATTTCGCTGTGTGTTTAATTTTCACGTGGAGCATTTCGAGTATTTATCGTAACTACAGGCAGTGAAAACGCCCACTGTGCAAGTAGCTAGCGCCCATGGTGCCCACCCCCAACCCCAGAGGCGCCACAGACACTAGTGTTGCTAATTAAAATGCAAGGCAAATGTTTACGACTTTTGTTCAACTAATTTTTAGGGGTAACTACATGCTAACAATGACAATAGCAACTACAACTACAACAACAACAACAACAACAACAACTACCAACAGCCGATGGCTCTAAACTTGGCTGCGTCACGCGATGGCCGCGAATTTCGCAGCCGAAAGTCAAAGTTTGCATGTTAGACAACTATAAAGGCCGTAAAGCGTACACCACGGATACGTTAACAGCATTCAGACCAGGGGCTAACATTGACATTCAGAAAAAGAGAGAGAGAGACAAAGAAAGAGGGACCTTGGAAGAAAGAGGTAGAGAGTGAGAGAGGGGGCTTGTCTGGTGGAGCTCATTTGTCAGACAGCTGTTTCCGCTCTGAGTTCCTAGAACTTCGCTTTCGTTTGGCTAGAATATTTATTTGTTCACTGTTAGTCGAAGAAAAATAAGCGAAAATAATAATTAATCAACAATAATATGCGTATAACTTATTTTAAACCTGTAAGGTGATCTGCTTGCAGCTTAGGAGAACCTACATACCGAAAATAATAACTTGTATTTGCCAGATTTTAATTCCAACTAATTTTAATAGATAATTATAAAAACCGCAGTCAACAACTTGTTGCATGTATGAAATTTCACTGGCCAAAAGCTTTTACCAACTGCTGGCAAGTGGCAATGTCAATTGGCTAGGACAGCAGGCGCCGTCGTATTACGTGGGTGTCATGGTGTCTACTAAATTACACGATATAAATTTCAGTTTCAGCCTAATGGAAAACACGAAAAAAATAAACAAATTTAGCATGTATTTACTTGGACAAAAAATGTGAATTTTAGGGCGGAAAATTGCGTTTTTTAAAGTACTTTTCATTGTTGGACCTTAGTAGGAGGTCAAAAAAATCGATCTCTTGTATTTGCCAGATTTTGATTCTAAACGATATGTATTGAAAAGTAACTCATTAAAAAAACCAAACAGAAAATGGTCTAGTAATGTGGATTATAGAAGCAAAATCATGTTTTTTTGGGTACTAATCACTTACGATACCCTATATTTTAACCCCACACACAGGACAAGCACACAGATAGATAGACAGATGCACACACATGGCAAAATTTGGAACTGTCCAAGTCATTTGCATGGCAACTTTTTCAGCCTGGGGGCCTTGGCAGCTTGGCAGCATGTCCATTAAGAATGCAATTTGCTGAAAACGCCGGCAGGCTGACAAATGGATGTACAGCGGACAGAGAGAGTGTACGAGAGTTGAGAGGACAGCCCGAACATGTACATACATATGATTAGTTAGAGAGCTGTTGTAGAGTAATACGCGCATCTCAAGCACAAGCTGAAGCTCACGCTAGTGGGCCATGCCACTTGACGGCTGGTTTATTAATTTGTCAAGACTTTTTGGGCTGATGGGAGAAATTTGAAATTTGCGCTGCCACAGCAGGTGAAAATGTGAGAATAATCAGAAAAGCCCGTTAGAAGAGAGTAAAGTATTCGCTGGACGGACATGGAACAACTCGGAAAAGTAAGTCAAAGAACTTGCTGATGGAGTATGCCGGCCAAAAATACAAACAACAACAAAAAACCGCAGTCAACAACTTGTTGCATGTATGAAATTTCACTGGCCAAAAGCTTTTACCAACTGCTGGCAAGTGGCAATGTCAATTGGCTAGGACAGCAGGCGCCGTCGTATTACGTGGGTGTCATGGTGTCTACTAAATTACACGATATAAATTTCAGTTTCAGCCTAATGGAAAACACGAAAAAAATAAACACCAGTAAGGACGGATTGAGTCGGAGGTAACCAACAGTAGGAAATCCTTTACTTTCTGTTTCAATAATCACTGCAAATCAAATAAAGTTTTATCCCTGCTCGAATTCGCTAGCGATTAAATACTAATCGCATGTCAAATTGCCTGTTGCATATCTTCGCTGTTTCGTTTCCGATCGTAATAAAATTTACAGCATAGATAGAGAATACCATACGCTAAGCATATGCCAATTTACAAGCCTGTTGCTTTATGGGATTGTGATTGATGTGATTTGTTGGGGATGGAAGGGAGATATTAAAATTCTAAAACAAATCTTATCTGCTTACTGCATAGGAGAACCTACATATTAAAAATGGTATCTCTAGCTCTTATAGTTTACGAGATCTAGATGTTCATACAGCCGGACAAAAGGATAAACGGATATGGCTATTTTAGCACAGCTGGTCGTCCTGATCGAAAATATATACTTTGTGGAAGTTGACACCTCTGTTTCTGCCTGTTGCATAGGTTTTCACAAAGTTATTAAACCATTTCCAATGGGTACAGGGTCTAAAAAAAACAACACAAAATTGCCGCAGTTTCCACATTTCACATTCGTTGTCAGGCAACACGCTTGACCAGCGACTGAGAGTCGGGCCATGTCTCTGCATCCGCTCTCAACGACTACTGTGACAGTAGCCAGAGACGCCTTCTGCAATCCCATGACAGGCAAAAGTTGAATTTTCATCTACGCCTGCGCATTCCGAAATTCGGCATTGCATGTTGCTTCTGTTTCAGCGACAAGTGAATGTTGGCCTAGACGTTGAAGACAACACCCGCATTGATTTGTCTGCAGTATTTGCCTTCTCGTCTTGGCCATGGCTTAAACTCTCTCTATCGCCATGTCTCTCTCTTTCTGTACGCTTTAATGAGTTGATTTTGCCGTCTGCTATTATTGGAAAATTGCAGTTGGGGGCCAAGGTGAAAAGTCCATCGTCTGGGGGTTAGCTTAATGTTAATGTTAATGACGTTTTTAAGCGACATCATGACTTGAAGTTGAAGTAGCTGTTGATGGCTGTTTCTGTTGTTGTTGCTGTTGTTGCTGTTGCTGTTTGAGTTGATGCAATTATTGTTGCTTTTGCTGCTGTTGTTTCGACTGCATTTACAGGCAATTTAATTAATTTGGCAGCTTGTCTGTGGCAGTTTAACAAGCCGCTCATTTAAAGCGGATCAAGTGCGCCAACAACAGCCATGATTAGCATTGAATTTGAGTGGCAATGAGAGAAAGATATTTACTTATAGATTCATCTGAATTTGAAGAAAAGGCTCGCTAATTATTAGCCAAACTAGCTATAAATAATCTGTTGTCAGTTGTATATTTGTTTAGTTTTATGCTGTTTAAACAAAATCCTGTTTTTGAATAGTGTTAAATAATTCAAATTTAAATTCGAATTTTTTTAATTATATATTATTTCTTCTTAAGATATTTAGTAGATCAAACAGAACAAACTGTTTTTGTATATAAACGACAGAGGCAGGCTCTCCTCTGCCAATAATAACAGCTTTCTTTTAACATCTATGCACCCCATTTAAGCCTCCTAATAATGCAACAATTACATCAGGTATTTCTCTACTTGTTTTCCAAAATATTCCCATAATTTGGCCCGGCTGACACACTTGTACGTACACGTACTGCATCTCAATTATAGGTTTCTCATATTTACAAACAATATACTTTGTGCAACTATAAATAATGAATTGTTGCAGCTTCCACTGCAACGCTGCTGCCGCCTCCACAGCCTTTCAGCCATCATGCGTTTTGTATTGGGTTAAGGAAACTCAATAGGCCCGACGAGCCGACTGACATAATTCCCAAGCGAAATGTTAATGTGCTTTAAACTACAGTTATGTCTCAATTGGTTCAAAAACTAGTTTCAACTAACTGCAACAGCAACAACAAACAGCAACTGCAAAACTAAATACTTAATAAAAAAATACAAAAAAAAAATTCGTTTAATGTAGGTAGAAAATAAAGAAAAAACTTGAAAAACCTGGGGAAATGAATGCTTGCAACCTTTCCTGCTTGCCATTCCCAGGCAACAACAACAACAACATCAACAAATACTGAAAAAAGTTGGTCAGTGAAAATGAATTTCCTTTTTGGGCTTGTCGAGAAAATCAGCAAAAAGATGCCAGCAAGGATGCAAATGCCGATAACATCATTAAATATTTAACAGCAAAAATCACAGAATTTCCCAGGCAGCCTCAGTCTCTTCCCTCTCTCTCTCTCTCTCCTCCCTACTCTATTCTCTCTACTCTATTCTCTCTCTATATCCCAACTTTATCATTATTTGCTTCCTCCGCTTGCCCACGCCAACACGCATGCGCGCCTCCTAATGGAGACTTTAACAGTTTGCGCCGACAGCTATTCCCCTCCCCCACCCCTCTCCATTTCCCATTTTCCATTTCCCTACTGCTCTCTAAGCTCCCCCTCTTTAATGTGGCGCTTCAATTGCGTTTAATGGTCGTGTCTGCGCGCTCTTTCTGTCGCCTCCCCCTGGCCCATCGCAACTGCACTTTCCGTTCAACTGTCGCAACTTTGTTTACTGTGCGAGTTTTTATTTATGTGGCCTGCCTCTGTTGGGGGTACGCTGTGAGCAGTAGATAGCAGGGGGAAAGGGGGAGAGGGGTCTACTCACAACATGAGCTCATTGAGCGCACGCACGCCTCCGCAAACAATCGCTCCCGGGCATTTGCCTCTTTCTCTTCCCACTCCAACTCCAATACAAGTTGCAATTAAAACGCGTGCAGTTCCCTTGTAAAGTGCCAGCGCACCATGGGCAAAAGCTCAATAATTTTGGCATTAATTCTAAGAATTTGCACGAATGTTTGTTAGACTAAAATAGAATTTCGGTAAAAAAAATTAGCTTAAATTATTAAAACCCTACTAATAAATATAAAATTAATATAATAAAATTAATATAATAAAATTAATATAATTAAATTAATATAATAAAATTAATATAATTAAATTAATATAATAAAATTAATATAATAAAATTAATATAATTAAATTAATATAATTAAATTAATATAATAAAATTAATATAATAAAATTAATATAATAAAATCAAAATAACAAAATTTAAATAAATTAATTGAAATGTATATCATTAAGATCATACGAATATTTGTTGTTAATTACAACCGAATTGGTTGATAAACACAAAAGTTATGAAATAAACAATTTTGATATTATTTTATATTATTTAAAAGTATTTTATTTAAAATATTTTTCTATAACTTGCAGCATCAACCCCATTCTAAACCTTTTTAAATTCAATAAAATTTCAATCTATCAATTTTTATAAAATCAAAAGACTACCTATAAATACAATAAATGTTCAAAAATGATTTTTGGTCTCTTTTAAGTGTTGTAATTAACAAATTTTTTAAATACCAAACCACTAAATAAATGCATATATGCCAAAATTATTGACGTTTTGTCCATGGTGCAGTGGAGCGTGGAACGTGGAGCGTGGAGTGGACGCCATGTCCACGTTCCAAGCTGCCGCAGTAAATGCTGCAATTTGATTTACGAGCCCCATTGGCCGCTGCCCTCCGACTTCGCTGCCCAGTTAAACAGTTGTTGTTTGTTCGACTGTTTTATTTGTTTGTCTGTTTGTCTGTTTGTCCGTTTGTCCGTTTGTCGGTTGGCCAATATCATTTCATATCTTTCAATTTTATGTACATATGCTTTAGGCCCTCCTCAGGGTCGTCGTGCCGTATGGCATCCAATGCTCTTGGCACGCAATTAGCATATGAAATACTTTTTTTTGGTTGCCCCCTCCCCCTTCCACCCTCCCTCCCTTCCTCTCTTAAGCTCTTTGAATGTCGCTGAACATTTCATTACCTGTCCGGTAATCGCATAAACATAATTTTTATGGGCTTGGCGCTTAGGTAAGCCGAGCACACGCAAACTTCTGCTTAGAAGACAGTTGTAATGAGAACCTTAGCGGGACAGGCCGACATAGATAGATAGAGAGATATAGTAGTTATATAGAGGCCAGCACCTTGATTTGAAGTCTTACTTCATCGCTGACCTTAGCATTAAGCTGTGTAATGAGTTGTCAGTGCTTCGCATGAATGTAATGTGATATCAAACAAAAAGGTTAGACAATCAAAACTTGTATTCTACGCTGGAATATTTATAAATAAATTGCATCATATAAGATTTCATGAAAATCAACATGGACTTCCGTAAACTATAAATAAATTTCAAAACTTGTGTTTTCTATTGAAAATTTCTCCACGGCTCAGCGCGTTTTCCACTTGCTTCAATCTTGAAAACTGAAAACTGTAAACTCATTCATCAACAGCGTCAGGTGATATGGTTTAGCCGTCGACCCGCACTATAATATTTCTCAACTCACGCTGATAAAATACGATCCAACTTTCCAATGACCCCAATTTTATGCTATGCCACAAGAAGTGCGACTTCCATTCCGTTCCATTCCGCGCACCTTAACCTTATCTTTCTCTTTTTTAACCCTTTGCAGTTCGCCAGAGACACGCACATATCCATATCCACATCCATATGTTTGGCCCTTTTGGGAGAGGGTGGGAGACTTGACACATAAATCTCTTTAATTGCCTCACGCGAGCTGAGCAGGCGGGAAATCAAGAGGCGTCTCTGGCCACAATTAATTAAAGCAGGCACGACTCGAATTAAGCAAATGCTTATCTGTATATCAGTAAAGCGCCGTTGCATCATTAGCACTTTTCCCCACACAATATCTGAGAATCTGACACCGAAATTATGATACCCGCAGGCATGGGAAAAGTTGAAGCTAAACAGCAAAAGAATTTTTTTGTTGAGCAAATATATATTGCTTGAGAAGAAAATAGGTTTAACTTAAGAAGAATAAAGCATTGTATAATTATAATATAATTTGCCAACAGATTCATGTAGATCATAGAACAAATTACAAATGAAAAGAAATGTATATTGTAAAATATAGTGCAGTAAATTGTCTGTTACATATCTTCGCTATCTCTAATCGACCGTAATGTAATCGGTGAAGATGCTATGAGCTACCTAGTCTAAACTGGGTGTAAAAATATTGATAGACCAACTGTTTTTATACCAAGACCAGTACTCGCTAAAGCATTTTGAAGTGTGTTATCATCTCTCTATTCATATTTCTCCTCATCTCATCATTATCTCTGCTCATCATCTTTAGCGCTAGCTTGGAGACCAGTATTCGTAATTCTTTTTATGCTGATCATCATAGGGCATCGACCAACTGTTCTCAGTCTAAAGGGAGTGCTTGCTTAGGGTATTCATAATTCACGCTAAGGTATCACTTCTGATGACTGCACATTAATCGATCTAACAAAAGCTGTGAAGTTACATCGATTCAACATCAGCTATAATAATCATAATATCAATAGGGTATCGCACAGCAAATGGAGTAATTAAAAGCTGCAACTGTCACCTTAGCGTTAACAAATGGAGTTCTAATTGAAAGTGTTGCGGGGGAGGGTCGAGGGCTGAGCTGTTTACCTATGACCGTTAGATAAACATCGACATTGTCGTCGTCGGCTTGTGTGTAAATAACGGTAAATACTGTATCCATGACTGCATGATGAATGCCCCACGATGCACGCATTCACGCCCATTGCTCACACACACACACACAAACACACTCCAAATAATGCTGAATAATGGCCACGCCCCAAAGCCCGCCGGCCGACATATTAAAGCGTGTAATTAGTTTTGGCTAGATACGATATGCATGCAGCTGACAACCAGCGGAGGGTGAGGGGACGAGACAGTGAGGTGGGAGAGGAGGAGGAGAAGGAGGAGTCAGCATGGTGCACTTTTCTTGTTGATTGACTGACAGCAGACACTGTCAGTTTATTATTTTTTGCTGCGACGTCATAGACAGAGCCAAAGCCGTAGGTCAAGTGCGGCATAGGCTTCTGCCGGCATTATACAGAATTTTATGCAGTGATGCCAATTTTCATGGAGAGAAAAAAACGATTTATTTGGTGGAAAGGGTACAACAACAAATAAACAAAAATTAACAAAAAAAAAAAAATTAATAAATAGTTAGAAAAATAACAGTTTTTTTTAAGTATGTGCTGGAAATAAATTATGGGTAATTAAAATAATTACAATCGATTAAAATAATTACAAAAGGTCTATAAATGTTTGTAAAATTTATAACATTTAAGAAAAAGCTGATAAAAAGACGATTTATTTTTGAAATCAGTTAATTAAAACTATATTTAAAAATAGATAGATCTGACGGGTAAAAAGCTAGTTGGGCAACAGTGGTTCCATCTATGCCCCACCCAAGTCGAGGCATAGTTGCTGGCATTGTCATAGCAATAATTCAATATTATGGTAAAAACTTTGCACATAGAAAAGACAAAATCCATAGGGTGTCTAAACGTAGCCAGGGGCCAAGTGCAATGCACAGTTTTTCCCTTTTTCCCTGAAGTTTTTCCCGCTGCATGCAAAGCCAAAATCAATAACAATTAGTTGTCAGTTTATGCTGGTCTCCAAATGGAGTAAGTGGGAAGTGAGTTGCAGCAATAAGCTAATGCACAAGTCGCTCAAACGTCACTCGAAAGCAGCTTTAACACCACGTGGGAGGAGTTTAAGTATAGGGTTTTGATTATGGAAAGTTAGACATGTTCAATTCCGTTATAAAATATTTACAAATTGAGTATCAATTGAATCGTGCTTTACTTAGCTGCTTAAAGTTGTTAATTTCAAAGTCTTTCCTTAAGAATATCCAAGTTTTCACCTGCTGCTCTGAGCAAGAATTTGTTTAGTTTTTCATTTAACACTCGGGAAAAGCTCGCTGGAGTAGAGGGAAATTGTATGCATTACAAAAAATCTCGCGCGCTCTGGCGCGCTCGACCTGACAGTCGGGCAAGCCCGACTGTCTTATACCCTGTACCACAGCTCGCGCTGCGCGCTCACCCGTTCAGTATATAATAAAATTCTTTAAATATAATTTAATCTATCTTGATTAAAACGATCTGACGAAGTGGCAACGCTACCGCCAAAACTCAATTTGGCACATGGTATGGCGATGAAGGTGGCGCTCGAACACTTGTCGCTTGGTCTCTGACGTCACGCGTCACAGACTTTTGTTATTTTGCGCAATCTTATTTTGGCACCTTGCAATTGGTGTTGTTTACATGCGTACATGCACACATACATGTATGGTTTCGTCTATTCTACATGTATGTGTGTTTCTGTTTATACATACACACATACACTTGCTGGGCTGCAGGGCCCGTGCGAAGCAATACATGCAGTATTGAGTAGCTTATATCTCCTATGTTTATTAACCGATTTCAATGCGCTTTTCAGAATAGTTAATTATAATAGTAGAAAGCTTATGTTCCGACTAACAACATTATATGTTTAATATTACGCTTGTTATTTAACTTTTTGTGTTAAAAAACACGAGGTTATGTGAGTTTTACTAATTTTTGGGCGTGAAGGGGGCGTGGCATCAACGATTTGAAATAAACTTCATCT
The DNA here is from genome assembly GCA_035045125.1 of Hypselothyrea guttata. Lineage (NCBI taxonomy): Eukaryota > Metazoa > Arthropoda > Insecta > Diptera > Drosophilidae > Hypselothyrea > Hypselothyrea guttata. The sequence goes on from JAWNNJ010001775.1 coordinate 285,172, forward strand.
GCGTATGGTATATACCTACCTATAGCAACAATAACGGCTGCTCTAGCTTTTATAGTTTCCGAAATCGACGCGTTCATACAGACAGACGGACAGACGGACGGACAGACGGACGGACAGACAGACGGACATCGCTAAATCGACTCAGCTCGTCATCCTGATCAAGTATATATATACTTTGTGGGGTCTGCCACGCCTCCTTCTGCCTGTTACATACATTCGCACAAAGTTATTAACCCTGTTTTTCCCATTTTCAATGGGTACAGGGTATAAAAATAATAATCTATTTTATTATATACTTTTTATGTTTATTTAAATATTATATATTTTTAACTTTAATTCAATAATTATATAATTTTTTAATTTATTTTTTTGTCTATATTGTTCTTCTTTTAAATACAATTTAATAAGGTTTTTAATCTATCTAGAAAATAATTAGAAACTATACAACTAATACCGGAAATATTCGAATGCAATTTTAAATATTTGTTTTTACTTTATATTTCGCTGAGTGTATTTTACACAATTTACGGCCGCAATCGCCTAATGCACACAAATTAATTAGCAGCTTATCGGCATGCAGTACGACTTCGTTTTCTAGGTTTTCTTTATTTCTAATCCCACACATAAATTCTTTTGGAAACATTTATCAATCAAGCTTAGCAATTGCTTTCGGTACCCCTTTAATTTGCTTAACAAATATACACAAAGTATTCCTGCATTCCCCCTGGGTATTCAAATTGTTTAATTAGACCCTTTTACTTTAAAAAAGTAAAAAGGGTCTATTAGTTTAGTGCAAAAAGGAAATGTGTGTAACACCCAGAAGGAGGCGTGGCAGACCCCACAAAGTATATATATTCTTGATCAGGACGACAAGACGAGTCGATATAGCCATGTCCGTCTGTCCGTCTGTCCGTCCGTCTGTCTGTCCGTCTGTCCGTCTGTCCGTCTGTCTGTCCGTCCGTATGAATACCTAGATCTCAGCAACTATAAGAGCTAGAGACACCATATTTGGGATTTAGGTTCTCCTAATCAGTAAGCAGCACGAGTTTGTTTTAGATTTTGGATATCTCCCCCCTTCCCCTGCAAACCGCAGAAAGCTACTGCAGCCACAGTTTTAAAGCTATTGATTTGTAATTTGGTATTTAACTAGTTTACGACATTCTCTATCGACGCTGTGAATTTTGTTTCGATCGGATAAGAAACAGCGAACATATGCCACAGACAATTTGCCGCACTAGGCAGAGGGGGGGTGGTGTGCCTTGCATACGCGGATAGGTTAGTGTGCGTGCCTTTGACTGTGTTTGTAAATGCATAAAGTTAAAGTAAAGGGTCTCCTACGGTCGGTTACGTCCGACTGTAGCTTCCGTCCCACTGATCTGCCCCGTCCCTATATTTTTCTTTTCAATTTCAATTCTCACATATGCCAAAGTTGAGTAACAATTTTCAGACTCCGTCTCCGTCTGGACAAAAGAACCGACGGAAATTTATGCGGGTTCCAAAGTCGCCTACGCTGTTGTTGTTTATGTTTTATTTTTTAGTCATAATTTGTTATATTTTTTTCCTTTTGTTTTTTTCCTTTTTTTTGGGGGGCTGAGAGTTAATTGAATTTCGGGAAACGATTGCAAAGTTCTTGGCGACGTTATGACATCACGCTTAGGCATAGATTACTCGAATCATTCCCACAGCAAATTTCTGGGAGCGGCAGCCAAATCCTTTTGGCAAACTTTAAGTCATATTAAATTGTATTAGCAAATTTATTGCATTTGTTAACAGACATGACAACAACATTTTCAACTGCAAGCGAGGTGGTAAAACCACGCACAAGACAACGAGACAGCCAGACAACTAGACAACCAGCTGGAAGCAGCCAGCACACCCACAATCGAGAAGGGGGCTGATAAATGGCGACAGCTAGACAGAAATGTCAAATTGGCAGGCAAAACAACAGTTACAACCAGTAGGATCGCGACGGATCAGTCGGTCGATGGCTTACAGTCGGACGTAAGCGACAGTAGGAGACCCTTTACTTATTGTTTCAATAATTAATACAGACACACAAGTCGAATAAACGAAGCGCTTGATCTATTGAACAAATAGTCTGTTGCATATCTTCGCTGTTTCTTATCCAAGAATGCCATCAGTTCGATATTGTGGCTGCTGTGTTTTCTGGGGGTTATCAAAATTCGAAAACTGAAAATTAAATGTATAAAATTTGGTTGAAGTACAGCATCGGAGAACCTACATACTAACCTAGTTCCTGTAGTTTACAAGATCTAGTTGTTCATACGGACGGAAAGACGTACATGGCTATATGAACTCGTTACCCTGATCAAGAATATATATACATATATACATATATACATATACAGTAGAATCCGGTTATAACGACGCCGCTTATAGCGTCCGTCCGGTTATTGCGACGAAAACTCGATGGCTTGGTTGGTCCCCATACAAACTTATATGAAAGGGCCTCCGCTTATAACGTCTCCGCTTTTAGCGACAAACCGCTTATAACGACGAGATTTTTCACAATTCAACCGGATATTGCGACGTGCCGAACAAAAAAAAAACTTTAAAGAGGAAAATTTGATTAATTTAACAATGCTTAAAGAAGCAAACAAAATCATGGATTTTGTGTTTTTTCAATACGAAAAAGAAACAAAATCATGGATTTTGTCTTCCGGGTATAACGACGTAAAATCGTCGGTCCCTTGAAAGTCGCTATAACCGGATTCTACTGTATTAAATTTTTTGTTTTGATTAAAAAATTAATTTGTTTTATTTTAAAACCTATTACGAACATGGCATCCATAAAATAAAAAAAAATATATTTTTTTTGCTCCTTTCGGATAGTGCGTCTTCCGGATATAACGACGTAAAATCCTCGGTCCCTTGAATGTCGCTATAACCGGATTCTACTGTAGTTTATCGGATCTACCACCCCTTCATCTGCCTGTTACACAACATGCCCACCTACACTAACCTAATAAACCATTTTGTATTTTTTTAAGTACAGCGACTAACAAATTTGAATGAATGAGTAACTCGAGAGTGTGTGTGTGTGAGTGCCTGTCTCTACCAGAAGTCTCTCTCCTGGCCTATGCAAATAACGGCAACAGTTGATCGGCAATTGGCAAACAAGGAAGCGAAACGGCTGCCTGTCAATTGAAATGAAGGAGACGCCGGCAGCATAAGGTGGAGCAATTTGATGCTGCCGGCTGGAAGGCTGAGAGAGAGAGAGGACGACGTCAACTAGACGCCAAACGAGTTGAGAAACATTTCCACCAACGACAAAAATTAATGAAAATGCAAATGGAAAACGACGCAGCAGATGGAGCCTAATTGTTCAGGTGCTCGGTTAGTTGGCCATTGAACTGTGCATCATGCTGCCTGAGACTGGAACTGGGATTGGGTCTGGGAAACATTTCGAACTCGTCCACACCCCATAATTAGCGACACTTGGTGAAGCAACATGTGAAGCCCCCAAAAAAAACCTAAAAATAAAATAAAGCGCTACGTTTGACCTCGTGACTGCAACGGCAACGGCATTTAACATATTGCCTAGGCGCGTCCCTTGAATGAGAGCTCATTAATTTGATGGAGACTATCAAATTATGCTGCACGCATGATAAATGATGGGATTTAAGCAAAATGCGGGTCTCTAATTTGTAGCGCAGCAACAACAAAAGCCAGATTTCAACGATCAAAACATGAACAAAGATCAATCAGAAAATGAAGTTCAATGTTAATTTTCTAGAGGGAAAAGATAAATACTGTTTGTTGTATTTAATGATGCAGAGAAATAGGTTTTGTATTGATTTCAACAAATATTTAATACAGTTGCTGCTTCTCACTTATCCAATCCTGAATTGGGCTTAGTGGCAATCACACACTCCTCTCCACATGCAGCCAGCACTGTGCATAATAGATCCTTGCCATCTCTAAAGTCTCCTCGCAAACCCGAACCCAAATCTCCCTCTGGCACCTTGAGATCCTCACGTATATCGCCGTTATCGTTCATCAGTGTTACGTAACCGTCATCGCTGATATCGGTCAACTGATAATCCTCGCGCTTCACATGGGGCACATCCATGTTGTGGGTGGAGGGGCAAATGTCCTCGTATTTCTTCTGTGTGAAGATATCGATGCCCACCAGATGCACCTTGGCATGTCCGTGTTTGCCCGTCTTCGAGGTGGACATGTCCACAATTTTGCAAGGACGTCCCTTGAGCATTACGAAACCATTCTTGCGCAACGCCGAGCATTGCATGGGAAATGTTTTCGAAGCTCCCGAATCGACAGCATCGAAGTGCACCTCATCATCGTCGGCCATTGAGATAATTGTTACAAACTGTAGTGTATGTAATGGTTGCTTTTGTGTACTACAAGTTATTAAATTTTTAGAAAATAAAACGTAATAAATTAATTGTAAAATAAGTTTGATACGCAACGCTGTGCTTTGTTGGAACTGAGTAAAAGTTTGATATGAAGCACTTGACATTTATCTGAATGTTGATTTGATTGAAAAAAGTGTGATGGTTTTTAGAGACTGTAGTTTAACAAATGGGTACAACGAAGATATGCAACAGACAATTTGCTCGACTTTGCAGAAAGGGGGGAAAGAGTTTGCTTACGCTTAGTCTCCTACTGTCCGTTACGTCCGACTGTAGAGTTTCGTCCAACTAATCTGCTCCGTCATTTCTGGCTTCTTTTATACGCTTTTTTATCGTTTGTGTAGCAAGTGGCAAGAGTTGAAAACTCCCACTGCACTATGGTTTTTTTGCCGTTTTTTTTGGCATAAAGTCAAAAAAAATTTTTTTTTGTATCTTAAAATTTTTTTTATTTTTAATTTTTAAATACCCTAGACAGATAAAAAAATATGAAACTTTTACATATATGGCAACACTGTTCTGTTGGCGAGCTGTTAAAGTCAGCTGATTATGTACCACCTGTTTCGTATGAAATTGGCGCGAATAATTGTGCGACTTTGATCGTTTGTTGTGGGAAAAGTTTACGAAAAAGTTATTTGAAAAAATATGGAAAACGATTGTCCAGGTATGTAAAACTAAAATTTACCAATGTTTGTGTTGTTGTTGTGTGTTTTTGTCCAATTGTGTTTATGTGTATTTTTAGAACGAGCTTAACAAGTGTAGTTGTGTATCGTGGATCAGTACTTTTGCATGGCAAAGAGTTGCAAAAAGTTGTAAACGGGAAACTATTAGCCAAAGTGTGCAGATTAATGAGAAACTAACCCTTTTTGTCCGAATCCACACGTTTTTGAAAAAATCTAATTGAAAATTGAGTAACTTCTATGGTAAGTAACATAAACAAACTTATATAAAATTTTGTAATTTTATATCTTTACTTTTAGAATGAAGCACTACTAATGGAGATGAATACTTAAATGTGATCTTGGATAATTGTTTTTTTTTTGTCATTAAATATAAAGAAAATAAGAAATAAAAATGTTTAATGGAGCTTTTTTGCATGTCGTCCAGATCGGTTATATGGCAGCTATATGAAATAGTGCCCCAAATCGTTTGAAATTTGGTAGGTCATCTTGGGAGCTTAAAAAATGTATTCAAACCAAATTTCAAGGCAATAGCTTGATAAACAAAAAAGTTGGGGCAAATCGGCCAGATCGGTTATATGGCAGCTATATGAAATAGTGCCCCAAATCGTTTGAAATTTGGTAGGTCATCTTGGGAGCTTAAAAAATGTATTCAAACCAAATTTCAATTCAATAGGTTTAAAATTAGAGTTTATGCCAAAAAAAACGGCAAAAAAACCATAGTGCACTGGCAGCTGTTTAGTATTCCAACGCAGACGCTGCGTGTAATTTAAGCTTACAATTTATATTTCCTACAGTCTAAACTTGGGCAGAGCTGCAATTATCATATGATAATCATATTGCATATCCATCCGGCTGGCATTTCGTTGACATTTCATCATCATTGCGTGGGATTTTTCTACTCTGATGTTTGCGACAAAAACGAAACGTATCAAAAGCGTTTGGAAAACTTTTTCTTTTTACCTGCAATGCCCAGTAAATTGAAATGCCAATCAAATTGTTTTTGGCAAAATTTTTAAGGCTTTAACGCGCATTTGGTTTATGCAGGCTTTACCTTATTTTTCAATTTTAGGCCATTCCAAAAGTGCCTTGGGGAGGTTTCCGTTATGGTAATCAACGGAACTGGCATTTTACGCACTTGCAACGGCTGCAACGACAACTCCATACGCACCGCCGTGGGGGCAACAAATGTGGGCCAATGGCGTTGGCCAAGTTGGTCGGCCACTTTAGTAATTAAAGCCATGGAAATCAGTGCAAGGTGTGCATGAGAAATGTGAAATGTGGTTGAGGCGAGACAAGTGAAATGTGGAGTAGGCAGAGGGAGAGGCAGACAGAGGAAGCCGCAGCAACTGGCGCCACTTGTGGCAGCCACGCCTGCACCTTGCTCCAGTCGAGTGAAAAGCCAAACTTCCTCGAAATATTGGCCACAAACAACTTGAGCATTGAGCTTATAGCTAACTAGGTGTGGCGGGTCTATTTAGATCTAAGACGACCTAATTTCAAAAGGTTTCATACAAGCTCGGTTGCCGCTTGAAAGAATAGAAATAAATAAACAACATTTATTGAAAAGTATGTATGAAAGTAGTTAAATAATTCTCAAGAAATATATTGAATATTCTCCTAAAAATTAACAAGTTATTCTTAATTTTAAAACAAAAATTTCAGCAAAAAAAAGACAATTGAAATGATTCATAGGAAATGTATTTGATATTCTCTTAAAAATTAACAGATTTTTCTTGATTCTAAAATAATCTCATATTCTCTATGACAATTAATAAATTAAATTAATTAATAAATAAAAAAATAAAAAAAAAAAAAAAATTAAAAAATTAATTGACAAATAGAAATATAACGCCTGTTGCTATCTCCAAATCTGTTAAAATATATACCAATCTTTTTCAGCCTAATTCTCTTTTTGATTCCCAATTTTGTAGAACCTTACCTTACAGTAAAATAAAGCCAAGTGCAAACGTACCTGCAAAGAAATAGAAAAGAATTTGTTAGCTTGCAAATATTTATAGAAAAAATGTTTGTATGTTAGAACACACGGTTCTAGGCAAGTTTTTAGCTCGTTCGCTTTAGTGTGTCATGTTGCATGCCACAACATGCTGCATGCCTTGCTCTGTTAATAACTTGCCTGCACATAAATCATCTTCAGACCCAACCCAAAAGCCACTTAACCTCCATAGCATCTAGTGTCAATTTAGCCAGTTTTTCTCAGAGCTACAAACATAAACGGAGCCCAAACATTCGCCAAACTTATTAAGCCTGACAAATGTGACAATTGACGAATTGACGGCGAGTCAGGCCAGAGACGGGTTTCTCATTCAGTCAGTTTGTCGGTTAGTCAGCGGTTTTGCTGGCCTGCAGATTGCGGTTTGTTGGCTCTAATTGTATCTTTTGTTGTGTGTAATTTGATGGCTTAAATGTTAAATTGGTTTATAGCTGCTTTGCAAATGCTTGCCGGGTACAAGACCACATTCATTTGCAGTTTGTCAATAGCATAAGAACATGAAAACTCATTAAAACATGCGGCAGATAAGCGACAATAACAACAAGTAATCCCACAAGCTGCAACAAGACAACGTTTGCCCATAAGCCATGGCTATAATGCAGTTGCAAGATGTCTCACGCATACAGCGAAAACGTGACACAGTCAACAATTTATTGACACTTTTAAGACACTTGGCCAAATGGCATACCCTAGCTTGCCAGGCCGCCAAACGGGTATATCGATTTCAGCATAGATACATGAATCAAATAAATACTATAGATTTTTCAGTTGTGATAAGCGCTATCAATTGACTCATAGCATTAAGGCTGTCAGCTCGCTGCTTCGCCAGATAAGACAAGTATTTTTTTATGGGCCTAATCAATTAACTTTCTAGTATATGAGATATATCTAATTGGTTTTAATTCAGCGGCTATCTTATCTTTTGCTATTACCACTACGCTATGTTTAGGCCGTGAATCAAGAGGGTATGCTGCTAAAAGCTTTTGCCTTGTCGACACGCTTTAAAGACGGCTGTTGGATTTGATGTGGCTTCATATGCGACCACATAGATGCACACCAATACACACACACACACACACACTCTGGCATGGTTGCAAGCTGTTCTGCCGAATGACTCACCACCCATAGGCATTGTCACCCCTCTCGCACTCCCACCCCGCTCTGCTCCTTGTGACTAACCCAACCCCACGCTTTTAATACGCGCTCAATGGCCGAATGAGCACAAAATTGAACCGCATGCAGCACGCAGCAAAAGAAACTAAAACCAAAACAGACAGCGCAAGAGACAGAGAGGAATTACAACAAAATATCCAGTTAGGACAAAGCCGATCAGTCGTACGGGCTCGACTGTAGAATAAATATTTGTAAAATTTTATACAAAGTAATGCTTCTTCTTACTTTTATACGAAGTAATGCTTCTTCTTACTTTTTTGTCTGTACCATATTTCACTGGTTTGTATATATTATGAATAACATTAATCTAGTAAAGTAAACTTCAATTGTTCTCGCTGCTTAACACTCGCTGGGCCAACACTCGCTAGCCAAACTCTCGCTAGCCAAACTCTCAATGGCAGATCTTCCGTTGATCAAACTTCTACTGGCCGAACTCTCGTTGGCCCATTTCTCATCAGTCTATTTCTTGTTGGTCTAACAGTCGCTGGTCTAACTCTCGCTAGCCCAACTCTCGATGGCCGATCTCTCGTTGACCAAACTCCTAATGGCCCAATTCTCGCAGGGCGAACTCTAGTTGGCCCAACTCTGGCTAGTCCAACTCTCGCTGGTTCAACTCTTGCTAGTCCAACTCGCGCTTGCCGACCACTCGCTGGCCGAACTCTCAGACGCCCAGACAGACGAACATAGCTAAATCAAGTAGCTACCGATCAAGAATATACACTGTGTAGGGTCTGACACGCCTCCAGGCAAATGGAGGCACATTTTCCGTTTACACTAACACAACACAACCTCTAGAACTTTTACAAAGTACAGGGCCTAAAAACAACGACACCAAAAAAAAAACAGAAACAGAAACCGAAACGTGCGATAAAAAACTGCGCCCAAATGGAAGTGGCAACAACTGCTGCAGCTACAACTGACAAGCAGCTTCGTCCCTGAAAAAATATCGATTTCGCTGTTGGACTTTGGGATTGCTCTGTTGCTCAGTGCTGGTTTTGCCGTCTCTGCCACTTCTGTTGCTGCTTCTTGTGGCGTTTCTTTCTTTTCTCTGCCGTCTTGTTCCGATTGTCGCTTTTGCCACTAAGAAGGCATTCACCTCATTTCCTGGACATGCAATGAAGTGGACAAGGCAGCTGCATGTCTCCAGACGACGTACACACACAGTAGTCTCAATACCTAATAGCCAAGGGGCGTTGGCAGCTACACAGCACTGACAACACTCAGACTGTGAGAAGGGGGTGCGAGAGAGTGCGCCGAAGTGAGCTGCTGTTGCCACAGATCATTGCATAATCAAGCAATGCTTATCTTAATACGCATCCAGCTGATGACTGATGATGCTAGGACGGGTTGTCCGACTGCAACTTTCCTTTATGCGCTGCAAAGCGAATCTCTTACAATTGATCTCATTATGATAAACGAAAGTTGAATCGAAAATAATGCATACATCATTAGCAAAGAATTTCAAAGATAATAAGCAGATGTAATGGATGCAGCTTCTAATTTAAGAGAGGCTTAGCTGCAGGGCATAAACAGATTGGACAAATGACTAAAAAGAACCTAGAAGGGAAGAAGGGACATGACACGAACCTAGACTAAGGAACACAGCTACAGCAGCTTAGATTAAAGGGTATAAAGAGTATAGACTAAAGGCTATAAAATCATAGACTAAAGGGTAAAAGGATATTAAACTCTAAAGCATATCAATCACTATTTGACAGCGCTTTAAACCCATGCTGAGTTGAAGCTCTCGGAATTCTGACCCTGCATACTCCGAAATAAAATAAATCTCACAAGCAATTTTCTTGAGGAAGTTTATGATTTTACAATGCTTTAACTGGGTTTTAAATACGCATTCCAAATACCAATAAACCTGTATATAATAGCATTAAAACTAGTAATATATTAACAATAAAGATTAACACAACATCCTCCCATAAAATTTCTACTCGACATTGCAGAAGCTTGCATTAAAAAGTTAACCATCTACACAGCAAAGTATAGTATTTTGTGCTGTTCGTAATTGGGAAAATCGATCTAAGCCATAAACAATTTGAGCATCTTTTTTACGCTGGCCAGCTTTTACTTGTTCAAACATGCCATATTCAGGTTGTGTGATCGGTGATCAGTGATCAGTGATCAGCTTACAGCTGTTATCTATCTAATCAGCTTGTCTGGCGTGGACTGGGAGTTAAGCTGCCTGCTGCAGGCATTGAGATGCACAGCATTGGCTGCATATAGAATGTCATAGATCGGCTGGAAAGGATAATCATTATCAGTTAGCACATAATAACTGCAAAGTGGTCAGGTTGAAGAGTCATCCCTGAGGCACGCCGGTGATTAGCGGCGTCATTAATTGTGGGCTTTATCTGTGCAGCATGATCTGCGCGAGAGATTTCTACAGCGACAACAACAATACAACACAACAAAAAATGAGAGAAAAAAGCCAGTAAGAACGGAGCAGGTCAGTCGGGCGAAAGGCTACAGTCGGACGTAATCGACAGTGGGAGAGCAGGTACTTTGTAGTTTCTGTACACTAAGCAACAAATAGAATACACCAAGCTCAAGCATGAGGCAAACTGTTGCCTTACTCTGCTCAGCCAAGCAAACTATCTGTTGCATATCTTCGCTGTTTCTTATGCGATTGTTATGCATATAGCACGGATGAAGCTTTTAAATTGTAGCTGCTATGGTTTTTTGAAATTAGCGGGGAATGAAGCAGAGGTATCAACATTGTAAAGCAATATTTGAGAAAGGAGAACCTATATACCACAAATGATGTCTCTAGCTCTTATAGTTTGTGAGATCTACACACGGACAGACAGGCATGGATATATTAACTGATCCTAATCAAGAATATATATATACTTTGTGAGACCTAACACGCCTTCTTCCGTATAACATACTAACTTAACAGACCTCTTTGAACTTTTTTAAAGCACAGGCTCTAAAGATGGTAGGAAAAAGTAGACAACATTGCGTAACGGTTCTTCTTAGCCACCCAGCAGCTGGCGATGCTGGCACTTGGACAGTTTTCCAGCTAGCCAGGCAGCTCTGTGGCCATAAATGGCCAGCGCTAATTGCTTTGCTGTCCATAGACATTTATTTGTTGTGGTTTTTTGTGCTGCACTTGGCTAAATTATCGTTAGGCCGAAATGTGCGCCTTTAGCGCTGGGTTGCCGTATCTTTTTCTGGTTGCTGGCCAAATGCAAATATCAAATCAAGGAGAGCCACTCGATATGCGATAATGGCAGTGATTGCCTGGCCGGGGCATCGATTGATTCGATACAACGTTTATCGACCTGGGCCGGCCCTGAGCCTGCGGCCAAACACTTTTTGGAAAGTGCGATTGCATAAGTAGGACACAGCAAGGCGTTTCTGCCGCAACATGCCGCATGCAGCAACCTGCAACCTGCCACAGTATCGCTCGCTCCAAGATTTGGGTTATACTTTCTCGCTTTTTTTAGTAATTTATGCGCAGAACTTTTGATTTTTCAAGTTTCCCTACTACGTACACATTTCTGACCCATTTAACACGTTCCAATCTGCTGCATGAGTGGGCGCTGCAGCTGAATCCGAATAATGTTTCAATTTAAATGTCAGAAAATGTCACAAAGATCGCAGCTAGCGGCCGCCTTATATGTTGCCCCAAATCGACACCCCTTTGCCTCTTTTTAGAGACTTTGTGTTCGTTCTCAAGTTGTTGGAGCTGCTAAAAGCAACACGTTAAAATTGCAATTAAATTCTTTTTTTAATCAACCAAAACTGTGAAACTGCTGTTGTCTTTTGTCAGCTGCAACACGTTGCATGAAGGTTGTTTTAGGGTGTGGCGTGGCTACGGAATTAAGACATTAAACGTCTTGTAATTGAATTGAAAATTGACAATAGCTGCAGTTTAATTTGGCTAAGTAAACTGACAACAGCGCAAATAAAGAGATTTAGTTATGAGCCGAGTGGAAGCTAATGGGAACGTTGATTAAGACTTTTAATAAGTTATTGACTCATTTCAATAAGCTACTAAAGAGCTATTTATTTTATCTTTTAAGAGAATTAAAACATTAAATAAATAGGTTCGACCAGCGAGAGTTGGGCCAACGGAAGTTCGGCCGACAAGAGTTTGTCTAACGAGAGTTACCAGCCAGCGAGTGATCGGCCATCGAGAGTTGGGTCAACGAGAGTTTGGCGTACGAGAGTTGGACCAACAAGAGTTTGGCCAGGAAGAGTTGGGTCAGACTGAGTTCGTCCTACGAGAGTTGGGCCAGTTAGGCAAGCGAGAGTTCGGCCAGCGAGAGTTTGGCGACGAGAGTTCGGCCAACGAGAGTTCGACAAACGAGAGTTCGGTCTAGGAGACTTGGACCAACAAGAGTTGTGACAGCAAGAATTGGACCAGCAACAGTTCGGCCTACTAGAGCTGGGCCCACAAGAGTTCGGCCTACGAGAGTTCGAAAGTTTAGCAACTATGAGTAAAAACTTTCCTATTAATTAAATATGATTAAATATGAATATCAAACAGACAAGAGAACAGAAAGCTAGCTTTTTGACTAAACTCTTTAGACAGCTGCTGAATCATTTTAATAAGCATCTCAAGAGCCGTTAACGTTGTCTTTTAATAGTCTTAAAATATTGATTAATTTGGTTTTATTACAATTTCTCAGCTACTGCCATTAGTAAATGCCCAAAAGTTTTCTTTTGCCCAACGGAAGTTTAGCAACTACCTGGCCAAGCCCATCTAGGGTTTGGCTGCCTGGTAATTAATAAAAATTTAACGTTTATAAAGTCATTAAAATATAGCATATTACCACTGAAGAGAAACAAAAAGAAATACACACATTATAATACCATTAGAGTTACATGTCTGGCACTTTCTACTTTGCATATCGAAGGGGTTTGAATACCAATCAGAATGCCTAGATCCTTTGGAACTGCTGGCAGTTTGTAAACCATTTTCAATTGCCCACTCGCTTTTCAAGATTGAATGCCTCATTTGGACAATTTATGGGCTGTGAATGTCTGTTGTGAAAAATGTTGCCTTTTTTTATTATTATAATCATGGCTATTGTTGCAGTTGTAGTGCAGTTTGTGTTTGTGTTTGTGTGTTGTATGTTGCTTGTTTGTTGGTCAGACCGTTAAAAGGATAATCACCGCAAGAAAAATGAATGTTGAATGTTGAATGCATCCCCTGCCCTCCCCCTCCCCCTTCCCCTTCCATCCACCTGACATCAGCCTCGCCATCTTCAGCCTTGCAATGATTCCTGCTGCATGCCCCGCGCTATTCACACGTTCGCGCAATTTGTGGCATGCAAAACTTTCACATGGCAGCGGACAGGCAAATTAACAGCAACAGCAACAATATTAAAGACTCGTAAATGCAGCAACAAAATGCCCCAAAACACCCACAAACTAGGTGCATGCACCATATAGAGATAAAGGTGGCCGCTAGAGCTGGCAAAACTTCGATATTAGCCATAACGATATATCGACCCTTTGATATTGCAAAAAATCTATATAGCGAGAATAATATCGAACTTTATAGTAGTACTAGAGCTAGTAAAACTTCGATAGTGACAATATCGATAAATTAACCTTTCGATACATTAAAATATCTACGATAATATCAAAATTTATAATAGTTCATAAGAGAAATTCTTAGATACACAAACTTAAAAAATATATAAAAAATTATTTTTTTATTTTATTTATTATTATTATTTATTTATTTTATTATTATATTATTTTATTATTATATTATTTTATTATTTTATTATTTTATTATTTTATTATTTTATTATTTTATTATTTTATTATTTTATTATTATATTATTTTATTATAATTTTAATATGCTTAAATTATATAAATTTTGGAGCAGCCAATTTTTTTAAAGATCAATTTACACATTTATTTTTGAATTGAAAAATAATTTTTAAAATTTTTTTTTACTTTTTTTTTAAATTTTTTTTTAAATTTTTATTTAAATTTTTTTAAATTTTTATTTAAATTTTTTTAAATTTGTTTTTAATTTTTTTTGCGAAACTTTTGTTGTTGGATTTATAAATTAGTTGCTAAACAATGTGTGATTATTTTAGGAAACTAATAATATCGATTTATCGAAGCAGAATATTGATATTAACTGATAAATGCAAATATCGATAATATCAATATTATTTTTACCAGCTCTATAGGCCACCAACCGACTAAGTTCCCCAGACGCCAGACCAAATGAAAGTGAAGTGAAGAATTGATGGACATGGTGTGGTTGCAGCTCCAGCTCTAGCCAGGAGGCGTGCCACATTCACATGACAAAGCAGGCAAACAAATGCGCAGGCTAAGTAAAGTTTAATTTATGATTCAGCTGCAGGAGCTGCGCTCGCCAGCCTATCGATGATTACGTTCAAAGAGAGATAACTATCGAAGCGTAACGCCCAATGTTGGGGACTGCCTATTGATTCTCCTACTACGCCTCCTCCTCCCTCCTGCATTTGTTATCGCTGCGCTCGTCGTCTGATTTGCTTAATTGCATAAATTTTTATTTGCTCGCGTCGATGGCGCATACGATATGCAAATGCCTCGAAAAGCCCACAAGCCAGCTGCCGAAAATAAAAGCAAAAAGTCTCGCATTAAATCACACACACAGAAAACTGTAGCAGCAGCTCCTATGCTATCCTATGCTCCTAGCCAGACCAAGACCCAGACCCAGACCAAAACCAAAACCAAGAGTAAGAGGCTCTATAACTTTGACTATGACTCTGACTGCACAATGCTGTCTATGCTGTTGCTAACAAAGGCGACTTTCGCTGCCTTTGAAATGACCAAAAAATAAAATGAAATCAAATAAAATATTTACGTAGCGTTCGACTTAAAAAACTCTTTACCAAATACTCTAACAATTATACATGAAATGAAAATATTTATTTAAATATAAAAAATTAATTTGTAGCCATAAAAATCTATGCATCAAGTGCTTGGTTTGTTTTATGTTTTAACAATTTTACAGTTGCATTTGTTTATGTTTTAACCCCAAAAAATTGCGGCTAAAATAAAAATGTTAATTGCATATCAATTGGCCTTAAATAAATACATAAAATAAGCAGAATGTGCATTTTTGAAGTACAGGGTATAAAAATAAACATAACTAGCCGCAGATATCCTATACTATCCTACAACAAATTCATGTGGGAATTTGATAAATTTGCAAGCTGTTCATGGGGCAGGGCCAAGTTGGCAGCTTCTATTGTCTCCAAAAGGTCACATTGCGCGCTTTTACTTTTAATGTCAACAAAATATATGTTTAAAATCTGTATAAATTTTAATAATAAAACAAACTTTGCCTTTACAACTCATTCCTGACCACACCCATAATATAATCTCTACTCAAATTGGAGCACAATTTTCCACACTTATCTGTAATTTTCACACCTCAAGTGTTGTTAATGGAAATTTCAATAATTTGTGAGCTCATCAAATGAATTCCTGAGCTCAAGAATGCAACTCCCGCTTTTTGTAAGAATTTACTGCAGACTCATTGTCAGCGGCGCCCTCTAAAAGAGAATTTCAAGCCAGCCCGTTATGCATTTTATCAACAGGAATGCGCCGTAAATCAAAAACAAAATGAAACCTAAAAAAAACTTTTGACGCACAGTGATTACTTCTTGTGGAAAATAAAAAACTTGGCCCCTATGTGAACTTGATGCTCTGGTTTAACTGCAATTTCTGGAGCCTATTTTTAGTGCACCCCAACAAAAATCTCGAGAAGCAGCGAGCAAAGCGTAGATAGCAATTAAGAGACGCGGATAAAGATAAAGCCAACAAGCTGGAAAATCTTGTAGCATATGAAAAGCGAAGCAAGAAGAGCAACAACTGTTTCATCAATTCGTGTCCTCCCCTTGCATAGAGTTGATAATAAATATATGGACGGGGCAGATCAGTGGGACGGAGGCTACAGTCGGACGTAACCGACAGTAGGAGACCCTTTACTTTGTCTACATGTACTCACAAACACAGCGGCACACGGACGAAACTACGCGCATATGCATGGCACACCACCCCCCCTCTGCCAAGTGTGGCAAATTGTCTGTTCCACATTTTCGCTGTTTCTTATCCGATCGGAACGAAATTTACAGGGTCAATAGATAATGTCATAAGAAAATTACGTACCAAATTACAAGTCAATAACTTTAAAGCTGTGGGTGCAGTAGCTTTTTGCGGTTTGCGTGGGAAGGGGGGAGGTATCCAAAATCCAAAATAAACTTGATCTGCTTACTGAATAGGAGAACCTAGATCCCGAATATGGTGTCTTTAGCTCTTATAGTTGCTGAGATCTAGGTGTGCATACAGACGGACAGACAGACAGACAGACAGACAGACAGACAGACGGACAGACGGACAGACAGACAGACGGACAGACAGACAGACGGACAGACGGACATGGCTATATCGACTCGTCTTGTCGTCCTGATCAAGAATATATATACTTTGTGGGGTCTGCCACGCCTCCTTCTGGGTGTTACACACATTTCCTCTTTGCACTAAACTAATAGACCCTTTTTACTTTTTTAAAGTACAAGGTCCAAAAATGGATCATACTGCGTGTTCCCCATGGCTATACATAGTGCGTGTCTGTTTGTATTTGTTGCATTTACTAGATGGAAGGGCTTTGGGTTTATATTTAGCAGCAATGTAGCTGCAAATGCATGAGGCAGCAGCCAGAGACACCGCGTGCCTAATTCAAGAATATCAAGATGCATATATACCTATGTTTGTATATGCATTTGTACATATGTCTAGCTAAAACATTCCCAGCTACGAAATAGAAATACTTGCACATTCTAAAGATAAGCATTGAAAAATGCAAGTGTCGCCGCCAGTGTTGCACATTTTTTGTCGGGAAAAAACGACTGAAATATTCGTCCTTCAATAACTTTTGTGTTTATTAACCAATTTTTAAAAGCTTTTCAGATTAGATAAATACATTGGTGAAGGTTATGTATTCTTAATAACAACCTTTTATAAATACAGGATATAACAATTTTACAAAATAATCCCTAAAAAACCCAGGTTATTCTAAAGATTTTCCATATATTCCAACAACATTTGAAATCACAATCTCTTATATGAACTATTTAAAAAAAAAGCTAAAGTTCTCGCTTCCCACAGTTTACCAATTCTGCTAGCAAATGCTCCTAGAATAAAGTCAGAATCTACGGGGAAAGAAGCGCATTTGGCAACACTGCGCGTCACGGCTTGGCTCGCTTTCAACAATTTGTGGCAGGCATTGGAAGTTGCATTAAATGACGCCGGCATGAGTATGCACCATGTATCTGTGTAAGCAGCTACATACGCATGTATCTGGCAGATACTCAGCACTTGCGTTTAATTAATGACTTCGATTAATGCTTCAAATTGCCCAAATACTCAAAATGCTAGTGGACAGACCTCATGCTGGGAGCTGCTTAATCGATTTCCGCACAGTCCAACTAATTGCAAACTATTTTTTATTTGTATTTTTTTTTTAGCCAATTGTTGACAAACTTATGGCCAGCAACTGTGCGTCCTAAATGCATTTGACAATGGAATTGCTTCTGGGATTATTCAAATGCTTGACCTCAATGGCGCTTTGGGCAAATCTTCTGAGGAATTCAACATTGAAGCACTACAAACACGCGCGTATCTCTTATAAGGCTAACGAAGCGGAAAGGTGTCACTGATAGCTTATAGAATAAGTATTTCTTTGGAGTAATCAGACGGCAACTGCGTGTTTTGGTAGAAAGTACTGGCTCTCCAGTGTAGGATAGAAAGTTACGGGCTTTCTAAGTTTAATAGAACTGATTATAACTTTGTAGGATTTAATAATGAGCGCATAAAAAATTATTTAGAAATGAAAGATTAAAAAAAATAATGATACTGAGCGTAATTCATCTAAACTATATTCATAAAAATTAAATTATACTAAATTTCTCATTTTTATTCGGGAATTAAATAGGAATAAAGTCAGAAATCCTTTCGTATTTGATTTGAGACCGAATGCTAGAGCCAAAAAAATCACACCCACGTTGGGCGCCAAATTTGAATTTATGACGCCCAACGCGAGCTGCAAGCAATTGATCAAAACGCAGCAAACAAACAAACTAATGATTATTATTTAATATTTGTTTAGCTTTTAAATTGATTTTTATATTCTCTAAAATGTTCTTGGCAATTTGTTGTCAATTCGATCATTTCTTTAAATAATTCCCTTTCTTTAAGCCTTAACAATTCGATAAGCTACAAATTAGTCAAGCCATTAGGCTTAAAAAAACAAAATACCTATAAACGTTACATTTTTGCAGCTGACAAAACTGGCTACAAAACAAATATAAAAGATAACAATTTAATCTGCGCCTCGTTTCGGAAATACTTCACAAATTGCCCAGAATTGCCTTTGTGACTTATGCAAAACTAAATGGAATAATAACAAATGCGAACAGTGTGAAAAAGGAAACAGAAACAGAAACAGAAAATTATTGTTAACCGGTTTGGAATTCATTTGATTTTTGTATACATTTTTCAAGGTTAATTATGTATGCAAAAGGCTAGCCACATTGCGTTGACAGCAGCTTTATAAATAGGGTCGGTCGGGTCTGTCTGGGGTCTGACTGGGGGTCTGGGTACAGAAGAGCATAGACTGAATTACTAAGCAGAGAGGCAGCTAATTAATTCCAGCTGCCGATTGAGTTTGGCTGCTGCCGGCATACGTCAGTTATCAGTGCTAAAGATCAGTTAATATTTGACACAATTCGAAGGCGTGCCGCATGAATTGGTGACGCCCACTTTGGCTCTTTTGCCACAAACACGCAATCAGTGAAATTTACAAATAGAGTTTACAAGTGCAGCAGCAATGTTGTGTAAAAAACTGAAGACTGTAAATTAAAATACACTAACTAATTGACTAAATAATGGAAAAATAATTAAATAATGTGGTTTTTAAAAATTGCAAAAAAAAAATAACAAATTTTATATATTTATATTTATAGCTGTTATTTCAATTTATTACCATATTTAAATTTTCACGGCAAAATATATTTTTAAGCGATTCATTTATGTATAAAATATCAACTTTAGCTACTTTTCCCACGTCTAATTTAATTATTTATTCGGCATATTTATTTATTATATTTATTCTGGACTTCTCACAGACTAAACAACTGAATAAACTTGCATTAGAGTATCAACTTACAACAATGAAAATCTACTGTGCGTGCAGCTCGAGTAAAATAAGAAAATTAAGCAACAACTAAAAAGCGATGCGGAAATGCAGATAAAAAAACCTTTGGGAAAATTAATGAGCTGCAAACAATGCGGACATTGTTAGTTGACTCGGGAAGATAGCTAAGCTCACCATAAGAAGAGAAGGAGGGAAGGTTCACAATATTTTGACACAAAATGCCAAGGAGCAGCAACAACAACAACAACAACAGCAACAGCAACACTACCCACATCACTGCAGGAAAAATCCCTCAAGGAAAATATGTATAAAGACTCGTCAGCGATGAAAAGTAAAAGTGAAGCCCACCAAATTCATTTTCATTTTTAGTTTTCAATTTGTAAATTGCAATTGAGCATATGCACATTAGAGCTGGCACAACTTCGATATAGGCAATATCGATAGATGATTATTATACTGGTATATCGAGGATAATATTAATTTATTAGAATTTTAGTTGCTTCTAGAGGCCAAGAGTGTACGGGAGTTGGAGTAACGAGAGTTGAGCCAACAAGAGTTGAGCCAGCCAGAGTTCGGCCAGCGAGTGTTTGGCCAGCGAGAAATCGGCCAGCGAGAGTTAGGCAGCGAGACTTCAGCCGTCGAGAGATAGACAGAAAGAGTTGGACCAACGAGAGATGCGCCAGCGAAAGTTCAGCCAGCGAGAGTTCAGAAACAGCGAGTTCGCCCAGCGAGAGTTCATCCAACGAGAGTTGGGCATCAAGACTTCAGCCATCGGTTGGACCGACGAGAATTCGGCCAGCAAGAGTGTGGCCAACGAGAGTTGGGCCAGCAATAGTTAGGCAACGAGAGTTGAGCCAGCGAGAATTAGGATCATAGTCGACATTTTTTTTTTTTTATATACAAACTGTAGGAGGTATTTTATTTATTTATTTATTTATTTCAGATGTATATTCCTTATGCTACAAGTAATTGTACTTATAAATTATTGCCTTAGTCACTTTAAATAACTGAAAATAATAAATAAATATTGACATAAATATTTTACCATCCCCAATATACATACATAATCATAATCATAATGATGCTGATGCTTGTTGATAATGATGTTAATAGCGATATGGCCAACAGCAATCGATGTGAAAATGCTTAGAGAGGCAACAGAATCGGCCAGAGTGAAGGGAGGGGAGGATAGGGCTAAGGTTTCCACAAAAAGGTGGGTCAAATATTGCACCACAATGGCAGCAGCAGCTAAACGATTCGTTTTTCATTTTACACCTTCAATGAAAACAACAATTGCTGTTGTTGCCTCCCCCCCACACCACCCCCTGCCCTGTTGCTGCCCCACGTTGTAAACAAATCAAAAGGAGGTCAACTATATTGGCACACAGATCGGGACTACAACAACAACAACTGCAACTAGCAACTACAGCAGCAACAATAACAAGCACAGTTTATGGCTGCCTGATTGTTATTGTTTTGAGTGCTGACTTGGGGCTGCCAACTTGTCGATAATTGCAAAATTCTTAAGTGCTGCCATTTGCCAAAAGAGGGGCAACACTCAGCAGTGGGAGGCGCATATTTTACAATTTCCCGAAGCCTTCAAAGCCATTGTAAACAACATTTACATTCACTTACGCAGTTGGCATCAGAATCGGTTTATTCAAAGTTTATTAAGTGCGCTAAATGTTGCGGAAAGCATTACAGTATTGAGGTACAGTTAGTGGCATGCTTGAAATTGGTAATAGTTTTGGCTTACACTGGGATGATGGTTCATGCATCGCTGCGATGCTTAGCCGAGCAATCGGAATGGAACAATCAACATTGAGCGAAGGAAAAACTCTACAGAAATTGCAGAGCAAAGAAATTATTATGAATTTAGTTGGTGATTTATATAGAACATGTTTTAAATGCGATTTTTGTAGACTCTGTAAAAACACCGAAGATATGCAACAGACAATTTGGCAGGCTAGGCAGAGGAAGGGAACAATTACATTGAGCGAAGGAAAAAAACTCTACAGAAATTGCAGAGCAAAGAAATCATTATGAATTTAGTTGGTGATTTATATAGAACATGTTTTAAATGCGATTTTTTAGACCTTGTAAAAACAGCAAAGATATGCAACAGACAATTTGAACGACTAGGCAGAGGAAAGGAACAATTAACATTGAGCAAAGGAAAAAAACTACAGAAATTGCAGAGCAAAGAAATTATTATGAATTTAGTTGGTGATTTATATAGAACATGTTTTAAATGCGATTTTTAGACCTTGTAAAAACAGCAAAGATATGCAACAGACAATTTGAACGACTAGGCAGAGGAAGGGAACAATCAACATTAAGCGAAGGAAAAAAACTCTACAGAGATTGCAGAGCATAAAAACTATTATGAATGGAGTTACTGAATTATATAAAACGATTTTTGTAGACCCTGTAAAAACAGCGAAGATATGCAACAGACAATTTAACCGAATAGGCAAAGAAAAGGAACAATTAACATTAAGCGAAGAAAAAAACTTTACAGGAATTTTAGAGCAAAGAAATTAATATGAATTCAGTTGGTGATGTATATAGAACATGTTTTAAATACGATTTTTGTAGACACTGTAAAAACAGCAAAGATATGCAACAGACAATTTGAACGACTAGGCAGAGAAAGGGAACAATTAACTTTGAGCTAAACTATTATTGAAACTATTATGAATTGAGTTATTGAATTATATAGAACGATGTTTTTAAACCCTGTAAAAAACAGCGAAGATATGCAACAGACAATTTGAACAACTAGGCAGAGGTAGAGAATAATCGCCTCAATATTTAGTAATTTCAATATTATATAGTATGCCTTAAAAAATCAAGGCATCTTTTTTGCTTCGATTACGATATCTTTAAGGAACTTTCGATTACGATATTTCGACATTTACGTTTACAATAATAGATCAATAACAGATCAAACAACATTGCCTTGCCTTGAAGTTGTAATTTCTCAATCGAAATCAATTGCTCGCACAGATATCTACGATTTGGCCTACATTTGGCTTTTCCAATGCCGAGTTTTCCATATGATCTATTTGTGTTAACAGACTTTCGTTCTAACGCGTCATGTTTCCGCTGAGCAAACAGACGCAACGCTCCACAAAAGATCAAACAGAGAGCTGAGAGCTTAATGCCCAGTACTTAGCAGTATCTCTGGCCCTTTCGATCGCAATTAGTTGCTCGAGACATTACGACTTCCTGTATTTTTTCTCTCAATTGATGTTGCTTCGGTTCGGTTATGAGATTTGGGCAGTGATGAGTTCGATTGGGCAGTCTGGAGGGGGCGAAGGGGGAGAGGGGGGAGAGGCTTAACAGGTGTCTCCCACGCCCGAAACTCGATAATTTTGCTTTGAAGCAATTTTCATTTGGAGTCTGTTTTGTATTTAGGTAATAGCTTAATGGCCCCAAGACTTGTTGAACTTCGGCTAATGAGCTATTAACACGCTTATCGGCCAAAATCCGAAGCGAGGCGAGTGGGCGTGGCGGCAGTAAAGCCATCAAATTGGCCACGCACATGACATAGGCCCAAAATGACGAAGTTGCCAGCTGAAAATGAAGTTTTATGCCAGACGCTGGCACGTGAGCGGGCATTTTCTCTCCGTCTCTTTTTGGGGTCAGCGGGAAAACTATGAATTTCCTCAATTAGATTTTGCAGGCACACGACCCGGGCAGGCACAGGCACCGACGGCACCGACGGCACCGACTGAATGCAAATCGCAATAAAGACGCGCTTTTAATCTGCTGCAAGGCATCAAAGCTGCAACTTCAATTTCAACTTCGACAGCAAAGAGCAGCGCAGGGAACTTTGTGTTCCACATGCTGAGTTTTTCCACATTTCTGCTTCAAAAACGCTGAAAACGTCGAAATCACCGCAAAACTTAAACGAATCTTTTGTCTGCTGGGTCAGCGGGTCAGAGGCGCGCATTGCAAGTGCCCTAAAGCCACCGACGAAAACAATAAAACCACGAAGAATAAAAATAAATAAATAAACTAATAAAAACAAGAAAAATAACTATAAAAAAAAAAATAAAATAAAATGTATTACAAATATATAAATAAATAAAATATATACCAAAATAAAATATACAATAAATAAATAAAGCTCATTATACCCTGTGCCCATTTGAAAAATGGGAAAAACAGGGTTAATAACTTTGTTTTTTTAATAATAAAAACAAATTATTAAACTAAATAAATAATAAAAGAAAAAAACTATAAAACTATTATAAATATATATTTTGCATATTTTTAAGTAAATAAATTATTTAATAAAATATATATTTTTTAAAATATTCATAAATTTAATAAAGCCTCTATATTTAAAAAAAAAATAACCAAATACAAAAAAAAAATAATGATACGAATTACAAATATATTAATAAATAAATTATATACCAAAATAGATGACATTTCTTAAAATATGCAATAAATAAAAAAAGGGGTTTTTTTAAATAATAAAAATACAAATAATAAAATAATAATAATAAACAAATAAAATAAGACAAAAAACACTATAAAACAAATATAAATATATGTATTGCAAATATATAAGCAAATAAATTATATAATAAAATATATATTTTTTTAAATATTCAATAAATTAATAAAGCCTCTTTATTTAAAAAAAATACAATAACAAAACATATAAAATATATATATACGTAATAAGTAAATAAATAAATTAATAAATAAAATATATAACAATTTTTTAAATATTGAATAAATAAATTAACTCTTTTTTTAAATAACAATAATTAAACAATTTAGAATATTAAAAAACAAATAATTTTAAAAGAGAAAAAAATCATAATTTAAATAAATTCATCGACAATGTATATTTATCATTAAAAAATAAAATAAAAACAGCCCTAACAGCGACTGCTTATGCATACACAAGTGTCGCCCTCTGGCGGCTGTCAGCAATTAAGCGCAATAGCCCTCTGGCAAACATAAACAAATAAACAACACTCACAGAGAGCTACAGTTTCTATGATTTGAGCTATTTGTGTTTATCGATAAGCCTCAGCAGGATCGTTTATGAACTGCGGTGCTTGAGATTATCTATGTATGTGTGAAGTGATGTGGGTGAAAGCAAGCTGTAAATATATTTACATACTACGTACTTATGTTATCGTTATGCTCAGCTGCCAAAACAAACTAATGAGGTTTGCATTAAGTAAGTGCGATATGAATTATCTCAAAATAATGTGCAACGAAAATAAATTTATATCACTTTGCAGTCAATTGTGTGCTGATTAGCTTATCTAAACTGTGTATCGTTTTATCGAATTCGGTTATCGATTGATATATAGAAACAACACTTTCTGCTATTTTATGCATTTGCTTTTGTGGCTGCATTTGCTTTTCATTAAGATTTTATTGCGCCTGCTTTTACATTAATCGTCTCATTTGCCCACACGAACGATACACACTTACATATATCGATAGACACATGCATCGATAAATCAAGTGCAGCCCACGCATAACATGCGCAACAACAACACAAACCGCCCGCTGCCATTTAACAGTTATGCACACAGAGAAAGAGAGAGAGAGAGAGACAGAGGAGAGAGAGGGAGAGAGAGCGCATATTATCGCAGTCGGCGGTCGGGCGAATTCAAAGTTATTACGAAATCGCAATCGAAACATAACGGTAGATAGCAAAAGCACATGCACGCACACACACAAGCATGCACCTGATAGTGTGCGTGTGTGTGTGTGTGTGCACATTTAAAGAAAGCCAAAGCGAAACGAAATTGAAAGACAAACGAAGCAGATAAAGAAAAAGCCATAATTAATTGCACGAAATCGCTAATAAATTGATGATAAAAAATATCGAAAAAAAAACATTTTATAAAACGTTTAGTTAAGAATTTTCAAACAAATTAAGTTTAGTTCAGTCCAGTCAAAATTAGCGTTGCCAATCTGTCGCATTTTAGAATTCGATTTATGCTTATTATTTAATATCAATTTTATATTTTATTTTAGTTATACTTTTATTATATTATTTGTTTTGTTTTTATTTTTTGTGTTATTTATATTGTTTCTTTTATTTTATATTTATTCTAATATTGTTTTATTTAGATTTTTATTTCATATTTGTTAATTTTAAGCTATTTGCTTTAGTTATTGTATATTGCAATTTCTGGCAACGCTGCTCAGAATGCGTTCATTGCAGCAGCAGCAGCAGCAGCGAATGCCCAGAGAATGGCGGAGAGCGCAAAAGCAGCGAATAAGCGTAACTGGCAAAGCAGCCAGAACCAAAGCTTGGCCGTAGAACAGCGCAAATAGAAAAGAAAAGCCAAAGAACCAAATCAAGAAGAGAAGGAGAAAGAGTAGCAGGCAAACTACTCACACACACATGTACACACACACACATGCATACAACTCATGCACCAGCAGCAGTGTTGCCAACTCAGCTTTTTTAACGTCAGAACTAGCCTATTTCATTATGGTTTTGTTTATAATTTAATTTTCTGTATTTATGTTACGTTATTTATTATTTTATTTTGCCTAATGTTAATTAATAATTTATTTATTTATTATAAATCTTTATAGATTTATTTTACTTTATTTATGGATTTTATTTTGCTTAATGTTAACTTTTTTATTTATTTATTTGCTTTATAAATCTGGCAACATAGTGTAATTTATTATTGTTTTATTTGTTTATTTATTTTTTTATTTTATTAATTTATTTAGTTTTATTTTATTTTGTTTAATATTTTTTTATTTTGCTTAATCTGACATCATATTGTTATTTATTATTGTTTTATTTGTTTATTTAATTTTCCTTTTTTATTTACTTTATTTTATTTTACTTTATTTATATTATTTGTTATGTTAATTTTTTTAATTATTTAACTTTAACTTAATAGTTCTGACAACACTGGCAAGAACCAAATGAAGTTTTTCTGCACTTGAGAGAGAGAGCGCGCATGCAGAGCGAGAGCGAGAGAGCGAACTGAGTTTGCTGCTCTCAGATGAAATTCTTGTTAGCACTTGCTTTTTGCCATTACCTTTTATATAGATGTAGCTGTTTTTTAGCAGCTGTTGCGCTGTTGTTGCCAATGATTAATCACACAAGAACACAACACAATTAAACTTTATATTTTATTTTTTTATTTTTACGCATGCGCAACTTGCAAATTCGAAATTCAAATTGGAATTTGAACCCCGCAAAATCAAATGCAAATGCAAACGCAGAAGCAAAGGCAAATTCAAAAGCAAACGTCGGTTTGCCTCTTCTTCTTTTGCTGCTCTTTCACACTCACTAACACATGCACACAGGCAACGGAGCGAATTTGTCGCCCTCACACACACAACTGCACGCGCTGCATTTGCTGTCGGTGTTTTATTTGTTGTATTTTCTTTTTCGGCTGTTTTAGGCGATTTTCATGCATTAAACAGCTTCATTTGTGCAAGAAAAAAACGTAAAAACATTAACTGCATTTGTTTCATTTGCCTTTTGCGGCTTTTTTTATTTCCGTGCACATGCACTTTGTCGACACCAATATACTCTCACGCACACGCACACGTACACGAAAAGACTTTAGCCTACAAAACGACAGGATTCACCAAATACAACGCTCACAATTGTTGTTAATCAATTAAACATTTAAACAATTCAGGCGAACACGCGTCGGCGGCCATTTGTTTGAAATTACAACAACAACAAGACGGCGTCGAATTGCGAATCGTGCGCGTCACGTCCGAACCGCACGACGTTCTCTTTGTTTATGCTGCGCCTAGGGATGGCCGCAGCACAGTCGTGACGATACATCGCGCAATGTTAACGCCAACACGCGTCTTACAGCGATGGTTTGCTGTTACATATCGGGCATGTTATTGTACAGCCATGTTGCCAGGTTTTAAGCTAGATTTGAATCAATCGCAGATGACGAATATTTTTAAATTTTTTAAATACTCTACTTCAAAATATATTTGAAATAAATTTTTATTTTCAATTTAAATTATGTTAAATCGGGCCGTTATTGCCAGCACTGTTTATAACATGTGCACTTCCAGGCAACGCAAAAAAGAGAAATGTTAACGCACATTTGCGTCAACATCGACCGAAACTTATCGACTGCCATGCATCGATAGCCACTGCGATAGCCCGTTTTCCACTGAACTGTAATAGCAAAACAAAGAATTTCGGAATTTAAGAATTAAAGAAATAAATTAATTAACTATTAATTATTAATTTAACTGAAGGCTGCGCCATGTCCAGACGCAGCCAGGACATCCCGATACGCCCTCGCTACGGCTACGCGGACGATGCAGATGGTGATGAGGCGGGAGGCCGCAGAAACAACAGCGCAGGCCACTCCTCCCCCAGCCACGCCCCAGCGCCCGCCTCCTACTCGGAGATCCCTTTCCTCGCCCAGTACCCCGGACCCGTTCCCGCCCACGTGCTGCAGGACCTCACGCCCACCGCCCCTCCGCCGGGCGTGGCCAGCGAGAACTACGTGAATCTGGACTCCGGCGATGACGATAACGATAACGAGGATGATGATGGAGAGGGGGAGGACGACCAGAGCAACAGCAACAGCAAGGACAGTTCCATAGAGAGGGGGAGGGGGGGATCCTCCAGTCGACCCAAATCTCTGCAATCCCGTGAGTATTGAGATTATATCGATATTTTGGGCTTCAATATCTCGATAATTGTCGACAATATCGTAATCAACTATAGAGTGAGTCCTTCGAGAGTTCGGCCTGCGAGAGTTCGGCCAGCGAGAGTTAGGCCAATTATAGATCAATTAATAACCCTGTTCAAATTTTCGATATTAATTTCTTAACGATAACATCGATATACCCAGGCAACTGATTTATTAATAATACCTCCCCTTTCCCTCAGCCTTTCCCTACGAACTGGAGGGCGAAGGCGCCACCAGCAGCACAGGCGGCATGCACCACTTTGTGGCCCACAATCTGGAGTCGAAGCTGCGCGCTGCCACCGACCTCAGCCTCCCCTCGGAGCACACCACGCCCTCCACCTCCGCAGCGCCTATTTCGAGGTTCCTTCAATGCCGCAACGTGCCCGAGGTGGACGGAAATGTCCTGAGCGACATTGAGCTGGAGGCTCAGTATCTGGCGAATTCCGTGGACAATCTGGTGGAGAATCTGGGAAATCTGCTGCATTCGATCTCCTCGATAACCGCCGATAACGTCGAGGTGCACAAGAATGCTGTTAAGAAGCTCACCGACGCCCTCGACGCCAACATCAAGTGCCAATATCAATTGTTGGCCAAGACCGAGGAGATCTCCAAGTCCATGAAGCCCACCGAGCAGCTCAGCATACGCATGTGAGTTATCGATAGGCATTTAGATAATCGATATCGAAAATAATAAATTTCACTCTGATCAATAACTTGAATTTGCAATCGATTCATATAAAACTAACAAAATATAAAAATGCATTTTTTTTTTTAAACTGGAATCTATAATCGATTTATAAAAATATCAATATCAAAATATTAAAAACTAACTGAAAATATAAATACTATTTTACGTTGATTAACAACTTAAATATATAATCGATAAATACAAATACATCAACGATAACGTACATTGCAAATGCAACGATAAAACTTAAAATATTAAAATTTCGTTATATCAACTAAATAATATTTATAAAAATATATAAAGCAAATTAGTAACTGTATATTTATTTATTTATTTCAAACCTTCTTTTAATTAAAGCCGCGAAATCAAACGCCTGGTCGATATGCTCGATAGCACAATGTAGGAGGAGGGGGAAAAGGCGGATGCGGAACTGCAGCTGCCCCTACAGACGGTCGCCGCTTGCAGCTTACTCTGAGCATTCCATTTATGCACACTTCTAGTCATGTCATGCGATTATTTTAAACATTTAATTTAATTATACAACAAAACACGAATTTGTTTTATTTAAATGCGATAAACGCTGTGCAGCGATATATCGTGCCAACGATAACATCGAATTTGCCATCGATAGTTTGCAGCGCTAGTGCAGTGTTGATAATGTTAAATGCTTACCAACACTGCTCTGATGAGCTATTTTGCGCTTCTCTCGCTACGGCCACACTCGCGGCCGCAGTCTGCTAAAACGCTCTGAAGAACGCGGACGTTCGGTCGCTCGTCTCGGGAGAGAAAAAACGAAAAGAGAAGAAAAAAGTGAGAAAAAAAATTTATTTTGTATGTGTTGCATGCGTGCGTGTTCGTGTGCGAGTGAAACAGAGCGAGCGTGCGAGCGAAACATGGCGAGTGTTTTATTAACGCAAATCAAATGCAACTTTCTATAATTCGGATTATTATCAATATTGTTTCAAAACGCTCTGTGAATGCCATTTTCCTCATTTTCCGCAATTTATTTGGTTTTTCTTCTTGCCTGGCTCCAGCAACAAAATAATACAAAGTAAGCACAAATACACATGTAGCAACTGCATACGTGTGCGTGTGTTGAGTGAGCAAGCGTGCGAGTATGTGTGCGTATGTGTGTTGCGCAGTGTTGGCAATTTTTATTCCAGAAAAAAACTGTTTTTAGTGGGAAAATAAAAAAAAAAATACAGAAAGCAGCTAAGGTTATTCTTAAATATGCGCTATAGTTATTAATATTTATTATTTCTTTATTTATTCAATGCCAATTAAATGCAAATACAAAATACAAATTAAATATGTATATTAAAGTTACAATGTAAATAAGTTAAAATTTAATAAACAGCAACCTATAATTGTACCCTATTTTACTAAGAATTTTGTAAAATTTAAGAAAAAGCTGACAAAAAATTGAACTTTTTATAAAGCAATAACACACGCTTTCTGCAGTTACAAGATTTTTCTAGCAAGTGCTCTTTAAAGAAAGAAGCTAGATTTGTCTTAAAAAAAGCGGTTTTGGCAACACAGCTGTTGAGTGTTTAATAAATATTAATCTATATATGCTTACCATAGCATGAATTTTATAAAATGTAAGTAAATGCTAATCAAAACTTTAATCTTGTTTTAAAAGCAAAAATGTACGTAGTTCCAAGATTTTTCTAGCAAAAACAGCCAGATTTGTCGGTAAAAAAGCGGCTTGAGCAACACTGTTGTTGAGTGTTTTTTTTGTCGAGAGAAACTCAAACGGAATTGAAAACGTTGAACTCAAAGTAGCGCACGTTCGCCTGAGCAGATTTTCAAAGCGTTTTCAGTTGCATTTTCAAGCGTTTTAGTTTTTTTTTGTTTTTTTTCTAATCATTTATAACAATTTGGTGTACAGGGTGACTCGGGCAGCAGCATTTTAATTGGCGTTTTGTAAGAATGTCAACGTTGCCATATGCTGGCGAATGCGGGCAGAGCCTCGCACCCCCCACATCCACAAGTTTCTCCGCGCTTGTTATTGTTGTTTGCGTCTAATGAAATTCTATATATGTATATACGTAATATTCATTCACATTTCCGACTATATACAAACAAACACACACATGTACATATATTTGTATATATGTGTTGTTATTTTAGGGTCCTGCCCTAAGCTGCGTCATCAACAATTTATTATCAAAGAAACGCCGCTGGCAGCGCCGGTGCACGACGGCAGAGCGAGAGCGCGAGCTCTCTCTCTTGCTCTCTGAGAGCCCATTCTTGGAGAGAGCGCTGAGAGCGCGCCTCGAATTGTGTACGTGAGCGTTGCCATTCATGCAAAGGATACCGAATGCCAGGCTTGCCACCCTCGGCACTCTGGTGCTTAAAATGGTGTTTTTCTTGACTTCATTTAGCAGAAATATTTATATTATTATTATATTTATTTAATTTATCTAAAAGTGGAATATTCATTACAACAATTTTTAATATATAATTTTATATTATTTATTTTATTATATTATTATTTTATTATTATAGAATTATTTATTGAAAATACGTTTTTTTATTTATTTAAAAGTAGTATATTTAAAAAAATAAATAATATTATATTATTTATTGAAATAAACAAATTATTTAAATTTATTTACAAGTAAAGAGTTTATTAATTTTATTTTAAATTTTCTTAATGTTTATATAGCTTTGGTGCATTTTCTTATGTTCATTTGGCAACCCTGCATTTTTGTTGCCGCTGCTGCTACCGTTGACGTCGGCGTCGCCAGCAACTGCGCTGCTTGTTTTGCACAATTTTATGCAAAATAAATTTAAAGTCGAATTGATTTTGTTGTTGTACACCTTTAATTTCAGTGTACTTCCTGTGCTCGCTTCCTCTGTCCGTCGCTACGTCCGCCATTTGCTGTGGCTTCTTTTTCTAATAAACATACGAAGTGCTTCCTCTTGCACCTCCTCCTCTAACACCCCTGCCCCTTCCGCTCCTCGCTGAGACTTGTCAATTAGTCTTCAAACAAGGCAGCACGAAGCGACAGCGCCCTCTGCCGCCCACTAGCTGTACCACATATGCCAATCGGTTGTCGTTGGTTGAAGAGAGGTGGGAGGGGGACAGACCCAAATTACACTTGACAGCTGTTAGAAACTGGCCAATGAGCTTACAACATGGCTTCGAGCATATGCGTGTGTATGTGTGTGTGTGTGGGTGTCTATTGAACCGTTAATTAATAATTTTAAATTTTAAATGCATGGAAAATTATATTTTGTCCCAATTTCCCAATTAATAGGAAAACTGTTAATTAGTTTAAAAGCTACTCTTTCATCTGTATACTCCATAAGTTTAAAATTATTGAATCGAAATACATCTAATAGAACTAAACTAAAAGATAATGTAAGAGATATTTAAGGAGACAATAGGATAATCTGGGGATAAAATGAAATTTAAAATAAATGAGAATAAAATTGTGTTATATTAATATTTATCCTTATTTAGAAACTTACTTAATACTAATTTGTATATTTAAATTCTCCGTCGACTGCTTAAAGGTGGGCTTAAATAAATCAATAAATATGTATTTATCCTTATTTAGAAACTTACTTCATATATATTTTGTATATTTAAATTCTCCATCGACTGCTTAAAGGTGGGCTTAAATAAATCCATAAATATCCTAAAAACATCTGACTGTACTTACCAGCTGTGGTATTATAAGCCCAGACTTGTTACTCTTAATTCCAAATTCAGCTCTTACTACTTTTAGTATGATATGTATTAAATTCAGACTTTTCTTTCCGTTATTCTAGTTGTAGTTCGAATTACAATAAAAATACAGTTAGGATTTCCTATTACACCTTTTGTTAGTAGGAGTCTAAGCCAACAGTCACAAATGATTAATCACATTGTTTATGGTGCTATTATTTATGCTCATTTGGATGCTTTTAGCTTCGCCAGTCGGCACTTAAAGCCCCCGATTCTAGGCTCGCAGCTGAAAGGAAAATAATAGAGTATAATGCACTGGAATTGCCCGACATTTGTTCGTTAATTAACCGAAAATAAATAGAGAGCATGCGGATTCCTTGGCTTTGCAATGACGAAATTTTTCTTAGATTTGGAGAAACAGAGCTGCCACTTTGGACATTTTGTGGCTAGATCTAGTCAGTTTTAGGGCCATAAATTAAGCCATTTCAAATTTATTTTTAATTTTTTTACCAACTTTTATTTTTGTTTTTGTTTCTATTTTTAATAAAGAGCGCAAATTTCGATAGTTAGATATTGACGATTTTTACCATATTTCAAACTTTATTTCAGTTTTTTTAAACAAATATTTTATTAATATTTTTATTATAATTGTTAAGCTTAATGCAATGGATTTATTTTTCTAAAATGTAAATAAAATAAAATGGTTAGCTTTTAGCCTTTTACTTTTTGCCATTTGCAGATATCTTTTAGCCATTTAACCAATATTTTTTTAAACCTTTTGAAACCAAAATTTTGGACATATTGAATATTAAATAAATAAATAAATATTAAATATACTTTATCCAGTAATATTATATATAAATATAAATAAATAAATATTAAATAAATATTAAATATTAAATATACTTTATCCAGTAATATATAAATATACGTGTTGAACGTATGCTTAACCATATGCTCACCTGATATGTGTGGAGGGGGGCACTAAGACGACCCCCTTTTGGTCTTTTCCACCCACTGTGCAGCGCTTAAGCCGCCGCAACACCTTCTCCCCTCTTGCCTTTTGAAACTGTAACTGTGCCATTTGCTGAGCTAAAAATATGCAATACACACACATACATATATCACGTGCGTGTGTGTGTGTGCTTGTCTTTGTATGCGAAAATTAAGTCTGCCCACGACGCAAGTTTTCGCGTTTGTCCGCCGGCCATGGCGGGCGTCTCCTCGACCTACCCCTACCTTGTTATGCACGCCCCTCCCACCCCCTTCTACCCACCTCAGCTGTGGCTGATTGCGCAAAAGAAACTATTTCTGACGCGCCCGTAATCCTCTCCCTCGACCTGGCGAACTACGTAAATCCTTACGTGTCTGTTGAAATAAGCAGCAAACCCCCTTTCCCCTCTCCCCCTCTGCTCGTTCTCTCTTTGCTCTCTGCCCGCCACCCAAGCGGGCGCGTCGTTCGCGTCAGCAAAGCGACGATTTCGCGAATCCCCCGGGCAGAGCCTTAACCAGTGATGCCAAGTCCGCTTTTTTCGCTAAATCTGGTTGTTTATCACAATGCATGTACTAGAAAATTTTAAAACTTTAAAAATAAAAACTAAAAAAAAAAATTTTTTTAAATTAAAAAATACATTAAAATAAATAACAAAAAATATTATCCATATAATAAATTAAACTGAATTACAAATATATATTTAAATAGATAGTTGAAAGCATAAATAAATTCTAAAGCAGATTTTCATTTTAAAATATGGCAAACACAAGATCTTTAAATAAATATATAAAATGCAGTGAATGTGCCAGAAAAATATATAATGAAACTAAAATTATTATAAAATATTTAATTTAAGTACAATATATAGTATATATAAACAGATTAATTGCAAGCATAAATAAACTGAAACCTGCTAAATATAGAAACGCTGCATGGGAGGTAGATATTAATTAGAAAATCTCGCAAAAAAAATATCTTGAAATAAATAATAAAAATTAAATCATTGCTGAATATTAAATATAAATATGCATATATTCAAATACTATTATTAAAAGTCTGAAACCCGCTAAATTGGCAACGCTGCTGGGGGAGTGTGTGGGTGTAAGAGAGTGGTAAAGCGCGAGAGAGCCGAAGAGAGCGCAGGCGCCTGGGCAAAACCCAACGGCGAAAGCCAAGCCAAGCCAAGTGCCGACACAGCCTTCAGTCGCAGCAGCAGCAGCAGAAGCGGCGTCAGCAGAGGCAGTGGCAGCGGCAGAGGCAGCAGCTGCAGCAACCGCTGACAGCGTGGCAGAGTGTCAGCAGACGGCAGCGGCAGCGGACGTTGCACGCGGCAGCCTAACTAAATTTAGTGCATGTACTAAGTGCTTAAAGGACACGCCGAGCAGCGACTGCAGCAGGTCGAAAATTTAATTTTTTATAATAAATAAAATATAAAAAACAACAAAATTTACCGCTGAAAAAAACAAGCGTCAAGTGAAAAAAAGTGTTGCCATATGCAAAAAATATAAAAATAAAATACAAATTTATAAACTGCAAATAAACTGTATTTATAAACTCGAAATTTATTGTTAGCAACAGCTACAACAATAATAAAAACAATAATAAAAACAAAAATAAAACACAAAATCAAAAACAAACTTAAAGCGAAAACTCGTTTTGTCGTCGACGTCGACGTTGACGTCAGCTGCGCTGCTTGGCTTCAAATTTCCTTTGCGCTCCCGCTGCCACCTTTCTCTCTCTCTCATGCTCTCTCGCGTTGGCTTTTTGCGTTGTTGACGTCTGCGCCGGTCGAGGTGACCCCCTCCCCCCTCCTCATCAAGAGTGTGTGTGTTTGTATGTGTGCTTGTATATGTTTGTTATGTTTGCGCTCACACTCTCGCAGCTCTTCGCAGCATAAACATGCATTGCAGCCAGTGTTGCCAGAAGTAGCCAGATTTCAATTGCAAAATATTTAAATAAATAAAAATATAAATAGAATACACAACAAAATAAGTACTAAAAATATTATATTAAAATAAAATATTAAAAATAAATATATATTTTAAAAATAAATTTGATTGCAGCTGGCAACTCCACGACTTGCGCTCTCTCTCTCTCTCTCTCTCTCCACAACGCGACGCTGACGTTGGCAGCATCTTTGCAACTTTTTCTCGCCTTTTACAGGCCTCTCTCTCTATGTGTGTGTGTGTGTGTGAACCGGCTTTTTGTTTGCTTTAATTTTGTTGTTTTTCTCAGCGCACATATTCATTATTATTGCATGTTGTTGTCGTATGCCCGCCCCGCCCCGTCCCGCCTTGCTCTGCCCCACCTCAATCCACATGCGCTGCCAGTGTGCCCAACCCAACAACAAGTTGTTAATTTTGTTTTTAACACACACACACATAAAGTCACCTATACAGACACACACACACAGGCATACAATTACTTCAAACGAAAGTTGCCAATTGGCCGAAAGAAAAAATAAATGATGGCGCTTTTAAAGTTCCGTTCCAAGAGAACTTTTGTTGTTGTTGTTGCTACTGTTGTTGTTGTCTCTGCTCGTTCGTAATGCGTAGAAAAAGTTTTTGCGTAGCTCAGCACACATACAGACAAATTAACACGCATGTGTGTGTGTGTGTGTGCGTGCTGTTGTGCGTAATCTAAAAAAAAATTTGTTATTGTTATTGCCATTTTGGCTCTGCCTTTGAGCCATGGCTCCTACTCTCTGCTTTGCACTCTCTTCATACCCGGTAAATTGGCTAAGGAAAGGGTATAAAAATGTTGTGTGAATGTATGTAACAGGCAGAAGAAGGCGTGGCAGATGACACAAAATATATATTCTTCAGTATCTTTCATTGAGATGATTATTCAAAATAAAACTTGCATTAGAAATGTCTAAAAAAGAGCTTTTGAACCTTAAATACATGAATATTTACGAAAGTGTTATAAATAAATGTAAAATTTAAATAAAATTGTAAAAATTTTCTATACAAATATGTTAAAGCAGATGTGGCAGATGCCAAAACAAATATATTTTAATTGAGATCATTATTCAAAATAAAACATGCATTACAAAAGTGAAAAAAAAAGTTTCAGAAAGTGTTGTAAATCAATAAAAATTTTATATACAATTTTATAAATATTTCTCATGGATTCAAAATATTTTGCATGCGGTTTAACTTTTCTGTGTAACGCCCGACTGATCTGCTCCGTCCTTACTGGTTTATAGTTTTTACGTAGTTAAATGCTTTGTGCGTCGCACGCAGACAACGACAAAAAACGCAGACACCTAAAAGCCGCCCCAAATGATAAAAAAAATATACAAAAAACAAAAATAAAAAAATAAAAACTTCATGTATTGGCCCGGCCGCTTGGCTGCTTTGCGGCGCCTCGTTTGGCCTGTATAATTTTGGTTTTTGTTTTTGTTTTTAAATTGTTATTGTTTGAGCAGTGCAGACAGGTGTGGAAATTACAGCCGAAAAATATATGTATATATAAAAATTTATAGTATGTATATGATAATGGAAATAATAATAAAGCAAAGGAAAAACTTTAATTAGCAGCGCAAGTTTTATTGTGGTTTTTTGATGTCATAAAAAATGTATTCTAATTTGTGTTTGGCTCTTCCGGTCACGCAGACAGGTTTTTTGAATGAATGAGAACAAAATGAAAAATCTATGGTCTAATAAAAAATAAATAAATATAACTATAACTAATAAAATAAATATATCTATAAAATCTATTTGAATATTTATGCTAATATTTCTTCATCTCTTCTAATTGCAGATTCTCTGATTGATTTCAACAACAAATTTGTAAATGTCCTTAAGGAAATAGCTGTAAATATTAAATTGTAAATTAAATGCAACAATAACAATTTTCGTCTAGTTCGACCAAAGACGCAAATTTTGGTCACGCAACAAAATTCTTTTGTACAGTAAAATATATTGCAAGAAGCGCAACAAAATCTAATCAAATCCAATTAGAGGCGAATTTGAAATTCAACAAGAAAGAGAAAATCAAATAGATAAAGATAAAAAAAAAATAAATAAAGCACGAGCGTTACGAGGTTGCCACACATTGCAAAAAAAAAACGAAACGAGGCGACAGTAGACAGAGCAAGAGATAGAAGAGGAGTGAAAAGGAGGGATTCAAAAAGAGAAAGAGAGCAGCAGATATATATAGAGAAAGAGAGAGAGCAACAGAGGATCGGATCGTTCAATTAATTCGCATGCGCCAATGAAAACGTCGCATCATTCACACGCGTCCGATTTCGTCGTCGACTACGCCGTCGTTGCCGGTTCCGGTTCCGGTTCTGGTTCAGGTTCCGGTTCAGGTTCAGTTGCCGGCGCACCGCAGCAGCTACAGCCAGGACACTTCTACAGCCACAGACAGGGCAAAGGTCAGAGTCAGAGTCAAAGCCATAACGCCTATGTGGAGCTAAAGCCAACTGTTGAACAGGTCAGCATCGGCATCAGTTGTGATCTAAAGCCCATTGTCTACCTCGACTCGGAGCCACAGCCACAGCCAACGCAGCGTCAGCGTCGTCCCAGCCTCAAGCCGCAGGAGCAGCCACAACAACAACAACTGTTCGGAAAGCCTGGAGCAGCTGCCAGCAGCAAGCGCAAGCGAGAAACAGGTGAGTTTTAGCCAAAAAATCAGCTAAATACGAACTTACACGGTGAAGCGACTTCATGAAGTGTTCATACTTTCAAATAAAAGCAAAAAAAAACAAAAAGAAACAAGCTGCGTTTATAATAAATTTAAAACAGATGAAAAACTAATTTCACGAACTAACTTCAACGTGTAAACCCTACTAAGATACAGATAGACCGTTGGAGGAGAGCTAAATATCATCTTCATGAAGTGTTAAAACTTCCCAGTAATGCAAATAAAATAAATAAACCACCAAATTGATCGAAAATATTATTTGAAATTCGTTTATAAGAGTATATAAGAGTTAATAAAAGTTAAAATAACATATTGAAGTGACTTCAACGTGTAAACTCGCATTCAGATACTAGATAGACCGCAGAAAGAGAGCAAAATATAGGCTTGTAAACTCCTGTCCTCCAAATTAAAAACAGTTTTCCAATTCGTATATATGTAAGAGTAAAAAAAACATCTCGAACTCACTTCAACGTGTAAACTCGCATTCAGATACTAGCTAGACAGCGGAAAGACAGCTTAATATCAGTCTTTAAACTGTCTACAACGTTTACATGCAAAAAGTTAATTAAAAAACCCCTCAGATAAGACTCGATCGTTAATCGTAAGAAATATATAGACTATATATAGTCGAATATTTGATTAAACACCGCACATGGCACTTGACTTGTCTGCTGCACTTCCTATTGACAATTTCGTCATCTCTGCTGTCCGAGATTAGCTTAAATAAAAGGCAAACTTCTATGAATATGCATGACATTTCATGCATATTTCATAATGCTGAATAGAGGCTTTTGTTTTAGCATTTTTAATGCCAAAGCTGCAACATTTGCTCTGTATTAGGTTATAGAATTTGCTAATAAGTTTTATATTTAGTCGAATAAAAATACTATATTATGAACTAACAGAATCTTGAACAAAACTATATTGTAGATCTGATATTTAAAATACAGTTTGAAGAATGAGTTATAAAACAATTTAAATTATATATTTATTACAATTTTGTAATATAATTTAGCTAGAAATATTTTATTAAAAGGGTCCCCTTAAAAAAAATGTTTAATTTTATCAGAATTCGTTTTTGTGCCCACGATAAAACGTATATTTCTTATTTAAACCTCATTAAATGGAAATCTCGATAAATCGCATGCCCGCTTAATTCATATTAAATGTGCTTCCCTTGCAATTTAGAATTATCGAGACTGGATTAGAGATGAAATAAACTCTAGAATTTGTCAGCAGATTCCCAAAATAATATAAAAAATATATTTTTAATGTTAAAAATCAAATTCATCTATAGTGTCCAACTGTACTTAGGTGGAAAACGAAACGAAATGTGAAACGAAATTATCGAAGTGAGAATTAGCCCTCAAATGTTAGTTATCGATAGCGAGTAGAGAGAAAACGAGTACAGTCGCTACCGCTTTAAAAAAGTTATTAAAAATTCAATAAATTGAATAAATTGAAATGACGTTAAACAATTGATATATTATATTATAAATATATTTAAATAATTAACCACAAATCTACAGTTCTACACGTTAATTATTAATTAAATTAAATAATTATAACAAGTAATTGAGACAGGAAATGTAGCGTTTATTTTTAACG
This sequence comes from Hypselothyrea guttata, assembly GCA_035045125.1. Classification (NCBI taxonomy): domain Eukaryota; kingdom Metazoa; phylum Arthropoda; class Insecta; order Diptera; family Drosophilidae; genus Hypselothyrea; species Hypselothyrea guttata. The sequence continues at coordinate 324,937 of JAWNNJ010001775.1, forward strand.
TAATTGGATTTTCAACTTCATTTATTTATGCATTTTAACAATTTTCAACTGTCAAACGTGGCCAAGAGGCATATGAGAGGCATGTTCACACACACAAGTGTATGTGCATCTGTATCTGTGTCTGTGTGTGCCACAACGCCTACGTGAAAATGTGGCAAGTCTGTGGTCTGTGCTGCAGCTGTCTAACTCCTTTCACCCACTCAAAAGCGAACAACAACAGAGGGGAAAAGCTTGAGGCGCAACAGAGTTGCAGAGTGGGGGGCAACACAGCGCAGCCAGAGTTGCCGCCGTCAGATCAGAAATTGTGATATTTCTGGGCAATTTGTTGGACAAAGATTTATGGGAGAAAGTTGAGAACGTTAATTGCAGTGCAGAAGGTGAACTGAACTTACAAACAAATGAAGATAAAGAAAGTTCAGATAAGCCATAAAAATATAGATTTTATTGATATTTCGTTTATCATAAAATGCCAACTGATATAATATATTTATCAAATAGCGAGCAAATTGTGTTTGTTCAACAGTGCATTCATTAGATTAAACGACTTGCGAGTGATTGCTGGGAAATTCCATAAAAAAGCAAACTAATTAACACGCAAAGCAACTAGTATATGACTAACTAACACACGGGGTGTTGTTTATACCATGTTTTTTAGGCTGTTCAGCAAAAGAAACCAGCACGGTTTGCGGTTTCAGCTTATCGAGTGGCAAAAGCAAAAAAACAAAAACAAAAAAATACAAAAAAAAACAGCATTTCCAGCAAACAAAAACAATTTATTTATATACAGCCCGCACACACAAGAAAAACAACTCGAAAAGTATTTAAACGTATTATCACGATAAACGCCAGAGAAAAGAAAAGAAAACAACAGCTCAAAAAAACAAAAAAAAAAACACAGCCAATAAATAAATAAAATAAAATACATAAAAATAATAAAAAGCAAAAATATTCCAGCCAATGCTGATGACGACAACAACGAGCCAACGTCAACACACAAACAACAAATTTTATAAGTCGCAATAAGCGAAAAGCAAATAAAATTCCACGAAAAAAAGCAAAAAGAAAAGCAAAGCAAAGCCATAAAAATACACGCATTTATTTCAACTGCAAATTGTGGCAAATAATTGTATAAAAAATGAAACAAACATGCGCCTAAGCCAACGACAAAATTCCTAATCGGTAAAAGTTAGATACAATACAGATTATATAGTTGAGTATCTATAAGATACATGGTAGCAAGTAATGCAAGTATGCACGAAGAAACGTAATAAAAACTAAACAATTATTTTAGAATATCTTAAGAAATATATCGAGTAGAAAGTATCTATAAGATACACGTTAAAGCCAAAGATAGGTGTTAATGTATCTTTTGCACGAAAAAAACTGTTATACAAATTAAACAAATATTATAGAATATCTCAAAAAAAAATCTTTAGAAATATATCGAGTGGAAAGTAGCTATAAGATGCATGATAGAGCCAAGGAAAGGTGTTAATGTATCTTATGCACGAATAACTGTTATAAAAATTAAACAAACATTTCAGAATATCTTCATAAAATCCTAAGAAATATATTAAACCATAACAATTATATAGTTGGTTTTAAAACAAATGAAAACAGCACAAAACTAACTCAAATTTGCACGTATCTAAACTTGTATCTGTTACTTCTTCCATGCCAGTCTCTGTTATCAAACAATACTTGCAAGGCTCGCAGCAAATAAAAGCGAAAACAGCAAAACAAACAATAAACTAAAGCGTACGAAGAAAACAGAAACCAGGCAGAACTTTAACTGATAGACGAGAGCATACAAAATAGCCAAAAAAAAAGAAAAAACAAAACAGCAAAAATTAAAATAAAAGGGGGCAATAAAAACATCAACAAGGCGACAGAGCAGACATGCTTAAACTTGAAAAAGTAATCAGAGACGGAGAATAAAAGCAGCACAAAAAGAGAGAGAGAGAGAGAGAAAAGAGCGCAAGGGCATAGAAGACAGCGAGAAATAAAGAAATAAATGCTGAAGGAAAGACGAGAGATAAGCGTCTGCGATTTCACACGCGCCCAAACAAAAACCCCCCCAAATAAAAAAATATAAAAAACTAACTGATACAGACATAGGGAGGGAGGGCTTGGCTGAGGGGCAAGGGAGCTGCAATTTTTGTTTGGCTTGGGCTCATTTCAACGAATTCAATTGAAGCACAGTGACAACAACAACAACAACAACCTCAATATATCAACACAATTTCGCATGGTTTCTCGTCGCGTTTTATTGTTTGATTATCAATAGAGCGACATGTCGAAAGGCAGCAAATAATATATACTATATGCATGTATATATATTTATATATACAGACGCTCGTTGATAAGAAACACAACATGCTGAATGCCATAGAAAGCAGAATGGAAGAATGTGCTGTGTGTACACATGGCAACAACAACAACAACAACAACAACAACAACAAGAACAACTACAACCACAACAACTCTGACTTGTAATAATCATAATAAATTGCCGTGTCTGTAGGCCTCCTCGTTCGATAAACACGATAACGATCATTAGACCCTTTACTTTAAAAAAGTAAAAAGGGTCTATTAACTTAGTGCAAGTGGGAAATGTGTGTAACACCCAAAAGGAGTCGTCGCAGACCCCATAAAGTATATATATTCTTGATCAGGACGACAAGCCGAGTCGATATAGCCATGTCCGTCTGTCCGTCTGTCCGTCCGTCCGTCTGTCCGTCTGTCTGTCCGTCTGTATGAACACCTAGATCTCAGCAACTATAAGAGCTAGAAACACCATATTTGGGATTCAGGTTCCCCTATTCAGTAAGCAGCACGAGTTTGTTTTAGATTTTGGATACCTCCCCCCCTTCCCCGACAAAGCGCAAAAAGCTACTGCAGCCACAGTTTAAAAGCTATAGACTTGAAATTTAGCATGCTTGTAGCTTATGACATTTTCTATCGACGCTGTAAATTGCAATACGATCGGATAAGAAACAGTCAAGATATGCCACAAATAGTTAGCCACAATAGGCAGAGGGGGGGTGGTGCGCCAGGCATATGCGCGTAGTTTCGTGCGTGTGCCTCTGATTATGTTTGTGAGTACATGTAGAAAAAGTAAAGGGTCTCCTACTGTCGGTAACGTCCGACTGTAGCATCTGTCCCACTGATCTGCCCCGTCCATATATTTTTGATTTAGCACACAAAACGAGCCTACATAAAGCTAGAAATGTTGAAGGAAAAGCGACAGAAAATCTAGAAAATTCTATAGAATCCAAATAAATAAACCCGAATTAATTGGGCAGAAAAAGCGGGCTTAATAAAAGCTCTAAGCTATACCTACTATATAGAAATGTTTATATAATATAGTATTATACATTATTTTGTGGTGTCTGTCAAACTTTATATTATATTATAACCCACTACAAAAATATTTAGACCCTTTACTTTAAAAAAGTAAAAAAAATATATATAACCAATACATTAAAAAATAACCCTGTATTTCCCATTTTTCAATGGGTACAGGGTATACAAATTTTTATAAATTTTTAAAAATGTTTAATTAATTTATTTATTTTAAGTGTGCTATTCAAATGAAACGGTATTTGTGTGCTATAATTGCACTATTTATGTTCAAAATTATTTTATTCATCAATGGTTGACTTAATTTAGTTTTTTTTATTTTTTCCACAAAGAATATTAATTAAACAATAACTAGAAACTTTAAATTGATAGTGTTATTTATTTTGTTTAAAAGATATGGACAAAACAATATGGGCTTTCTGAGTGTGATATTCAAGTGACGAGCAGTGTATATAGAGCAAATTTATATTATTTATATATGTTATAGTTATAAAAAAATGAACTCTATTTTCTAAACCTTAACCAAACAAATACATTTTTTATTTACTATTAACTATAAAACTAACTAAAAAACAAATAATTTCCTTTTCTTTCTTTTTATTTAATTTATATTTTAATTTTACTTTTACTTTTTATGCCCATATTTTGGGAATATCTTTTAATTTAAATTAATTCGTTGTTTCTTACTTTGTACTTCATTTATATTTTTCAATTTGCTGTCAACTGTTGATAGTTTAAATAAAAATAAATATTAAAATTAAGAAAAGGTATAAAAATATACCATATTTTTACCTCAAAAGCCACCAATTGTGGCAACTCTGATTGCTGCTCGCTTTTCGGCCTCTTTGGCTTCTTTACGGCCTCTTTTCAGCCTCTTTCTGGCCTATACTCAGCCTCTTTTCGGCTTCTTCTCTTTCATTTTGGTCTGCCTAAATAACAAGAATCTCAATCTCGCTTCAGTTGTTGCTTTCTCCACTCCCTCAGCCCCTTTTCCCTCTCCCTGCTCTCCTGCTACATCAAAGAGACATGCCAGGCATAACACCCACGCCTAAGCAGCTTAGTCTCAGGGCGGCAGGGTGAGCGAAAGTGGGAGTCAAAGAGAGCCAGAGAGCGAGAGAGCGTAGGGAGCGTAGGGAGCAAAGCTCATGTGCCAATCAAAGTTGCGCTGCTCTAGGGTTGTCAACTAAGTTTGAATTAGGTTTTTTTCGGCTTTTTGCTTACGTCTCAGCCAATGACAAATTTATTTTTGCTGTTCATATTTAGTTGGCAGCTTTTTACATACATTATGCATGTGTATAAGTAAATATGTGTGTGTATATATGTATCTGTGCAAGAGAACTTGTAAAATTCAACAAAATGTAAATGAAATATTCATGCAAGACATCACGTAGCTTTAAAGCAGACACGACTGCCGACTGCCATGCCTGAAATGCCAAAATACCAATACCAATGCGAATTGGAAATGAAAATGGAAATTATATTTCGTTTTACCATAAACAAATGAGCTTTTGGTAGTAGAGGAGCTAACGACCGACCCTATTGAATATTGGACATTAGGCCCAGACAAGTTAATTGCCAACTGAATGAAATGCAACGCAAGTATGTAAATAAACAGTAAGGACGGAGCAAGTCAGTAGGGCGAAAGGCGACAGTCGGACGTAAGCGACACTGTCTGTTGCATATCTTCGCTGTTTCTTATCCAATCGTAAAGTCATTCCTAAGCTACGAGCATTGAAAATACAAGTCGGTAGCTTTAAAATTTTGGTAATCGTGGAAAGTTATCAAAAATCTAAAACAAACTTTTCGTGCTTAGTGTACGGGAGAACCTAAACACCAGATCTATCTATCTTGATCAAGAATATATATACTATATATACATTTGCCAATTGCACCAAGTTAATAGACCCTTCTGTGCTTTTTCAAACTACAGGGTCTAAAAGCAAATGGAATTAAAAGCCAGCCCGATCGATCCAATATCCAAATTGGTTTAGACGCCTCTACAGATACACATCCGTATGCGTTAGTATGTGTGTGTGGCAATCGATGTAGACAACATTTCTTGCATTACTTTGAGTCATATTTATAGCGCCAAGCGGACCTCGGCTCAAGTCCCAACTAAATTCCGCTGAGCCGAGTCGAGCTGAACTAGTATGTGCTAAGCCGAGCTAAGGTTAAGGGAAGGCCATTTCAAGTGGGCGAAAGGCTACACACGCACGCACACACACACAGATACACTAACACACGCACGCCTTTGTGTGTGTGTATCTATACATATAACTATGCAAATGTTGCTAAACATGTTGTGTTGTGTATCTATGAGATACAGCAGCTGCTTGTCGCCATAGACATACATATATATATGTACTATATCTATGTAAATATACCACTTGCATATAGACGAGTACAAGCGCAAACTGTGCACAACATTTCAATAAACCGGCGGCCGACAGAGACAGAGAATATTGCTGCAGATTTTTAGATATATAGAGAGGGGTATATGGCTGTAAAAAATCTAGGAATAATTAAATATATTTAGTACAATTTATTTAACACTTTATTACTTAATTATTACTATGTTATTTAAATATCTGTTATTAAATTTTTTTTTTTTTTTTTGTTATTAAATTGTATATTTATTTTCTTTAATAATTAATTTTATATTTATTTTATTTTAATTTCACACATTCAGTTATCGAATTATACGTCGCTTTACAATTGTAAAAAAATTAAATAAAAAATATTTTCTTTAATATTTAATTTTATATTTATTTGTATTTTTTAGAATTTATCTGTTTCATTACTTATATTTCCAGAATTTACCTTTTTTATTATTTATTTATTATTTTTTTTATCTCATATTATTTTTAAATTTATTTGATATTGTTCTGAAATTTTTTTTTAGTGAATATTTATTTTATTTTATATATTTTTTATTTTATATTTTTTTTATTTTAGTTTATATTTGTTTTAGTCTCTATTTATAATAATTTATTAATCTTGTTTACACAGGGTATTTACATAGTCTAGCAGCAGTTAGTTTTCAGCCCCATGCTTGTTATCTTAATTCTATTTTTTGTTGTTTTCTGTTTTTGCATTCATTTCTGACATTTTTTTGGCGAAATCCAATTGAATGATGGGCCCGTCGGCCTTACTGTCAGTTTCACTTTTATTTGGGCCTAGAAATGTCTAGTTTCATGCACAGCAAACAGACAAACATGCTATATATACTATATACATACATATATACAAATAACCAGTAAGGACGGAGCTACAGTCGGATGCAACCGACTGTATGAGACCCTGTACTTTGTGTTTTCTTCGCTGTTTCGTATCCGATCGTGATGTAATTCACAGAATCGATGGAGATTGTCATAGACTACGTACATGCCACATCCTAAGTCATTAGTTGTTAAACTGTAACTTTAAAACTGAAAACTGTTACTAATTTGGTTTTTCGATTAGTGGAAGAATGGATGGAGTTATCAAAAAACCCAAACTAACTTGATCTGATTGCTGCATAGAAAAACATAAATACCAAAAAATGGTACTTATAGCTCTTACAGTCTGCAAGATATAGGTGGCTTCTCTGTCTTTGCTATCTTCGCTGTTTCTTTTCCGTTGGCAATGTAATTCACAGCATTGACGGATAATGCCATAGGTTGCGTGCATGCCAAATCCCAAGTCTGTAGATTTTAAACTGTGGCTGTAGTGGCACTTACATACATTTATAAAAAAATGTCTGTTACATAACTTCGCTGTTTTATGTCTGAATGCAATGTAATTCACACCATCGACGGATAATTCTATAGGCTACGTACGTTCAAAGTTACAAGTCTGTAGCTTCATTATTGTGGCTGCCGTGGCACATATACGCATTTTGAAAAGAATTGTCTCTTGCATATCTTCACTATTTCTAATGCAAATCACAAATTAATTTATAGAATCGGTGGAGAATACCATAGACTACGTACATTCCAAATTACAAGTCTGTAGCGCTATTATTGTGGCTGCTGTGGCGCTTTTAGTTTTTGAGATTTTTGAGGTAGGTGTAGTTTTTTGATAATTCGCGGAGGAAGGAGGCGAAATATTAAACATTTAAAGCAAACTTGATCTGCGTAAGACATCGGACAACCTGAATTCCGAAAAGCGGCGTTTCTGGCTCTTTTAGTTGCTAAGATCTAGGTGTTCATACGGACACCAGACAGACGGACAGACGGACAGACGGACATGGCTATATCAACTCAGCTCGTCGTCCTGAGTCAGAATATATATACTTTGGGGGGTCTACCACGCTTCCTTCTGCCTGTTACACACAGCTGTCATTTGCACTAAATTAATAGACCCTTTTATTTTTTTAAAATACAGGGTCTAAAAATAAATATAAATATTTGTGCGCATTCGTATATATAACTATATGGCCAGCAGACTGGATAAATGATTGATAGAGTTCGTTGTATGAAATGCCAAAAAACGAGAAATATGAGAAATGATAAATGTTTTAAAAAAATATTTATTAAAAATATGAATTTATGCAGCATATTTACACAACCTTTTTTTTATACTTTTTTTACCTTTATAAAAACATGTTATTAATTAATATTTTATTTTCTCTGTCATTGCAGGTAAACAAACTCGATTATTTATCAACTGCTATTTGATATTATAAGCGCATATATCAGAGTGAGTTCGGTTTTTTATAAATTTTTTTTTTTATCAAATTAAGTTAGTATTTTGCGATTGTGTGTGCATCTTTGGCGAGTTATTGTAGTGTTATTAATGATAGAATTGTGCAGTTCATGGCTGATTACTTTCAAAAAAATCTCGAGTGTTTTCTTCTTCTTCTCTCGCTCTGACAGATTGATTTTCTGTAGATTTTTTTGTGCTTGTTTTTTATACATTTTTTTTTTTTTTTTTTTTTTGGGATTTTGAAAGATCGCCGCACCAGTTTGCGTTTGAGAACTCGTTTTGTATTGTTGCTGTTGCTTTGAATGTTTTATTTTGGGTGCACACTTGCACAAGCAGCGCAATTTACCTGTAAGTGCTGCGTTTATGCGTTGAATTCCATGCATGTATTTGCAAATACGTATCGTGAATTGACTGAGTTCAGAGTTTCTTAGTTTCGTGTACTTGAAATGCGCTCTGGCAAGCAATTTATGATATGAATGTATGAAATGAGCAACGTGTAAACGCAGCAGGACTACACTAAGCGAAAAATCAAGTAATTATGTGCTTGCATCTAGAATTTTTGTTTTCGAAAGTTCAATAAGCAGGCAAATTCTCGAACCAAGTGGGGAAATTCTTCATTTCAGATCGTGCGTCAATTTCTTATTTGTATTTTCTTGAACTTTTAAGATTAAATTAAATTCAAATTAATTTATTTTACAGTATTTTTACTTAGCTTTTATTTTTTTTTAGACCCTTTACTTTAAAAAAGTAAAAAGGGTCTATTAGTTTAGTGCAAAGACGAAATGTGTGTAACACCCAGAAGGAGGCGTGGCAGACCCCACAAAGTATATATATTCTTGATCAGGACGACAAGCCGAGTCGATATAGCTATGTCCGTCTGTCCGTCTGTCCGTCTGTCTGTCTGTCCGTCTGTCTGTCTGTATGAACACCTAGATCTCAGCAACTATAAGAGCTAGAGACACCATATTCGGGATTCAGGTTCCCCTATTCAGTAAGCAGCACGAGTTTGTTTTAGATTTTGGATACCTTCCCCCCTTCCCTCGTAAACCGCAAAAAGCTGCTGTAGCCACAGTTTTAAAGCTATTGATTTGTAATTTGATATTTAACTAGTTTATGACATTCTCTATCGATGCTGTGAATTTTGTTTCGATCGGATAGGAAACAGCGAACATATGCTACATACAATTTGCCGCACTAGGCAGAGGGGGGGTGGTGTGCCTTGCATACGAGGGTAGCTTAGTGTGTGTGCGTCTGATTGTGTTTGTATGTACATATACTCAAAGTAAAGGGTCTCCTACGGTCGGTTACGTCCGACTGTAGCCTCCGTCCCACTGATCTGCCCCGTCCCTATATTTTTAATTTTATTTATATTTTATCTTCAGTTTTGTTTTATTTTATTTTGATTGGCTGTTGAATTCTATAATAAAACGAGTTTTACTTTTGCGCTTTTTAATTTGTTGAACGTTTCACACATTATTTCTCTGAGTGTAGCTGCGGTTGTTGCCATGATTTGGCTGCTTTTAATTGTTGATGATGGCTTCGACACATTGCCGGCCTCCACAGCTGCAACTCCAACTTCATGTTCGACCCTCGGGCGGCGGCGAATGGAGGTCAGGCCAGAAAAACACAACAGCAGCAACAGCAACAAGAGAAGCAACAAGAGAGATAACAACAACAACAACAACAACAGCAGAGGCAACAACAACAGCAACAAGAAGCGTCTTAAAGAGAAAATTTTTGCCAGCTTTTTTATTGAAGCTCGCCCTGTATTGCTCGCTCGCTCGCTCTGCATTTGCTGCGATCAGCAGTCTCTCTCTCTCTCTCTCTCTCTCGCTCTAGCTCTAGCTCTTTCTCTGTCGCACGTTTAAAGCGTTAAGCCTTGAAGTTGTTATTATGGCCTGCTGCTGCTATTGTTAATGACAGCGACGGCGACAGCGACATCGACAGCGACGTCGACGTCGACAGCGAGCTGTTTTTTATTATCTTGCGTTCTGGTTGCTGCTGCACGTAGCTGTCTGTGTGTGTGTGAGAGTATGCGTGTGTTTGTGTGTGTGTGTGTGTGCTTTGAGTGACAATGCAGGGCAAGCGCTACTTGTTTTCTGAGTCGCTCAACGTTCCATGTTTCACACAGAAACACACACACACACGCACACTCGCACACACACACACACGCACACTCGCACACACACACACACACTCTCTTACACACACACACACACAGAGAGTCGCCTCGACGTGCTATGGAAATTGAATCTAAATTGGGTTAACAAGTGTTAATGGACAATTCCCCAAGCCCAAGCGAATGCAGCGAGCGTACAGCAAACACACCAATACATACACACAATCACACACACACACAGCGTACCGTTAGCTGATAACAAGTGTAAAGCGGGAAACAGTTGGACTTTTTTTAACTTCGCTGGAAATATGATCTATTTTCTTTTAATACAAATCAACTTTCTCGCGTGATTTTTCAAATGTAATTTACTTGGTGGCGCCAGCTGAGCACAGCTTGATTTCCACTTAATCAGAAGTATATACATATAAATAAATATATAGTATAGTATTAGTTAATATAATAAATAGAAAGAGCTCTTAAAAAAGAGTTTGTTATATACTATTATAAATACATTTTTAACCTAAGCAAAGTACGTTAAATTTCAAAGAAGTTTGATGAAGTATTATTTTTATACTCTGTAAAAATAGTTAATAAACAAATAAATTATTCTATTTTTGATATGAAGGATATATTTTACAATAAATAAATAATTTAAAAAAATGAGGACAAAATTAAGTAATATTTTTATACACTCCAAAAATAAAGTTCTGGTATTAAAGTGAAATTTGATTCGTTTGCTATATAAAAAATAGAATTATTTATAATTAAGTGGAATTACCAAAGAATTATGTACTTTAGAAAATATGTATAATTAAACGGAATTATCAAGGTATTACTGCAAAAACATATGTTGTTGCTTTTTTAATGAGTATTTTCCATATTTTTGTAAAATTTTTTTTTATTTATTTTTGGAGCATTTATCTATGGCTAAGTGGGCAATCGTGTGCCTAAGTATCGAGCAAGTGAATGTAGGGTGGGGAGGGGTAGGGGTAGGCGTATGTTGGGGCGTAGCGCAACCGATTTTTGTTGTGGAAAATGAAAATGCTTTGAGACAGAGACAAACAAGGCAAGAGATAGACAAAAATAGAATTACCCAGTTGCACAACGAGCAGCCAGAGACAGAGTGAGAGGGAGATATAGAGGGGCAAGAGGCAGGGTTAGGAAAGGCAAGGCAGAGTAATTGCGAGTGCGGCTCCGTCACAACACATTAAACGCAATTATAGAAAGTCAATTGAAAGCAGAGAGACAACTACAACAACAACTACAACAACTACAACAACAACAGCAGCAGCAATGAGCAAATTGCGTGGGCGCTGAAAGGCAGCAAGGCGCTAGGGGGCGGAGGGAGGGGCAGCGCTGTCGATGTTAACGTCAACGTCAAGTCGACTCGACAGTCGGTATTTTGTAGGCGGACAGACAGACGGACGGACGGACGCAGCACGCGCCTGATCCCCAACCCCAAGTTCGATAATTCTAGGCGCTTTCCTATTTGCCTGCAACTCGCTACGAGCTACAAGCTAATCCTTTAAGAGAGGGAGAGGAAAAGCGGGGAAAACCGAAGCGTGGCAAGCTCTTTGTATCTCTATCTTGCCACTTGCAGCTTAAGCCTAGGCTTAGCAAAGCTTAGCTAACTGCAGCTCTCTCAGTTCTCTGACTCTGCTCCAGTGTTGCCAAAATCGCTTTTTTACTGTCAAATCTAGCTTTTTCGGAGGAGAGTTTTCATAAAAGAAATATGAATATCTTATATTTATATATTTATTTATTTATTTATTTTTTAATGCTGAAGAAATTCCTAATGCCACAAGTACAAAAGACTTTTAATTTAGAGCATTAGCCACATAATATATAAACGTAAAATATTAATTAAACTTAGATTATAAAGCTTGAAAAACAATTTTAAATTTTATAAAAATTTATTTTAATTCTGTTCATATTTAATTTATTAGTTTAATTTTTAATTTGTATCTCTTATCTGTCATCATTATTTGAACTATATTTGAATCGAAATCGGCTATAGAATAGCCTGCAGAACAGAATTTACAAATGTTTTTTCGTTTATTGTCGATCTTGTTTTCAGTTTCTTAAAGCGTATAAAAACTTTAGAATAACTTTCCATTACTATTTTCTGTCTTGTTTTGCACAATTTATTGATTTTATCTGAGTGTGTTTTGCGTTAAAAACAGTTTTTTTCTCTCGCTGAAAATTGGCAATACTGCTCTCTCATTCTCCAACTCTAATAAATATATTTTTTTCTCACTGAAAATTGGCAACACTGCTCTCACATTCTCTAACTCCCCCTCCCCCCTGGACTGCCCTTCGTTGGCAATTATTTGCCCATTGCATTGAGACTTTTATTATTATCTGCTGCGCGCTTTCTACAGGTGTTCGCAGTCGACGTCGCTGCAGCAGTGACTAATGCCTGATTTTATTGTGTTTTTCTTGTGTTTATGGCTTTGGCTATAATTAACTTTGTTGCCTTTTGCAGCAGAGCGAAACAAGTTTAAGCTCGGGCTGACTAAACTCCACTTGTAGTTGTTGTTGCCTTTGATATTATTATTATTGTCAGCTTGTTCAGATTCGCTTTCAATATCACATTTTAATATTTCTGTATCTATTTTTATTTTTGTTTGATATTTGCACAAGTTCTTTTAAGGTTTTCTTTTGTGTGTCAAATGCGGATATTTTATTTTGATATCAAATAGATCTGCGCGTACACGTCAAACGTATTTATTTAATTCGGAAATACTTTGTTTCTAGGTATAACTGAAGGTTAATACTATGTTCAAAGTGTTTCAGTTGGTCGCGTGGAATTTCCTAGTTCTTTGTTTCAGTTTATATTTTATAAAGTCACCTTAGTGATAAATTTGTGTTTATTTTGCTTCTTTTCTTTCGTTTTCTTTCACATTTTTATGCTATTTATATGCGTTTTGTGTGTTGTCTTTTATTTATGCATTCTACGCCCAAGTTTTTCAACATTAAATCGAGCATTACACAAATGTTTGTCGCCAACAGTATGACAAAGATTTTAATTTATGTATTTTGGATACCCTAGTTAATAGGCTGAGATGCATGATGGGCTAGGATTATTTAACTTTATAATTTTAGACATCCATTTGCTAAAGATAAAAGCAAATTGATTATAATAGCTTTGCTTTGTTTTTAAAGAAAAGCAAAAGTTGCTCACATGCTGCATTACTTTTGAAAGAAATGTAAGCGATTTGCCATCGTTGGTGCATTACAATTGCGTACTTTGTAATGCAGCTTGTGTGTGGTTGTTGAAATCAGTGTTGCAACGCTGGTTGAGGTAATATTATCGATAAGGAGTTGATAGCAAAGGTTTAAGAAACTATGGCGCTTATCGATATGTACATTGTCGAAAGTATTTCTTTGATTTTGTTTAGCAATTTAAATACTTAAGGTCTCAAATAATCTGTTGTGTTTAAAAATAATACTACTATACTACTACTATATAATTTATTACCAATTTAAATCTGTTAGGAATTTCAATATCAATATCGATATTATCGATATTCACGCCCCAAATATCGGAAGGTTGCTCTTTAGATCGATTTTGTTAACTCCAGCAGAAAGTTGCATTACTTTTGCGACCGTGGTAATGCATTACTTCAGCACTGCCTGGTTGTTTAGGGCATTTGCTAGTCGTGCTTCCTTGGGTTCTCTTCTGCTGTCTGAAACCTGCATAATATTCTAATAAAAACACGTCCAAGTTATGCCACACAAATGTTGCACTGATTGGGCAGGGCACCACAGAATGCACCAACCTTACCTCTCACCCTCTCTCTCTCTGCTTTTCCTTCTCTCTCTCTATCTCTCTCTCTGCTCTCCTTTCCTCACTCCGCCTGTCTGGGTTTCGGCGAATTCGCTGCAATTTACGTGTTGGAACTCGTCCATAAAATGCAATGAGCAAATATTGCAGCCAGCTACAAAGTTGCTTCGATTTTCCCTCTTCTTTTTTGTATTTTTCATGTTTTTTTTTTAGTATATATCTTATCTTTTTGTTGGCATATTTAATAGGCATGCATGTGTGTGTGTGTATTCTTGGCTTATTACAGCATTTTTTAAGTGTGTCGTTTATTTAAAAAAGAAAACTCTTGTCGCCGCCCGCTTTTTCAACTCTTGCTCACCTTTGCCCCTCCTCATCAGGTGCTGTTGTTGCTTGTGATTTCCGTATAGCTTTTTGTTTTTGTTTTTGTTTTTGTTTTTGTTTACTCGTAATTAAGCTGAAAATATTCGTTCGTTTTTCTCTCTCACCTCCCCACTCTCTCTCTCTCTCCCTCTCTTGTCTCTTTCTGGCCATTTGCACGCATTTTTCGTTGCGCGACAGAGGCGCCAGTTTCGCTGCCTCTGTCTCCTCTGCCCCCCACTCCTCCTGTGCCCCTCTCTCTCACACTCTCTGCTCCTATTCCCAGTTGTTGACCGCTGAGTAGGGCAGTTTGCCTGTTATTGTTGGCGCTGTGCTCTATGGAAATGAAAATTGCTTTGTTACACGCGCCTCTTGTTGGAAAAATAACTGATTAGAGCATTGCGTGAGATTCTATTTTGGTATTCAACCGATTATACAGATTATATAGCCAGAAGATGCTCTGCGAACAAAGGCAGCTGTGCATAGAAATCTCCTTGTCCTGACTGACTGACTGACTTGCCATCAGCCTTCCGCCCAAACGTTACGCCCTGCACACGAATTCAGATTCTATTATAAATATATAGTACACTTCTCATTAGAAAGCTCTCTTTAAACTATCAAAATCTTCATCTAAAGCTTTGTACTCTGATCATTTGAATTTTGCTTAAGGTATCGAGCTTCATACAAACAAAATCAAAATTAAGAAGAGAGCAGTGAGCACTTTTATCACTTCAATTTCATTTGCGTAATTTTGGGATTAATTTATAGAATTTAATTTAAAATCTCTCTATAAAGTCTTAGAAAATGCTTTAAATTTTCAAATGCTACTTATTTCCTGTCGATTTTTTCTACTTTTCTACATAAATACAACTGAAAAATCCCCAGAGAAAAAAAAAACCACGCAAGTTAAAAAACCCCTACATTAAAATAAAGTTTATTTATTAAGCTTTAATCGACAGCGTAAACAGCTTGAAGCTTGCAGCCATTAACCATAGAATTTCTTGCAGTGCATGCGCGTTTTTACAGATTCATTAAAATTGCAAAATGCGCAGCGACATTCCATAAATCTAACACAAAGCAAATAGCAGCAAATGTTATTAATTATAACGCTAATACATAAATAATTTTATGTTTTGTTTATGCTTAAGCATTTTGCATAAATTTCATGAAAATTAATTGCTAATCATTAAATAAATGCGAATGTGTGCGAATGAATGCGAATGAATGCGAATGAATGCTTTTCGCATGGCTCAACTTAACGCTTAACGAACTGTCCCAAGCCCCTACAACTTGGCCTGCCCCCCCCCTGTCTACCTCTCTCCCCGCATCCCTTAGCTTCATCAGCAGCGAGACAGCGGCGACTGCGACGCCGGCAAACTGTCAGGCCAAATTGAAAAGCTGTCAACGTCGACGGCGCCAACTCTGCTCAGCTTTCGGCCCACTCGAGGCTGCCAAGTGAGTTTCACTGCGCAGCCCAGTTGTGCCCCTCTGCCACGCCCCTCCCTAACTCTAACCAAACTCTCTGCTACAACATCAGCATCTGCTTCCTCTGCTTCCCCACTCTGCTCTCTGCTGTTTCCTCTGACTCATGTTTGCATTTGTGTTGTTGCCTCTGCCCACTTCAAATGTTTTCACTGTTTTGTTGGCGCTTATTAGTCATTGGCAATGCCAAATGGCAAATGTTGCAACACACTATAATACTATAACCTTAAACAGCGCTACCCTTAGGCTCTGCCGCTGCCCCTGCCCCTGCCCCTCTTCATCACTCGCTGCTCCTTGTGACGATGACGTCGTTGTCTGGCGGTGACCACATCCCATTGCCATTACCTTTTCACAATGTCCTCATGAATTTCGCAATATTTTGGCAACATATTTGGACCCTCAGAGCATAGTAGAGTCAAGCTGCTTTATGATGAACTACGGTTGATTGCGAATAAACTTATTCCACAGATTCTTTACCTATTTATGATTAAAGGTTGTTTTAAACAGATTAACAAACTTATATTTTGATTTTTTTTTTAATTCAATAAATTATATTTAAATACGTAGATTGAAAAGTAATTTTTGATATATTAACAAATTTTCTTTTATAATAAATATATTAATATATATATTAGTATATATTAAGTATCTACTAAATTCTATAATTTTTTAATATTTCCAATAATTAAATTGCATAAATTATATATTTGTTAATATCTGTATAAAAATGTAACTCTCGCTGGCTGAACTTTCATCAGCCCAACTCGGTACAACTCTCACTGACCCTTTTCTCGTTGGCCCAACTCTTGCTGTCCCAATTCTTAATGGTCCAACTCTTCTTGAATGAACTCTCGTTAATTGAACTCTCGTTCGCTCAACTCTCGCTGAATTGTATAACATAACTTATATATCGCTCTAAATTTATTTATTTAAACATAACGATACCGATTCCTAGTGCTATTTGAAACGTATATTTTATACAATTTATATATCCAACTCTCCATGCATTTATTTCCCAAGCAATCTACAGAGAATTTTCACTCTAATGTTGTATGTATAATATATCAATTTCACTTTCCTCCTGCTGTGTCTTTGATGGCAGTTTTCTTTCATTATAATGCTTTTATAAGCACATAAAAACATAATCATCTAAGTAAAAATTGATTGACTTTCTTTTTGGCCATATTTGTTGAGTATGTAATGCTGTTGGCTGCCTCCCTACTTTGTTGTTCCCTCGACCCCCTCGTCGTCCCTGGCTATTTTATAGTCCTTCGTGCCTTAAGTGGGGGAATAACTTTGGCTGATTCTGTTGCTTTCTTCTCTTCTGCAGCTGCGTCATTTGTTTTTCTAGCGATTTTGTTACTCGTTCATAAAGTTTTGCCACAACATTTTTATGTTAATTTAGTGTGGAATTTTACTTCATTTATGGCCAGCCACTCGATAAGGCAGTTACCATCCGTTTTTCCTCTTTTTTTTGTTGCTTTTCTTTCCAGCTGCTTCCTTTTAGCCATTTTCGTATTTCGCTAAGGCGCAGCGCAAAAAACTTGCAGTTTTCATTTCCGTTTGAACTATTTTCCTTTTCGCGCATACAGGATACAGCAGGTAGCAGCTACCCCTCACCACCCCCTCCTCAACTCTGCAGGGGAGACGCTATTTATAGGCTCTATTTTTTAGGGGTCTTTGAACTTGTTGGCGTTTTTGTAGCTCATAACACACCACAATGTTGTATGTATTTTTTGTATTTTTATTTTCGCTGAATATTTTTGTTATTCTGCTGTGTGTGGTATTATTGTTATTATGCCATTTGGGTTGATTGTGCGAACTTTGCAGCAAACAAACTAATCAACGAAAAAAACTGCGCTAAAATGGGGAGAATTTTGGAATGAAAACAGCTGGAGACAGTTGCATAAATTGCGGTAATTGGGAATATTGCCAAACGGGTCGAACGCATGCCTCATGTATGAAATTTTCAATTTATAAATGGTATTTTAAATATACATTTAGCGGGCTTGGTGGGGGGAAAGTTACAGGGTATCTGTCTGATATTGAAATACATATTTGATGGAGAACTACAAAGAAGACTGTGTTATACCCAGCTGACTGTAGAGCATATATTTATTTTTCTGGAGCATATTACAAATTAACTAGTTACAATCTAAATTCCAGCATACCCAGTGTTTATCTAATTGTAGAGTATTTATCTAACTGGAGAAAATCTTTGCTTACCAAGTCTGTTTAATTAGCGTCTCTGTTTGAATACAGATTATCTATCTAAATAGTGTATACAAAGTATCTATCTAACTACAGGGTATCTTTATAACTAAGATTTTATTTCGTTGCTAAGAATCTACTGTATATCCGGATATAAACTATCTACAACAGTTTACAAAGTATCTTGAGTACAGATTAATTATCTATTTATTTTTTTTACAAAGTAGTCAGCTAACTACAGGGTATCTATGTGAATGTAGAGTATACATTTGAGTATTCATAACAGCTGGGATTATATTCCAGTCTATCTATTCGAATTCTATCTAACTATATTTACAGAGTATCTGCTAGTCGAGTAAAGAGTGTCTGCAGTCCTACACTTGTTACTTGTTCGTGCCAGTTGCAAATGCAAAGTCGTGCCAAATGCTTTAACTAGACTCGGTCACGCCCACTAAACCCCCATGCACCCATACGCCCCTTTGAGCACTTAGTGCAGGCAACAAGCCGTTGCATCGATCCATATTTAAACCGATTATATAGTAGTATCTGGCGGCAACAGCAAAACGAGGCTACAAACTGAATTATTCAGCAAATAGCTTGAAACTGTGTCGAACTGCAGGCAATCTAAAGCGAGAATCTCTAATAAAATATTACCAGATGCCCAACATACTGGCAAATAAATAGGCTATACATATATGTATGTAGATATATACATATATATACCAGATATCTGAAGAGCTACACTAATGTCAGCCTCATTAACTCCGACAGATTCGATTGCACTGATAATACAGGCGGAAACTCTGCAATTGAAACTGAAACCAGTAACCAGTAAATGCCTTTTAATCAAGTTTGTGGCCTTATCAATGGCCATAGACCAACTGCAATCTGTTGACAGCTGTGCGAAGCTTTTACCAGATTGCTTTTTAACGGCTTCTGCTTATCAGCTGCCAAGAATGCATTTTTCATTATTGTATTATTGTATGAAATTTTGTCTCTGTATGAATTAAATATCATTTTTGGTATATATACATACATATGTATACATATATATATTGCTTATCGCCAGACGTCGAATAACCCTGTTGTCCGTTCGGTTTATAGCATTTTAAATGTTCAGCGAAAAAAGAAGAAAAATTGCATTTATGCATTTCAAATATTTGTAACGAGCAGCAAATGGCAAACGGCAGGCGCAAACAGGCTAAATGCATGGGATTAGGATACCCTGTAAAAATATAAAAAATATAAATATATAAAATAAATTATATATAAAATAAAGTAAATATAAAATAAAGTTTAAATAAAATAAAGTTTATATAAAATAAAGTATATATAAGATAAAGTATATATAAAATAAAGTAAATATAAAATAAAGTATATTTTAAATAAAGATTATATAAAATAAAGTATATATAAAATAAAGTAAATATAAAATAAAGTATATTTAAAATAAAGTTTATATAAAATAAAGTATACATAAAATAAAAAACATATAAAATAAAAGTATTTAAATTAAAAATATATTTAATAATTTATTTGAATTCAATTTTGTATTTAAAAAATTAAATAGATTGTTATGATATTTTTAGCGTCTTTCCTTATAAGGCATACTTTAAATATTAGAAAGCTAGCATACCCGCGCTCTGTTGCTTACAGGGTATGGAGTACGCCAGCCCTACCACAGGCATGCAAAATGCAACGCTGTCTAAGCTGCTGTGGTTGTTGATGTTGTTGATGTTGATGTTGTTGTTGTTGTTGTTGTTGTTGTTGTTGTTGTTGTTGTTGTTCTTGTTGTTGCTGCTGTAAAGCACTCGACACGACACAAATTTTGTTCGTTTGCACAGTGGGAACCGCTGGCGTCGAGCAGTTCAGTTCGCAAGCGATGAGTATGCCTTGAGTGTGGATGTTGCTGACAGAGAGGAAGAGGGGGGCCAGAGAAGAGTGTGAGCTGTTGAAGTAGAGGGGTGACAAGAGTGTGAGAGAGAGAGGGGTTTCTCTCTGATGGTTTCAGTCGACTCTCTAATGTCGTTGCACTCAGCAGCAGGCAGACTTTTGACAGGCCAGAACAACTACAACTGATAAACAGCTCAAATTTAATATCATTATTTTGAACAAACTCAAGTTCTGATTGTCACACAAAAGGTAGAGAGACAAGTGTCATTGTATATTCGGTATATTATTAATATTAATTATTATTATTAATGTTCGGAACCAATTCTAGAGTCAATAGGGAGTATAATAAATCTCAAAGATCCCCCTACAATTTTATACTTAATTAATGAAAATAATAAAACCAGCCAAGGTTGTAAAACTATTTGCAACATCAAGAACTCTTATTTATTTATTTCAAGTTCAACCAAAAAATTGAATTACAAATTCAAATAAAGCATAATAAATTGAATAATTAAATTAGGGACACAGTTTAGACCAAGATTTGTTGTAATTAGGTTTAAAATTCCTATGCTTGTTAATCTTTAAAAGAAGATGCAATAAATAAAATAACCCGTATAAAAAATTAAATTAAATCAAATTTATTCAATTAATAAAAACATTTTTAATCTGCGAAACGTCCAAAGTTAATTAAGTATTGTATGCAATTATAAAATGCGGCATTTATTTATTCGATTATTTATTTATTTATTATGTCAGTTGGGCATGAAATTTCAATAAACTTAAAAGCGAGTTATGTCTGGAAAATGTGCAGAGGTGATGGGGAGCGGGAGGGGCAAGGGGAGAGCCAAAGTCCAGTTCGTCTGGTTGCAATTGCAATTGGCGTTGGCTTCTCAGTCATAGCAAAAATGCAGCAAATCAATGGAATGCGAATCAATAAACTTACTTGTAGTTGTTGTTTGTTGTTTGTTTTTCATCTTTTGTTTTTTTTTTATTTTTTTATTTTTATTTTGCCTGCACGCTCGAAATACAATTTGCGATTTCATTACACTTTATGGCGCTGGCTGGTCTACAACTCTCCCCTCTCCCCCCTCTCTCACCCCACTCTTAGCTGCTTGTTTCTACTTCAGCAGCTTTAACTTCCCCAATTGACTCTTTGCACTTTTCATGCTGGGATTTTGTGTCGGTGTCGGTGTCTGCATTTTGGCCCGGCCAATCAAACACATCCAAACCCCCACTCCCATTTTGTTTTCCTTTTGGTTTAGTGCAAAGCGTCGCTTTCCATTTGGCTTAGATACTTTTATTTGCATTTAAATTACGTTGGGAAACTCTCGCTTTGATTCGGCCACTTTTCATCTGTTGAAGGGGTTTTCCACCGCGTTTGAATTTGGGTTTTCTCTTTTGGTTTCGCTTTTTTGTCTGCTCTATATCTATATCCCCAGCTATATCTCTGTCTATGTGTGGGTGTTGAGCAACTAAAATGAACTTTAAACTTGGCAAATTGCTGTTGCAGCTAACATTTAATGCTGTTTTTAGCTGTAATTACTAGCGCTATTTGTCTGAATTTAACAGAGCTGCAAACCAATTTTCAACTGAAACAGCTCTTAATTAATTTTACTACGAATCAAAGCTCGAACCGCAAGTAGCATTAACTAAATAACTAAACTCAAACTCAGTTTTCAGCTAATATTTTGGATTCGTTAAACAAATTGCAAGCTTTAATATAAATTTAAGCTTTATTAAATGAAGCTTTTATTTAGTGCTTTAATTGAAAAGCTTTTGCTTTTTTTTAATTTATAGTGTACTCAAAGTTGCTTGGCAAATTTTAAATTTTTTCATCATAAGTCACAATTTATTATACCCTGTACTCATTAGAAATAAGTAAAACATAAAAATATAGGACTTTTCGTAAAGACTAAAAATAAGCTCATAATTTATTTTGTATATTTTTGCATTTATTTTCATTTATTAAAATAAGACTTGGACATTTTAAATGTAGCAAGAGCGCATTAATTTTCTAGAATACGTTAACTCAATATTTAAGAGACAAAAATTAAAATTTATAAATATAAACTAACAATTTTAAATATAAACTAAATTGGAATATAATTTAAAAATTGTTTTTCAAGCTTTAGAATCTAAGTTTAATCTAAATATTATGTGACTAATGCTCTAAATTTAAAGTCTTTTGTACTTGTGGCATTGGGAAGTTATCTTAAATAAATAAATAAAGAGAACATTTTAAATGTTTTATAAATTTCTTAAATCTGCGTAAAAGTTTTTTGAGTTTGCAGCCTGGCATTCATTGATAAATAATAAAATTATTATAGCTTTTTTTTCCAAGAAATTGTGGCTGCTGTTGAGCATATAAAACTTGCCGATAATACCACAATAAATATGTCGATGTGGATATAGAACAAAAAGCAGCATGCAACAAGTGCATGATAATGTTTGATGCAGTTCGTCCGGCTTTTGTCCAGTCTGTGTCATAAATTGTTGTTGTTGTGGCTGCCATGCGTCAGAATGTTGATGTTGATGTTGTGGATGCTGTGGATGTTGTGGATGTTGCTCTGGTTGTTCCAGTTCTGCGATGACTTGTTTAACTTGTCGCGATGACTTCAAGCTGCTGTTGCTGCTGCTGCTGCTGCTGTGCTGCTATCTGCTTGAAGCTTGCTGCTTCCCCCTTACCGCCTCACCCTCCTTTGGCCTCGTCAAGCTATCAGTGGGTTTTAGTCTGCGTCTCAGCCGTTTGTAAAGTGTTGACCTCAATTGAAGTTGTTCGCCGACAACGACAAACAATAACAACAAGCATAAATAACACAGCAAGTTGTCAGTTATAAAAAACAAAAAACAACAACACAAAAAACAAACAAATATCATGCGAATGCAATGACTTTTGGTCCGCTGCTTCTGCTGCTGTTTCGCATTTGTCCCTAAGTCTGCACCAAAGGTAGCAACGAGGCAGCTGCGAGTGTCAAGTGTGACTTAAACCCAACAGCGCTCGGTGTGGCATATGCAACATACTAGTTAGTCTTGTGCACTGAGAGAAAACGCGAGATTTGCGGTGTTAAAAAGGTTTAAATTTTGTAGACGATCGGCTAAGAAACAGCGAAGATATGCAATTGACAAATATCTTAATTAAACTAAATTTATGCAAAAAAAAAATATATATCAATTTCTTTTTAAATTCTAGAGCAAAACGAGTTGCATTTAGGAGCTTTATTTTATCGAACGATTCGTGTTTTATTTTTTCGAGTGTATTGTTAGTTGTTAAGAGCTTTTGCAGCTGCCAAAGCCGACTGTGTGGCATGCCACGCCCACACTCGAAACGCATGCAAAACTCGCGCCCATTTCCGTTGCTCTTTGCCGGTTCTCGTGTCTAATGCGCGCTCTTCACGCTGCACAGCTCAGCTCAGTGCCCCTTCCCCCTCCCCCCCTCTCTGCAACGTAATGCGCTTGCATTGTGCAACACTTGTAGTTGTTGTTTTTGCTGTTTCGCCTTCCCATTGGGTTACTTTAGGTCATTGCAGTTGACGGCGACGTCATTTCTAACGTACGCTTGAAGGACGGCAGCTAAAGTGTCGCTGCCGCTGCTACAACTATTGTTGTTGTTGCAATTGTTGTTATTGTTGCTGTTATCGTTGTTGTTGCAGCAGAACCGTCGGACGCGTCGACCTCCAAGCCAGCTGCGCTGTCGACGTCGTTCGTCAACATTTCGGCGCAGACTTTAGACTCGTTAGAAATCAGCAAGCATGAGTATCGAATCATTGAGTCATTGCGAATACTCGATTCTAGCGTTGCTTTAATATCGTTGCAATATCGATAATGAGTTGATATCGATTTGAACAGCATCGAGAATATTTCTTTGATTTTGTTTAAAAATTTAAATAGTTAGAAATTTAATTAATCTGTTGTCTTTTAAAATATTACTTGAATAGTTAAGAATTGAGATTGTCTATCAAGATTCAAAAAATATTACTGCTTTTTTGTAATTTTAAAAATTATTGTTAAAGAATTGAAATAATATATTTGAAATTAAAATTATATTCATATTCATATGTTAATTTTATTTTTATACCCTGTACCCATTGAAAATGGGAAAAACAGGGTTATTTTTTATAATATTAACATTTGAGATATTTAAAGCAAAAATTGCATCGATATCGATATCGATTATCCAAGCCAAAAATATCTGGAATATCGCTATCCCAAATTTGATTCTATTTGTTGTATACGTACATTCATTTATTTGTTTGTTAGATTTGCAACTATTTCGACTATAAATAGAAAACTTTCACCGAAAACAAACTGAAAACCGAAAAAACATTTGCAAATTGCAAGTGAAAATTTTTCCCTTTATGTTGAAATTTTATGCAATTTCTGTCGCTGTTGCTGCTGTTGTTGTTGCTGTTGTTGTTGTGGTTGTGTTGCTGTCGTCTTGTCAACTGCATGCAACATTTAAGCGACGGCAAAAAAGAAGAAAGAAAGAAATGATCGAAAATAAATGAGAGCAAACGGCAGAGGCAGAGGCAGCGGCAGCGACACATCAAAAGCCAAAGCTTTCACGAGCAGCAGCAGCGCCAGAGGCAGCGCGAGTGTGGGAGTGAGAAAGAGAGAGAGAGAGGCGGGGGACAGTGGCATAAATGTTGCCCGAATTAAACCACCCACAAGCTCTCACATGCGTGCCACAGTGCAAGCTCATTAAAACGCACTCAAAAGCTGCGAGAGCACGAAACACAGAAAGAGAGAGAAAGAGAGTTGGGCCAGCGAGAGTTCCGCCTGCGAGAGTTTCACATTAATTATATTCCCCTGTAGGGGGAGTTTACTGTACAGCTATTCGAGTCTTTACTGTAGCTGTTTGTGTGCGCTTTTAGCTCATTTATTGCTGTTGCCTGAATGTTGCTGCTGCTGTTGGTTGAAGCTCTTAAAAATCATGCTGGCGTAAATCCGTGCAATTTAAATTTAAATTGCATTTCTGTTGTTTTTTTTCTTTCGTTTATTTTCTGTTCGTTGTTAACAATAATATTATACTGTAATAAAAAGAAAAGCAACAAAAGAGCAGCACTTGAAATGCATTTAGCGTTCGCAATTCGTTCGCATTTAATTTGTAATTGATTCTGTTGCCTATTGTTGTTGCTGTTGTTGTTGTTGCAGCAGCAATTACAACAATAATGAACAATAACAACAATAACTTTCTGCTGAAGCTTATGGATGATTTTCTGTGTGTGGAGAGCGTTGCCAGAAAGTGCTAGATTTGCAACATAAAATATATACAAAATTGCTTCAAATAAACAAATTAAAAAATACATAAAAATAAATGAGTAAAATTTATTCATTGCACAATAATTATTAATTTATGAGAAGCTTAAATAAATTTCTAAAATCGACTAAATGGGCAACGCTGATAAGTTGTTATTGCCAGTGTTGGCAGGTTTAAAGTAAAATAAGCTACAAATAATAACTCTAATGAATAGAATAAATGAATTTTACAAAAATATAGCCTAAATCTTTTATTTCATAAAAGCTCAAAATAGAGTTGTGCCATCTTAATTTTTGAAATATGCTAAATCTAGCTTATAATAGCCCAGGCTGGCAACACTGGTAATTGCTGAGCGGCCTGGCAGTTTATTGGCATCATTTTGCAGTCGCAGTCGCTGTAATTACACAAACCATAAAAAACGTATTTTACAATACTATACTTTTAATTGCGCTAACAAATTGCATAGTTATTAGTTTTAGATTTGAGCTTTTATCTTTCCAATTCGCTTAGCGTGCCAAATGTGTAAAAAGCGCGCTTCCGTTTCTCATAAAATTTGCATACAAATGCTTGGCAACATGTTGCCAAGGCGTCTCTCTCTCTCTCTCTGTGTTTCTCTCTTGCGACATTAGCTGGCAACATGCGTAGCTGCGTCTATGTTGTTGTTGCAATCGCACTGTGTGCCTATTGTGTGTGTTTTGCGGTTGTTTTCTTGCTGTCATTTAATCGCCTTTTTAATTTTTCAAGTTTGAGCTGGTTTTTTATATATTTGGTAGTATTTATTTCAGTGGTTCTGCTGCTGTGAAAGTACATAAAAGGCGTTTTTAGTTGATGTGGTTTTAATTCGTTTTTAATTTAATTTATATTTATATTTTATTTGTAAATTTTTTTTTATTTGTATTTATATTTTATCTATATATTTATTTTATTTATGATTTTATTTTATTTATTTATTATTATTATATTTATTTAATAATTTTATTTTAATTATATTATATTATATTATATTTATTAATTTTTTTATTTATTTGTATATTTTATTTATATTATTATTTTATTTATATTATTATTTTATTTATATTATTATTTTATTTATATTATTATTTTATTTATATTTTTATTTTATTTATTTTTTTTTTATTTTGTGTTTGTTTTATGTATTATTTTTTATTAATTTTTTTTTTTTTAGAAAGGCATTTCTGCAGCAACGTCAACATGTTGCTGCTGCTATCGCTGCTTGTTGCCAGGCTGCCATTTTGTATGTGTGCCAGTTCATATTTGGCCTCTCTCGTTCTTGTTGTTGCTGTTGTTGTTGTGCTAACTGTTCTGCTCGCTGGAGTGTGCAGCAAACAAAGTCTTGTTGTTGCTATGTAAATGCTGCCAGTCTTTAAATATGTAACAAAACCGTGAAATATTCATTTGCAGCAGCAACAGCAACAACAACATAAGAGCATAAATTGCTTCAAGCCAAGCTGCGCCCAACAACAAACAGCAGCAGCATCATGTATGTATGTATGTTTTTGTGTTTATATGTATGCATGTAGCGCTGCCTCAATTATTGCTGTCTGCGCTTCAACTGCAGTTCGCTGGCAAAAACTTTCTCCGTTGTTCTTGCACGTTTTGCCTGTCAATTGCTCTGAGAGAGCGTATGTCTGTATGTCTGTCTGTATGTATGCATGCACGTCTGCCATTCTCTTTGACAGCAACAAAAAGCACTCGAATTTTTGTAGTGGCAACAATGTTGCTAAAGCTCAGACTCAGACTCTTGTTGTTGCTGTGCTTGTTATTGTTGCTGTTGTTGTTGTTGCTCTGTTGGGTGCATTGCTTCAGTTGTTGGAACTTTATTCGCTGTGTGTGTGTGTTTGTATGCGTGTTTGTTTTTTTGTTGTTATTGTTCATGCCTGCATGCAGGTGCGTCGCCAGCAGTGTTGCCCAAAACGCTTTTTTATCGCCAAATCGGAGAGTACATTTGCTGTAAGCGTGAATTTTAAATTTTTTCTTAGTTTTTAATTAGTGTATGGTAAAATATGGAACAAATATAGCTCTGTTGTCGTTATTTTTATTGATATTGGTTAATAGCATAATTGAATTATAAAATTTGAAAACCAGTAAAAATTATTAATCCTGTTTTTCCCATTTTTCAATGGGTAATTATTGTTAAAAAGTATGTAAAATCTTTAGAATAACAAAGCTGTTTTCTGTTTGGGTTTTTTTTTAAAGATGTTGAGCTTTATTTTTGTGCTTCTCCCGCCAAAAGCAGCTTTTTATTCTCGAAGAAAACTGACATCACTGGTTGCGACAAGTGGAAATGCTTGTGCGTACATTGCTCTCATTGCAACGACAAATATTTGCACAACTCCAGCCCAACCTGACTGCGTTCTCCCCATTCCCCCCCCCCCCCCTGTCAGTTCTCTGCCCCCTGCCAAGGTGCCATTGTACGCTTTGCCCCCGTTTCGTTTGTTTTCTCTGCTGCTTCTTAACTTTATATAGATTTTGTTTTGTTTTATTATTTGATCCCTTGTTTATTGTTTGTGCCCATTAATCAGCGCTCTAGTCGCAAGCACTTCATGCAACCTGTTGCTGCACCACAATTATTTTATTATGTATTTTTTTTTACATTTTTTGTCGGTTTCTCTTAGCCGTTGCACAGCGCTTCAGCTCTTCAGCTCTTTTCGCTTCCGTTTAGCAATTTCAGCAAACAATTTTTGTTTTTTTTTTTTTTTTTTTTCGAAATCGTTTATTGAATTTTTGTAACTCTTTTGTGCAAGCTCCTCACTTCCGTTGGCTTGCGTTGCTTCCGTTGTTGTTCCGTTTTCAGCATGAAATTCAACTTGCATTTACCTTTTCGGGTTAGAAAACTTTCCCTCTACCTTGGTTTGATTGGGTTTTTCTTTGGGTTTTTCCCAAACCAAGCAGCAAGTGCTGGATTTTTCCAGTTTTGTAGGAGCTTTTCAGATAATCATAAACGTTTAATTTAATTTAATACTTAAATTTAATTTTATATTTAATCCTAACTTTAATCTTACTTTTAAATTATCTTCTAAATAAACCAGAATAAATAAACTCCAAAGTCCAAAGCAAAGCTCACTTTATGTTTCGGCCGTAAATTGAATTTAGATAATTGAAACTTTTGCCTAGTTAGACTTTAGCTTCAATTACAGATTTTATTACAATTGCACGTGCATCTGCCACAAATTGTTGACATTTCAAAGTGCATTTAATTGTATTTAATCCCATAAACCTGCAATTATTATTGTCGTCTGTTATCTATTGTGCAATTGAGTGTTTTATTGCAATAATCATGGGGCACATT
This sequence comes from Hypselothyrea guttata, assembly GCA_035045125.1. Classification (NCBI taxonomy): domain Eukaryota; kingdom Metazoa; phylum Arthropoda; class Insecta; order Diptera; family Drosophilidae; genus Hypselothyrea; species Hypselothyrea guttata. The sequence continues at coordinate 353,402 of JAWNNJ010001775.1, forward strand.
GCAAAAGTGCAACCCCGCCCTGTTGTTCTGTTTATTTATTTGCTTGGCAGTATGTTCTGTATGCAACCGTCTCTTGACGCAACTAGAATCAATAGCACAGAGTCAACGATAACGTGCAATATGTGGAAGTAAGTCAGAGCTGATTTGATTCACTATTGAAAAATTCTTAAACATTATTTTAAATACTATTATTTGTTGTATTTTGCAAACCGTTCTATACTCTCCTCTTGTTTCTTTTACTCTTCTCTAGCTTTAAACCTTATTTGCTCTTACTCTGTTTTTCTATGGTTTTTTTCTCTGTTTCTTTATTTCATTTCGTCACTTTCTTCTTCAGTTGCCACTGATTCTTCCCCTATATATATTCTCCGTTATAATCCACAGTTTCTTCCTTTCCTTGTTTCTTTTTCTGCTTTACATTTCATTGATTCTTCCCTCTCTCTCCTTTATTTTTCACAATTTCTTCCTTATCTTTGGTTTGTCTTGCAAACAATCGCTTTCTTTAATACAATTCCTTCTTTTTCGGTTTTTTCCTTATACAATTCTTTCCAATCTTCCAGACTTTCCTCCATCTTTTTGCTCTCCCCACTTACACTGCTTCTCTCTTTTTCTCTACGTGCATCTTACTTTCTTTCTCCCCTGCTTTGCCTGCTCATTTGTTCTCCAACTCTCGCACCTTTCTTTGCGTGCATGATGTGGGCCTCTCTCCCCTACCCCTCCCCCCTCTTCCACTGCTCATTTAACTTTTAACACCTTTGCAACGCCCATTCGGTTCTTAGGCCATTGGGCTTGCCACGCGTTACAGTTATGTACGTTTAACACCCGCATGCCACAATCAGCGATAGTTGTTGAATCGCTGGCTTTACAGTTGGTTGCCCCCTTGGGTTTATGCAACAAGCGGCAGCTTCATTTTGTTTGCCAAACTGCGTCACGTTGCAACTTTGACGTTGATGCCGACTGTTTGCTGGCTGCGGCTGCTGCGGCTGCTGAGATTTGCGTAAGCGTATTCGTTGTTTTGTTGTGCAACGTAACAATAAATATGGAAATTGATGTCAAACCGTTAGAGTGCAAGGGGGGAAGGGGCGTGTGGCAAGGCAAGGCAGAGCCCAATGTGTCGTAACTTGTTGCAGCGCCCACAGTGAAATTGTAGTAGAAGTGCAATGATTTGTGTGTGCCGTTGTTGCAATTATTATAGCTGTAGTTGTTATCATAAGGCCATAAGCCATGTGCAACCGTCACGTGTGCAACCTCGGCAAAGGCGGGGCATGTTGCGCAAACAACAGTCCTTGCCACTTGCCACTTGCCACATACCGTTGGCGTTGTCCTTGGCGCTGTCCAGTCACAAGTTAACGTACTTATAGTCCATAAAATGTGCTTTAGCTGCCTTTACAATTTCAATTCCAGCAATTTTGTCCGACGTTTGACCTTCGTGGCAACCCTGCTATCTGCGCCCCCCTGACTCTTGCTTACCTTTTCAATTTGAATTTGTTCGTATTTTGTGCCATTTCTCATCGAGCTTTGCATAATTTATTGCATTTAGTTTTCATTGGCTCTGCCATAAATTTTCGACTTTCACATCAAAATGTCACACAACCATAAAACCCTAAAAGCCCCCCACTGAACTAACTCGGTCTTAACTTTTTCCGATTAGTATATATGCCGTCGCGTGTGTCCTTAATTTTAGTTTTGATTACCACTGACCAGAGGCGCTCATGCCACACGCCTTTCCTTCACCCTACCCCTTCAGTCGCAACACGGAAGTACTGGGACGTCCTTTGTTCTATCCGCCTCGGAAGTGACTTTTGTGTATTCTATTGCCACACAAGCATTGTTTCTCCTTTCATACTACATTTCTTACCCCTTTCCTAATTTATATTTTAACTATTGTACTTCCTTTCGTCTCATTTTCCCTCCTTCTACTGCTACTGACCTTTGCTCTTATCCTTCACATGCCCCCTCCTTCCTTCAACTGCGACTACTTTCCTCCTACTGAACCTCCTCTTTTTCTATACTCTTACCGTCCTTCCGTACTCCCCCTTACTGTCATATAATTTCTGAATGCGCGTGGCTTTAGCTTCCTTTTTTATTTGTTCCGTGTTTTTCTTGCTATATATCGTTTGTCCTGGCCGCTATTTTTATACCTTTTCGCATTTGTATCGAATATCCTCTGACGCAAATTAATTAAATAAAGTAATGCTCGTTGACGGCCGCAGTAGCTTAAGCAGCAGCAACCAGACCATTTGTAAATTTAGTCGTTTAGATTACAAAAGGCCAAGTGGCAGCTTCGTCATAATTATATAAAATAGCATAAGAAATGGTTATGAACACGGCTCAGATAGATTATGATATGCGATGTATAAAAAGGTTATGCAGCTTATACTTATGTCAGGAGTATATAAATTTCGTCGTAATTAGACAATGCATAATACCTTTATTTTATTGAAAGGTACTCCTATAATGCCTTTATAACTATGAGTTATACCGATTCAGATTAATTCTTCAGATAGTTTAACCTTTCTATTGTTTTTTCACTAGTCTGAGTAGGCATGCATTCCATATACATATTTAAATACCGACATGTATCTGCAACAAAAATAACACGATGACTCTGGGATTTTCGCTACTCTGGGCGTATGGTAAATATGCTTGACAATAATTCCGTTTCCTTGTTGTGAATGCAATATATTGCACTGTTGTTGTGGCTTCTTCTTATTGTTATTATCAATATTATAATAATAATTATTAAACATTATGGCGAGTTGTCAAGGCGTTGCCTGTTTCGACTTGGCCAAATGTGCGTTGCAGATTTTAGTCTTTGTCAGGGCGTTGACAAGTCAGCGATGAGTCGCAGACACAATACACACACACATGACATGCATTCTATATCTATATTTGTATCCATATCTGTATTTGTATCTGTATCTATAGCTGTGGCATGAGACATAGTGTGATTGCAGGCGAGATACATTCAGTTGAATATTGGCAGCAAAAGCAACAGCTGTAAAATTGCCTGAACTGCCACAGGAGAATTGCAACTAAACAAATAAATTAATATAAAATTTATAAATAATTTTTTTAAGAATTGAATATGTTATCGCTAGTGATAAGACGTTTGTTGCGGCGTGGTAAAAATTCGTATTGAAGTCAACTATCTCACCATGCTGACCTTTTGCTAAATGCATCACTTATTGGACTTTTGCAGATTGCGATTGCGGGTGCGTGGACTCTTACAACGGGGGAAGCGTTGAGATTGGACACGTGCAGGCGGCAGGACAGGAAGCGGCGGCAGCCCCCCAAAACGTAGTTAGCAGCAGCCTCAAAACGGCGCACGCAAAGGTCGCCACCTCCGGGGGGCATGCCAACACGCAGCCCCCCAGCAAGCGTTCCAGCAGCGGTGCCGATGGCGACTATCAGCTGGTACAGCACGAGGTGCTCTACTCCCTGTCTGCCGAATATGAGGTAAGTAGAGTTACTAAACCATTTACCTACCATTTCCAATTCATTAGCAACCCAATCACAAACGTTTCGCATTTCCGTTTTAGGTTCTGGAGTTTTTGGGACGTGGCACATTTGGCCAGGTGGTTAAGTGCTGGAAACGTGGCACCTCCGAAATCGTTGCCATCAAAATCTTAAAGAACCATCCGTCGTATGCACGCCAGGGACAGATCGAGGTCTCGATATTGTCCCGCTTGAGTCAGGAGAATGCGGATGAGTTCAATTTTGTGCGCGCATTCGAGTGCTTTCAGCATAAGAATCATACCTGCCTGGTCTTTGAGATGCTTGAGCAGAATCTCTACGATTTTCTCAAGCAGAACAAATTCTCACCGTTGCCGCTCAAGTACATACGTCCCATACTGGAGCAGGTAAGCCATTAAATTATCCAAAGTTTCAATTTAAATTCTATTCACTCCATTCTTCCTCTCTTTTTAGGTGCTGACTGCCCTGTTGAAGCTGAAACAACTGGGCCTGATTCACGCCGATTTGAAGCCGGAGAACATAATGCTGGTTGATCCAGTTCGTCAGCCGTATCGCGTTAAGGTTATCGACTTTGGCAGCGCCTCGCATGTCAGCAAAACCGTTTGCAATACGTATCTGCAATCGCGATATTATCGCGCGCCAGAGATCATATTGGGCTTACCCTTTTGTGAGGCCATTGATATGTGGTCATTGGGCTGTGTGGTGGCCGAACTCTTTCTGGGTTGGCCCCTCTATCCGGGCAGCTCGGAATTCGATCAGATACGTTACATATCACAAACGCAGGGTTTGCCAACGGAACACATGTTGAATAGCGCCTCAAAGACGTCGAAGTTTTTCTATCGCGATGTGGACTCAACGTATCCATTCTGGCGTCTAAAGACCACCGAGGAACACGAGGCAGAAACGAATACGAAGAGCAAGGAGGCGCGCAAATATATATTCAATTGCCTCGACGATATCGGACAGGTGAATGTGCCCACGGATCTGGAAGGCGGTCAGCTGCTGGCAGAGAAGACAGATCGACGCGAGTTTATTGATTTGCTCAAGCGTATGCTGACCATCGATCAGGAGCGACGTCTTACGCCAACGGAGGCATTGAATCACAGCTTCACGAGGCTCACACATCTGGTGGACTATGTCTACTGCAACAATGTGAAGGCATCTGTACAGATGATGGAGGTCTGTCGACGCGGCGACTTTCACACGTAAATACATATACTCTATATACATATTTAATTGCTAAATCTTAATGATTTTCTAATGTTTACCTGCAGAGTTCAACCAGCTCCGACGCTGGTGACCAACTTTGTGCCCAGCAGCACCGACAACATGACCTTCACCATCAACAATCAGCTCACCAGCCAGGTGCAGCGCCTGGTACGCGACGGTCGACCTACCTTGGCCTACGAGGGACTCTATCAGATCTACGGTGGACGCAACGTGGCCCGCCAGTATCCGCAGGCACGCACCGACACCTTCCAGCATCAGCTGGTGTCCAACATACTCTGCCCACCCTCCTACCAGGCCATGCCCAGTCCCACCAAGCACGTCGTAGTCGGCAGTGCCACCATGCAACCGCCGTTGCAGGTGCCACCTCAGCAGTACGTCAATGTGCCGGTGCCCGTGTCCATGGTGGAGCCCAGCTCTGGACAGCGTATGCTGCTGACGAATCGTGTGCAGGCCAGTGGCGTGGCCTGGCCGCAAACTGGACGGCAAATGGCATTGGTGCCATCGTGGCCACAGCAGGCGCCAGCGCATTCGCTGATCGTCGACTCGACGCCGCTCTTCAACGTGGAGGAGATCTATCCCAAGCATCATCTCAACTTGCCACGCAACGATCTCAAGAAGGAGTCGCCGGCTCATCACTTAGCGTACGTAGAGAGTATAGAATTCAGAGCTAGCAATAATCGGTCGCGTTGGTAAAGGTCTCAAAAAACCCAGTCAAACAACGTTTTGGTTCGACCAACAGGCGAGCGAAGACCGCTTCGCTGCTGCAAACGTTTTTTCTCAATCACTCAACTCATTTGTCGACTCAATATATTTTGCATACTTCGTAAATATTCGGTTGACGGTATTCTAAACTTGTATGTGTATTACGCTCTTATTCTCATTAGCTAAAGAAGGCACTAGCAGTCTCATTTCGAGCGGTCGGTATGAGACCTTCTTGTGATACGGTCAATCTAAAGATTCGCTCCTAAAACCGCTTACTCTCTTTCTCTCTCGTCCCGAGCGCGTTTATATACTTTGTTAATAACCGAGTAACGGTTTTCGGCTCGGAGTTGCGAGTGTTCTTACTTAGGAAAGGTCGGTAAGAGACGGTCTTGTAGGGTTACGCTCAATTCGAAATCCGAGAGCGAGAGAAAGAAAAAAGACGGTTGAAAGTCGAACAGCGAGCGATGTTGAGGGGTTTCACGTAACCAGACAACGTAGAAATATTCAGTTGACCTTTTTTGCGAGCTCTGTTAGAATCCGGTTATAGCGACATTCAAGGGACCGACGATTTTACGTCGTTATATCCGGCAGACGCACTATCCGAAAGGAGCAAAAAAAAAATTTTTTTTTATATTATGGATGCCAAAAAATTTAATACAGTAGAATCCGGTTATAGCGACTTTCAAGGGACCGACGTCGTTATATCCGGAAGACAAAATCCATGATTTTGTTTCTTTTTCGTATAGAAAAAACACAAAATCCATGATTTTGTTTGCTTCTTTTAGCATTGTTAAATAAATCAAATTTTCCTCTTTAAAGTTTTCTTTTTTGTTCGGCACGTCGCAATATCCGGTTGAATTGTGAAAAATCTCGTCGGTATAAGCGGTTTGTCGCTAAAAGCGGAGTCGTTATAAGCGGAGGCCGTTTCATATAAGTTTGTATGGGGACCAACCAAACCATCGAGTTTTCGTCGCAATAACCGGTCGGACGCTATAAGCGGCGTCGTTATAACCGGATTCTACTGTATATATATCGATTGTTAATACATTTGTGTTTTATCGCTGCAGCAAGGGCAACTCTTATCGCGTGCCGCGACACGAGAAGAAGGAGCATCAGCAGCTGTCGCCAGTGAAGAAGCGCGTCAAGGAGAGCTCGCCACCACATCAGCAGCGCTATCAGCGTGCCGCACACGTGTCGCCGCAGTATCATGCGCATCACAATTGCAACTACGGCAGCTATGCGCCCAGCAATGCGGGCGGAATTGTGGTTGGCAGCGCAGCCGCAGCCAGCAGTAAGTATTGGATGCAGCATGCTTACAAGTCTATCAACTTTATCTATTCAACTCTTGTTTGCCTTGCAGATATCATCAATGCCAGCAGCTCGTCCAGTTCGCATCATAATCATGCCGCTGTGCCGCATGCCCCGCACGGCAGCAGCAGCAGCAGCGGCGCCTACAACAGCGCCGGCCACCACATTGTGGTGAACAACTGCAGCGCCGGCTCCGCTGTCAGCGCTGGCTATCATGGCAGCAGCAGCCAACAGCAGCCGCCGTTGCATGCGCATCAGCCGCACGTGAAGCAGCCCACGATCACCATACACGACACGCCCTCGCCGACGGCCGTGGTGGGCGATGTCATCACCATTTCGGACAGCGAGGACGAGGGTGCGGAGGCGCCAGCTGCTGCCACAGCAGGCGGCAAGCAGCGAGCGCATGCACAGTCGCAGACCAGCAGCAGTTTGATGCAGCAGCAGCCACAACAGCAGCAGCAGCAGCAACATCATCACCATCATCATCAACAGCAGCAACAACAGCCGCCGCCGCCACCGCAGCAACATTCATCGAGCTCGTCGTCTTTGCATTGTCGCAGCAGCGCACAGCAGCCGTTGCATGTATCCCAGCAGCAGCAGCAGCAACCGGTTAATTATGGTAATGCTCACAGTTCCATGTCCTCCGCAACAGCAGCAACAGCAGCTGGCGGCAACAGTAACAGTAATCGCCTGTCCAGCAAATGTAGTAGTCATAATAACAATAATAATAACAATCAGCTGCTGCTTAGTCATCACAACAACCATCATCACAACCATCAGCACCATCAACAACACCAACAACAACAGCAGCAGCACGGCAGCAGCAGCAGCAGCTGTAGCAGCAGCAACGGCAATGGCAACACTAGCAGTAATAGCACGCATAACAGTAACAGTAACAGTAACAGTAGCAATAACATTAACAGTAACAGTAACAGTCAACAGTTGCCAGCGCCAATGCCGCCACAGCAGCCGCAGCCGTCGTCGCAGCACAGTAGCAGTAACAGTAGCAGTAGCAGTAACAGTAACAGTAACAGTAACAATAACAGTAACAGTAACAGTAGCAATAATACGCATACGCATAATCATCATAATCATCATCATGCAACGTCGTCTCTGTCGTCTGGAAGTGGAAATGGAAATGGATTTGGTGCTGCTGCCACGGGCAACTGCAACGTGCAACAGCAGCAGCAGCAACAACAGCAACAACAGCAACAGCTACAACAACAACAGCAGCAACAGCAACAACAACAGCAGCAACAACAGCAGCCCTGCTTTCAGTCCCACAACAGTCATCACACCAATTCCAATTCTGCTTCCACTTCCAACAACCAACATCAGCAACATAACCATCATAGTTTACAGCTTAACCCAGTAACAGCCCCCGCACCCGCCCCTGCTCCCGCCCCCGCTCCCCCGCCACTGTCCATTCCCGCCCTTAGCCATAGCACAGCTAGCACACAATTTAGCACAGGCCTCTGTTCAGCCGCTGTGCCCGTTCCCTTGCCCCTGCCCCTGCCCCTGCCCGTGCCCGTTCCTCTGCCTGTGCCTGCCACAACGTCCACGTCTCAGTTGCATCTCAGTCGCCATAAGTCCACGCAACACGTACATCTAGTAATTCCATGCGTTACCGTAGGTGATCACGATCCGGAGGACGCGCGTCGACGTCATCATGCGAACGTCAGCAGCCAAGGCACCAGCCCCAAGCATCATCATCACCATCACCATCATCATCAGCAGCAGCAACCGCAGCAGCCGCAGCAGCCACCAGCACCACATCAGCCGCCGCCACCGCCGGTGCAGCAGACGACACACTATCAGCCGGCACCACAGCCACAAGCACCACCCCAACCATCACAATCCCAGCCAGCGCAGCCGCCAGCGAGCATCAAGTACGAGCCGGGACAATCCCAAAAGAAGCGCATTCTGGCCATGGCTCAAAGCGAGTGCAACTATCAACCACAGCCGCAGTCGCAACCACCAGCCGCAGCTGCACCACCGCCGGTCGTCAGCTTGCCGCATATACCAACCAAGCAGGAGCCCAGCGAATTCTATCCGGAGTACGCACCACAGCAGCTGGACACCAAGCGCAGCTCGTGGGCAGCCGGCGCCAGCGCCAGCACCGCCATGCCACTGGCGCATCCCAAACGCGAGGCGCCCTCGGTGGCGCCCGTTAACTATGTGGCCGCCGCAGTGGCGCCACCGTTGGCCCACTCCAAGAGCAGCTCCAGCAGCTCGTCATCGATTAGCGCCGCTGCTGCCGCCGCAGCTGCCGCAGCCGCTGCCGCCACAGTGGTGGGACCACCGTCGTGGGGCGCACCACAAGTCTATAGGCAGCCGTCGCAACCACCCGCGGGCAGCGTGATTGCGGCCCCCGTGCAGGCAACAGTGCCGGCACCGCATCATCATCACAGCAGTCACAGTCACAGCCACAGCCACAGCCACCATCATCACCACCATCAGGCGGGTACGCCGCTGGGCGGTTCACCGTCGTCCACAGCCGCTGCGGCAATGCTGCAGCCGGACATCTATGCACAGGGCGACATGTATCGTCGCCCCACCGTCTACGTCTCGCAGGCGGCGCCCACCTACGCCTATGCGAACCGGGCGGTGGTGGCGCCTCCGCCAGCACACAACAGCTCCAGTCGACAGGTGAGTGGGAAGTTGATCAGAGGCTGTACTTGAAAAGAGTACAATGGAACAATGGGGTCCATTGGGTTAGTGTAAAGAAGAAATGGGAAGAAGGTACACCCCAGAAAGTAAATATATTCTGTATCAGAACGACGAGGTGAGTCGATATAGCCATGTCCGTCGGTCTGTCCGTATGAACAGCTAGATCTCAGCAATTATAAGAGCTAGAGACACACTATTGGGTTAGTGACAATGGGGGTTAGTGTAAAGAAGAAATGGAAAGAAGGTACACCCCAGAAAGTAAATATATTCTGTATCAGAACGACGAGGTGAGTCGATATAGCCATGTCCGTCGGTCTGTCCGTATGAACAGCTAGATCTCAGCAATTATAAGAGCTAGAGACACACTATTGGGTTAGTGACAATGGGGGTTAGTGTAAAGAAGAAATGGGAAGAAGGTACACCCCAGAAAGTAAATATATTCTGTATCAGAACGACAAGGTGAGTCGATATAGCCATGTCCGTCGGTCTGTCCGCTTGAACACTTAGATCTCAGCAATTATAAGAGCTAGAGACACCATTTTTAGTATGTAGGTTCTCTTAAGTTATAGTTTGTAGTAGGCGAAGGAGGAGAGATATCAAAAATCATCCAATTTTGAAACTACAACTTGTAATTTGCCATTTAAGTCGATTTCTTAAATTTAATTGACATCTGATAAGAAACAGCAAAGATATGCAACAGACAATATATGTAAATAAAATAATAGAAAATATATATATAATAATAATAATAAACAAATTACTTTGGAGTAATATTAATACTTAATGAAACACAAAGCACAGGTTCTTCCCTATTAATGGTTATGTATGTTTCTTGTTTGTTTTGATATGACTTGGCGTTTCACTTAACAGCCTTGTTACTCTATAAGCAAATTGATGTTAATCGGGAATTTGTATTACAGGTAATACCATCGCATCCGCTGCCGGCGCACATTCAGATCCCGACGCAGTACAGCCAGTTCGGACCCCTGAGTCCCGCCCAGGTAGCTGCCAGCAAGCACGCGGCGCACTTTGCGCCCACCAACATATGGTATGGAGCTGAGTAGATGTCAGGGTTGAAGAGCGGGTTGATGACGAGAGGATGCCAGCAGACAGAGACAGAGAGAGAAACTGAGAGAGAGGGAGAGAGTGGAGAGAGGCCCTCCCCATACTATTAATTAGCCACAAATCATACAGCCCTAATACTTGATTGAGATTGAGATTGATTGACGCTCGAGTGAGTGAAAAACGCCACTTTTGATAATGGCCAATAATTCTAGCTGGTTTCATTTAGAGTCCAAGCCAAAGTCACAGTTATATTGCTAATATATTATGTTTTATATCTGTATAGATCTTTTATGGCCTCGGCTGATGCTGGCGTTGATGAGCCCAATGGGAACAGCAGCAGCGACAACAACAACATGGAGCAGGAGCTGCAACAGCTGCAATGCTGGTGGTTCATGTTGCTCATGCAGCAGAGCATCATACACAACAGCAACATGTTGGCGGCAACAACAGCTGCAACCACAACAACAACAACAACCACAGCAACTACAACAAGTAGAATTCTAACACGCAACCGCCGCCACAAAAAGCAAAGGAACCAAACCTCGTCCAGCCCTAAGCCCTACAACTAAACTAAACTAAACTATCTATCTTAACTATATAGATTAGTGTGTATTTTAAACACAATCAAGCCTGTTTGATTGTTCAATCGATGGAGGAGCCAGGCGAGCCGATTCTTAACTGAATACCATGGCTAAACTTTTTATTATTAAATATAATTTCAACAAATGTCAAAGTATTTTCTACACGCAGCTTGGCGTGTAAAATGCTAAATAATCTTAAAAACAAACATTGCATACAGAAAGACTAAAACAAAACACACACACAACAAACAAACAACAAACAAACAAAACAACACAACAGAAAAAGAAACAAACGATTATACTACATAAGCATTATGTATTTTTGAATATTTCTCATTGAAGAAGAAGAAAACCTAAAGCGTTTCATTATTGTGTGTTGTATGTATACGTTTCTTTTCGATTTAAATTAACTTTATATAAATTATAGCATATATATAACTATGCTAAACCATGTATTCTACATTATGATATGCCTCTATAACTAATTACAAACATTATGTAAAAATCTAAGGCTAACTAACTAATATTATTAACTATACAGCAAACAAAACAAACAGAATTATGAAAGCAGAAAACAAGTGTTGCAGACACATTTTTTAGACTCTTTTTAGCAAGTACCTCAAAAGAAAAACAAAATGCAAAAGAAAACACAAAAAATTATAAAACAAAACAAAAAAAAACAAACACGAAACAAGCAAATGCGAAATGTTATGCCTTTTACAAAATAAAATATGAATAACAAACAAACAAACGAAATACAAGAAAACTTAGTGAGATAATCATAAACTACAAATGATAATAGCTAAAGATATATAGTACATATAGATAACGATAACGAAACGATAAACGATAATGATAATGATAAAGATAACGATAAAGATGTTAGAATACCGCAAAAACCTTACTAGCAATCAAAGCATACAACTAAACAATATATTTGTAGATAAACCGTAGCGATATCACTGATAACAAACTAAACATGCGATATACATATAAACATATAGCTAAACCTATACTAACTATATATATATATATATATACATAGATACGCAGATTATGCAGTTTTTTTAATACACACTCATAGTACATAGAACTAAGCGCCCAAACCAGTCGAGGGGCTTTTTGTACAAAATATAAAACAGTTAATGAATTGCATTGTATTTAAACAATAACAATTTAAATATTAGCAGTAATCGCAAGGATTTTAAAATAACAAACAGTTCAGGTAACAGTTGAGAACAGCAAGCGAATTATTATTATACCTATTTTCTATATATATATTATTTCCAACTCGTTTCAAACTCTGCGTTTAGTTCTTTTGGTGTGTGTTGAATGAATTAAAATGAATGAATGCATGAATAACTAAAAAACTATTGGAGAATGTTCACTAAAAAGTACAAAATGTCAAGCAATCTAGCAATAATAGGCTTTTAAAACGTTTCGCATTAAGTTCGTACGCTATTTGTAATACTTTTCCCGAGTCAAATTTCGTAAACGCAGAGATTTATGTAGCTCCATTTGGGTTTAAACAGCAAGCAAATATATCTATAAAACTCTAATTATCTAGAATAATACCTATAAGATGTGCTTGTTAATTTAGGTTTCTTTCGAGTATTTTGTAGTTTGTCGCTAATTTCGCTTATTTTATTATTATTATTAATTAATTAATTATATATACAACCTAGTGTGGGCACTTCCTATTATCAAACTAAAAACCCCCTGAACACTATTATTATGTATAAATATCAAGCATGCATATATTGCTAATTAATCAGCTGTGCACGAAATAATTGTAACAAATAAATATATATATATACTATATACCATATACATTTAGTTATATTGAACAACAAACAAATGCAAATGCATGGCGATCTAATTGAAGCAAACGTAAAATCTAGCATGTAATTATTGTGATGTAGTTTTAAAACAAAAGAGAGAAAGCTAAACATATAAATATCTAATTGATATATGATGATAAACGAGATACAAAACATTTAAAGAAATTCTTGTCCTTGTCGTAATTAAGCCAGTAAACGAAATTAACAAAACAACAAACCATACAAATTACAAATTAATTATAAATATTATAAACTAAATGTACGATTGAATACGGCATATATATAAATATATAAATAATTATACAAATATATCTTATACAACCAACAAACATATGTTAACTATTTAGTATGCAAAACGATAAAAGGCAAACAAATACAATTAATTAATTAATTAATTAACTTTTATGTTCTACTTGCATTAACGAAAACAGGATTTTAGCGTGTTTAATTAGCAGCTATAGGCGTTAAACGAAATATGTATAATATAGTAAGAAACGTTAGTGTTGTGACTATACGATTTACTACACATTTAAAAACAAACCTTTAACTAGAGTTCGATCATGGTGTATAATGGTATATAATGTATCTAAACAAAGCGGCTAAAATTAGCTGAAAATGTCATAAATTTGGCTAGCATTTGTCTTAAACATTTTAATTAATTTCGTTTAAATTTGTCATTTAGTTCATTGTGTTTCTTTTTTTTTTAATACTGTAAACCAGCATAAACTATTATTAACTAAATAATATATAAACATAAAACGTAAACAACTCTTAAATTTTTACTCAAAAATTGTTTTTTCGGTAAAGCAAAAATCAAGAACGCTTTAAATGTAACAAAAACGAAACGTTAATAGACTTAAAACAAACACAACAAGAGGAAGATGTATAAGTAACATATACTAACTAAAATCTAAACACACATATTATATATATATAGTATATATATGCATATATAAATATCGTTTCTGTTTAAGAACTTGCATTACATTTTAAACAATGTTTTAACTGTGTAGCCTTAAAATCAATTTACAAATGAACTTTAAATACTATAACTATGTACTATATAAATATCGATATATAACTATACTTAAACTGATAACTGAGCAGATCGTACAACTTTTCTTTATCTATACATATATATAATAATTGTAATTGATTTGCGTTTCGATTCTGTTTCAACTCTTTTACTTTGTGACATTTTTAATTTGTATTTTACTCACATCAATTTTATATTGTAAACCATATAAACATAGCCACGCCTACATAAATATACATACATATAACTTTAAAGCATAACTCTTAAATGTTTATCACGCATACACATATATATTTACCTATGTCCTAAATCCAAATCATAAATACATATATCTATTATTATCGCAAGCATAATTCTTTCGTTTGGTTTTATTATTTTCGAATTATTTTATGCTTTTCTCTTAGCCAAAATGCAGAACCTAAACAAAAGATCAACAACAACAACAAATACAACAACATATATCCCACCAAATTAATTTTTAACTAAAACGGAACAACATAAATTTAATAATATTTATGCTCTGTGTGTATCAAGCGAATATTGTGCAATATATTGAGATCTGATCTGATCTGATAATACTTAGTTCTTTGTGTCTAGTTTCCTTCTCAAGCAAAACGAGGCTTTAGCTGCCGCTAAATAAAAACAAAAACATGGTTTAATTTTAGTTTAGTTCATAGTCAAAGAGGTTTCTGTAGTTGCCAATAGATTATTGTTGAACCAGCGATATACCCTGGCCTGGCCTGGCCTTGGCAATGGGGTTTGCTAAACTGCACACCATATACGATACATCTCTGTCCTACTATATAACTTGTACTATCTAAGTTGTTTGACCAATTCAATGACGAAATATAAATTGATGAGCTTTTATAAATAATTTGTCGCTTTGAAATGTGTTTCATACGCAAGTTATGTGCATTTATCAAGACAAAATCCAGAGTATGATTAATGAGATTAACGAACACAGCAAATATAACTACCAATAATTATTTGAATTAAGTATTACCAAGCCACACCGTACTGTAGTTAGTAGAAAGTATCCAAAATAAATTACGTAAAAATTACGAAAAATTGAAAAATTGAGAAATTGAAAAATCAATACAGTTCAAAACCCGGAAACATACCGAACCGATAACGGCAGTGTTGGTCAACGTATAAATTCGTCGTATTTTGAAATTGAATGGATCGAAAGCGAAAGATTATAAACAATTGACGCTGACACACAAGATTGATAAGAACCCGTCCATAATTAGATTTCGTTCTTTTAAGCAAACATAAAATCTAATAAAAACAATAATGAAAATCAAATAGAAACACACACAAAAGGAGCAAATACGATTTGGGCTCCATAGTTAATATTTAGTACGATATTCGGCGGGTATAACTCTCACTAGTTTAGTAGCAGATCTAACTAGTTCTCTTTCTCTCTATGTACCATATATATATCTATATGTATAATATATATATCTCTTAACCATCGACGTGTTTCTTTCAATTGCATACATTAAAGTTTCAATTCCACTTAAACTAGATTTAGTAAAAACTAAAAACTAAAAAAATACACACTTGAAATTGTGGTTCGGATTGATATTAGATGTTTTAATTAAACCAAAAAAACAAACCTATGATATATTTACATATACATACATACACGAAATACATATTAAAAAAAAGCGATGAAAATTATTAACAAATAAATATATACACTATATTTTATTAAATACAAACATATTTCGAAAGTTTAAACATAACCAAAACAAAATTCAAAATGTTGATGTGTGAAATTTATAAGACTAGCATATTTCCTACCTAAAATCGAATAACAACAAAATATACGTTATATTGAGATATATATCTATATATATAATAATGATAAACTAGAGCAGCTAGAGCTGAAAACATAAATAAATAAATACCAGCATTCTCACGAGTATAAAAAACTAAGTTTAAATTAAAAAAAAAGATATTGAATTTATAAACAAAAGCGTCTTAACAAATTGATCGTACCTTTTTGCTGATTTAAATGGAATATATATAGATATATATTATAGCATATATGATACCTAGTCTAATGGCTCGTAAACGAAACAATATGTTTTAAAGGCATATACACAAACAAATAGATATGATACGATATGATATGAATATGATATGATATAGTAGGTTTGCAGCCGGCACTTTCAATGGAATTTGCTTTTGATATATGTATGTATTAGAGCTAGCGTATGTCTGTATATGAAATGCATGTGTGTGTATTTTATTCTAGTATTAGTAACTCGTCTTGCGCCGTTTCAAAAATGATGAATTTAAATATTGTATTTTTATATGCGAACTAAACGATAACGATACCGATTACCGATTACCGATAACAAACACGATAGTTTGTAGCTAAGGGCAGCTAAATGCTAAATTATAACATAAACCAAAGACAGATAATCAAAGCGCGCACACATAGATATTTAGTTTAAGATAATAAAACCATACAAGTTGAGAATACTTGAGATATGTATCTACTTTATTTCGGTTTTCCTTGGGCACCAAGTCACATGCATATTATAAATTATAGTATATCCTTATAGCAAGTACCTAAATTTATCGTATATATGAAAGTAATACGAGTTAGTCGACTAAGTGCTTGGGTTAGACAACGAATTGCCGGGCGAATTGGGGTCTGAAAGCGTTGGTAGATAAAACCTGAAAAATATCGAGAAAAAAACTCCTGTATATTCCCAGAACCTTGAACCCAACCCGCGCATTAATAATTTCGATCAGCAACGAATGCAATTTGAATTCATTGAATATAATACTTATTATGTGTATGATATGGCTGGATTTTGCTTCAAGAAAATACTCGTCGTCCTAACTAAATATTTAAAGTTTACTTTTTTTGTATAACTCTCAATGTGTACTGAATGTTTTAACTTGGTGTCCCACAACTTTTATAAACGAATACGAATATGGTGTTTAGCGCATAGAATGTGAATCTTCAATCGAATATGAATGAATATACTATATAGTACTTATATCAAAAACCAAGCACACCGATACATTTAGCAGTGTATATGATAAGCGATATATGATTAAATGGTAAATGGTTTAGTGAATCAAAAATATAGATATATATCTAAAGAGTTAGTGTACTTAACTTATCCAGATAATATGCGTACCTTTTTTAAGCAATTAATTCAATGTTAAATGGAAAGTGAAAACTGAATTAAACATAATGCATAATAATAGTTTAACAATTACCCAAATGGGGTACTACGACAAGTCTCAAGACCAAAACAAATTGTAACACAATGAGCCGCAAATTTGTATTTATACATATACATACATACATACACTACGTATAGAGTTCCCGAATCCAAGCAAATAAACCTATAACAATCGAGTTCCGATTTCAGAAGCTAACATTAATGAACATAGAGGTTACAACTTATACGATAAATAGGCAGCAGATAAAGATAAAGATAAACCCAAACGCGTTTAGATAATTGATAATATGATTAAGAACTTTTGACTTTTATGGCTGTTTAGAGATTTTATATAATACATATACTAATTATATATACATACTTACGATACGAGTAAAAATACAAAACAAAAATCTAAACTAAACAATTTTTCATAAAAAATATTTACAAAATGAATATACTCTAAACACTCGTACTCTCACTCACATTCACACTCACTCTCACTCCTACTCAAAGATTTCCCATTTTTTGTGGCCCGTAGCCAGAGTGGAGCTACCCTCTATGCTCTTCATACCTATAGGGTAACTACGTGGCAATCTCCCCTGCATTCACCGCATTTCTAAATCTGTCTAAATCTATATAACTCTCTAAATCTTTTGGTGTAATAAATCCGGCGTTTTGGTGGCATTCTATGCAGGCCGGCAGCGTTTTTGGTAGCGAATAGAGCACAAGAAGCAAAGAAAAACAAAACAAGCAGAAAGGAAAATATAAAAGAATAATGGAAAATGCAAAAAACAACAAACGAAAATTGTGAAATTTAGTGTCTTTACACTTTAAAGAGTATATACAAATAAAAAGTAAATAAATTTAAATACAAACTTATCTAAGTATAAATTGAATGTAGAGTTGGCTATAAAGCTCGATAATTCGTATAAGCATGACTCACAAACACACACACACACACGCACTCACACAAACAATTGCAAATCCATATACACAAATACGTATACACTTGCAAAAATTTATGATACATACTCGTATATATGCCTAAAAGGATAAACGTGTAGTAATCTACGACATTAACATAAAAGAAAAACACAAAAAAACAACAAAAAAAAAACAACAAAACATTACAAATAAATGTCTATATATTATGTATATGGAAATATGACATACAAATGATAAAAAAAAAAAACAAAACAACAAAAACAAAAAACAAATAATAAACAACCAAAACAAAATATCAAAATATAAACCACATTGTGTTGTTATTATCAAATGAAAAGTTTTGAGTTAATAGCATAATTTAGTTTGGAATTTTTTTTAAGATGCTTGCTGGGATAAGTCTTGCTTGATCAACTCTTGCTGGCCAAACTCTCGCTGGCCCAATTCTCACTGATCCAACTCTCGTTGGTTCAACTTTCGTTGGCTTAACTCTCGTTGGTTCAACTTTCGTTGGTTTAACTCTCGCTGAACAAATTCTCGTTGGTCAAACTCTCGCTGGCCGAGCACTCGCTGGCCGAATTCTCTCGCTGGTCAACTTTTGCTAGCCCAACTCTTGCAACTCAGCAATGCTTCTTCTTATTTTCGTTGGCTTAATTCTCATTGGTTCAACTTTCGTTGGTTTAACTCTCGCTGGACGAATTCTTGTTGTTCAAACTCCTGCTGGCCGAGCACTCGCTGGCCGAGCTCTCTCGCTGGTCAGCTTTTGCTAACCCAATTCTTGCAACTTAGAAATGCTTCTTCTTCTTTCTTCTTTTTTGTCTGTTCTACTCTTTTAAGGCCGCGCTGCCAGAGAACAAGCAAGCTAAGGCCTACCATAGTGTTTCTTTAATAACTTCTGTGTTTATTAATCGATTTCCATGAGCTTTTCAGGATAAATAAATATAACCGAGGAGAGCTTATAGGTTTATCATTCCTTTCAAACAAGTAGGCATCTAATCAGCACTCTTTTGATTTCAATGTCAAATTTAAAATTCGTGCCTTGCCGTAGAATTTAAACAAATTTTATTCGGCTAAGCTGGCCAAACATTAAATACAGTTAACCAAATTTTAGAGAATTTGTTGTGATCCTTTGCCAGTTGATCATGGGCCAGACACTATCGGAACCAGTTACCACCAAGGATACGGCACGATGTGCCAATGCCCTGTATCTGGTGGGCAGCAGTTCTATGCAGGGCTGGCGAATCGATATGGAAGATGCGCATACGCATATCTTATCGCTGCCCGATGATCCGGGGGCAGCCTTCTTCGGAGTCTACGACGGACATGGCGGTGCGGCCGTGGCCAAGTTTGCGGGCAAGCATTTGCATAAGTTTATTACCAAACGTCCGGAATATTTTGCCAGCTCCGTGGAGCTGGCCATGAAGCGTGCCTTTCTGGACTTCGATAAAGAGATGCTGCACAATGGCAGCTGGGGTGAGCAGATGGCCGGATCTACGGCCATTGTGGTGCTGATCAGGGAGCGGCGTTTGTATTGTGCCAATGCCGGGGATTCCCGTGCCATTGCCAGCGTGGGCGGCATTGTACGGGATCTGTCCGTAGATCACAAGCCCAGCAATGAGTCCGAGGTGCAGCGTATTGAGGCCGGCGGGGGCAGAGTGGAGAACAATCGTGTCAATGGCAATTTGGCGCTGTCCCGCGCCCTTGGCGATTTCATGTACAAACGCAACTGCAGCAAGAAGCCCGAGGAGCAAATAGTTACCGCCGATCCGGATGTCCTCGCCTGTGACATCGACGAGAACTGGGAGTTCGTCCTACTCGCCTGTGATGGCATCTGGGATGTGATGAGCAGCAATCAGGTGGCTGAGTTTGTACGTGAAAGGATCGCCACCGGCATGCAGCCGGACATCATCTGTGAGCAGCTGATGAACTATTGCCTGGCGCCGAATGCCTTTAATTACGGACTCGGAGGGGATAATATGACGGTCATATTGGTCTGTTTTCTGCACAATAAGCCCTATGATCATCTGATTGGCCGCACTGGCGGTCCAAAAAATCCGCTCTCTCTGTGCGGCGTAGGCGATACGGCTTTCAAGGTATGGCATTTATAGATATATCTTAACTTATCCGTCATACATATATCCTATATATATCTCCATAGAATCCAATGAATAATTCAGCTGACAACGAGTGCCATGTGCCAGATACCTAATTCCTGATGTCCCGATGTAATGTTTTAGCAAAACGTGTTTTATATTTGTTGCATTTTAGTTTTACACTTTACTATTGATAATAATTTATTTTGGCAGAGTTTCTATAAATAATTTTAATGCTGTATATACTGCAAATATTAGATATAGAGATAGTTGCCTAAAAATTACAAGTGCTGTATGTTGCGTTCCATATTATACATTATTGAGATCAGCGTTAATCAAGCTTTTAATTTTATTTGGAAAAAAGTAGTAGCGCTGTTTGGGTAAGTTTGCAGCTTTGAAAATAGTTGAAAAATTTTTAATTGCAATTTTAATATAAATTAATATTTATAAAATTCATTAATATTTTTATGTGGTTTAATGTTATTTAGTAATACATTTCTTATCAAATAGATAAGAATAAAAATATAAAAAATCAGCTGCACCTTAATAAAAATATTTTGGAAATAATTGTAAATTTATTAAACACATTTATGATCAGTTTACATATACATAGAGCAGAAATGCCCACTCCATAGCTCTCGCTGCTCTTTAGCATATGGGGAGAGCTCTTGCTTTTGGGGAGAGCCTCTCCGTTTGGGCACCACTGACATAGAGAATTCTCAAGGCGCCCAAATTGGCAGCGCTGTCTCCCCATATCACTGTTGGTAACTGTTATTCCGATTTATACTCAATTATCGGTGTTTGAGCGCTTGCTTAGAGAGCCAACAAGAGCGCAAAAATTGGAGAGATCTACATATGTGCGTATGCTTGTGCAGGCTATGCTGAAGAGAGAGATAATGTGTTATCAGCGGGAGAGGCAGAAGGCGTTGCTTAGAGCGCAGCTGGAAGCTTATTTTTTTTGGGTTTCGCTCCCCTGTTGTCAAAGCTTGATCAAGGCAGTGAGAGCGCAGGCTGCTTGCGCTATAAAAGCCGCTGCGTGCAGCTCTCAGCTTCAGTGCGCTGGATGGTGTTGTGTGGTGCGGAAGAGTGGTGCAGAAGTTCAGTGGGTGTTGTTTTCTAGTTAGTGTGTTTACTAGTCAGTTTAACTATAACTGTAACCACAAATGAGTCATGGTTATTGCTTTTTATTTATTTTATTGATTTTAATTTATGTAAGTGATTATTTACTTAATTAATATTTATTTTTTAAATTGATTTTTATTTATTTATTTGATTTTTTAATTATTTTATTGATGTTATTCATTTTGCAAATTTAGTAGATTTTATTGATATAATTAATTGCTGCCTAACTCTTGTTGGCTCAACTCTCATTGCCTCAACTCTCGCTGGCCGAACTCTTGATAGCCCAACTTTTGCTGGCCGAACTCTTGTTGACCGAACTCGATGGTCCAACTCTCGCTGGCGCAACTCTCCGCCAAATAGTATATCCGATTTTCAGCCCTAGGAAAATGGATTTTGAAGAAAATAAATACAATTTTTTTTTTATTTGCTTGGATCGTTGGATCCCTCGTTTAATTGAATCAAATGTGCGTTTCTATGCATAATACACAATGTACTCGCTATAAACATATATACTAATCAATAATCAATATCTTTGGTCTGTTTTAGCTGTAGCTGAGTTGATACAAAAATGCATGAGTTGCTACAAATCAACAAAAAGTTAAGTTCAAATCATAAAAATCATATTGTATTTTGTATATACTAAGTGTGTAAGAAATAGTACTAGGTGCTACACAAAAATGTACAAAATAATAGATATAGTATGTATATGACAGAATATATAAAATATGGATATATGTATACTATATGCTATATAGACTATGTGCTGTGTTTGTGTAGAGGCTAATTAGTGTTACAGTTATGTCAATTCGTATTGCACCACATGCGGCCATAAAGTGCTTAAAAATACTAAAGACACGGACGGGGGATTCCCCCTGGGTAGAGCAGGAAGTGCCCACGCCCGAGTCGTGACAGTTTTAGATAAAGAAAAGACTAGAGATTCGCTCGTTGGACTTCCGTATGCAGGCAAATGCAGGAAATCGCAAAAACTTAAAATTTAAGAACAAAAGAAATAAACGTAGCATTAACGAAATAAATCGTGTATATCTGTATATAGTATATATAAGCTAAAATCGTAGTTAAATTAGTTATATAACTAGATATATTTATGTATATATGTGTGTATATGCTGTTTAAGTATTGCTAAAAAGAATACTGGTTATATTTTTGATTGCAAGTCTCTAAATCCTCGTTATAACTAAGTGCAGATCGTTCATAATGAATCGTAAGTATGTATGCGTGTCTGTGTGTGTGTGTGTGTGTGTGTGTGATATTTGGAATCCAACTACTACACTCTAGCGGTACTTTAGCTCTTTTTTCTCATATTTATCACATATTTGTTAACTACAGTAAGCTCCTAAAAATCGAATGCAAAAATGGGTTATACTTCGCTCTTGCTAATGGATCCTCAGTTGTGTCTTTTACAGTCAGACTGCGGGTGTATGCTGTGTGTGTGTGTGTGTGTGTGTTGGTGTGTGTGTGTTTAGGCCACCATGGCATAGTTGCCAGTCAGCTCAAAGGGACTCGTCTTGGCCGAGTGCGTGAAGTTGTTCTTGGGCGAAAAGTCGACGGGCTGCTCCTGATCCGCAGGCACAGTGGGCACATTGGTTGTGGCTGGGGCAGCGCCGTAATGCTGGCTATAGGGCAGGGGCAGGGGCAGGGGCAGCGACAGTGGCAGCATATGCTCCGGATATGGCAACGCCGTGGGCTGTATGACAGCATTACGCTTAAAGTTCTCATAGAACTCGGCAGCGGCTAAATGGCCAAAAGCATCTGCCCCATAGCTGTAGGCCAACTGTTGTGCCGCCTGCGCCTGCCTCCGATCCTTCTTCTGCAACAGTTTGTGGGCCAGCGTCGACTTGGCCGAATCTGTTGGCATGGGCGTGGCAGTTGTGGTGGGCGTTGTGGCGGCAGCTGGCAGTTCAAGGCCAGCCTGTGGCTTCAAGGCTGTGGCACGTGGCAGCGCGGCATCGTTGCGGTTCTTCATGCAGGAGGACTCCTCATGCTTGTACAGATACGACTTGAGGGCAAAGGCCTTGCCACAGCGGGCGCAGGTGTGCGGCTTGGTGTTCGAGTGCGTCTGTATGTGTGCACGCAGATTGGACTTATCGGCAAAGGCCTTGCTGCAGACGCTGCACTTGAACGGCTTCTCGCCCGTATGGGTGCGTATGTGGCCCTGCAGAAGCCAGGGACGGGAGAAACGCTTGCCGCAGTGCAGACACTCGCAGCCCTGGTTGTGGGTGCGCACGTGCATAGAGAAGGCCGGCATGGACACGTACACCTTCTCGCAGTAGGGACAATGGCGCGCCTTCTTGTCCATAATTGACCTGCAGATAAGGATAAGGTAATTGGACAAAATATTTAGTATGACTTTTACCACTGTAAGTTTTAATTTAATTCTTTAATAGTCTAATAAATAAAATAAAATATATGAACATATTGCTGACCCAACTTCCACTGGCCCAGCTCTCACTGACCCAACTCTCACTGGCTCAACTCTCACTGGCCCAACTCTCACTGACCAAACTCTCACTGCATAACTCTAGCTGTTCCATATCTTGCCCAACTCTAGCTAACTCAACTCTCACTGGCCCAACTCCAACTGGCCCATCTCTAACTGGCCCAACTCTCACTGGCTCAACTCTCACTGACCAAACTCTCACTGCCTAAATCTAGCTGCCGCATACCTTGCTCAACTCTATCTGACTTCACTCTCACTGGCAAAACTCTCGCTGCCTAACTCTAGCTGGCCCAACTCTCGCTGCCTAACTATTGCAGACCAAACGCTCGCTGGCTAAACTCTCGTTGGCTCAACTTTCGTTGGACAAACTCTCGCTGGCCAAACTCTCACTGATCCAATTCTCTCTGGCCCAACTCTCTTTAGCCCAACTGTCACTGGCCCAACTCGCATTGGCCGAACTCTCGTAGGCCGAACGCTCGCTTGCTAGTATACTTGCTTTGTAGGACTGATACACGACTGTTCTCTACAACTAAGCTGTGGTTTGCTACCAAGTCAGTCAGCACAAATAACTCTACATATAGGGATTATTAAATATTTAAAAATTCCCAAAGCAAACTACTATCAAATTCGATTTTTTTTTAACATTATTTTGCATGTTTAATTTACCTGTGGGTTTGTCTATGGCGCGCCAGATTTGAGGAGGTGGAATACTTTTTGCCACACTCGGGGCAAATGTGCTCATCATCCAGCAGGCTGCTGTTGCTGCTGTTGCAGCTGCTGTTGCTGTTGTTGTGACTGCTGCTATTTGTTGTTGCTGGATCCTCGCTGCTGTGGGAGTGTCGGCTGGATTGGCTGGTGAGGCTGGCGCAGGAATTGGAGTCGGAGATGGTGCAGCGACGCACTTTCCTGCGATCGAACACCTTGTGGCTGTAGGAGTTGTATGTGGAGTCATCGTCCGAGGAGGCATAAAAAATGGCTTTGGATTTACTGATGGCTGCTGCTGCTGCTGCTGCTGCTGCATCGGTGGTAAGCGGTCCTGCCGCCAGCGTCACATCCGCCAGCTGATTGAGGTTGTAGGTGTCCTCCAGTTGATCCTTGGTCATGTTGTCTGCAAAGCAGCCAAAGAGCAGAACGTGACGTATTAATTTAGATGGGAAATAACGATGAAGCAAGCTGCTAAAAGCGCACAAGATGCGTCACAATTGCGACATAAATAAACAAAACGACATTAAAATCAAAATATAAATTTAAATCTAAATATACATATATTAGCCGTGTTGCAGACAAACTGTACACAAACTAACGACTTCGACACTACATACAAAGTTGCATTTGATGACAGCCATACAGCAGAACTATAGGGTATACTCTAGTCGATAGCATGCTGTAATTGTTATTTATGCGCAAAATTCATCAATTTATAATTAAGGACAAGACAGCAAAGAGAGGCCAGTAGCAAAGTCGTCTGCAGTCGTCACCTTGCCAGACTGCTTGAGGTTGCCACACGGGGCGTATGATTAACGTCAGCAACAGCCACCGGTACGAGTACTCACATTTACATTCACATTCACATTCACATTCGCATTCGCTTTCGCACTTGTTGGCTGGCTGTGCTCATTCGTATGATTCGAAATATATATTCACGTCGAAATGCGCATAATTCGTGCATGTTGTCTTGGCATTGATTAATCTCGCACGTAATTGCCTATGCTAAGCACAAAGCCAACCCCTATCATCAAAAGCTGCAGATGGAGCTATTTACAATGTACACATTACAAACAATTTTCCTAGGAAAAACATTCTAGGAAAAACATTGGAGGAGGAGCAGGTGGAAGGAGAATGGGATTAGAAAGAAGTGGTATGGCCAAGCATTCCTTTGCAGTTTAGCCTTCTTTAAAAGTTGATTGATGCAATTCAATTGTTTAAATATCAGATGGAAAATAAATTAATAAAATCACAGCAGCAATGCTTCTTCTTTTTTTTTATACCATCTATTAATTAATTAATTAATTTATTTTTTTATTTAATGTCAACAATGAACAGGCGACATAGAATTTAAAATACAAGATTAGGTAATTAATTATATTTATTTATTTATTTAAGTGGCGACTAAGACCAGTCGGCCAAGAAAAATTGAATTACAAATTAAAATTAAGAATAATAAAATTAAAATTAAAATAAATTATATATCAAAGTTATTTTTAAAATTAAAATAAAAAATTTCAAAAGATAAAAGGATGATCTGGAGATAAGAAAAATCAAAAGTTAAAAAATTTAAATAAAATAAATGAAAAATAGGTCCAGAATATCCTGCAAGGATATGGGAAAACCCAGAAACACCCAATCTTCATCATTTACTTCATGAATGACCTTATTCTTTAACAATTTTATTCAAATAAAACTAACATAAAAAGTATGTTTTGACATTCTTAAACTATCGCAGAGACCTTTTCTCACAAAAAAGACATGCTAGAGAAATTATTCTAGATAAAATATCATAGTGATTGGATTATAAAGGAAATTTCGTGGCGTAAAAATCGTACAAGAAAGAAAATTCATTGAGAAAATTTCCTACAAAAGATAAAAAAACAGTAGATAAACAACTTAGTCGGAAGAATGTTACAAATTTCATGGAATTGCCATTTCCAGCGGTGATTTACTTTATGCATTACGCAAACGCTGTTGCTTGCTGCCATGTATTGTATATAGTTTTTAACAATTTTCTTTTTAATTAATTCATGTGAATTTCCCATTGGGCCGTTTCATAATAAATTCATAATAAATAATGGCATATCCATAGCCCAGATGAGCCATTAAATTTTTCCAGCGCAATCAAATTTTATATTTCCGATCTCACTTTGTCTTGTTTATTGTTATATGGTATTTTTTTTTGTTGCTGCTTGCTTTTATTTTGCGTAATTGTCTAAATAATCGATTAATACTTATTGCCACAAAACAATCCAAATGTGGCAAGCAGCTGAGCGGCAGGGGGGGAACGCGGGGCAGCGTTGCGGAGGTCATGTGCAGCGGTTTGTTGCTTTTGTTTGTTTTCTTTTTACTTCTGTAGCCGCTAGCTTGAGGCCGCGTGATTGCGGCGCCGCTGTGGGCGTTGGCGTGGGCGTGGCAAACAAAGAGAGGCAAGAATTTATTCTGTTATTATTATTATTTCTGTATTGCTTTTGGCCTAAACACAACGCAGCCCGAGACTTTTGCAACCTGTTGCGTTTGCTTTGTGGCCAAATTGTGGGCTGTTGTGGTTGTCGAAATGGCCGAAAACGAATCAATTTCGTAGAGTACATCAAAATGTTTGCGGTCATAAAACATGGAAAGACAGCGCAACAGTTAGAACAAGAGATGGCAGAGGCAAAGGGTGAGGCAGAGGCAGAGGCTAAGGCAGACGTTGATATATAGTATTTCGAACTATAACGAAATCGGTCGATGATGAATCGCAAGTGGCGAGTGGGTGCCCAGACATATACACATGCTATATACATAATTTGTGTCTTGGCATTATTTATACAATTAACACAAATATGCAAACCCCCCGCCGGTGGGTAAACAACCACCTGGTAAATTTCCTCCTCATTTCAGCCACATACCATATACTATATATATCTACCTGTTCCACAGAAATATGTGCTATATTCTATCTATTATATTGATGCTTTGCTTTGGCCAATTTTGATTTCGTAGAAGTACCAAATTGAATTTGAATTTGTATTTAAAAAAAAGACCTCCTTGAAGTGTTGCTCAGGAGGGAGGTACAGGCATTCGGTATGTCTGTGCCTATGTCTCTTTTGGCAATATTTTCGCTGTCCGATATGTCGCATGTTTCTGTGACAGAACGTTAATTAATTATTCGTTGGCCCGTGCACTGATTCTAGATCGGTTATCGCATCTGACATCTATCAAAGAGCCCCCAATGCTGCTGTTGCAAATGTTAATTGGTACAGGCCTGCGGCATGTGCCACATGTTTGCTGCCCACAAATCGAACTACATTAATTTGCTAAACACAATTTTTGAATAAAATTCGTTGAGATATGTGCTACTTGCTGAAATTCGTAATAGTAATACTATTTAAAATAGGCGTAATTTTTGGGTAAAATTTTTTTAAACATCTTCAAAAAGAAAAGTTGAACTGACTTTTCTGTTTAAAAATTTGTGAAGCGTATGAAAAACTAAGAGAATTTCCCTATTAATTATCTCTATGATACAATTTAAAATTAAAAAAAAAATTGTTTTTCAAGCTTTAGAATCTAAGTTAAATCTAAATATTATGTGACTAATGCTGTAAATTATATGTGTTTTGTACTTGTGGCATTAAGAAGTTATTTTAAATAAATTCATAAATTTATAATAAATTTTACTGAGCGCCTAAAAAATAATTAATATTTTGGCTTTTATTAATTACTTATATAGCTTTTCACAGCTTAGAAAAATCACTTGCCACTAATAAATAATTAATAAATAATAAAAATAAATAAATATCTTTATTTGAAAAGAATTTTAAATTTAATCTGCCCAAGAAACATTTGTAATCTGCTAAGATCTAATTTAATATCTTAAGACAAGACCAAGAACGCATGCACTGATTCATGTTGCCCCTTGCCATGTATGCATATAATATAGCATCTATATATGTCTGATCTGATCTGGCCAAAGTGTTCCGAGTGCATGCTGTAAACGCACAATGGACATGAAAATGCTTTTTGTATATTTACGGTGGAAATCTGCGCAAAATACGACGGCCCGAGGAAAGTTCAAAGTCCTGTTAATGTACACAAAGCGCAGAAATGTTAATGTCGGCGGAGGTGGAGGTGAGCATGTTGGCG
Source organism: Hypselothyrea guttata (assembly GCA_035045125.1). Lineage (NCBI taxonomy): Eukaryota > Metazoa > Arthropoda > Insecta > Diptera > Drosophilidae > Hypselothyrea > Hypselothyrea guttata. Next base: position 381,951 of record JAWNNJ010001775.1, read on the forward strand.
GAGGTGAAGGTGGAGATGGAGGTGAAGATGCAGGCACTGCTGCAAATGGTGGCGGAGGTGAAGGTGGAGATGGAGGCGCAAAATGGCGTCGGTGGCCTTACCAAAGCGGCACGGCCGGTGGTGATGCTGATCGTGCATGGTTGCATTAGCTGCTCACTTTTGGCTATTTTTAAAACGGAAGAGCATTGGGTAGGGGTGGGGGGAGCACATAGTTTACATTTTAGTTCAAACTTGAAAATCCAAGCTGTACAATAAACAAAAAATGCTGCAGGCGCCTGCTGTTGCTGTTGCCGGGGGCCTAATGTCAATGCCACACGCTGGAAATAAAGCAGGACTTGCCCAAATAATGCACCCAATAACCATCCCAATCCCTAGACAACATGCTGTTATTCTGATCCAAAAATTTGTTTGTATAATTTCGTTGATGATTTCGCTGCAGTTTGTTCCTGCTACAAATTGTTTATCGTGCCCTGCTCAATCAACACCGGAATCAGCATTGGGCGCTGTTTACGGCAAACTAATTATAAACAATGTGTGGCGGGGACAGCACAAAGGATCTGCCGATAAATGTCTATATATCTAGCATATATACATGCTATAATGCTTATATGTGATCTCTGTAATGTTGTTAATTTTCGTACACCTGTACATGGTGAGTTTCCGTCATGTCTTGCGCCTAATTACGAGATATAGATCTTGCAGATATACTACAATATATAGTATAATATTTTTGCCATCTAATATAAAGGCTGTTTTTGTCGGTGCTACGCAGTTTTCCGCTAGCACAACGCACTAGATACTGTGTAAAATATTAGCTATATACGCTATAGAGTATATTGGCAAAGGAGGTTGGGAAATGCGAATTGGGAAAGTGTCGACAGTTTGTTCTGGCATAGGGCGCAGTCCAACTGTTTGGGCAATCATTGCCAATGCAAATAACATTGCCTCACGTAAATGTCAAAATATCAAAGAAATAATAATATTAATTTAACAAGTGTGGCCGTATTGTCGTACGGCTTTTGTGGGTCGCAAGACAAAAAAAAAAGAAAAAAAACAACAAAAAGTAAAAGGAAAATAGCCAAACGAAATTATTTGCTCATTATACGTATTTGCATTTACGCGATGGCGATTCTCTTTTTGCCTTCAATTTGTATATAGTTATGGGTTATAGCCATGCACATTGGTACAATTGTGCAATATAGTTTATATTATAACACATTTGTTTAAATAGTTCCGTACTTACTTGGCTTTAGTGCAGCAAATGACATACGGAGAAGTTGAACTGCAGCCGGAATTAAAAAACCGTAGCCTGGCACTCGATATAGAACGTATGATTCAGTCGTTGTGAAATCAATAATATATATATATATGTATATACAACACGCACTACTGCAGCCTCTCCGCACGCCCTAGACTGCCGAAAGTTCTTAAAAGTTCTTCTCGATTTAATTATCTCTTTGGTGACTAAACGAACTGCACGAATTTCAACAGCAGATGCAGCTTCGTCGTAATGCACAAGTGTTGTATTTGGATCCTCCACTAATTGCTATACGAATGCGTATCCAATAAATCGTATAAATTCCTTGATTTATTTATCTTATTTCTTATTTGGTGTGGGGTTGGCTGCACACGCTCTTCGAGTAAACCCGTACGCAGCGAGATCTCGGAAAGAACTGAACTTTCTTTGCCATGCCACTTACAGTTTTTACATCTTTTGTGTGTGCGGCGGCATCGAGGAGGTGACGATGCCTCATACCGACCATCCGACCATCCGACCAGCCAACCATCCGACAATCAGACCATCCGACTGAACGACAGCTAGCAGCTGTTTTTCCGAGGATCGTTGCCGAGCGAACTACGGAGAGCAGACAGCGCGCATTGGAACAAGTGTGTGCGGTTTAAAAATACATTTTTTTCGAAAGAAAAAACAACAACCAGAAATAATACTGTTTTTATGATGCTCTCTCGACGCTCGCTCTGCGCACATTTTCCAAAAGGGAAAACCTCGGTCTCAGGACCACTGCGCAGAATTCTGTTCTAACGCAGCGCCAAGTTGGCAGCCAGTGTCAAAAACCTCACAGAGTGCGGATCACTAAACATATGCCCCCACGCTGCTCGATCGGAGAGCAATTGCACTCAGAGTGCCACATTCTCACTATTCGCCGGTGTGTTCGACTCTCTTTGCTCATTTCGTATACCCTGTATTTTTAGACCCTGTAGATTGCAAGAGTACAAGAGGGTCGATAAAGTTAGTGCAAATGAGAAAAAATATAGCACCCATAAAAAGGGGTGGTAAACCTCATAAAGTACATATAGGAATTCTTGATCGGACAGCCATGTCTGTCAGTTTGTCCGTATTAACAAATAGATATCGCCAACTATGAGAGCTAGAGACACTATTTTTGGTGTGTATGTTTTTTCAAATTTGTATATAGCTTAGTGCATTCTCCAACGATGCTGCATTGCATTTCGATCGGATACGAAACAGCGAAGATATGTAACAGACAATTTGCTCGATTGTGCGTGTTTTATTGGAACAGCAAGTACAGGTTGCCTACTGTCCGTTACGTCCGACTGTGGCATTTCGATCGACTGATCTGCTCCGTCCTTACTGCTCTTTTTTTCTGTGCTGCTGGTGACGCAGTCGCGTAATTTGGCATTTTCAAATTGCCGTTTGTACTTTCGCGTGAACATCCAAAATAGACTCGCTCACCTGCCAACACATCCGTACCCCCGCAGACACCGCCCTCTCCACCCTCTGCCTTCCCCTACCTCTGCCCACCGCAAACGAATGGATTTATCACAGGTGTTGTCGGCAGTTCTCAACAATTTTGACTTTTTCGTAAACGTAATGAACTTGCCACAGCCAAAATGCGAGGGACTGTGGAAGATGGAAGGTGCTATATGGCATGTGCTATGGGCACTTACGTATTCTATAAATCTATATAGTCCACATAGATGATTTATACATATCGTGTACACGTTGTTGTCGCCTTGATTTTGTTCTGGTTTTAAGTGGATTTTGTTGTTGGCCTAAAGATTTATGCCGCTTGTTGCATTTGCAGCGAGCGCATTGAAAATGACATGACATAGTCGATATAATATTGAATATGGTATCAGGCAATAGACTTATGGCCTATGCGGTGAATTACTGCTAGATCTTGGATGATAGTTCGGCTGCTTCGACTGCCAGATGCTCTGTAAACAGTTTACAAATGCTCAATATTTGCAGGCAAAATATGTGGCAATGGCTACATTGGTCTACAGTTAGAGTAATAAAAATTAATATTGAATACTAAATTGGTATAAATTTATACTATTATTAATTAATTAATTAATATTAACAAACTACATTACAAACATTATTATATTATGAAATAATAACCCTATTCATTAGAAATAAATATATACACTTGTAAATATAACATACATATATAAATTAAAATTATTACACATCACTATGGTATAAATTACTACACTACAGTAACAGTAAACTATAAAAAAAATAATAAAATGTTTATATTTTCAAAAAAAAAAAAAACATGAAAAACTTGCTCTATTTTTACAAAATCCTATTAACATTTTTAGCTTGTAAATAGATAAAAAAAAACTGTTGCTCTGATAAATATGCTATGTGTTGTATTAGGTAGTCTAGTTAGAGAGTTATTTTTGCTTTGTCGAGAAAAATAAAATGATTTAACAAATATTTTTAATTTTGTATCTAATTAAAAATATTGTTTTAATCATTTATACCTTTAAATATATTAAATTGAATAACTTTAGCTTTCACAAAGTTCAGATTCTTTTACTTAGCAGCAAAGATTTAGATTTAAATCTAATTAAGTTTTTCCATTATATTACAAAATATTTATTAGTTCAGCTCTAAAAGTTTAGTTTAAGTTGAATTGCTTTGGTAGAGTTTCAGACTTTAAATTAGTTTTTTAAATGTTAAAAAAAAAATTCCACATATGTATGAATATTAATTCTAATGCATAAGTTTCTCTATTTAAATTCAATATTTAAGTAGTAAATGAGAATTAATTCTTTGAAAGAATTTCAGATATTAAGGAAGTTTGTAAATTAAATCTAATGCATAAATCTCTTAACCAAAACTCAACATTTAAACTTTGCGCAAATCGCAGAAATGCTTAATAAATCTGTTCTTGGCCATTATGGCACTTTCATGGCCCACGCAGTGTGAACAAAGAGATCTCAACAAGATGCTAAGATTATTGTGTGGTTGTTGATGATGATGATGTTGATGATGGTGTTGATGATGGTGTTGCTGTTGCTGATGTCTGGCGCCAACATGGTATTGTAATTTGGCTAGGGTCAAGTTGGGGCCAGTGCGTTGCAACAACAGCTGAGCAGGAAGCAAGCAAATGTTGTTGCGAATTTGCGACAAAGTGGAGTAGATAAGACTAGGTGGTTGCTGCGGCTGGTGGTGGGGCGCAGGGCCTGAAGATGGACTGCGTGTAGGGGTAGACAATGTGACATGTGCTAAAGACATTTGTGGCAGCTACGCGTGACTTTAATCACGGCAATTAATAAGAAACATTCACAGCAAGAGCGAGGAGAGACAGAGAGAGAGAGGGGGAGAGAGAGTGCTGCTGCTGCCACTGTCCATGGCCTGACACAAAGGAAGGAAGTGGCAGCCACAATGCAGCCCCAGCAGAAACGGGGGCCAACAGAAGAAGAAGAAGAAGAACAACCATCACCCAGAGCGTTGCAAGCGACGCGACTGGCGGCCATAAATCTATTTTGGTCCTGACTCTCCAGCCAATCTCCCAGCTCGGTTCATCACTTGCTGCGCAATTGCAGAGTGCTCAATGCTCTTCTTGTTCTTGCTCTTGTTGCAGTTGCAGTTGCAGATGCAGATGCAGATGCGGAGATCATGATGATCGAGTCGCTGTTATTTTTAACTGCTCCACACAACGGTTCTCTGCGTAGGTAAAATGCAGTTGTAGCAGCAGCCATAAATTCCAGGCAACAAAAAAAAAAAAAACAGTAAGGCTGCTGCAGATCAGTCGAACGTAACCGACAGCATCAGACCTTGTAGTTTGTGCTTAAATAATATACATACAGTCAAACAAATTGTCTGTTGCATATCTTCGATGTTTTCGATCCGATCGTAATGCAATTTGCGGCAAAGTTAGAGAATCCAATAAGCTACGTAGATGCTAAATTAGAAGTCTGTAACTTTAAAATTGTGGCTGCTGTGGCTTTTATAGTTAGCGATATCTATCTGTGGTTTTTGCATATTGTGGGAAACGGAAGGGAGATATCAAAAATCTAAAATCTACAAAATTTAGGAGAACCTACATACCGAAAATGGTGTCTTCAGCTTTTATTGTTTGTGTAATCTAGGTGGTGATATAAAACGACAGACAGCCAGATAGATGTACAGCCGGATAGAAGGACAGCCTGACAGACGAATAGCCGGTCAGCAGGACAGCCGGACAGTCGAATAAACCGACAGCCGGATAGACGCAGATGGCTATATTGCCACAGCCCGTCCTGCTAAAAAAGACTTGCTATACTTTGTGGGGACTACCAAACCTTCTTCTGGGTTTTACAAACATTTGCCATTTGCACTAACTTGATAGACCCTTTTGTAAGGATCTATAAGGTACAGGGTCTAAGAACAACAGCAACAAAAGCCGCTCGTCTTTTTATTCCAATTATTTACACAGATAAATAAGCGCAAATCGCCTTAATGTTTAATTCAACAGACAGAAGTCCAACAAATACAAAGCGAACGGAATTAAGCAAAATATTTCGCATTTCTTTGTTTTGTAAATAATTTTATAATCGATTTCAAATGAATGTCTGCGAGGGAGGCGGAAAGCGCAGCGTCTTTAGCTTTGTGGTTTCATAAATTATCTGTTAATCTCTTTCTGATCGCGGCGAGTTCGTTTGCCTTTGCAGTGGATGCCACATGATGCGGCAATTATTTTCGATTTTCGATCTCTTGCTTCCCGATGCGCTTTTTATCAATCAAATGGCAGCACTCGACACTAACTTTCGACACTCAATTGAGAAAATCGCATCCTGTTTACAGGACTTGATCTGATCGTAATTCAAGGCTTTAATTATGCGCAATTACTCAAAACATTTGTTTAGACTGAAACGGGCTAAAGTGGTTCAACTTCGGGCCGGATATGCCTGTAATTCCTGGGCCAAATCGGAGAAACGGTGTGCGGGGGGCTTGAAGTCGGGGTCGCCTTTCAAAGCAGCGCAAACATCATAAAGTTCTATTTTTAATGTTGCCATCAAATTGGGGGAGCTCAGAGCTGCGGCTAAATTCGAATTTGAAGAGCAAGTGAGGCATTGCCCGATTCCATAGGTGGCAGCCACTTTGCGCTTCACAGATTCATCTTCTCCCTCCACCCTTCCCACTCCAGAGAGTCGTGGCATGTGCTGCTCCACTTGAAGTTCAACTGCTTGTAGGGAAGGTGAGGGCAGGGCAACGTGCAGCACGCGCCAGCAAAGAGTGCAATGCATCTGCATCATCATCGCATAAGCAACCTGCAGCAAGAAATTCATATAGATACATATACACACATACATGCAACTACCGTGTTTTGGATTCAAAGAAACAAAAGCGGAAATGTTGTTGTTTTCTTTATTTTTAACAGCAACAAGGGAAAAACTAAAACAAAACATCATCATATCCTCATCATCATCGTCGTCGTCGTCGTGGCTGCGTGTTGTTTTTATATGGCAATTGAAATGTTTTGGTCATTGAACTTTTATCTTTCAGTCGTTCTATGAGTGGAATTTCCATAGCAATATGCTATCTAATTATTGTAGTTTAATCTATTTTTAATCAATATCAATATTTATATACAAATGTGCTTTCAATATGCGTATTTAAGCCATTCTGTTAATATTTTATTAATGCAATTTTTACTGGATTTAATTTAACAATGGCGCCAAATTTAAACAATGATTTGAATATATCACAAGCTGCGTGCAGACATACAACCCTGTTCTTGCGCAGACAGCTGACATTGAATTATAATTCGTTAAATCTTGAATAAAGCGTTTTAAATAAAAGCTTACACTTGATTAGCAATATTTTATATTTAAAAGTAAATTAGATAATATTAATAAATAAAAACATGCCGATATTTTGTGTTGCTGCGACAACAACGGCTAACGATTCGTGTTATCGTTATGCCGCCACATTTCAATACACAAGTACTCAACGAGAGTTGGCATCGATACATTAGTGCTTGGCACCAAATTTGAATTTCAAATAGACGTTCAATTTAATTTAGTCATTAAGTAACGAAATGTATTGTTTATTTAATAAATGCATATTTTCAAATGTAAATAAAAACTGCTTGCAGAGTTTTCTTTTTATTTAGGACTTTATTTAGAATACCATTTCATCTTTTTGTTGTATATTTACGCGCTACAAACTAAATTCATTTGTTAACCAACTGATAACAATATATTTCATCTGTGTGTGTTGTGTGCGTACTACGGTTGTGTGTGTGTCTGTTTGTGTGTGTTTTTCGCATTATTTAACATTAACTCGTTTTATATGGGGCTTTTTCTGGGTTTTCCTCTGTTGTTTTGCTTTATTTTTAGTTTATTTAATGCTAAGTACCTACTTTTATACTTTTCAACGTATGTATGTGTATACAGTTATTAAATATATATGCATATATAGAATATATATATTCGATATCGCTGCCAACTACTGGCCAGACAAACTGCCGTCATTTCTATATAAACATCGAGAAAATTTCGCATTAGCCCCCGCCCTGAAAGTCAACCAAAATAGTCTGTCCGTTCGTCGATCTATCGGTACACGAATTTATCGAAATCAAAAATTCAACGGATAATTAAACAAAAGTTTGGGCATTTTGTTCGAATCGCTTAAATCAAATCATACATAAATCATAAAAACTAAAGACTAAACTTAAAAATTATAATCAAAATTTTCATCATTTCGCTGCTCGATGCATGTCATGCCCCCACGCCCTCCCCGGTTTCAACTAACGCCTGCCAGCGCCATTTACATTTAAATAGTAATTCATTTTGTTTACTTTTCCTCTTTTCATTTAGTTAAAAGTGCCGGAACCCGCAGCTCACTCTTCCGGCGGTTCCTCAGGTATTTGCAGATCCTGTGCCGTATGCTCCAAATCGCCCAGCAACACGGACGGATACTCCTCATGCACGGAATTCGACTGCGAATCGGAATCCTCATCGAGCATATTCGATTTGCTGGATGGCGGCGTTAGCGCCAACACAACATTCGGTATATACTCGACGGTCTCGTACTCTGTCTTGGCCACCGTATCGGCCACCCGCTCCAGCTGCTCCGACACGGTTGCATCCACCAGCGGTGGTGGCACCTCCACCTCCACATGCTTCTGCTGTGTAGGTGTCTCAACAGCTGCATCGGCTCCAGCACTGGAGGTGCCATTAAGCTGCTCAGGATTAACCTGAGCCTCGTTGGGTGGAGGGTTTGGCTCCTCGATGGCCAGCACCACCGGCAGCGTATCATTCGGTTGGGGCGTCGTGGTGCTTGTCGTCGTTGTGGTTGGTGCTGTGGTGGTCACCATCTCCACCTGTTGGCTGGTGCTCGCTGAGAGCGCATAGGTGGCAATTGTGGTTGCCACAGGTGTCGACATGGTTGTGGTGGTCTCCTCCAGCAGCTGTACCGGCGGTACATGGGTCGTTGTGGTCGTTGTCGTAATGGTCGCAGCTGCCGGTATGACCAATGTGGCAGCTGTAATGTTAATAGACGGTTCTGGTTCCAGCACGGGTGCAGTCGAAGTTGTAGGCAACAGCAAAGGTGTCGGGGGTTGTGCGGATATAATAACCGGGTTGATTAGCGGCTGGCCCAAGGTGGCGATTATCGGTGGCAGCAGCTCATCATTCTTGAGCAGTATGGGCGACGGCATCAGCATCTGCACCAGCGGCTTGGCATCCTCGACATCGCCAATATTCAATTTGGTCACCAGCAATGGCAGATCGATCTTGTAAAGCATCGGTAGCACCGTGCAGACCTCCTGATCATTCTCGAAGCACTGCGACCTTCCTCGTATACGCGCATCCTGAGCAGCCATCAGACGGCACAGTTCATTCAGGCGCACATCACACATGATGGGATTATCTGCAATGGAAAAGCGGAAGTGAAAACACGCCTCAAAGTAGGCAATGACAATTTTAGTAGCCCACCATCTAGATGTATCTCCAGTCGGCCGGGCACATTGTGATTCTTGCAGCGCGTTTTGGTGACGAGTTCACTGGACAGCGTGGTGATCTGATTGTTAGTTAGGTTGACCTGGCACAGCACCGGCAGCCCATAGAAGTCGCGATCCAGTTTGGTAATATTATTGTAGGCCACTTTCAGTATCTTCAGATTGGGCAGCATGGTCTGAAAGCATGATGAAGGTAAATTTTAATAAAGTTGTGTCCCTTTAAGGTTTGATATCCCATTTAAAGCGCAGAGTTAAAAATTAGACACCAAGAAAATATTGCAATCGTCCGTTCTTAAGATATTGAGGAATATATCCACAGATAATTGGTTTGATGGTTCTGATATGCAACCACCGTTGCCATAAATCGAAAAAAAGGGTTTTCTTCGATATCTGAAGAACCGACAATTGGATATTTTTTTGGTGTCCATTTTAACTTAGCGCCGCAAATTCCACTAAAAATTTTTTGGGTATTTGAAAATGTTTTGGTTCAGTCGAGTAGTGATATATAACTACCCACAGAACCCTCAGCGGTACGTACCGTTTCGAGTTGCTTCAATTCAACCAGTTGATTGTGCGTCAAGTCAAGAATCTCCAGACGATGCATGCCATTGAAATCGCCCGGTAGAATGTGCTCAATGCGATTTTCCGGCAGACTGAGTATACGCAGATTACTTAAACCCGCCAAGGCCGCATCCAAGGTGATAATCTGATTGTGCTCCAGCCGAAGTTCAATCAACTGCAACTCCAACATATGCTTGGGGCTGGGCAGCAACCGTTGTATGCGATTATTGGACAGATCGAGTATTTTCAGTGAGCGCAGACCATGAAGTTCCTCCATGGCGAACTCTTCGATGTCGTTGAACGAGAAATTACCAATCTTCAGCTTGGACATGGAAGACAGCGACGAGTTCAAGGACCGTATATGATTACAGGCCAAATTCAGAGTCTCCATCTGCCGACAGGCCAGAAACTCATCCTGCGCCAAAAACTCCAATTCGTTGTTATTGGCAAAGAGCTCATTCAAGTACTGGGCATTACGCAGCACCCGATCGAAAGACTTCAACCGATTGAAGTGCAAATGTATGGTCTCCAGATCGTTCATTCCGGCCATATTAGCCGGCAGCCGTTCCAGCCGATTGTTATGGGCCATCAACAGTCGCAACTTGCTCCCATCCGGCAGCTCCCCATCCAAATCGCTGATGTTGTTCGCATTGATGAACAGCGATTGCAACTTGGTCAGAGCGTGCAACGATCCATTTAGCGACTCTATCTGATTTCTGCCCAGATGGAGTATGAGCAGGCTTAGCGGAAAGGCGCCTCTGTCCAGTCGAGTGATATTGTTACTGGGTAGTATCAGATTCGTCACCATTTGTATGCCCTTGAGATCGTCCTGCTGTACCGCCCGTATGTTGCAGCGCCCTATGTCCAGTGTCTGCAGTCTTGGCATGTGGTTCAAGACGTGCTTCGGAATCTCGTCGAGTTCGTTGTCGCCGACGCTTAAGTAGGTGACATTCGATAACCCGCGAAATGGTAGCTCAGGCAGCGATCTATAAATAGCACACAAATGGAATAAATATTGTTATTACAAATCTGTTCGTCAACATTAGAATGCGAAATTAAAGTCCAATAAAACGAAATAGTATGTGCAAGGCGCACATTTCCAAAACTACAAATGAACAAGAGTTGTGGCTAATCCTTTAAGTTACCCACAATTGAAATTTAAAAAGTAACTGAATATTTTGCGTTTATCCAAATAATAACCTATATTTGGATAAACGCAATAATGTTTGATCCAACACTTTCTAATATATCGAATTCTTCAATAGCGTAACATTTATAAGTTCGATCTAGTTGGCACAACTTATTCGCAGGCAATCGTTTTACTTAATGCCGATTAATTTATCTATCATTTGATATCGATAAGTGCTAACAAATCGTTGTAAAAATCGATACATATAACATACTTGCTGTAAGCAGCTTTTTACCTATTTTAGACAAGTGAACAAAAGGTTTTAATAAATAAGCGATTTGGGCTAAAATTAATATTTATATTTATTTAATATAAAACAATCGAAAAGATTGAAAACATTTAAAATATTAGTTTTAATTGTTTAAATAAACTTTGTTAATTTTTTAAAAAAATATTGTTTGTTTAAAATATGTGATTTTTAAAAGATGTTGCATACTTTAGGGGATTTACGTCGTAGATATACTCACTAAAAGCTATATCCATTCATTCTATTATTTAGGTTTATACACATTAATGTGTTTATATTATGTTTAAATATGTTACATACTCTGGTATAAGTTATTATGCAAATAGAATTAAAATAACTGATTTAAGCTCGCTATTAAAAAATTAAATCATATTTCAATAAACCCAAAATAAATTCCACCAAATACTGCATGGGAAATCGAAATCAAACCCATTAATTATAATCTATTTCCAAGAGTAGAGTGAAATGTGTCCAATGTCGATGACGCAGCGTATTATTACGTATCTAAAAATGTATCTCCATCAATTCTATTGGTATCTCTATTGCAAGGCATAGGTGACGGCTATTAAATTGTCGCCGCCAGGGCGCCAATTGGTCGCATTTTTCATGATGGGAACTGGGCCTGGCTGACGTTAACGTGCAAATTGCCTAGTTGGCAGCCAGTGAACATCCTTGGCGCCGTTATTGGCATTAGCTGGCGATGGTCCACAGCTTGGCAGGCGCTATTTTTAGCTGCGCCTGCGTCCAGACACTTGATCTTGATTGATTGCCAGACCGGCTTGATTCTGGCCTGTCCGGCATTGATTATGTAATGAGTAGAGAAGCCTCAGACGGGAGTCAGAGTTGCCACTTTGGCTATTTTGTGGTTAGACCTAGCCACTTTTATATTATAATAATAATAATAATATTTGCCAAGTTTGAAACAATTGATTTGTTATATATATCAAAAAAGATATAAAGTTATAAAGAAGTGATTACTGCTTAGCCATTTTCTTATTCTTTCAGCTATTTTTAATGACTATTTCTTCTAATTTCAGCCACTTTTCACACCAAAATTCTAACAGCACTGGTGCAAGGATGATGCATTGTGTGCTACAGTATCTATAATGAGTTGGCGCGTTGAACTGCAACACATGTCTTAGGCTCTATGTGTGCAAAAGCATATGGAATTCATATAGGTATATATGTATATGTGTATGTGTATAGATATAGAAATAATTCCTTAACGTCAGTCATATAATTGTCACACGACCTAAACTGGCCTCTTGATCATTGATTGAACGTAATAATAAAATTCAATTGGGTCTCCGTTGGCAACTCATTCGCTTGCTCTCGCTCGACTTCTTGGGCCTCTCTGTCTTGGGCAAACTGGCAAACTGGGCTGACCCCAAGCAGGCAGACAAAAACAATAACAACAATAACAATAACAATAATAATAACAATAAAAAAATACAACAACAATAATAATAACACGAAGAGCAGCAACGGAACATTCCATTTGCAAGTATTCATTAGTCGGTGTGGAATACACACGTTTATTTATGTATTTATTTTTTGTTGATTTTCCCCAATTTCAATTATAAACTCTCTTGTTTATTGTTTACTTTCTTTAAACAGCAAAACATGGCGACTAAGACGAAGAATCTCCTCTTCTTCTATATATACTACTAGTTCGAACCTTATCACTTGTCCCATGACTGGAACTGGAACTCAAACTGAAACTGAAACTGAAACTGGAAATATTCCATAATAAATTATGTGTAGTTATCATAAATATTTAATTGTCAAGTGCAGATCACGCAATCAACACTTTTCACACTTTTTATTGTTTTATACAGGGCTGCAGTCGCTGTGCCCGCCCTGGTGATAACCATGACTACACAGACTATGTCTCAGTCGTGTTATCAGCCTGAGAAAAACAACAAGAAGTAGAAGAAATAAAACCAAATTCAATGAATGCATCAAGGCGTCCGTCATGTGTCCTCAGTTCTCGGTTCTCCGTTCTCAGTTCTCAGTTCTCAGTTCAGAGCTTCTTCGATTTGATTTCACTCATTTTAGTAACGAATTTTGACAAGCGTATTGTGATTAAGTCGCATTGCGTTCATTAAGCGATCGTAAAACTGATCATAAAAGTCACAACAAAATTTAGGCGCCAGTCATAAAACCAATCATTAAAACAGCTGCTCTTATCACGCTTTTCAGCCAAACTCACACACACTCAAATACTATATAGACTATGTACATGTACTTGTGCCCGGCCATCAACATATGGTTCAGTTGGTCCCATACAGCATGATTTTTACAACATCTATGTTTGTATACCCTGCAGCCGTAAAATGGGTAAAACCAGGGTATAATAACTTTGTGAAAATGGCAGCAGAAAGAATATATTTATTCTCCATTAAAATCGACCCAGTTGATCTAATCATCTATTATCTATATTTTTGTTCGTCTGTCAGTATGGATAAATTCTCCAATTTGCGAAACTATAAGAGCTAGAATAACCATTTTTTGATTGAAGGTGGGTGTATATCGTACGCAGATCAAGTTTATTTCAAATCATGGATGCCAGGCCCCCTTAACGCCCTAAGCCTTAAAAACAGACGGTTATTGTTCACAATATATACTCTCTAAAGGTAACATATCGCTCGTTTACCAGAAGAGTGTCATAACTCAAAAAACGCGATTTTTGAGTTAATGATGCAGTAATGTTTGTTGGATATTAATCTATCTTGTGTCAAAATTTCATTATCCTATCTTCAATACACACAGCGTGAGAAGAGAATATGTCGCTCCACCTTGTATGGAGATACACGACGCTTAAAAACTTTAAACGCGTTTATCTCGAAACGCACTTTTTTGAGTTATGACACTCTTCTGGTAAACGAGCGATATGTATATTTATCTATCTTGAAAATTAATTTATTAATTTAATTCATATCTTCAAGATATAGTACATATTTATAAATATTTTGAATAAAACATATAAATATGTTTTAATAAATATTACATTTTATTTATGCTTTAAAATTGTTTGTATACATTACTGAAAATGTTTTATCATTTATTTAAATGTTAAATAACATGCTCTTTTTAATTAAAAACATTTAGTTTAAATTGCTGATATTTTCCAAAAATTAACGCAAACCTTACTGTAACAAAATCTGTTTATTTGCAAGTGTTTACCATAAATTATTTGCAAAATATGCTTATGGCTATACATTTGATACACTCAAATATATGTTTATTAATTGATTTAAAAATTTTCCCGCGTTCTTGATATGCTTTGCCGACGATTCATGACCAAATCAGAATCAGAAAAATAAACTCGCACAAACACGCAGACACTTTGCTTGCAGCGAAGAATATTTTTCCTGGCGATTGGTAGGGGCCCTGGGTCTGGCATGATTTGGTCAGAGCGCGATATTAAGGCAATAGGTCAATTATTATAAATTGACATCAATGTAAAAAGTTTTCACTCTGGGCACACACAGCACGCGCTCGATTCGCTGCCGTTGCATATTGTGGATGTAGAAGCGAATATATATATGTATATATGTTATATGGAAACTCATACAATATAACACTGATTCGATTAAGTTTTAGTAATTAAATCATTCGGTTTTACATATGAACTGCAACTGATGGATGACGTTTGACAAATGAATGATTTCTTCAATTAATTAAGAAACTTATTGTATAACTTTAGACGCTAGATGCATTTCAATTGGTAAATAAAATAAACAAATGTGGGAGTCAAATATCAACGAACCTGCCCCATGAAATAGGCCTGAATGTCTTATTTGTATTGTTTTTTTTTTTGCTATTTTTAATAACAATAACAATAACAAGTATGTACGCGTGCTTATAGTATTGAAATTCATTCAGAGTGAATGTGTAATCAAATCAAATCGAATGCAATCGAATCAAAAGTGCAATATCAGTTTTGCATACGCATTAAGTATACGCCTGTCTCCCGCTGCCAGTACGAGTATATACCCATTAGCATCTTCTATATAAACTCAAATGCGAGAGCGTATATAAGTGCTTATAAACATATAGAAATTGATAACACGCTGTCTCCTCAGGCTATTCAATTATCAATAAAACAAATAATCGAAGCGCAGAGTAGAAATGTTTGTTTGGTTCAATGGATCCTCGACTTCGTCTCATTCCCATTTTCCAACTCGATGCTTCATCTAATCTTGGCCACGGGGTCTGGACGTGTGTGTCGCAATGACCGAAACTAAGCACTCGTCATTTGTAATTTGTAATTTGTAATTGTTTCAATTGCAGGGTGCCTGTTTCCTACATAATTGAAAAAATTAAATCATTTACTTCAGCCAGGTCGTAATTAGACCTGGCTTTGGCTTTGGCTTCCACCACCCAATTGAGAGCCAATTGAGGCCCAGTTGATAATGAGTGTCGGTGGCTTTGTCATTGTTTTCGCACAGAATATGTGTAATATTATTCCTATGTGAGGATGATTATTGTTTTTAATTTTTTGAGTATCCATTGAAATGAGCTGTAAACACGTGAAGCGCATTCATTATAAATCTTATGTACATACATATATTATATTTTGTTGTTATTGCGACGGTTTGTTTTCCGTAACGTTTCTTTTATTGGGTTTAAGGAACCTAAATTGATAGCCAGCGAGAGCGGAAAATTCTGTTCAACGCACAGATACGAAGCAAACTTCCCGCCCTTGAAAAACAAAGCCTGCAACTCAACCTCAACCTCAACCTCAACCTCAACCTTAACCTCAACATATAACCGATAACCGATATCGTTGCTAATATTATCGTTTTGAGGGATAACCCACCTTAATCCGTTCCATTGCATGCGTAGCTTGTACAGATTGAAGTTCATGTCCCGAAACGATCTCATCTCCAAATCATCCAGTTGCGAGTGCGTAATTTTCAGATCAATGCTAACATCGGGATTCAACTTATTGGCCAGACTGTCGACCACCGAGTTGAAGGACTCCAGTTTTTCGCAAGACAGCTCCACATGATTGAAGGCCTTGCCCGTTTCGCACGTGCACGGCGAAATCTCCGGCCGTACGGAGCATTGCAGCGTCGCTATATGGAATACGGCGTACACCAGGGAAGTCATTTTCGTAACAGCCGATAATACAGATTACACTCTATATATGCACAACACAATATAAACACTTTAATTCATAGAATTTTGCGCCAAGAGTTTCAAGTTTCCACGCACAGGACGACAAAAAAATAACCCAACGTTGCAGGCAGTCAAAAACGGGTATTACGCTTGTTATTCTTTTTTGGGTATTACTTGTGACTTTCCCGGTCTATTTGGTATGCAACATATGTGCGGGAGTTTCCATGCTGTGTTTTTTTGGTTTTGTTTTTTTTTTTTTACAAATTTTAATCACTTTTCAGCTGCTGCTGCTCTCCGGCCGTAGGCGGCTTCGAATTTCACTCAAGAACACGCTTAAAACCCACACAGTTCCGATAGTATTGGTATTAGTATTGCTCGCACGCTATATGTACATATGTTTGAGAGTTTTGTTAATGTATTAGCTGCACTCGCTGCTCTCGCCTCTCTCCTCTCTCCTCGCTCTGGCGCTCCTCAGTCGACCTTTGACATACAGATTAAGGCAGCAAAAAGCGCCGTATTATTGATTGAAGTTGGGTATTTTTTTTGTTTTTTGTTTTGTTTTCTTAAATTTGTATTAATTCTTATTATTATTATTTCAAAATTTTATTCAAAACGCGAGATTGTGCGCGAGCTGCCGAGGGGTATACTATATTCTATATGGTCTGGTGTTTCGATTCGATTCGTAGCACTCGCTCGTTCTGTAGACCCGATGTGCACGTCTTTAGTCCAACACGGTCTGTTTACGACTGGGAAAAATAATGAAAACGCCGAGGATCCGTATGCTATGGACGGACTGCGCAGTCGGCGTTAGCGCTGCGCCATCTCTGCTGCTGCTGCTGCTGCTGCCGACGACGAAGACGAAGACGACGACGACGACTGTTGCTCTGCTTACTGCTGTTGCTGCTGCTCTTCAGCTTGCTGCTGTTGTTGTAGAACTTTGAGCGCGCTTTTGAATGCAAAAGTTTTGTGCTCTTTCTTTATTTGCCACTGCCACAAGCTGCTGAGCTGCTGACGTTGTTGCTGCTGCTGTTGCTGCTACTGTTGCTGCTGCTGTTGTTGCTGCTCCTGTTGCTGATGCTGCTGCTGTTACCTATGTAATTGTCCAGCGCCAACACTCAATTAGCCGTGCTGTTCCTGTGTGCGGCGCCAGGCGTCAATCTCCATCCCAGCCACAACTTGCAGCAAGTCGGCGCCGCACAGTGGTCCTAATGTCATAAAATGTTAAACAAAAAATCTAAGAAAATATTTTTATTATGGGTGAAATATTATAAATCGACGCATTTGTAGAAGGGAAGGGAATGAAGATTTTTATAGGGAATCTATCAAATTAAACAAATTTTGTATATTAAATAAGTATGTTAACAAATTTTATATTTATTTATAACACTTACTGGAATATTATATATATATATATATATTATATATATTACATATATTTGTATACCCTTTACCCATTAAAAAAAGGGAAACAGGGTTGTTAGCTTTAGTAATTTGTATTGCATGCATTTATTTGTTATTATTTATCCTTATAAATGACATTATGCATTGACATTTGCTTTTTAAAATATTGTTTAATATTAAAATCATTAAAGAAAAATTTAAAAGGAACGATGCGATTTAAAATACGGCAAGTACCGATGGAAAAATACAACATTAAGAACATTTGACATTAAATTCTTAAATTAAATTAAATTTTATAAATATTAAACATTTAAGAGACAACTGTTATACATAGATTTTAACTAAATTCTTGGAACAGATTTTTTTTTTAATTTTTGGCATGTGGACGCAACCACTGTGCGCCAGCGCCGCTGCCTCTTCTGTGCGTGCCTCAGTTGCCCCCTTTGAGCTGGGTGCTGTTGCAGCAGCCACATGTGCATGTTGCAAGTTGCTGTGGCAACCTATGCGGCAGGCCATGCTGCTCGTGTTCCTATCTATGTATGGGGCATCATTATCATTATCATGTGTTTACATGTGTCTAGTTGTAGTTGTTGTTGCTGCTGCTGTTGTTGCAACTGTTGTCGTTGCTCTTTGGCTGCCTCGCTTACGCACTGCTGATAAATTATCCTTTATCCAAACACACACACACCAACACATGCTTATGGCCGCCATATGCCTCTCTATGCGTGTAAACAAAATATCTTTATCTCCACATCTTTGGGCAATGTTTCCAATTATGATATCTGAGCCCAGCGTGGAAGAAACAGAACTGAAAAACAATCTGTTAATGTTTGCATTGCATAAACTGAATGAGCCGGCTTCTGGTGATTTATTGCCGTTGCTGTTCCACCGCCTCATCGATGACATTCATGCATAAAGAGCCTACACATCTGGCAGACCAATTTAATACCCTGTACTGACTACACAGGCGGTTAATTGTAACAGCGAGAGTTCGGCTTATGAGAACGAGAGTTAGGCCAGCGAGAGTTAGACCAGCGAGAGTTAGACCAGCGAGAGTTAGACCACCGAAAGTTAGGCCAGCGATAGTTAGGACAGCGAGAGTTTGACCTGCAAGGGTTCGGCCAGCGAGTGTTTATCTGACGAGAGTTGGTCCAGCGAGTGTTCGGCCAGCGAGTGCTTGTCCAGCAAGTGCTCGGCCAGCAAGAGTAAGGCCAGCGAGTCCTCGGCCAGCGAGAGTTAGGCTTGGTTGATTGCTCTAAATCTAAAGTCATCTACAGGGTATTACTTGGTCTGTACTCGCCGCGTTGTAACCTAATCGCTGGCAAAATGACGCTAACGGTAATTAATTTGCCAATTGAGTATTAGTATTAAGTGTCTATGGCAAGCGCAGTCAAAACAACGAATAAGAACCGAGTGAGTAAGAAAATCAGAGGCAACAACAAAATTCACAGTTCTCGCTAATAAATCAACTATAATTACGCCTCAAACTTGTCCATTACAAGCTACTGTGGCAACTGGCGCCGCCTTATTGCAGTTCCTCAGGCGCCACATTAAATCGATGATGAACCAGAGGCAGAGACAGCAGGCGGCAAGACAAGGGGGGCAGGCAGGCAGGCAGTTGCAACATACAGCATGCAGCATGCAGCATGCATCAAAGTCCACAGGCTTAATTTATTTTGAAGTTCTGGCTGTTGGCATTGCCATTGCCTGGGCATACATAATTAACCAAAGCCCCCTTTAAAAATTCCGTCAGTCGCTGCAAATTCCACACGAATTCCGCCTGCTGCAATGCGCGTGCCAACGCAGCCAGTTGCTGCCCCGCCCCCTCCCCTCCCCACACCACTCACTCCCCCTCTCCGAAAGCCCCTTATCATATCCACTGTCCGTGGCTTTTCTCCCTGACATTTCCCCACCGCTGTCAGCGCATCTTTCGCAGTTGAGGCCCGCAATTAATCATTCGCTGCCGGCAATTGGCAATTTTCTTCTGGCCTCAACTCAAAACTTGGCTTGATGACACATCTACAAACACACACATACACGCACACACGCACACACACACACACACACACGTACGCCCACAAATCTCCTTGACAGACGTCGCACGGTTATTTTTAGAGTGACCGTTACACGCCCACTTGTGAATAAATATACAGTCGAGCATCGCTATGAGGCATCAATACATCCTGATCGATCGATAACCGTGAATAAATTCCTGAATTACAGCTTAAGTTTCTAAATTCAATTTACAGTCGAATCTCCATTAATTGTATCCCGCTGAATCGAAACTCTCCGTCCCCTTAGTAAAATTTTCGTCCTTTTTGGTTCTCTCGTTAGTTCGTAACATTTATAATATTAATAACATATAGAATATTAAAATTTCTTACCAACTGAAATTTTACTTTTAAATTCTCAATCCAAGACTGTATTTAAGAAATAATATCTTATATGCTGTAAAAGTGCTTTAATGGGTGATTTGACTGTAGTATAGCTAGGCGCAGTATAATCGATTAATCGTACTATATACAACGATTACGTATCTAGGCTATTTTTAGTCACAATATTCAGTGAAAATATTTAAAACAACAACGCGCGAAAGCAAAATATTAATTATTATTTATTCATATTTATATATAAATGTTTTTCCCATTAATTATATCCAACAATTTTGATGTGACAAATTTTTGAGAAAGTTTTCACTAACTTTTTATAGATGCCGCTTCGTTAGCGGGTCATGTGCAAAGATTTTCCTAGAAGAAATTATGGATGGTGGATGGTTGTTTACCAATTGTTGTAATATTTGGTAAATTGACGACACTGGCGTCATTTGGCCATTGGCCACTTGAGATGCCGCAAATTCCAGAGACGGTTCAAATCGATCAACAACAATTACGGAAATCATCATGTGCCTGTGTTCCCATGATGCCAGTATTTCCACACGTCAATAGGGTCGGATCGGGTCTGCTAAACGATGCCCAAATAAATATTTGGCTGTCGTCATGGCTTTGTCTGGTGGCCACTGCGTCATCCGACTCGGGGACGCCACCGCCATTGGCGTGCATCAATATTGACAAGTCAATAGTATTAATTGATAAAAATCTCTTTTTGTATGGGTTTATTTTTTTTATTATTATTTAGCTTTCTTTTCTGCTGTTGTCCTACGATGTCTTGACCCCCAAAAAAATCGCGTGTTATGTTCGTTAGTTGTGTTCGTGTGTGTGTGTGTGTGTGCTGGTGAGTGTAACTGAGTTTGTGTGTCTGTGTGTCTCGTTATGATTACTATAATTATATAAACTTGAAGCATGCACTTGGCGATCGCTCCGCTGCCAGGCTAGATCGTATCCCTAGACTTTGTCGACCGCCTCGTTGCCAGGCTAGAGCTTATCCATTAACTAAATTAAATACAGTGTTTTCATTAAAGTATAATTTACAATAAGCACCTAAGCTCCAGTCATTGACCAAGTCGGCCTACTTCTGCTCAGTGAATTTGGCGATCTGCGGATATTTGTCCGCCTTGTAATCCAGATCCTGCTTGACACGCTCCCGGGCATTCGTGCGCACCGCCTCGGTGTAGGAGGCCTGCACCACGGTGTCGTGTGCCAGGGCACCGATCACAATCTCCGGATTCACAGATGGATTGGCGCCAGCTCCACTGGAGGCGCTTAGGCCGCTGCTCTGTATGGCACGCTGCACCCCGCTGGCAATAAGGAATTCGACGTTCGACGGCGGCTTCTCGGTTTGGATGATCTTGCGGCGCTTGGCCGACATTCCAGATATGTAGGCATCGGAGTAGGGCGGCTGTGCACGGTTCTGCTGCAATTGGAAGGAAAGGCAAGAATAAACCAGTAAGAACAAGAGCATTTAAACCGCAAGGCTACAGTCGGATGTAACCGACAGTAAGACACCCTGGAATGTGTGTTTACACTGCCTCACATATACAGGCAACATAAGCGCGTATGAGCTGTAATCACGCCATAACTCTTACCGTCTCCTGTTTTAACAGTTATTCCGATCTGTACTTAATTAAACACACTCACGCACACACACAAGTGTAGTTGCTTGCGCTTGCTTAGAGAGCCAGCGAAAGCGGGAAAATAGGAGAGCGGTCAAGCGCTGCATATGAACGTAAGTCTAGAGCGAGCGCCGCAGCCACCAGCGGACGACTTGTTCGCTTACCACAAAAGCGAGCTTGTAAGGGGGTTTCTGGGACGCTCTCTTTTGCCGGTAACTGATCAAGAGACAGCGATAGCGCAGCCGGCAATCACTATAAATACTGCTGCTGCAGTGCTGCTAATCACAGTGCAGTGACTGGTGCCGTGGGCAGCAGACGTGTGGTGGGTGCTTAAGTTGCAAATGGGCTTGGTATTATAATATTATTTATTTATTTTAATTTCGCAGCTCTTTGCCGTAAGCAAGTGACTGGAGATCGATGGCCGAATTCTCACTGGCCCAACTCTCGCTGACCTAACTATTGCTGGACGAACTCTTGCTGCTTAACTATTGCTGAATGAACTCTTGCTGCTTAACTCTACTGGCCTAGCTCTCGCTAGCCGAACTCTCGCTTCCGAACTCTCGCTTCCGAACTCTCGCTTCCGAACTCTCGCTTCCGAACTCTCGCTAGCCCAACTCTCATTGGCCCATATTCAGCCAAATGAATTGGCATAGACAAAGTACAGGGTCTAAATAGAGCAAAATACAATCGATCTGGCCTACCTCAGTTTGGGTCTGCAAGTCGCGTGTGATGACGGGCAGCCAATCATTGGGGAAGCTGTTGTGCCAGGGCTCGGAGCCGGCATTGACGGCGGGTAGCGGGGCATCCAATTCAGTGGCGCTGCTGCTGCTGCTGCTGGCCACGTCGGCCATTTCAATGTCGCTGTCCAGCGACTGCTGCTGCACCGAGGGGGTTTCGTCTAACTGTTGGAGTAGAACGGTAAGCGGAGTAGGCAAAGGGAGGCACTGCAGTACGGCGAGCATTGAATGATGCCCTGTTAGCAGTTCAAAGTTCATGTCTACTTACGCTAACATCTACTGTGGGCTGTGAAGTGCGCAGCACAAGGAACTGTTGAGCGTCAGCGGTGTCGGTGCGTGCAGGAATTGTCGGATCAATGTAGATGCACAAAAACTGCAAGACTTCATTGCGGAAATCTAGTAAGAAAATATAACAGTCATTATTTTACGTCGTTATATCCGGCAGACGCACTATCCGAAAGGAGCAAAAAAAAAAATTTTTTTTTTTTTATGGATGCCATGTTCGTAATAGGTTTTAAAATAATACAAATCAATTTTTTATTCAAAACAAAAAAATTCAATACAGTAGAATCCGGTTATAGCGACTTTCAAGGGACCGACGATTTTACGTCGTTATATCCGGAAGACAAAATCCATGATTTTGTTTCTTTTTCGTATTGAAAAAACACAAAATCCATGATTTTGTTTGCTTCTTTTAGCATTATTAAAGAACTCAAATTTTCCTTTTTAAAGTTTTTTTTTTTGTTCGGCACGTCGCAATATCCGGTTGAATTGTGAAAAATCTCGTCGTTATAAGCGGTTTGTCGCTAAAAGCGGAGACGTTATAAGCGGAGGCCCAACCAAACCATCGCGTTTTCGTCGCAATAAGCGGACGGACGCTATAAGCGGCGTCGTTATAACCGGATTCTACTGTATAATAATTCGAATTAAAATCTATGGATCTAATTACTATTTCTTTTTCTGTCGCCTAGGACCTAGAGGGTAGACGATGCGGTTCATAGACTTGATGACGATGAAATTCGTAGGCCCAAAAACCAGAAAAATGGGGCGTGGAATCAACGATTTGAAATAAACTTGATCTGCGTATTGAATACACCTACCGATAGCAACCAAAACGCCTGCTCTAGCTTTCGTAGTTTTTAAAATCTCAGCGTTCATCCAGACAGACAGACAGACATGGCCATATCGACTCAGCTCGTCACCCTGATCAAGAATATACATACTTTATGCAGTCTGACACGCCTCCTTTTGCCTGTTACATACATTCTGACAAAGTTATTAACCCTGTTCATCCCATTTTTCAAATGGGCACAGGGTATAAAAATGAGAGCGCTATCGCCAAGCGATAGGTCTCAGTGCAAATCACCTCTTCTAATAATAATGATAACTATTCACCGTTTTGTTAGTTGCAATCTCGATATATTACCCTAGTGATCAGTTTAATCTCTTACTTCTAATTGTTATTGAAAAAGAGAAACAACCGAAACCAATAACAAATGTTATGTCGGGTAATATTCCCAATCTCTCGGCGAAAAAATAAAAAACTCACCAGAGCAAAAAAATTCTGATTTTTTGGACGAATGAACGAATAACTAATAAAATTAACCCATGAATAAAATTCAATCAAAAATTATAATAAAATAATAATAAATAAAATAAAATAACAAAGAAAATAAGAATTAAAACAATGGAAAGTTATGCTATGGATTGTACTTACTCGAACGCAGTGGCACGCACAGCAGACGCATCAGCTGGCGCCAGTAGAGCTCCGCATTGGCGCCGCCCAGGCAGAGGACGAGCACGCTGTAGAGACGCTTGCGGAACTGCTCACAGATGACCTTGAGGCGCTGCTCGAACTGGGCGCTGCTGCCGCCCTCGGCGTTGCACAGCTCGATGATGAGACGCAGGCTCTGGCGAAGTGTGTTGCAGACGGAGTCGCGCGAGTTGTACTCCGGCTGTTCGTACTGTGGCAAGTACATCAGGCTGTCGCCGAACCAGGTCAGGGCACGCTCGATGGCCACCGTCATTGTCTGCTCGTTGATGGGGGCGCCCTCGAAGACGCTCTGGTGCAGGAAGCTGCGCAGCTGGGCACGCAGATTGCTCGTGTCGCTGGCCACAGGAGCTGCCGATGCCTGCATGGGGGAGACGTTGGTGGCCACAACGGGTGCGGCGCCTGCGGAAGTGTTAGTGCCAGTGGCAATGCCTGCTCCAGTTCCGCCAGCTGCAACTGTTGCTGAAGCTGCCGCTGCAGCTATTGTTGATGAGGTGGCGGTGGCGGTGGCATTGGACACGGAGGCTGCTGCCTCAGATGCCGAGGCGTCGGCACCACGCGAAGCTGTTCGCACATTAGTTCTTGTATTAGATAACTGGTTACGATTTAAAAGTTCGCGCATTCTGGTTAGCAACAAACGACGATGGGGTACTGAACTACGCACAAAGATTGAATATCTATTTGGATTGCCACCATTAGTGGCATTGGCAGCAGCAACGCCATTCACCAGATTACGACTCGGTGACTCACCATGGATGCTGTTACGACGTTGGTGCGAGGAGCTACGGACTCTACGGCCGCCCCGGCTATGGTACAAATTGTTTGCAACGACTACGATGACATGGATTAGAAGGCGAATTAGATGAGGCAGAGATGCAAACCGGCCAAACACTGCAGAGATGCAGAAAAAGACTGAACGATTATCATCAATTGTTTTCGATCAAAGAATTCTGCTCGACAATATCAGATATTTGTTATCCAGTTTCGGTTCATCGAACGAATGGTTTAGAACCATCCAAAATGTGGATGGTTTAAAGGCATTACGGTTTGCATCTCCGGTGAACATGAAAGTGATTAACAGAGCAAAGCATGATACAACATGACGAGGGGGGCGTGCAATGTCCAACAGAAAAGACATTCACAGACATGTCAACTACATAATCTACCTAAATTTGTAATACTAATACTTACAGGTTCTCGCGCGCAAAGAAGCATCGCTAAGGGATCTGCGATGTCCGGTAGGGCGGGCACCGCCGTTGGTGCTCCTGTTGTTGTTGTTGTTGTTGCTTGCCTGGCTCGGCTGGGGCAAGGGCTCCGGTTCGCGAATGTGATGGCTGTTGCAGGGCAAGAAGCGGTCGAAGGCGGTGTGTGTGGGCGCAATGCGACCGCCCCAATTGTTGTTGGCGCCCATCTGGAACTGGGGCGCATCCGATACACGTGTCTGTGTGCCCGTGGTGGGCAACACCCTCATGCGTGGATCCACGGGATGTGGGCCGTAGGGCATGTTGGCCACGCCCACTAGGGGCACACCTGTTGCAGCAGCAGCTGCCGTCGGCGATGATGGTGGCGAGGGTGAAGCAGGTGAATCGGTTGCTGGTCGGGCAGCTCGAGAAGGTGTCCCGATCGCAGGCTGAACCACTGTGGGTGTGGCATTCGTCTGCCCTGCGTCGCTGCCTGCGCCGGCAGGACGTCGCTGCGGCAGCACAGAAGCGGTCATCACGTGCAGGGGCAGATTGATGGACATGACGTTCGGTGTGTTGAACTCCACATGCATGTCGCCATCGTTTGTGGCGCTGTTGACTACGGCCTGTATGAGACGAGCCATCTGCATCTGGGGATCTGTTAACGAATAAGAGAAATACGTATTACTTAAAGCTCAGGCAGGGCATTCGATCGAACTGCAACAATCGGCAAGTATTCAAACCGAGTAAACTTGTGTTGGGATAATATCGTTTCAATATCGATATCGTTGATATCGAATATATGGATAAGGTTTTTCAATAGCAACAGCGTTAGAAACATTCCTTTGATTTTTGATTAAAAATCTGTTTGAAAATATTACAGTTTTTATATAAACCTTTGAATACGTGAAAAATTTAATTTTATGTTTAAAAATATCACGAATTTATTTTCAACATTTAAATATTAAAAAATGTAAATAATCTGTTGTTTTCAAATATTATTTTGTTATTTATATAGCTGGGAAATTAAATCTCGTGTTTGAAACTAAAATGTATTTGTCTATACGCAATTAGTTTTTGTTGAAACAAATGTCTATAATTGATTACGCTATTATCGATATGTAAGCCTAACATATCGGATATGAATATTGATCGGTATAATCCAAACACTGGAGTAAATCGAAGGAGATCAAACGTTATGGAACACAAGCTGAAGTTAGGGTAGCAGTAAGCAGCACTTGCTGAGAATTCTGTTAGAGAACTGTATTAACTGGGAGCAAAGCGAGAGGCGCTGAAAATCAGCAATTCGGAGGAGCGGATAACCTACTGGGTGGTGGCAACGGCACGGGCATATAGAGGCGAAACCTTGGTAGGGCTCGTGCCTCATGCCCCGCTGCAGTTTCCTCTTCCTGCACATCTAGAAAATGTACGTATTTGAACATAATTTGAATTGAATGAATGTCGATTATACCAGATAGTTTTCTATTGGACTGCAACTTACCCATTTCGGGACGCGGCGCTTGGGCTGAGTTGGAATCACGCGGTGGAGCTGCAACCATGGGTTCGTCTACTGGATCCTCGACTCGATCGCTTGTTGGCACAAGACCAGCGACGACAGCAGCTGCAGCGGTTGCCTCAGCCGCAGCAGCAGCATCAGCATCACGTGCGGCTTCTGCTTCACTCTGTGGCTCATCCGGAGCAGCTGAACGTGTTGCAGCTGTTTGGGTTGTAGCTACCGATGGAACCGAAGCACGGCGCTGCGTGGCAGCAGGTACCTGCAGATTACGTTCCGGCATCGATGCCGTGACCACATTGGGCGCAAATATGTTATTCGAGCGTATGTAGCCGCTCTGCTCGACCAGTATGGGCCGACAGGTGAGCACACGTGGCCCAGTCTGCGACAGATCCAGCATCAGATCTGAGATGGCGTGCTGGGCATGCGACAGATAGTGGAAAGCCTCCGACACGCGATCAAAGATGCGCTGAGCGTTCTCGCGTCCAGCGGTATCCGCTGCCTCAAACACAGGATCCTGCGCCAGTATTTCGTAGTAGCGATCCACGAACGGCGACAGACGCCGCTGCACAGTGCGATAGCGCGTGACAACAGTTGCCAGCACCTGCGGATGTGTGCGACGACGTGATCCCGAGCCAGAGCCAGAACCGGAGCCTGAGCCAGATGCATTCTGCTCATCAGCAGCTTCAGCTCCGCCAGCTGCTGCTGCCGCTGCACTTGTTGCTGCCTGCGGAGAAGGCGCTTCCTCCTCCTCACGTGCACCTGCCCCATCGACCGTCTCATCGTCGGTTTCAATCACATCTTCAATAATCACCGCTGCGGCGGCTGTGGGCTCATCGTTGGAGTCACTGCCAGCGCCTCCGGCAGCATCGGTGCCTTCAGCTCCGCCGCCTGCGCCTCCGCTCGGCTGCTGCTCGTTGGTGTAGACTGAGGGCAACTGGAATACCGTGTAGTTACGGCCAGGCGCGTTGCGCGCCAATGCTGCAGTCACCGCATCCTGCACCATGTCAAGTATGTTATTGTTGCGCGGCAAGTCTGTCGAGGAGACGCCCACCTCCACCACGGTGGATTCCATGGTCCAGCGACCGCGCTGCAAGATGTCCAGCGACTGATTGTTCAGGCCAACCTCCGGGTTCTCCAGATAGGCCGCTATGTTGTTGGCGCAGTCGATCATGTGCAGCGCAACTGTGATGCGATTAATGCAGAACGACGACGAGTTCGGAAAGCGATTGGTCGCTGGACGAGCTTGCTGAAATTCCAAAATTCAATATAGTCACGAGTCAAAAATATCTTAAACTACCACTAGTCTGGAAATCTGTTCTTTTTAGACCCCGTACCCCATTGAAAATGGATAAAAACAGAATTAATAACGTTGGGCGAAGGTTTTTGTTTTAAAAACAAAATTTTTTGTTTTAAGATGTGTCATAATAATTGATTTAACAATCGATCATCCTAGTAATACTGCACGAAAATCATAGACCAGAATAAGCTAAATATAAGCTCCTAAAGTAATTAATATATAATATATTAATATATTAATATAGTCACGAGTCAAAAATATCTTAAACTACCACTAGTCTGGAAATCTGTTCTTTTTAGACCCCGTACCCCATTGAAAATGGATAAAAACAGAATTAATAACGTTGGGCGAAGGTTTTTGTTTTAAAAACAAAATTTTTTGTTTTAAGATGTGTCATAATAATTGATTTAACAATCGATCATCCTAGTAATACTGCACGAAAATCATAGACCAGAATAAGCTAAATATAAGCTCCTAAAGTAATTAATATATAATATATTAATATATTAATATAGTCACGAGTCAAAAATATGTTAAACTACCACTAGTCTGGAAATCTGTTCTTTTTGAACCCCGCACCCCATTGAAAATGGATAAAATTAGAATTAATAACGTTATGCAAATGTTTTCTTTTTAAAAATAAATATTTGTTTAACGATGCGTGTCATAATAATCGTTTTAACATTCGATCTTCCTAGTAATACTGCACGAAAATCATAGTCCACAATAAGCTAAATATAAGCTTCTAAAGTAATTCTATGCAGTACCAGATTTGATATCAGATATCAGCATTCATACAGGCGGACAGACCGACATGGCTATATCGACTCCGCTCAATACTTTGCAGGGAAGGCCACGCCTTCTTCCGCCTGTTACATACATTCTTCCAAAGTTATTAGCCCTGTTTTTACCCATTTGCAATGGGTTTAATGAGACATTATTCCAGATTGTTCTACAGTTACCTCGGCGGCCCCATTGGCAGCCCCGTTGTTCAGTGGAATGGACATAGTGCCCACGAGCATGCCATCCAGAGCACGGAAGTACGGCAATTGGCGAAAGTTACGCATGCCAGCTGGGCGTCCGGACATGTTGCGAGGCGTACGCATCGGTTCATCGTTATTTGTTGCATTCGGGCCGCGTACGAACGGCGGACGCTCAGCCACGTGCAGCACCTTGCCATCGACATCTGAAAGAGGGTAGGGCAAATATTACTAACTGTTTACACAGATGGTAGAGCTTGGGTAGAACTGGCTATGACTCACCGTATTCCTTGACCAACTTGTCGTCGGCCAGCACGCGCCCCTGATATATAATACGCTGATTCTCAGCTGCGATACTGGTCTTCTCGGCGATCTGTTCCTTGAACTGGCGTATGGTTATCTGGAATAGGCAAGCAAGTGGGCATTTGTTTTTAGAAGCTTCTGGTCAACACACAACCTCAAAAAAAGTAGCAGTAAGTGCAGCGCCGTTCAGTCGTATGCGACCGACTTTAAAATACCCTGCACTCTATTATGAAATGTTTATAAAATTGCATACGAAGCGCAGCAGTTTCTTCTTACTTTTCTGATGCCAGAGTGCAAACGAGACGTTATTTTAATATTATTTCTTTAATAACTTTTGTGTTTATTAACCGATTTTTAGGCACTTTGCAGGGTAGATGTATAAAGTGGTAAATAACAGATATTCGGAATTACAAGCTTCTACATTCAATACTACTTTAGTTATTCGGTTTTAATCGATTGGGGCGTTTAGGGGGCGTGTCATGCAAGATTGATTCAGAAAATGGCTGACATAGCGTTTTTAGTTTCTGAAATCAGACGGACGGACGTACGGACGTACGGACTGACGGTCGGATAGGGCTATATCACGCCTCCTGTTGTCTGTTACATATATATTTGCATAAATTGATTATGCCCGCTTTGGCCCGTTTCATGCGTACAGGGTATAAAAAACAATAAAAGAATTCCCACAAACACACACACACTTGCAAAAATATATTTTCCAACACACACGCACACAGTTGCAAGCTCGCATACACACACACTTACCTCATTGTCGATGCTGAAATCATGTGTACGCGCATCCAAAGTTTTCACCTTAACGTTTATTAACATCTTGGCGTCCGTCTATGGCTGTGTGCTCGCTGAATTCGCAATTTCGGTGCAAATTCGTTAAATTCTTTACCTTTCAATGCAGCAACTGAACGGCTGGCCGACAAATCGACAGGGGCAAGAAAATCGGTTTCGATGTCTTTCGATATCGTTGTGTCGCTTTTTTTCGCCAATCGAATTGCGCTCTCTCACTCGCTCTCTCTTTTGCTGCGCTCTCTCTCTTTCGGTCTGTGAATGCGGTGTCCCTCGCTGTTTTGTTTTATTTTTGCTTCACTTCAAGCTGAATTAAGTCTGAAATTCCACGTAATGCAGTTGTTTAATCTGTCGATATTTATATAGGATATTTAGTGAATTTTAACACACAAGTTGCACAAAAAACGATTCACAGAATTTTTCAGCTCTTCGACAACCACGATTGCCACAATTCCATACAAAAATGCACCAAAGACGATTTGATATCAAAACAAATTTCATTTACAAAAATATCCAAAATATTGAGTGTTCCCTTGCAAGTTCGTTCAACAAATGAAATATTTTGATTATATTTTTTATATGGGCTCAAATTGGCAAATTTGTTCGGCCATGCCAGACTTCGAAATCAAGAAACTCGTGAGATTCTACAAATACTACAGACTTACCGCAGCTCGTGTGTTACGGATTGCCTATTATTCTTTTATTTAACAATTTCAATTAAAAACAGCACAACATTTATAATGTTATCACATTTATGCCTACTGCCGCAGCCGTGAGTAAAGTTGATTTGATTAGAGATGCAAGAAACATGAACATCGATACATTTGACGATATTTCCAGATGTTTTTGTTGGTATCGATGTGAAGCGATGTATCGTTATTTTGAAAACATCAGTTGTTTAGTTGTACGGTTGTCAACAATCGTTTCAAAATAAATATATTTATTATTCATTTATTTTTAGTTTTAAAATGCGCTAAGCTGTGTTTGTCATTGTGTGTTATTTATTAAACTTGACTTAATTTATTTTAGATATAAGCCAACATCGTGTTTTCACTACAATGCACATCACCAGCAGGCGTGAGTAGAGTTGATTTGATGCAGTTTGAGCAAAAATCGATAGCATTTCAACTATCGATGGCAGAGTTGCCATGCTGTGCTGGCAGCGCCTGCTGCGTTTAACAGCCCTGACAAATAAATTGGCGCGAAATTTAAATGCGCAAATGTTTCTAGAATTTTCTTTGCTTGCGATATTGAACAAATATTATTAGTAGTTTTCGTAATCGTTCTTAATATTATTAGGCATTTAATAACAGCCACTTTAATTTAATTAATTTTTTTTTGAGAAATAGCAGTTATATGCAACAGCTAACCGCACGCCAGAAATAAATGCTAACTACGAGTCCATAAAAACACTTGACGTAGTACATGCCGCATATATTAACCCAACCTCCAGCACAGGGCTGCAACAGGGGCCTGGGGTTACTCTCTCTCTTTAGTCCCACATGACGTTCGCTTTGAGTTGCATCCTGAGGGAATTTTGGGCGTGCACACACACAAACACACAAAAAAGGAAGCATAAAGCGCCGTATGAATAATAAGGAATAAACCCGGCTAAACCGGATCCTCAGCAAAAGGTGTAGAGCGAACTTTTCGCTTTGAATATTTAAGTGGCAGTGGCAGCAGCAGGAACACAAGAGCAGCAGAGGCAGGGGGGAAGGGGCAGCCGCAACTAACACAATTTTTCTTATGCCAAAAGGAAATGTGCGGAAATGTAATTTAATGTCTGCGATTGCAAGACGGTATTTCAGCTGCTCAAAATGATTGTCGAATCGTCAAAAGAAAAAGCGAAAAAGCGAAATATCTTCTGTTTAAGGAATATGGTTTTACATGCATAAAAGTAAATAAATAATAATTATATCGTGCTTCTTCACACTTTTGGTCAAGTCGAGGCCTCGCAATTTACAAATTGCTTTTAAATGGGCTGTAAAAAAGTTTTAATGAGTTTTCGACACTCTGCCGCCCTCTAAGCAGCGTTTCCCCTCACAGCTGTTTATGCATTTTCATTTTCATTTTCATTATCATTGTTTTCCTGCTCGCTTTTCCTATTTCTTATTACGCGTATTTTGAGAGCGGGCGTGACGCCTTGGCCAACATTTTATTGAGGAAAACAGCAGAAAACAAGAATAATAATTGCTTGGCATTTGTCGTCGGGGCTTGCGGGAGACGTTGGCTTAATGAAATTATATCAATCGGCCAGATCAGCGGGGGGAACCACCCTGCACCCTGAGCATTGTTATGGCCCTGCAGCTGGAGCTGGCAGCTGGCAAATGACTTTTACTTTTGTTATTGTTAATATTTTCATTAGAATTTTTGGAATTTTAATGTAACTTGTAATCATTTCTGGAACAACTTTTTTTTAGCTCCCATGCAATTTGCTTTTCTTATTTAAACGCGGCGGTCAAGCAGGAAAGGAAAACAAGTCTCACGTCAAATTAAATCAAGCTATAATATAAAGAAAATTGAAGCCAAGTCCCCTTTGTATCATAAACCAGGGCAAAGGAAAACTCCTACACGCTCGCACGGACATTGCAATGGAAGGGAAAAGGGAAAATGGAATTGGCAAGGGAGTGGGAATAAAATCAGAAATCGGTTGCGGGGTTGAAGCTGTTGGTGTATGGGAATCTAAGTAACAAGCCACTGATTGGCAATATAACACTCGGGTAGCCCAGAACTCGTGTACAACATTAACCCTTAGCTGGTTTTAAAGCATCGTATTAAAAAGGAGTTTTAAATTAAGTAATAAATGCGATTTGTATTGTGTTTAGTAAATGTATGAACTTGCCTGAAATTTAATTTAATTTTGGTTTTTAAATCACAAATTAGTTACGGGCTAATGCAAAGCAATGCTGTTAATTAGAATTGTGTGAAATTTTTAAGAATCGAATCAATTGAACGACTCCCTAAACTAATGAACTGACTCCCTGATTCTCGTTCACTGCGTCTCTGAATTTCGTTCACTAAATCTCTTATTGTCATTACACTTTTATACCGTAAGTCAAACTCTCACTGGCTGAATTCTCGTAAGCCTCACTCCTGCTGGACCAATTTCTGCTGGCCCAACTCTTGCTGACCAGCCATTTGTTCAAAACAAATTGATCAATTGAACTAGGTCCCTAAATTGAACTATAAAATACAACTCTGCAGCCAATGAGTGGCGAAAATGCTTTGCAGGTCACACTTGTAATTGTTAGTAAATAATTTCCCGTCGCAAGTGGAAATTGCGCTGACCTCATAAATATCGCCAACTTGCCGAGCAGAAGAAAAAGAAAAACAACTGAATTTATAGTCAATACTTAATCTAAGCTGTCAGCCTGCCTGCCAGCCTCTTAAGGAAACAACAATAACAATAGGAACTATCGTAATTGCAGCACATTACGACAAAACGTAAAATTGCAGAGCATTACGTGTTACGTTACCAATTGGTCGAAATTCCGAAAGAGAGGGAGGGTGTGAGAGGGAGAAAAAGGAAGCATATGTGAGGGAAGAAGTCGTAAAGTTTTAGTTGCATTCAGGCTTCGTCTTGCGCTTCATTTTCGCTTAGCTTTTCCATCTTGCTCTTTGAGTTTTAATTTATGTTTCAATTCCAATTAGCAGACGCGGCGCGTTGAGCTTTTATGCGAGTGCCGTTAATTGACTTTCGGCCTGGCGCTGAAGCGTCATTTGTAACTGTATACGGAGGGCCATGGCTTGAAGGTTGAAGTGGGGCGTTTGTTAGCCTGGCCAATGCAACTAATTGAAGTTCAAATTGTGCATGGCGTTGAGTAAGGCGCTTAGCAAGGAAACCGTTCAAATGTAACCACTTATGCCAAGGTATAAAAGGAGCGTTAAGCTCAAAGACCAAGAACCAAGAGCAAGACAAAGACGAATTCAGAGCAAATTCACTTAAGCGCCGTAAGAGCCAAGGAAAGCCAATTTAACAGTCAATACAAAAGGACAGACACACATACAGACACAGACACACACAATCACAGGGCGATTGTGAGGCAAACGCAAACGGAAATAAAATCAAGCATAAATGCAATAATACAATTTATGTGCCAAATTTCATAAGAGCCATAATGGACCCGCACACACACACACACACACACACAAATCAAGCAAAAGTCATCAACAAACAAAGGTGACTCCCATACATACATACAATCCTACATACGTCTCTTCAGCTGTAGTTGAAGTTGGAGTGGAAAGTCGGAGTAATCGTAATCACATTTGTGCGCCTCAGATCCTGAATGTTGATGCTATTTATGTGTCATTTTCATTGCGCAAAACTTTTGCAGACGGTCAAGGCAACAATGTTCGGGCCATCCTCCCCCTTCCCCTTTCCCACTACTTGACTGCAAGTTAACAACATTTGCTTTACGTTTGCCAATTGTATTATAACTCAATTGTAGCTGAGCGATTTTTATGGTAGTATCGACTCGACTGCTTCGCTTGAGTGTTGGCCCATTCAGAATGCAACAAGAAGCAACAGAACAACAGCAACAAAACAGATCAAACAACTTTCAAGTGAGGAAATGCCAGCAGAAATTTGAACTAGCAAGCAGGTATCCGATCAGTCGGACACGCCCGACTGCTCTTTATATTTTAAATATAATTTAAAAGCATTCTCTCAAAGTAATTTACCCATTTTTGATGGTTGCAGGGTATGCTCTAAAAGTTATGTTATTGTTCTAAGTTAATTAATAATATAATACTACGAATACCAAATCCAAAAGCTAAAGAAAGAACCTCCTCAAATCCTTTGTTGAGCAGCCCTGACTTAGATTACATATGCTCATAATTTTCTTATTATTCGGGCTATTCATATTTCAGTTGAGCTGTGGACAGGCGTAAGTACCATCCATCCAAGACATTTGAAAGCCGTCGGATTGCATTTACAATTTGGCATCTTTAATGCATCTCCGATGGCTCATAAATTTGTGTGTGGCCGTTACATTTTGGGCATAGCTAGCGCTTGAGGGCACTTCAGCGTCATCCAGTACTACGCACTCGTATGTCGTATGTGGAGCAGAAAGCGAGTGCGGCGACCTCATGACCAGACTCGGCATAGAGCTCCGTATTACAATTGTTGTTATGCAAGACATAAGTGGGCAGGCAGGTGACACGCCCAGCTGTGCTCGATGCTGTCACTTTGCGGCTGGCTGTGGCAAATTGATTCGCCACGATCTGGAGATAGAAATGGATTTATGAAAGTCACGCAGAGACAGACAGCGAGCAGCGGATATCGGGCACAATAACTGGGCCAACGGCAAGAGTAATTGGCCCGAGCTTGCATTCATTTATAAGGCTTAACTTGGTCTAATAGACACCACAGTTGCTCAAGTTACTCCACAGCTAAGACATGGCATACAAATTCCTGGCAGCCCTGCTAATGCTATCCGCCGCTTCGGCTGGGCTTCTGGCTCCAGCTCCTTTCACGTATACGGGCGATGCCCATTCGCAACAGAATGTGCTGAGAAGCCACGATGGCACCGTATCGCAATACGCCAATTCCGTAGCCACGCCCTACGCCCAGGTAGCCAAGACTCAATCCTACTCCGCTCCAGCAGCGTTGCCACATCAGTACACGGCTGAGGCAGCTCCGGTTTACCATCAGCCGACAGCGCACGTCAACCATCAGCCCGGCGTGGTGCACTACTCTCCGGCGGAGGCGGTTTCGCACGTCAGCTTCGACGGATTCGGCACACATTGGGGCTTTTAGTTGTTATATGCCAACAGAAATTACTTAATAAAATACGCTAAAAATTGTATGTAATTTTCCGGGCACGTTTCCAACTTGGTGGATAAACAAATCATAAAAAATCCACACACAAAGTGCACTACAAACAACCTCAAGTAGGACATTAGCTTGTTGCTGTGTTAATACAGCTCTCTGGTAAATGGGCAAATGCTCGGGTTACGTGATTTGTGCAGCGCAAACTTAAAAATCGGACATGAAAGCTACGTGACTCGCATTGAGAGCACCCAAGGACATGGCACTCGAATGGAAGCAGCCGGAACGGACGTACAGGAACTTCAAGTACACTAATCGGATTTGTTTTTTCACAGTTTTCCATTTTCCATTTTGCTATTCTTCATTTGCTTTCACGTTATGAATTATGCACATTGGCAATTGCATTTGAGGGGCATAATCTATAAATTGAAATCACATTTTTTGCCAGCTCATTAATTTTGCAAACGAAGCTGGAGGTAAAAAGTCAATTTGGCTCATCGGTTGGCATAAATCATGGCTCCATTAGCTGGCCATTCAGCGGGAAACTACAAATTACTTGAATAGCCAGAAAACTGTTTGTCCAGCCGAATATTCGTTTAAGAAATTGTGTCTAACAAATTGAAAAAGTAGTTTGACAGAAACGAGAAAAAACCCGCCACAAAATGTGGCCGTAAATAGCTCTTAAATGCAACAGTCAGCGCCATGAAGTTTGTGGTGCCTTTAGCTGCTCCTACTGCATCCTGGATCGCCACTTGACTGCGAAAAAGGCGCAATGATAAAATATTTGCCCCGCCGAGCCAAGTAAATTGTTGGTAAAAAAGTTGGCGGAATGCAAAAAATAGAATGAAGACAGGCCCAGCGGTTGCTGTTGCTGCCTTTTTGCTGCTTTTTGTTGCATTTTGTTTTGCTGTTGCGGCCAAAGTTGAGTGGCAATGGCAACAGCCTTGCAGCACTCCTTGCACTTATCCTTATGGCCACTGCCCATTCCCACTCCCACTTCCATTTCCATTTCCATTTCCATGGCCATGCTTCAGTTTGAGTCCCAGTCGCAACGCCGTCAAAAGGAAGTTAGCGAAAAAAGAGTAAAAATGCAAAATGCCCAGTAAGACGTATTTATCAACATAATTACATTTTTTAATGGCTTTTTAAACCGCAAAATGGCAAAGCCGTAAACTCACATAAAGAAAACAAAGCATAATACCAAAAGATATACTGTTTAGCTGGTTTATCATCTTTATGCTTGTTGTCTTAGTTGCAAGACCCTGCAAAATGTTTGAAAAAACAACAAGCGTTGACTCAATTAGTCGATTCGCTGCATTCAAATGGAAAGCAAGAATATTATGGCTATTAAAGGAATTTATATTTATGGAATATTACAAAAATAATAATAAGACTCTAATAAATATTAGAATAATTTAAAGTTAGACTGATGTCGCATTTTATGAATTTAAATACAATTAAATTAAGTAATATACGTTACAATTTTCGATTCTGTGAGCTGCAGCCATTTATTAAGGCATGTGAGCTTGTATATTATTATTATGAATAACGACAAATAATATTCAGAGCTGATAAGATAGCTTATCAGATACGACACATGCATAAAGCGTATGTGTTGGTGTATTTCAATATGATATTGACACGCAATCAGCGTTGGCGGAAATAGCTAGATTTCCAATCTAAAAATAAAAAAAATACCTTAAAATAAAAATATATGGACGGGGCAGATCAGTGGGACGGAGGCTACAGTCGGACGTTATCGACTATAGCAGACCCTTTACTTTACTACTACTAATACTTATAGTGGGGAGGGATCTAAAATCTTAAACAAACTCGTGCTGCTTACGAAATAGGAGAACCTAAATCCCGACATCTGACATCTAGGTGTTCATACAGACAGACAGATAGACGGACAGACGGACATACGGACATGGCTTGTCGTTCTGATCAAACCCTTCTGGGTGTTAACATTTCCTCTTTGCACTAAACTAATAGACCCTTTTTACTTTTTTAAAGTAAAGGGTCTAAATATTAAATAATATGCACAAAAATTAATATTGAAAATAAAAGCTATATATACAATATTCGAAACAATTATATGTAATTAAATACATATATTTATGATATTCATAATAGATTGAAACCCGCTAAATTGGCAACGCTAGTTGCAGCTGCAGAGAGCGCACAAGAGAGAGAGAAAGAGAGAGAGAGAGAGAGAGAGAGAGAGAGAGAGAAAGAGAGAGAGAGAAAGAGTGAGATGGAGCTAGAGAGAGAGAGAGTATAGCTGGGTGATCGTGCGGTATCTGAGCAAGCCGGCAAATTGCCAGAAGGCCAGTCGCTGTTTGTACTGCCAAGTGGAAGCACCGATTGCGTCACATCGAGAGTAGCACCCGCAGCGTATAAACAATCACGCAAATAACAATTATATCGCGGCAAATACGGCGGATTGTGGATGAGTCATACACGGCGCTGACTGAAACGTGATGATAATTTTATGCATAGAATGCGATTGGAGGCTAATTGTTTACTCGGTGCTCTGTGGCTGCTGCTCTATGGGATTACGCTGCTCCGATCGGCAGTTGCAGCTGGCTTATCCCGACGACGTCAGATGATGCCCAGGCTGCAGACCGAGGATTACTACAGCTATGAGGGCATGATGGAGTACCTGGATGAGCTGGCGAATGCGTACAGCGAACGCGTGGAGCTTCGCCATGTGGGCAGCTCCTATGAGAACCGCACGCTGAGCACCGTCACCATTACCAATGGAGATGGTCGCAGGGGCAAGAAGGTGATCTTCATGGTGGCTGCGGCACATGCTCGTGAGTGGTTGACGCCAGTGGTGGCGTTGTATGCGGTGCATCAGCTGGTGGTTGAGTTCGAGCAGCATAAAGAGTTGCTGCAGGATTACGATTGGATTGTGATGCCACTGGTTAATCCGGATGGTTATGCATATTCCCGGGAGCATGACGAAATGTGGCGTAATA
This sequence comes from Hypselothyrea guttata, assembly GCA_035045125.1. NCBI lineage: Eukaryota > Metazoa > Arthropoda > Insecta > Diptera > Drosophilidae > Hypselothyrea > Hypselothyrea guttata. The sequence goes on from JAWNNJ010001775.1 coordinate 421,049, forward strand.
CACGATCGCCCAATGGCGGCAATTGCCTGGGCACCAACATCAATCGGAATTTCGATGTGGACTGGCGTCATGGCTATCCGGAGCTTACAGATCCGTGTCACGATCATTATGCCGGCAAGGAGCCCTTCTCAGAGCCAGAGTCTCGAGCGGTGCGTGATATAATGCTCGATTTGGTTAAGAACCAAACTGCAGTTATGTTCTTATCGCTGCATTCGCATCACACGTGCGTCTTCTATCCCTGGGCTTACAAAAGGTGCGTGAATGATATATTAAATATATAGAATTATTAGGTTGTTTGGTAATGACATACCGGTTTCTTTATTTGAAATTTGAATGTAAAAACCGGTATGTCATTACCAAACAACCTAATATTATATTATTTTATTTATTTATTTACGACCTTTTAGCTCGTCCACCGACAATGCCAAAGAGTTGGCTGAGATAGCAAAGCTTGGAGCTGACACTTTGCGAACTGCATCAGGATCTCGCTATTATTCAACGCAGGCTGGCGTCGAGGACCGTTTCGGAGGTACCAGTCTGGACTACGCGTACTCCGTTGGCTTTCCACTGTCCTTTGTGCTGGAACTTACGGGAGAACATAAGGGCTCTAAGTTTGACTTTTGGCCACCTGCTGCAATGCTCACAGATCTGGCTAAGGAATCGTGGCCAGGCATACGTGTCATGGCTGAGAAGGCTATGGAATATTATCCTTTGAATAAAAAAATAACAGTACCTGATGCAAACTATGCATCAAATGGTCTAACTGATGTGCTGAGAGCTTTTATATTATTAACACTGATAACTTTAGTGGGTCAATAGTTGTGTTTATATAAAGTGAATGTAGAACAAGCAAAACATTTAGCATAACTGTTTAAAGAGTATGATTAACTATAAGTATTTGCTTGTGTATTATGTATAATTAATAATAATATGCTGTAAAGTTTATAACAGGCAAATGGAATAGATATGAATGTCTAGTCACATCTGTCTGATTATGTGTAGAATGTGATAAATTTGCTTTAAAACAAAGCAATTATGCTTTTGTAGAACTACTTTTTAAGACATTAAAATATTTATTTTAGACTTAATAAAATGTAAAAGTGATTTAAAACAATCGAGATCTTGCTTTAATGGCAGTTGAAGCATTTTATTGCCTTTAATCCATATTAATTCCAGACGCCTTAAGCAAAGAGTTGTATGACGCTGATATTTTAAAATATTTTAAATAAATTCGCGTGGTTGAGCAGGGTATTGAAAAAGGCGTTGGGAGAATGATGGAACCCTGAATAGTAGACCGAAAGCGAGAGGAACTGCTGGCTGGGCACGCTTATTGACACCCACACACGCAATCAGACATTCGCATTACGCATACGCCGCGTTGTACGTTGGCTGTGGCTATCAGCATGACTTGGCTACATCGTTCCGCTCTCTCTCTTTCTCTTTCTCTCTCTCTCTCTCTCTCTCTCTCTCTCTCTCTATCTCTCGGTGTCTGTTTCTGATAGTGACCGGGGTGTCTGGTCTCGGTTCTCTGGTTGTGCTATCATTCGCATTGTCTGATATATTTTGCCTGCTGCAATTAACGCAACAAATTGCATTTTTAATATGCAGAAATTAATGTGGAAAATCTTTCGTTTTTTTGCTGGCTCTCGTTTTATTTATAACAGTCATTGGGAAAATTGAAAATGCACATTTGCTGGCACAATTAAAAACACATTTCATGTGCACAAATAAATATAAATATTTGTTTATCTGCCTTGGTTAAGGGCCTGTCTGGCTGCACTTACAGCGTGCCATTTAAAATAATAATATAATCAAATAATATTACACACTCAAAGTTACTTGGCACCGTCTCCGACCCCGGAAGCAACTGTTAATTAGTTTTTTTGAGCTGAACTCTAGGACTGGACGATGGTAGAAATCCATCCACTCACGGCAACTGGCGGCTGCTGCAAATGTTTTAATTTCCGCTCTAGTGTCTCTAACGGAAATTACTGGACAAAAAAGTAAAGAAGTAAAGTTCATTGGGTGTCACTGATGACAAGACTCGAACTCAATCTCCTACTCGAACTTGATCGCGGCATAACTAATATTCAACTACTACTATATTGCTCTGCATGCACTTTAAACAAAACAAAACAAATTCAGCAATATAACTTGTCAAGTGGCAGCTTTATCAGCACTCAACTATAGCTATTAGATTGTTTTAAAATACATAGATTAGTTAGTTAGTGCATTTATTTTTCTATTCTCCGCTCGCTTGTTGTTCCATTTGACCAAATAACATGTTTTATAAATAATTATGGCTCTACCTAATAATAGCAAATTAACGCAATTAATCAAAGTACTCGCTAATCAGCTGCTACTTGGTAATTATCAGATTTCTTTGAGAAGTGCCATAACGAGACTGAAAGCTTGCATATTTGCAATGTTTTTGGGACTTGAATCGATTGTTAATAATGAGCTGGAATGTTGAGTTCAATGAACTGCTGTTGAACAGTCAGAATGAGCTATAGAGAATAACATCACAATATTTATAACTATAATTTCTTTCCTACCAAAGCAAGTCTAATCTAAGGACGATTTAGCCATGTATAACTATCTGTCTGTCTTTTCGTCTATTCAGTTCGCTTTATGGAATTTTTCTGGTAGAGGCAGGGTATTCCTTAGTCAGGGTTGTCCAGCTTTATCAGCTCCAAATATTGATTAAAAAAAGTATGAGTTGTGATTAGAGTATTAGTAATCACTTACCCTATTAATTTAGCCAAAGCTTTAGTGCCAAGATTCATAGTGCAAAATGCTGTTGATCGCTTTGGTCGTGTTTTTATTTTCCGCTGGTTTTCTTTTTCATTGGAGCCAGCGAAAACGGCGGGCGGCAGTTGCCAATCTGCCAGGACCACTGTGCTTGCCAATTATTGGACCTATTCATCTGCTGCCTAAATTTAGTGCAAATGGTATGTAGTCATTGGCTAATACCATATGTAAACTATGTGCACAAGGCGAACAAATGAAAGATTAGATCAACAGTTGAAACTAATTCTGACTAAACAAATGTAGATTTCATGGAATTAAATTGAAGTACTTACTAATCATATGCTCTTTGGTGTTTATCAGAATTTATTGAAGAGTGCCATAAGCACGCGGATAAACATGGCACTTTGCAACGTATTTTTGCATTGAATCGATTGGTAATAATGAGCTGTGATGCGGAATTCAACGCGCAATTGCTGACCAGTCATAATCAGGTAAAGCACCAGGTATACAAGCTCCTAGGAAGTTGGCTGGGCAATGGACTCCTACTTAGTGATGGCAAGCTGTGGCATCAGCGAAGAAAGATCATTACGCCCACATTCCACTTCTCCATACTGGAACAATTCGTTGAGGTGTTCGATCAGCAGTCCAACATTTGCATAGAACGTTTGAAGTTGCAGGCCGATGGTGAAACTGCCTTCGACATCTTCCCGTTCATCTGTAGAGCTGCTCTGGATATCATAGCAGAGACTGCAATGGGCACCAAAGTGAATGCACAAATGGCAGAGACTTCTGCCTATGCAGCAGCTGTGAATGAGTAAGTAAGTCCTATTTACACCTGTAGCAAATGACCTTACATTTTGTGCAGATGCACTACCTTGATGGTCTGGCGCTTCCTCTCCGTCTATCGGTTTTTTGAGCTGCCATTTACGTTGGCCCATCCCTTTTTGAAGTGGCGTCAGACGAAACTCATACGCACCATGCACGAATTCACAACTAAGGTTATCGAACAACGTCGTCAGGCATTGGAGGAGCAACAACGGAAGGAAGATTCCCCTGAGGAGCAAGATGAAGTGGGTCAAAAGCGTCGCATGGCCCTTTTGGATGTCCTCCTGCAATCCACAGTTGATGGTCGTCCTCTAAGGAACGAGGAGATTCGTGAGGAAGTGGATACATTTATGTTTGAGGGCCATGACACGACAACCAGTGCGATTTGCTTCACCTTGTGGGAGGTATCACGAAATGCCGAAGTGCAGGACAAGATGTTGGCTGAGATTCTGCAAGTGTTGGGCACAGATCGCACTCGACCTATAACCATGAGTGATCTCAGTGAGCTAAAGTACACAGAGTGTGTCATTAAGGAATCGTTGCGCATTCATGCTCCGGTACCGATAATCGCACGTAAGCTCGAATCGGACTTTAAGTACAGTAAGTAAATGTGTGAAAAGTTAGATTTATTTATTGTTTAATTTGCATTTTTACAAGCAGCGCATTCGAAGTTTGGAGATGGCGTTATACCCGCTGGTTCGGAAATTATAATGGGCATTATTGAATTACAGATCCGGAATGAAAATTTCCCAAATGCCAGAGTCTTTCAGCCGGAACGCCATGAAAGCGGTGAATATTCCTCAAACTTTGCCTTTATGCCCTTTAGTGTTGGACCGCGAAACTGCATTGGCCAAAAGTTTGCCATGCTCGAGATGAAGATAATACTAGCCAAGATTGTGCGGCAGTACGAGTTGCTGCCTTTGGGAGAAGCAATTCAACCCGTGCTCAACATAGTGCTAAGATCTAGCACTGGTTTCCAACTTGCCTTGCGGAATCGTCACGATCTCAGTTAGGATCTATAAAAATTATGAACTGTATTATAGTCAATTTTAATAATTATATTGAAATAATAAATGTTAAATAAATATTAAAAATATAATGCACATTTAATTGTAGTATTAATTTTTTTAAAATATATAATTATATATTAAAAACTATATATTATATAGTTTACTGTTTAATCAAAACTTGTTTGCGGTATTGAAAATTAAACCTGCCGTTTAGACTTGTATTTTTTTGTAAACTGCAATTAAAAGATTATTTTGCATTGTTCTAAATGTACTTTAAACACTGTAAATAGTTATAAATAGAGCATGTTAGTCGCTGCAAATAGCAGTATTAGCATTATATCTGCTCCCACGAAGTGTTATTGCCATTAGTGATTAAATTAAAAGCTTGCAGTTAGATTATAGTTACATATATATATATATATAGCTTTAGCTTTAGTCCGATTGCTGGGAGTTTCAGAGTGCAAAATGCTGTTGATCGCATTAGTCGTGTTTCTATTCTCCGCTGGTTTTCTCATCCATTGGAGGCAGCGAGAACGGCGGAGGGCCGTTGCCCATCTGCCGGGACCTCTGTCTCTGCCTTTGATTGGAGCTCTGCATTTTATGCTTAAATTGAGGCCAAGTAGTATGTAAAAAACGGCTTAATATAAACAAAAAACCTAAGAATTAAATGAAATATATTTAAAGACTATTTGTCGTGAGTGCAAAACATTCTACCACGTATGGATTACAATGCTACAAACCTGAAAAACGTGTTTAAAAACGTATTTAATGTCGATTTCTGTCATAGCGACAACTAAGTGAACTTCTTGTTTTTTTATGTATAAACTCATTTAATGATTTTAGCTCAAAAGTCCGCCTTTGTTTCTTTTAGTCTTTCTTATCACAACAATATATACATATGTACATATATATACAACGACTAATCGAAGTAAAATGCATACGAATATAAATCGCATTGCATTTGTGCCTAATCTGGTCTAAAAATATTTCTATTGCCATTTATTGCTCTCTGTGCTATAATTACCTACTTCTAAATACAATTTACGATTATCCCAAGTGCCCAGATAATCGAAAGTATGCTATCGCACCCAGTATTTGTTTTGTTTTTATTAATGAATACTTCAGGCAATTGTTAATCAGCTACTATTTGTTCAACAGATATGGTTCAAGAGTGTCACAAACAAGTCGAGACTTCGGGAAAATTGCAACACATTTGGGTCTTTAATCGATTGCTAATAATGAGCTGTGATGTGGAATTCAATGAACAACTGATGACCAGTCAGAACCACTTGACCAAGCATCAGGTATACAAGCTCCTTGGCACTTGGCTGGGCAATGGACTCCTACTTAGTGATGGCAAGCTGTGGCATCAGCGAAGAAAGATCATTACGCCCACATTCCACTTCGCCATACTGGAACAGTTCGTTGAGGTGTTCGATCAGCAGTCCAACATTTGCATAGAACGCTTAAAGACACAGGCCGATGGTAAAACTGCCTTTAATATATATCCATTCATCTGTCGTGCCGCTCTGGACATCATAGCAGAGACTGCAATGGGCACCAAAGTAAATGCACAAAATGCAGAGACTACTCCCTATGCAGCAGCTGTTAATGAGTAAGGTTTATTCGAGTTTTATATTCACTAAAGCCAAATCATCTAATATCTTCAATAGATGCACAGCGATGTTGATCAACCGAATTATCTCGATTTATCAGATTAACGAGCTAATATTTACGATAACGCATCCCTTTCTTAAGTGGCGCCAGATGAAACTAATACGCACCATGCATGAATTTACGATTAAAGTTATCAAACAACGTCGTCAGGTATTGGAGGAACAACAACGCAAGAAAGATTCCCCTGAAGACCAAGATGAAGTGGGTCAAAAGCGTCGCATGGCCCTTTTGGATGTCCTCCTGCAATCCACAGTTGATGGTCGTCCTCTAAGGAACGAGGAGATTCGTGAGGAAGTGGATACATTTATGTTTGAGGGCCATGACACGACAACCAGTGCGATTTGCTTCACCTTGTGGGAGGTATCACGAAATGCCGAAGTGCAGGACAAGATGTTGGCTGAGATTCTGCAAGTGTTGGGCACAGATCACACTCGACCTATAACCATGAGTGATCTCAGTGAGCTGAAGTACATGGAGTGTGTCATTAAGGAATCGTTGCGCATGCATCCTTCGGTACCAATAATAGCACGAAAGCTCGAAACGGACTTTAAGTACAGTAAGTAAAATAACGAAGATATGAAAATGTTTATATCTTAAAATGATTTTTCATATGCACAGCTCATTCAAAGTTTGGGATTGGTGTGATACCCGCTGGCACGGAAATCATAATGGGCATTATTGGATCACATAATGTGGAGGACTATTTCACAAACCCCTTACTCTTCCAACCAGAGCGCCATGAGGGCGGTGAATATACTTCAAACTTTGCCTTTGTGCCCTTCAGTGCTGGACCGCGTAACTGCATTGGCCAAAAGTTTGCCATGCTGGAGATGAAGATAATACTATCTAAGATTGTCCGGGAGTACGAGCTGTTGCCCTTAGGGAAAACCATTGAACCCGTGGTCAATATTGTGCTCCGGTCTCTTACTGGCTTTCAGTTGGGCTTGAGAAATCGGAGCTGTTCGGTATAAGAGTGTTGTTGAGGTTTCTGCAAATTAGAATTATTTATACTAAATAATACGTACGATAAATAATTATTACAAACATATTTAAAGCTCTTTATTGTGAATGTTTGTGGCATTTCTAACCAACAGTTACAAAGGTAAGCTATAAAATAATACCAAATAAAAACCAAAAATCACTTACTACAAGTAAGTCTAATTTAAGGTCAACGGCTAATCTAGCTGTGGGGGTCTTAAAATCAAATCTTTCTGAATTTTGTTTATTTTTTTTCGCTTGCTTTTCAAATAGTACTTAAGCTTACGAATAGCAGCTTTATCTGCTCCTACATAAAGTCGTTGCAATTGATGATTAAGAAACCAGGGGTTGTGATTAGATTATTAATAAATACCCATGGTTTTTGCTATGGTCCCATAATTCAGAAATCCAGAGTGCAAAATGCTGTTGATCGCATTAGTCGTGTTTATATTCTCCGCTGGCTTTCTTTTTCATTGGAGTCAACGGAAACGTCGGGCGGCAGTCGCTAATCTGCCAGGACCACTGTGCTTGCCAATTATTGGACCTATTCATTGGATTGTTCAATTAAATCCAAAAGGTATGTATGTTTGTATATTTAATAGGCACAAATACAATCGATAGAAAACAAAGTTTGATTGTGAGTAACAGCGTCATATAAATTGTGTTCTATAAGGGCTGTAAAATAGACATTCTTCTTTTAGCTTAGGTAATAAGTTAATTGAAAATATGCTGCCACTGTTATAGCTGATATGCTCGTTTGTTTTCGGTTCAATAATGAATGTTATCAATTTTAATAGATTTCCAAAGAGTAAGCCTCAACCTGATAAAGAAAAATGGCAGATTACAACGTGTTTGGATTTTCAATCGATTGTTGATACTGAGCTCTGATGCGGAGTTCAATGAACAACTGATGACCAGCCAGGAGCAATTGACTAAGCATCAGGTATACAAGCTCCTAGGAAGTTGGTTGGGCAATGGACTCCTACTTAGTGATGGCAAGCTGTGGCATCAGCGAAGAAAGATCATTACCCCTACATTCCACTTCTCCATACTGGAACAGTTCGTTGAAGTGTTCGATCAGCAGTCCAATATCTGCATTGAACGATTAAGGACACAGTCTGATGGTAAAACCGCCTTCGATGTGTATCCATTTATCTGTCGTGCTGCTTTGGATATCATAGCAGAGACTGCAATGGGCACCAAAGTGAATGCACAAATGGCAGAGACTTCTCCCTATGCAGCAGCTGTGAATGAGTAAGTAGAGTATTTACACTGAAATCAATTCACCTGACAACTTCTATAGATGCACCTCGTTGATGGCTTGGCGCTTCATGTCCGTCATTCTGATAATCGAGCCGATATTTACGCTGATGTATCCACATCTGAAGTGGCGTCAGACGAAACTAATACGCACCATGCACGAATTCACAACTAAGGTTATCGAACAACGTCGTCAGGCTTTGGAGGAGCAACAACGGCAGAAGGATTCCTTCGAAGAGCAAGATGAAGTGGGTCAAAAGCGTCGTATGGCCCTGTTGGATGTGCTCCTGCAATCAACCGTTGATGGTCGTCCGCTGAGGAATGAGGAGATACGTGAGGAAGTGGATACATTTATGTTTGAAGGCCATGACACCACAACCAGCGCGATTTCGTTCACTTTATGGGAGATTTCACGAAATGCCGAAGTGCAGGCCAAGTTGTTGGCCGAGATTCTGCAAGTGTTGGGCACAGATCGCAATAGGCCTATAACCATGAGTGATCTCAGTGAGCTGAAGTACATGGAGTGCGTCATAAAGGAATCAATGCGTCTGCACCCTCCAGTACCAATAATTGCACGAAAACTCCAATCGGACTTTAAGTACAGTAAGTAAATTTGCAAAAACAGATGACTATGCCAAATAACACACTTTCTCAAATAGCTCATTCAAAATATGGGGGCGGTGTGTTACCTGCTGGTACGGAAGTCGTAGTGGGTGTTATGTTATCTCATTACCAAGAGGAGTTCTTTCCAAATGCCAAACTCTTCCAGCCGGAGCGCCATGAGGGCAGTCAATATAGTTCTAACTTTGCCTTCGTACCCTTCAGTGCTGGACCGCGTAACTGCATTGGCCAAAAGTTTGCCATGCTGGAGATGAAGGTAATGCTAGCCAAGATTGTGCGGGAGTACGAGCTGCTGCCTTTAGGAGAAGGAATTGTACATACCCTAAACATTGTGCTACGGTCGTTTAATGGTTTTCAGATAGGTTTGCGAATTAGGGACAGTTCCACAAAAGCTAATTAAAATATTGATCGTTCTTATTAATAAATATATTGATCTTTTTTATTGTTTATAACTATCGCGGCTTCAGTGCCAACTGAAAGCCATTGCTAGAGCTTGGCGCCAGACGCAGCGTCTGATGAATTGCATCTCCGTACGGCAGCAGCTCGTACTGCAGGAGCAAAGGCACCAGCAGGGACTTCAGCAATGACAGGCTAAACTGTTGGGCAGGACAGCTACGTGGACCCAGGCCAAAGCTGAGCAGCTCAGGGGCATTCGATATGAAGCGTTCTGGTTGGAAGTGATTGGCCAGCGAGCCGTAATGCTGCTCACAGCGTTGCAGCTCATACAGATTGATGTACAGCTCTGCGCCAAGAGGCAGAGCGCCATCGCCAACCACCGAGTGGGCTGTGAATGGAATATTTGATACTATGCTAAACAGTAATAATAGCTGTACTTACTGTAGGGAAAATCCTGGCTAAATTGTCGTCCTACAATCAGCTGCGGTGGATGCAGTCGCAGTGTCTCCTTGAGCACGGCATCCAGAAAGGGCAGACTATCCAAATTGCATTCCTTATCCTGACTAGCGGCCTGCAGCTCCTCCAGACAACGTTGCTGCACTGCGGGATGACGAGCTATCAGCACTAGGGCAAAACACAATGTTGTGCTGCCCAAGAGATAGCCCAAATAGCTGCAGGTGTTCACCTCAGCAAAGAGCTGCTCGTCGGTTAGAGTTTTGCTCTCGAGCAGCACATCGAACAGAGACTGATGAGCTAATCTCAATGCTGGCTCAAGGCGATCTATCATGATGCCTCCGTTCTTGGCAGGCGCCTCAGCTTGTTGCTGTTGTCTATATTGTTCCAGAATTTGCTTATGCTCCTTGTTAATGCGTTTGATGAGTCGATTCTGACGTCGTCGCTTCAGAGGCGAACCCAACCAGTAGGTGAAGCGATTTGCCGAGTTGATATTGAGAAAGCGCTGCCGATAGAGTTCCGTTAAGCTGTAAGAATTCATTATTCAAATGTAAATTGTTCAGTTTTAAATTTGAATATATTTAGCTTACGCAGCAAAATCCTGTTTATATTGCTCGCTCGGCTGCACTCCCAGAGTTGTGGCTAGTATTAGTTGCTGTACCTTGGTCGACACAAGTGACCATACGTCAAAGATCTGTCTAGTCTCCGCGTGTACCAATTCTTCTAGGTAGGGTTTGGCAGCCTCTGCTTGCAGATATTTCATAAGTTGGCTTGTATTTTCTGGCTTGAAAAACGCCACCAGCTGCCGATGTCGCTGCTGCCACTGCTCTGTGGTGCACATGATCACACTGTCACCCAGCCAATCCTTCATTAGCTCATAGCCCGTTTCCAGATGCGTTTCACTTTGCAGGACTTGCTGTGCCAGTTCTCGATCAGCCAGGGGTATAAAGAGCCTATGGAATACCCAGATACGACTCAGTTTGCCATGCACGTGCAGGTACTTGGCGCTGTGCTTGAAGAAATCTATTAAAATTGGTGAAAAATAATCTCAAATTTGCGGTTTAAGTTGTGCTTACTCTTCTGCGAAATCAGCAGCAGTTTGTGCATGGAACCCACCAATGGCCAAGGAAAGGGTCCCTTAATATTCTTGATAAATCCACGCTGGCGTCGAGTGCGAAAGTAGTTAATGGCCGAAGCCAGGCAGAAGCACAGAAATATGCTGATCAAGATCATTTTGGCAACTGAAACCCCCTAGGCAGTTTCAGAAGCAACTATGCTAATCGCAATGATTAAATATAAGTAAAACACTCTGGTATGCAATAATAATCTCAAGTGTTTTACGACGCAATGACGTTGTTCGATAGCCATAAACCTGTTTTGTTTGCCAATCGATGAAGATAATAATCCAAGTGCTATAATTGTATATATTCGATAATTTGTTGTATTGAAATTAGTAAGAAAGTTTTGAATGAAAGCTAGTTCAAAGACGAAAGTCCCCTTGATATGCTAATCCAGTTTCTTATCAGGGCAATTATCAAAAATAGTTATAAATTAACAACATATACACAATGTTGATTGTTCTTAGTTCCAATTACGTTTTGAAGTCAAGTTTATCTAGCTGTAAAGCTAAGCTAATAAGAAATATTGCTTTAACTCGTGTTCAATCAATTGCGTTCCACAAAATGTTGCCAGCCACATATTGACAGCAACATTTTCAAATCACAGCAACATTTGTGCTTATCAGCAACATTTAAGTCAAACATTAAATGCTAAGGTCAGCTTTATTATTTTAATAGCTTTATTTATTTTTGTTATTATAAATTAACAAGTCAAATATTCACTTTGCATGCAATAAATTAATTATTAAATAAATAAATAAATAAATATAAATCATTTTGATTTGTCAGACATTGCAAAATTTACAACTAATCCCAAACTTGGGCAATTATTGGCTTGTCGGCTAAGCTCACGTGTATAAATATTTAAACACTTAGCAAACATTTATTTGGGCTGGAAGTGGAAGGTTGTAACAACCAGTATTACGAGGCTAGTTTTGTCCACTCCCTAGCGGCATTCTCTGCCTGATATGACAGCTGTTGCTATTCAGCACAACAAATTTGAATCTTTTGTAAAGTTTTCCATATGTGTGTGCTTGGCTGTGTGTTTGTCGGTCAACCCTTTCAAGAGTCCAACTGTCAAAAGTACATTTGCCTTGGTTACGCCACAGAAATATCCTTGAAGCATGTAATGACAATATCAGCAGCAGTAAACGACCCTTCAACCCCCCTCCCCCCTTGAAGCTCCAACGGCGCCCTGGACTTGTGGCCAGAACTAACCCGCGGGTGCTTTGGGATTTGAGAGGTTTGCAGCTCTTGGCTGTTGCTATTCTCATTTTGTGGCCATGATGAAACTTTAATGACACAAACACGCATTGAAGCCAGCTCCTCTCATGTCCGGGGGCCATGAGGTCCGGTCCGTCAGCCATGTAAACCCAAAACAATTTAAGCCGACTTCATTTCGTTAGCTGCCTGTTTTCTGCACAATTTAATGCCGTGCAAATGCTGATGCATATTTCACAGTTTCCAGCTAATGAAGCTATCGTTTCGGGGAAGCACAAACAATTGAAGTTTCCCACTACGTCAATGTCAGGAGTAGCTGAAACGGTGTTGGGAATTGCGAATTTGTCCTAGTCACGGGTGCAATGTCTTCTGCGAGTATTCTGCAACCTATGCAAATTAACAAGAAAAGGCAAAAACAATGGCAACTAAGCGAACAACAATGCCAAAAAGTCTGACCAACCATTTCTTTTGTACGGTTTGCTGTTATTGTTGCGGTTTTTTAAACGCAAAACGCAGAAAAAACGCCACAGTACACAGGCCTGCCGATCCATACAGTTGCTTGACAAAAAAGTTACAAAACAAAGACATAAAATCCATTTACATTCCCTTTGTTTCCTTTTGCCAGCAAACGTATAACACACACGACAACCTAAAAAACAGTGCAGATACACATTCATTGCAGATACGCAGATACATAGATACTTTTGGCACTCACACGGGCGTTTAGAAATTGCAAATGCAGTTGCAGTTGGAGACAGCTAAAGATGAGCACAAAAGTTTTGATAATACGAAATATTTTAGACGCTACACTCAAATTTTAATGAAATAAATCTGTATAGATTCAATTTGTTAAATCCAAAGCTAGAAAATATTAAAATCACACATCAACCCCAAGAGAGGGATTTGTCCAACACTCGATGGGTGAACTCTTCTTGGACAAACTCTCGCAGACCCAACTCTCGCTGGTCGAACTCTCGCTGGCCCATTTTGATTATTTCGCTTTGGCAAGCACCGCACTCGCAAGTCACCATAGCTGCATCTTTAGCTTTAGGCAGCTGTTGGTGACAAGAAGAATTTGGCATGAAATGCCCATAAAAATGATATGCTGTCTGATATGAAAGGTGCGCAAGGCGTGAAAATTTGCAAACTTCGTCATTGTTGCGGTTGATATGGAAGATATGATATGGAGAATGTGTGTAAATCTCTCTCACTCTTTCAGTCACTCTCCATCTCTATTTCTATTTCTCTCTCCTTCTGCCTGTTAATCAAGCTAATCAAGACAAACGGAGCTAACTACATTTGGCTAGACATTTAATTTGGTTGTGCTGCTAAAAGGTTGCCATCATTCACAGGCAGCGTAACGTGGCCCTGATGCCATTAAGCCATTGACTTTTGTCTCATTTTGGCATTACTTTTAGCCTTCCTCCCCCCCTCCCCCTAAGAGCTATTCACATATTAATTCCCAGTTGTCATATGTCAGGCAGCCCTAATCATACACGCTGATGCGTGCGCTATGATTACTGTCAACAGCAGGCACTCAGATGGGTAGATAGTTGAAGGGAGAACAGCACTATGAATAAGCACTCATAACACTCACAACACTCATGGCACTCATATCCGTATCCTTATGGGCTTATGCTGACTTACTCAAGGTGCTCCCCTTCCCCTTCCCCTCCCTTCACCACAGCTCAGAGTGCCAAGAACTTTGACACTGCGCGGCAATTTATCACAGCCAATTTAAGCACTTAAGTGTGAAAAACGTTGCCGGAGCAAAGACTACGTTATGCATATGTGTGCGTGACAGCAACACATACATATGTACATGTATACGTATTTACATTTGTGTATACATATAGCAAAAATATGGCAAGGCGTGTGGGCCAGGCGATTTACAATTCGCAGGCTGTCAATGGCCCTTGGCCACGTTACGGCAATGCAACTGCAAATTGCCACAGTGTTGACCACTCAATGCCACACTGTAAATGTATGTGTGTGTGTGTGTGCGAGAATCTGTGAGTGTGTGTGTGTGTCTGCCGGCTAGCGGCATTTATTTGTTTACAATCTGTTTGCATAAAGCTGCCGCAGGGCTTAAAAATCTGCATTTGCATTTAAAGCCAAGCGCAACGCGGCATTTGCCAGTTACAGTATCCGCATAAGTATATGATATATGTATAGATATATAGATATATAATGTTTGAGTATATGTGTGTGTGTGCCCGACATTTGTATTAATTGAAAAAGACAGTTGCAATATACCATAAGCACTTGCTGCCTGCACTTCATTTTGTTTGTTAGCCAATTGATTTTTAATGCATATAGACGGCAAAGGTTTTATGAATATTTAACATATTTACAGGAAATTCGGTTAATAAACTTACACAGAAAGAAACACAAAGATTTACTTAAGAACTTTATTTCGATGAACGAATAGTTTTTTATTTTTCTGAGTGTAATAGCAGATTTAGTAATATAAGTATGAGAATATTTACTATTAGATATATATGTATTTTATTAACTGATTGATCAATCAGATAGTCACGTTTATATTCAATTTAAAAATCAGTCTGTGAGATGGCTGCAATCGAGAGAATATTAATATATATTTTTTTTATTGAATATACTAAGTATAAAATAGTTTTTATTTATTCTATGGCATGCTCTTAATGTAAAATGTAGTATGTAATTTGTAACATAGTAAAGTATAATAATTGCATAATATATATATACATGTGTATATATTTATTCCTATTAAATAGGGTTATTTGTAAAATTGACGTTATAATCGTCTATTCACTCCATCTTCAGTGTGCTGCAATAACTTAACAGACCCTTTTATGATTTTTTAAAGTACAGTGTCTAATAAATATTAAGTCTTTAAATAAATATTGTTTCAATAAACATCATTCCCTGGTTTTGTTTTTCTTCAATTCTTAAATTCTTACTCGTAGATATCCATATTTGTATTCCTGCCTTTCCCTTGAAGCCCTCGCTGCTTGCTGCTCATGTCGTATGCATGAAATCGGCTTTTAGCAGCTCTCGCACATATAAAAGTGCAGATTCATGTTTTGTTTGACAAAATCCGTATAAATCTAAAGAGCAAATGCCGTAGCGTAAACCAGTCAGTCAGTTAACTGCCACTCGCACATGAGCCGGATTTGTGAGCAGCAGAAACAGCAGAGAAGAGAGAGAAGAGACAAGAGCCAGAGTCGAATTTGCCGGCTTTTGGAAGAGCCGCTAAATGGTATTAGCCGCAGTCAATGATGGCTCTGTTTGGTTGGCTGCCAGAGGTCAGAGGCACGTGTTGCTCTCGAATACAATTTTCACACTCATTAAAAATTTGCATAATTACCGCAAGGGGGCAGCTGCCACTTGGGGTTGCCCCCCAAAAAAACAACAAAAATTGCTAGCCTCATTAGCGCATTGAGCATACGCCGCGTTGTACCATTGGCTTTGAAGTAGATAAAACGCCATTCAACACTCATAACCTGGAGGCAAAACATCGCGACCGCTGTTAATTTATGTGGCACAAAGTAAATGAGCTTTTCATGACACTCAGGAGCCGTGGCGCTAAGCGCGTGGCGAGTGTTGAATAATAAATGCATGGAAATTAAAAACAATTACACAAAATTACGTTTAACTCCGCGCAAAATAAATATGTATGTATGTGCGAGCAAATAAACTGCGCATAATGATGCTAATCCCTTAAGCTGACGCCTCTCTCTTCGCCCACTACACTCAGGGCAAGTGGGCGGCATGCTCTGGTATTTGTGGGCGTGGCATGACCACAAAAAGCGCTATCAATTTGCATTGTGTTTGACTCATTAGCAAGGGCAAATTCGATGGACACTTTGATATTTGTTTGTCTATGCTGAAAATTAATAAAATTTATTGTTCATCGCATTGTGTTGTAGCGAGATGTGTTCCAAAAATTGCTCAATATATTTATAAACAATATTGTCAATGTTATAAATAATTCTACAGTTGGCTATATATATGTATACATCAGCTAATTTGTTCTTTTACTTATCTTATTTTGAAATGATTAAACTTTTTACTATCAGCAGCTGTACCAAATTGAATAGTTTATTTATATGCATACTTATTTAATATATTTATGCTGCTTATCTATAAATAAGTCTTTAAATTGTATTTTTTGTTGTTGTGTCTGGGTATAAAGTAAACTATTTTTAGCCAAGTCTGCAAGGCAGTCGTGGCCGAGCGGTTAAGGCGTCTGACTAGAAATCAGATTCCCTCTGGGAGCGTAGGTTCGAATCCTACCGACTGCGAATCGGAATATAATTTTTTTATATTTATTAAAATTTTTGCAATAAATATCTGCACAAACAACAAACGCAACAAATTACGCGTAGTGTATTTAGCTGATGCCAGAAACATTGCGGTTACGTTGCAATAATTTTTAAGCTTGAATTACAGCTCATTTTGAGAGCACAAAATATTTATTTAAAATATTTTCGCATAAATATTTTGCGACAATAATTAAATGTCAATAGTATTAAATGGCAACAACAACAACAGAGACTCCAACATAAAAATTCCACTGTCATAATATGGCAAATAAATATTTTTAAGTAAAATACATTGTAACCTTTATTTTTGTGTGTTATTTAAAGTTTACAATGAATTTACTGTAACGTAAGCTTTGAATAATAACAATGACCTCTGCTCTGCACAAGCAGCTGATCTATTGAATGATTTGCCCCCCGTTCCCCTCACTTTTCCAGCTCAATAAAATCACAGACGTTGCTGAAGTTGGAATTTGCTGCGTCGCTAAGCCGAAAGTCCAACAAGAAAAATCACTTTTCGAGATTTCTGCATAGCAGATGGAGCAACAAGAGAAAAGTTTAAGGTTGCGAGACAGGCACAAGTTGAGTGGAGATTTACTTTCGATTTTTCAGATTCCGAATGATTTTCGCTTAATATGCCAAACACAATTTGACTTTTATTCAATATTCAAAAGATATGCTACGTCAATTTGCAATTTGTTTGCTTAACTTTTAAGACCCTGTACTTTAAAAATTTACAAAAATCTCTATTAAGTTAGTGTAAATGGGATATGTGTGTAAACCCCAGAAGTAGGCGTGTCAGAGCCCACAAAGTACGTTCATGAGCGGGAAAGCGAGCTAATTCGACCGGAGGCGATAATGTTACAGGGTCTCCTACTGTCGTTTACGTCCGACTGATCTGCACGCTCTTTACTGGTTAATCTTAGCTTTAAGAGAAACGGAACTCACGTCGCTCAAACGGCATTAACATTAACTTCTTGCTAGTGCCAACATAAAAACAGATACTGTGGCTAGATTTATGTTGGCAGTTTTACAGTTATTTTAAGCACTACCTTAAGACAGAGAGCAGAATCCATACAGACCAAGCAACAAGAAACAAACAAACAAACAAACAGTTCAAACAAGCAAAGTAACAGCTACTTAAGACAACGAAACTCGCTGAAACTTTTGCAACTATTAAAGTATTAAGTAGACCAAGTCGCAGTAAGTAGG
This sequence comes from Hypselothyrea guttata, assembly GCA_035045125.1. NCBI lineage: Eukaryota > Metazoa > Arthropoda > Insecta > Diptera > Drosophilidae > Hypselothyrea > Hypselothyrea guttata. Next base: position 438,875 of record JAWNNJ010001775.1, read on the forward strand.
AAGGTAGTAGCTGCTGGCCAAGAAGCGACTGCTCCAACAGCTTTGGCTGTTACCACATAACTGGCAATGCATTTTGCAACAGCAACAACAACAATCACACTGCAGTTGCAATGGAAACTTTTGTCGTCTGCCTGAGCTAGTTTTACTTATACACACTTTTTGTTATGCAGGATAAACCGAGCTGAAAGCTGGCTTAAGTGCATAATAGCCGCTGCATTTATTTAAGCGATAGACACTGCTCCAGGCAGAGCTGCCTATGCTACAATAGTTTAAAGATTAAATGTCTTATTTGTAAAATAACGAAATAGTTGTTTTATTAATTTAAATTGATAATATTCAGGAACAGGCGAAATTGAAAGCTAAGTTTTGTCGGGACTGTACGCCTCTTTTATGTTGATGCCATCCAAATTAAAAAGGCAGAATATTTGTAATAAATCTGTCATAAATTGTATATGTCTGCAGCTTATAAATATCACACCTCTCCCATAACACCATTTATTTTTACCTACTTTTGCCACCTATTTTTTTCCCATGTTAGACAAACGTCAAGTGCTGCCTGGTTTTTGTTTGATATATGCGTAGGACTTAGCTTTAAATCAATGTTGACAAACTTTTATTGGATAAGTTTGTGTAACGACAGACAAAAGAGCAGGTAAAAAGTCAAAAGTTCTATACTCACTTTTTTGTTCTTCGTTGAAAAATCAAATTGAGCAAAAGTTGAACTTGCACAAAAGTTTTGTGCAAACGTAAAAAAGCTGAAGATAAGAAGGCGGCAAGTTTGTAATTTGATTTGTGCACAAAGTGCGCGCAATTGATTAGCCATTCTGTTCAGTTCATGAGTATTCACTGTATTCACTGCATTCAGTGTATTCACACTCGCAATCGCTATCGCATTCACTCTGACACTCGGTTATGATTGGCTTCTCACCTTTGTGTGGCAAGCAGCTGCTGCAGCTGCCACACCATCTTCCGCCGGCAAAAGTTTGCCTGAAATTTGCTTGCGATTTGCGGTGTGCAACAGAAATAACTGTTGCACCGTACCGGTGTGGCACAAAACCTGTGGCACGCTCCACACTGCGGCACAGACTCCAGCTGTTTAATATGCTGTGAAATTGCATTAAATTTTCAAAAGAGTCGGCTTGCGGTTTGCCTGCTCCAAGAATGTTTGCTGCCAGTTGCCAGTTGCCGGCTGCAGATAAGCGCATTAGCATTACGATATGAATGTGTGCGTGTCTAAATACTCGTGTTTACCAACACTGTGTGTGCTGTTGACTACGATTCGACTTGACTTTAGTCAGTTGATTCATAGGCAAATTTTTAATTAAATTTTATATTTCTATATTACATTACTTTACTTTAATTACTTTACTTAAGAGTTTAACTAATTTTGGCACAAATATCAAGGTCAGCTGTAAATCTTTTGCTTTTATAGCTCGTGTTTACCAACACACTTTATGGGGCGAGCTTACCAACACTGTGGCTTCTGTTGTAAACGATTTAACTTGACTCGATGCATAGGCAAATTTTTAATCAACGTAGGTCGAAGGTCTTTCATCAAACTTAGAATTCATGAAGAGGCACGATTAGGAGGCTCCTGACAATGCATCCAACTGAACTGCTGAACAGAAAAGTTATCTAGGTTTGAATATAATACATAATTACATATTCAAGAAATTCGAAACATTTCTAGTAAAAGAAAGAAATTAAAATAAATTAACATTAAAATAATACTTGACAATTCTACTAATTGTCGCATAAAAATCATGGCCAGTTGTAAATCTTTCTGCTGTTGTGGCTCTTTCGATGCTCCGCTTCGTTTGGCCCTCGAGGGAGCAACAAAATGGGAGTTTGTGGCACATTTAAAATGCAATAACCGGATTAGATTGTGTTGTTGCAATATCAGGCTGGCCTTGCTGTTGTAGTTGTTGCAGTTGCATGTTACTTTGGTATTTATAGAGTTTTAACGCAATCGCATTTTCAGTTGACATTGTTCGCTTTTGGCCATTGTCAGTGGCAGTGTGTCCTATGCCACCGGCCATGGCCATGTCGATAGCATTTCACCTGGCCAAAGCAACTGCCTCAACCTATGCCACCTCTCTCTGTGTGTGTGTGAGTGTGTGTGTGTCTGTTTCTCTGTTGTCTTCTCTTTCTGTGTGCAATCTATCGCTGTCTGCCTTATGAAAAATGCATTTGCAGCTTGTTTTCGTATCAACATCATGTGAACTTCATTACGAATTGCCTTGTTAATGTTGCGATTTCATTTTGCTCCATAGACGGAAGTGAGCCTATGAACTTGTTGAGCGCCATGATGCAGAGTCGAAATATGCTTTAATATGGGAATTGCAGCATCAGTAAAAGAGAAATATGGGATTATATAAAGTCCTTAATTTCACATGCTGTAACAGCTTCATGATTTGCTCATTTTTCTTCTAAAGTTTGCTCTTGAAATAATCTCCAGATTTTCTTGAAATCAATCAGCTGTGCACAAATCTCATAATTTTTTTTGACATAGGCTCTGCATCAATCACAAAACTGACACTTGTAGCACCTGTGGCGCCTCTCTCTTCTCCTTTGTTTCATTGATGCCTTTTGAAAATTAAAGGGAATGCAAATAAGTCAATTCCCATTTGGAAATTAATGCGCTACAAAGTAAATACGACAAGATAAATGTTTTTCTTTCCTTTTACTTTTTACTTTTTTGCTGTCCCTTTTTTTTTGGCACACGCCAAGTAACAAGATAAACCGAGTGGTAAATGAGCTGGGGCAGGGAAGGGGGGGCAGGCAGCACGAGGTGTGGGCTAATAAAAATACACGTGTTCCGTGCGCGTTGTGGCAGAGTGTGAAGAGCGCCTCAGGCTGAGATGAGATGCTCGTGTGTGTCTTTGCATGTGTGTGTGTGCGTGTGTGTGTGTGTATGTGAGCCACGTTTAGCATTTCAAAAGGCGTATTGTTTATACGTTTTTTGCTTGCTTTTTCTGTCTCTGTAGCTTCGCATTGAATGCTATTTATCTGTGCTTTTACGCATCCCTGCCCTCGGCCAGCTGCTTTGTAACCCAAGTTCACTTTCCCAATGCGCTTTCGTAGTTAACTTCTTTGTAGTTTTGCCGCTTTATTCATTTCATTCACACTTGTTTTTCTTCTCATCGTGTGTGTGTGTCTGATAAACTCAGCTAGCTGGCGATTGTCACGTACCGCAACAACCTTTGCCACTTAAAGTTTTCAGTAAAAATATGTTTTAATTCCATAATCAGCTCGAGCGCTCTTAGTGCCCAAAGCCGAAATCAATTCCCCATTGTTTGGGAGCCCGAAAAATCATAGCATACTTTGCAGCGCGACAAATGCTGGTCACGTACAGCCAGGGAATGTAGGGAGTTATGGGCAGTCCAGAGCGGGGTATATTGGGGCAGCTGTCGCTGTTTGGGTGCACTTAGCATTTGCTACATAATTTCTGATGGCGTCGTTGTAAGAATTATGAATGCCACGTGACTTTGGCTGCGAAAATAATTCGAAAAAAAGGCAACCGGAAGTGGAAATGATGATGACTGAAGCGAAACAGAAAATCATACGGAATTTGTAAAGTGAAACTGCATTAAAGTTGGCTTAGTTCTGGCTTAAATTGTGTTGCATATCAGCTATAAATACAATAAGTGAAGCAGTTCAATCAAATATCCTAAATCTGTTGCTCATCTGAGTTAAGTTAAAGTCGTTTGCAGCCGGCTTTAATTTATAGCACCGGCAACCCGACCCGACCGGTCAAAGGTGTCACACATAAACCATTCAATCTGACAGCCAGCCGTGGGAGATACAAGCACAAACAGACAGACAGACAGACGGACAGAGGGACAGCGGGACAGATGAACGGACAGAGGGACAGCTGAGCATAGCCACGTTGACCGCAGTCAAACTTTCGATTTCAGTTCGTTAACGTGCAAAACTGAACACGTTTCCCTGGCAAGGTTTTCCTGGATTTGCCACGTGGCTTACCCTGCATTTGCTGCCTGCAATTTGTGTAGTTTTTTTTTGTTTTTTTTCTGTGTTATTATCGAGTACTCTGTGTTCTTTTTCCATATTCGTTTGGTGGTACTGCAAATTGCGCACGGAACATGCGAGCGAGTGCAGAAAACCAATTTGTAATAAAGACTGCGAATGGAAGAAGAGCGGAAGTGGACGTAAAAGTGAGGGGATTATATGACGGGCAAAAGATGTTGACACATCACGCAGCAGCAGCTGGCACTATTAACTGTTAAGCTGAATGCCAGGCATTTGAATGTTTTCAATTAACTTTATGTAGATAAATAGCAACAACTAGCGTTGATTGTTGATTGTCTTACGGCTTGCTGCTGCTGCAAAAAAATGTAAAAATGGCGAAGACAAAGTCAGAGAGGGCAGAGAACAAAATGAAACATTGCATAACAGTAAATTACAGGCAACGCACAACGCGGAAATTGCATTATCAGCGTCAAAAGAGAGCTGAGAGAGGGGGAACAGCGGAGCAGGAGAGGGGAAAGCAGCAGAAGCCGTATCGCTGCTGTCGTATTGCCCTGCGGCGCTTTGGCACTTCCTGCGCGTCGAGACAATGAGCGGAGGAGAGGGGCGTGCGGGGTCTGAGAATGAGAATGAGTTGTGATAGTGCTAGTAAAGTTTTTGCAACAGCCAAGCGCATAATTACAGCTACAGAGAGACAGAGAGAGAGAGAGAGAGAAAAGAGGAGAGAAGGGAGCTCGAGTCAGAAGACTGATGAGCAGTTTATGACTTGACGCTTTTGCGCTGCATTTAATATATTTTTGCCATTGTGCAAAGTATTATTCGGCTGTGCAATGACACTGCCGGCACATTTGTAAATAACATTTATTAATAAAGTGGATTAAAGGACAGCCAGGAGCAAAACAATATGATGATCTTACTACGTACAGCATACAGCAAATGGCAGCTCTCTTGCAATTTTAATCTGCTTTTAAAGCCAAGCTACATTAGAGTAAACACACACACAGCAAGCCGTAACTTTCGATTCCAATAAAGTTGAGTGCTGGTGGCAAATGGAAATTTTTACGCAAACCCCATGAAAAGTGCGCCTTTAAAAATGACTTTATTATGCATGCGTGCCAATGGCTGTGCGGACACATTTGTTGCCAGTTGCCAATGATAATTTATAAGAAAACGCTCTCCACTCATCGAAGCCAACCGGCGACATTCCGGCGCTGTCTACGTACGATAAAAAAGCAAGGGGACACATGAGATACCAGATACCCGATACCAGTTACCATTTACCCAATACCCGACACGCGCTTTAATCATGAAAATTCATACGCCAAAAGCCTGCACATGTGCTAGCGATAAGAGCTTGTTAGTATGTCCATATATTTAGAATCATTTACATATTTAACATGGTATGGAGGACCTTGCCATTGAATTAAAATTTGTACAAAATTTTCAAGTGCTCAAAAAGGTTTCTTTCTAAATAGATTCTCTAATATCTATAGCTTTTGTGTCTCAACAAGTGCTTTCTCTCCCCAATTTCCCTCGAGTTTTTGTTGCTTTCCACACACAAAACAGCTGCACAATTTCCGTAGAAAACTTTTGCGCTGAAAGTTTTTGTACGCCACTTTCGGCTCCGAAGCCGAATATAAATGCTCTAACATGCTTTTAGCTTGAAATATTTAATTTAAATATTTTAATTTTCTATGCGATAAACAAAGCAGCCTGCCGACTAACTGTGACCATAACAAAAACCTCTGCATAATTCTAAGTCTAACCTTTACATCCGATTTTCAATGAATGCTAGTATTATAGACTATTGCGAATCAATCACTCTATCAAACAGTTTTTTATCTGAATAACTTGTACATTTATGGCTGCTATACTGCCCAACTGAATGAGCTAACAATTATGCCCTTACTGTCAGCTAAAACTTGTACAGCAAAGTTGGAAGTTTCCGCCGCATGCATTTCAATTGCGTCGACATTTACATGCCAAGTCATGGGGCAAAGCCGCCAGCCGAGCACCACACCCCACCACCCTCTTGGTGCTTGCATCCTCCCAACTTGGTGTCTAACATCTCTTTGACTCTAATAGATTTTAATCAGCCGCAGGACATGCGCCTGGACAGCGAGAACAAGCTGCTTTTTGGGCCAGATGCTGCTGCCTCTGCTGCCTCCTGCTGCTTGGTGACAATTGAAATGGCCTGGCTTTTGCTGATGAAAATAGCTCTGGGCATCGAGGGCTTTAATTAGGCGATTGAAAAGAATGGCACAACTCTTTAGGGTGCTTAGCGCATTACGGCATATTATTTTCAAGTCGCTTGTAGAGCTGCTGAGAGCGACGAGGTGTGACTGCATTGAGTGCACAATTTACGCTGAAATACCTTTGGGGCAGCCACAGAACACAGCTCTAATGAGGCACTCGGCTCATCATATACTATACACACTCTTCCACTTGAGGCCTGTCGCATTTTTTTAGCACTTTGACACGTTTCCATATAGAGTAGAGAGCATATTTTCCTTTATTTGCGTAATTGGCCGAGTGCTGAGTGGCATTGACGTTGCCTGTTTGCGAGTTTATGGGCAATGGGCGATGCTGCATCGGAATTTAATGGCCTCAACGGCATATCCGTAACCGCTATAAAATGGCCCGCATAAATGGAAGACCAGCATTACCATTGCCACATTTAATTCCCATTCCTCCCCCGATACAAGCCAAGTGTGAAATATCAGCCCTGCACAGATGCGCCAATAAAAGTGTCAAATGAAATGCGTATAATGAGCAGACCAGAGCAGACCAGAGCAGAGCAGGGACTTGATGCTCGCTTCTTCTGGCTTCTTTCGCTCGCTGGCCAATTGAATGTCAATGTCGCATTCCGTTTCTGGTGACTTTTGACCACGTCCACAGTCGCCAAAGTGTTTTAAAATGTAAAGTGCCATCATTTGTGTACATCGTTAAATTTCATTTAAAGCAGACACAGCCATTGACCCACACTCTCGAACGCCCTTCACTCTCATTGCCTTTGACTCCTTGTCATGGTCACAATTTTCGTTTATCTTGTCATCGTCATCTTTATTGGCATCCACATCCACTCGACCTCCCAGCTTTATTGTCATCCTGCGGGTATGCTCTGTCCATAACACTGTGTGTAATTTGATAACCTGCACAACTCATAGATGCGATATCTGCAATGCCGAATCGAAGTCGAGTCAATACAAAATGCTTTCAATTGGGCAGTTAATTTAGTAAAGCTTGATTTATACACAAATTAAATGCTATATTTAAGCATGAGTCAGAAATAAATTCATAAATAAAGCAGAAGTTCGTCCTTACTTTTATATTTACAGTACTATAATATCAATGTAAATGTGAAATTTATTTAAATTGGAAAAGCTCTACTTAGACCCAATATTACTTAAAGGAAAAGTGCAGGTGTTGTTCCCACAAAGTACATATATTTCAGATCAGGGCGAAGAACCTGATGCACCCGGCTGTAGCCCTATTTTATCAGTTGATATGTTCTATTTAACGTAAACTCACTCACAATACCTTAACAAAAATATAATCGTATTTACATTGTCAGCATAAGAACTTGTGCACATATATATTTTACATTTAACAAAATTGAAGAAAATGATCCGACTTAGAGCTTATATAGGAAATGTCTGCATTGGAGCTAATCAACCTCAGAGTCGTCCGAGGTTGCGGTTAATGCATACAAGGCGATGCTTCTGGCATCAAAAAAATCGAAAATACCAGAAACAAGGAATATTTTTGGTTGGTATGGGGCACGTTATGTAAATCACGCATTCTGTTTACTTCATTTTATGCGTTATATGGTTCCCGTTCTGGATGGTTCATATCCGATAAAGTCAAGGCCAACGGTACTATGAATACTAAGGTTGCGACCTGAAACAAAGAAAATTTTAAAATATTTTCTTTTAAATTATATTTATATATTAAAAGTTACTTACGGCAACGATGGCATTGAGACGATACCACATATTTATTAAAAGATCCGAGCTTTTCTCCTCGTATAATTGGTATATGAGCAGAACACATATTTTTCCAACAAAAAACACCAATGTTATTAGAAGATACTAGAATGGAATTTAATAAGCTCAAAATCTACAGAATACAAAATTTTACTTACTGATACAATAAGTTTGTGGCTTTTTTTAATGGCTCCTGCTACACCCAAGCCAATACCTATGAACGCGATGAGATTCATTGTCATACTGAGATAAAATAAATACTTAGGTTCCCCCGTATACAGAGAGACATTTAGAACAAGGAATACTAGATCAGTGAAATCGAAGGCCTGCTTAGGTATAAATCAGAATAAGAAATAGAACATACTAGATTGTTTTGAGCATATTTACCGCAAATATGGTAGCCCAGACGAAAGTCAATATCCTAAGTACAGTAAAACCCAGAAAGCACATTTATGCAAGTTTTTGTTCAGCTGGAGCAATTATTCGCATACTTGGGCAAAATTACCAATAGAATCCACACTGCAATTTTGATAATTATGAAGTCTATTAGCTGCAAGCCAGATAATGAATAGAAGTTACTTGAAAGAAGTACTACATCTTGAATATATAAATAAATCTCATGTTTTAGCTTACCAATTTATGCCCGTATGCGTCCTCTTTGATTGTCAATCTGGGCGTAGGATTGAAAAAATAGCTCTAAATATATTTGATAACATCAGCCAAACATAGGAGAACCAAACGAATTTATTAATATCCAGGCAGATGTCAATGCTACGAATGAATAAATCTTTGAAAACAAATATGACAATATAGATATATATTAGCTAGCTTACCGTTAGTATGTTCAGGGGGATTATTAGTCAATTTTTTAGCATCAGAATTATAAACAATCATAAATCGGGGCGTGTGAGTGTGTGTGAATGTGTAACAAAAGTGCCAACATAAATGACAAGTATTTCAAGTGAAACCCAGTTATTTACAAGTGCTAAGCCACAAGATGTCTAAGTGGGCATGCCACATGTGCAACAACAGCAACAGCAACAGCAGATACTTACAGCCCAACAGCAATGACAACATTGTTGACAATTTCCAGTTGAACGCACAAAGCAACAGCACAAGACAACAACAACTCCTTCCGGGCAGGGCCGGATTTTCTGCTGGGCAATCCTCGATTGAAGGGCCCATTAAAATCTATACTATTTATTTAAGAAATATATTGACAAAAAATAAAGTAAGGGAATTATTATAAAATTATTTTAAATTTATAATAAATACAAAATGTTGTTAACCAAATTCAATGCTTTTCTTACCGGCAAAAAAACGCTCCTGCTTTCAAGCACACCCACTTAATTCTGCCTGCTCCATTCGTGGCCTTGCCTGCCCCTGTTTCTGACCCCTGACCCTGTTGCTGTTCCCGTAGCTGTTGTTGTCACTTCTATGCCTGTTGTGCTTGTCTGCCATTTGCTTTGTGAACCAGCTTCGCCTGCTAAAATAATCGCCACAATAATCTGTCAACGACAGCTGTTGATGTCATAAAAAGCTTTTGAAGATGTGAAGATGTCGTTGTCGAGGCCTCAGCATAAACACACACACGCACAAGCTAATGATAATTTGCCACAATTTACACTCAAACCCCCCCCCCCCCCGCCACAATTGTCTCTCCCTCCTCTTCCTCCTCTAATGGCTGTGATAAAATCATTGATGAAGCCAAAAGCTAATTGAATGTTAATCGCTTGGCATTGACATTGCACGTGGCGCACTGTTGTGTATGGATAAAAAAAGCTTTAAATGGCTAAACTTGCCACAGATGTACGATAAAAAAAACCGCCATGAAAAGGTAAGCGCTGAATTTGCATAGAATAATGATAAATCAACAGTCGGAAGTAGCTTAAAGTCCGTCTCTAGCTATCTGTCTGCAGCTCTTGTTCACTCTCCCTTTTCTATTTGGGACGCAAATAAAATGCAAACAGTCCTTAAATTAAAAATTAAATTTTAATCTAAGTAGAAGGCCGGCCCTTAGGGCAAATGATCCATATCAGTAGGTAGAAGCTTGCTTTGTCCTTTGGCGGCTCTGACATATCGCGATGAAAGTTGTCTGGGTTCTTGGGGTTTTCTTTGCTTTTTTGCTTTTTAATTCCATTCTTTTCTTTTCTATTTCTACTTCTGCTTCAGTTCAGCTGGCGAAATATGTTTAAATTTGCTTGAAATCTGGATTTACACAACAGCGAAAACAGCAAAAGTTTTGGGAAAGCATCAGAGACAACTGCAAAATTTGCATTTGCTGTTTTTCAATTGCACACTTAACACAGCGGCTGGCCATGACAAGCCAGCACATAAAATGCAGTTGCAAATGCAATTGGAGTGGCTGTGGTAGTGGCAGTTGCATTTACAGTTTGACAATGCAGCTGAGACTGGGCTCAGTTGGTACGTCCCTTTTCACGTTTGTCTAATGCTCAAAATACAAATACGAAATGGCCAATAGACCAGAGACAAATACAGACATGGAGCGTGCAAATAAGCAGAGCAGAGATGCATCAATTGTCTAATTGTTTGCCGAGACAGACTCGTCATAATGTCCATCAAATGACATAGAACCGGAGCAGAGATCACAATTCCAGATATGAGTTTCAATGTGTTCAAGTCAAGAGTGGCTGATGTCCAGTGAGGGGCGTCTGGAAAGGTCTGTCTAGCTGCCAGTTTCATTGCAGGACTCGGGGGATAGGTAAATTTGATTTATGACTTATTATGCATCTTATGTCCTTCCATAATTTAATTATGGCAGCACAGGGCACAACAGACACAACCGAGTCTGGGAATGCGCATGCCAATGGTGGCAAGGAGGCAAGGCGGCAAGGCGGCAAGGAATCTGGCAGTTTTTCACTCTCCCATAAACACACAATAAAGCATTATGCTGTTATTTAAATCATGGCAAACTCGCTTACGTCAATTGCATTGCAACAATTTGTGCAAAAACCAAATGACATGCGACAAGACACAAGGCACAGGCCGAAACTCAAATGTAATTAAACTGCACTTAGCACTGGATGTGAGTGCGTGTGCTTGGCATGCCAAATGAAATTGAAATAAATTATTGACTAATTGTCAAGGCAGACAAGTAGAACATTTGCTTTAGCTGCAGTATGAGTTGGCGTGCCACACTGCGTATGCGCTATATGCAAGCTAATTTGTCAAAAGGAAAAACAGCAGCGCCTGCTGCTCATTCCATGTTTTTTAATACTTACATAGCATCATTTAATTTGATTGTTTATGTTCTGGGAATTGAGCCGAATCTGTTGCATGCCACATTAGTGTCATAGGCATTGAGGGCACATCAATGTCGCAAACGTTTAAAGTTTAAGTTTGAGTGAACGGCATTTTTCCAAACCCCAAGATTCCATTGTACGGACACTTGGAGCTAAATTTATTATATTGGAAGTATGTAAAATATTTTATTATTTAAACCTAATTTCTCAGCAGTAACGGTAATATTAAAATTTTTATAAAATTATTTATTTGAATTATGTATATAATTATGGTAGGCTTAACCTTGTCTTTTGTTGCAAGTTCAGCCAGATTTGGCTAACGCTTAACATGCTTTGCACTGATTTCTTTTTGGCCATTTTTGCCGTCTATTAGCTTTTTGGCTTCACATTGTTATTGGGCTATCAGAAATAAGCGTTAATTACCTGACAATGATTACAACAAGTGGTAAATTAAATCGGGTCACAATTGTGTGTTCAAACGCTTGCAAAAGTCAAATAGATTGGCAATGGAGTCGATGTTGACGTCGATTACGATTTCAATTTCGATTTCAATTTCATAGATCAACAACGAGCAGCCTTAGGGCGATTACAAACAATAGGCAGTGCCTGGGAGGTGTGCAAAAAATATTAAATCCAATTAATGGCACATAATATAATGCGTAAACATAACACACTCCGTACCTGTGTCCAACGGACACGCCTCCGCCACAAGTTAACGGAAAGCGGCTTAGCAACCTATGAAGGCCGCCCCCAATCCGATGACGTCGCAGAAAACCGGCTACATGATGTGGTCTGGTGGTCTGTAGGTCTGTTGGTCTGTAGGTCTGTAGCTCTGGTATTTGGGTGATATAATCATTGAGCATTGATCTTTTTGGCAGTTTGGACAATGGGCGCGTTTATTGCTTGTTAGGCTTCATTTCGCTTAGCCGACGTTGATTGAGGCCCAACCTCGAAACTGGAGCTGGAGCCGCAAAACGGAAGCATGGCCAAGGTTTCTACTTGCAACAAATTGTGGTTTCATTTATTGTTATGGTTATTACTAGATGTATAAGATAAGTCAACAAGAAGCTTTAACAAACACGATGTGGCTCGTCTAGAAACCCCAGTGGGTGCCGAAGCCATCGAAGCTCATGTGGGAGACGCTCTCAGCTGGAGAATAGTGCACGGTCTGGGAGCTGCCATAGCTGGAGACGCCCAGAGCGGGAGCATTGTGGGTGTAGGTGCTGGCAGCTGGTCCATAGTTGACGTTGGTGGTGGCCAGAGCTGGGGCGGCATAAGACACAGTCTTGGCAACCACTGGAGCAGGCGCAGCATAGTGCACAGCGGGAGCGGGAGCAGCATAGTGCACAGCTGGAGCGGCGTAGGTCTTGGCAATCACGGGAGCAGCATAGGCAGGAGCTGAAGCAGCATAGGCGACAGCTGGAGCGGCATAGGACACAGTCTTGGCCACAACTGGAGCGGGAGCGGCGTAGACAGTCTTGGCCACAACTGGAGCAGGTGCAGAGTAAATAGTCTTGGCCAGAACTGGAGCGGGAGCGGCATAGGCGACAGCTGGAGCGGCATAGGCCACGCTCTTGGCAATTACCGGAGCGGGAGCAGCGTAGACAGTCTTGGCCAGAACTGGAGCGGGAGCAGCATACACAGCCTTCTGCACAATGGGCGTGGCCTCGGTGTACAGTGGTGCAGCGTAGCTCTTGGCAATGGCCGGAGCATAGACATTGTTCTGGATGCGAGTGTCTGTCTTGCGTACGCTGGAGTAAGGCGTGTCCACGGCCTTCGAGTAGCTGGAGACGGTGCCGGCAAAGGAGCGCACCACATCCTGGTGTGTGGATGCCACGGCATCCACGGCAGGATTGGCGACAGCCAGATGACTGGCCAGCAGACCAGCGTTGGCATAGGCCACCAGAGCGCACAGCGAGATGAGGTAACGGAAGGCCATGATCAATTGGAACTGAAGCTGAAACTGAAACTGGAACAGAAACTGAGACTGAGACTGGAGCAGAAGCTGAGCTGCGACTGTTGCTGTTTGGTCCAACATGTTGTGGCTTTTATACACAATTGACGCGTGCCAAACTGCAGATTGGCAATTGAACCTGCCCACAATGAGATGCCAATTTCGGTCCGTCTGTCCATCTGTCACTCTGTCTGTTCACCTGTTTGACAGCGTGATTGCGGCAAATATTTGAAAGCCAATTTGCAGACATAAATTAAACGTGGTAATTAGGTTTGGAGAGCGCGAGCTTTGGCCCACGTGTAAAATTAATAACAATTTGCCAAAAAGCGTATAAAACAAAGACAGAGCAAGACAGAGACAGATAGAGAGAGAGAGAGAGAAAGAGAGAGCAGCAGGGAGGCTGCTCTCTATCTGTGTTTTTGTTACAGTTTCCCAAGTTGCCAACACAATTCAATTTGGTGGCAGCGGCAACTTTGGTAATTTCAATAAATATTCATCATGCGCCCCGTGAGCTGTAGGGAAATTCATTTTACTCCAACAAAAAAAAAAAGTTGTGCAAAGTGTAGCAAAAACATAAACAAGTCGACACACCCCTCAAACATAATGCTTGTGCAAAGAAAGTTGACACAGCCAAAAGTATCTGTGAGCTACTTTTTATTTCGTTTAGCGGGGTAGCATATTTGCCGCCTGAGTTGAACTCAATTTAATGGAAAATAACGCCAGTCGAAACAAAAGTTTTGTCCGCACTTTGGGAAATTTATGAGCTGCTGATTGTCATAGCAAGAAGAGATCATAATTCAGCAATACGTAGTTTGTGCTTTTTGAAGGCTTCCGCTGCTCTTGAGTCTTTGTGGTGCGACACATTGAACCAGTTTTAGTTTTTTCCATTGTTTTCACTTTTCGCGGAGCTTAGGCCTAAGTAGATCTGTCACACATCGGCTAGGTGTTGACCGTGAAATGTTTGCCATTTCTGTGGCTATTTAAGCCAGGCATTTGCCCCAGTTCAGCATCAGTTGCATTTCCAACATTCCAGCATTCGTTCGCCATGGCATTCCAGTACACACTGCTCGCGCTCTGCGCTCTGCTCTGCTCAGCTAACGCTGGCATCCTAGCTCCAACCACCTACGTGTCATCTCCCGTGATTGCCAAGCTGGCGCAGCCACATTACGATGCCGTCGGCACCACCCAGCAGAATGTGGTGCGCTCCTTCGGCGGCACCGTCTCCACCTACTCCAAGAACGTCGTCACACCCTACTCCAGCGTCAGCAAGGTGGACTCCCGCATCACCAACAACGTCTACACACCCAAGACGGTCTACAGCGCACCAGCCACCGTGGTCACCAAGTCCATCTACGCTGCAGCTGCTCCAGCTGTCGCCTATGCCGCTCCCGTGATCGCCAAGACCTACGCTGCTCCAGCCCTCAGCTATGCTGCTCCAGCTCCAGTGATTGCCAAGACCTACGCCGCTCCAGCTGTTGCCTATGCTGCTCCAGCTCCCATTGTGGCTGCTCCTGCTCCTCTGATCGCCAAGACCTACGCTGCTCCAGCTGTTGCCTACTCCGCACCCGTGGCTGCTCCCACCGCCTACGTCAAGTACTCCCCTGCTATTGGTGTGGCTCACGTGAGCTTCGATGGCTTCGGCTCTCACTGGGGCTACTAAGCAGTGTTCCGGCTCCAACTGCACTTGTTACAACTGTTGATATACGAAATAAAACCACTTTTTAGTTGCATATAAAATTGCGATACTTTATTTTTATTTGCTGGCATATTTTCAGCCATGTAGTAGTTTAAATAGTCGCTTGAATATTTGCAGAAAGAGCTTTATTTACTGCCCTGTTTGGGTGTAGAACCCTACTCCAAGTCTAGCTGCTACCCTGCGCATTTGTCTTGAGCTTAATGGGGCGTATGTGTGCCATAATTTTATGCCTCTCATCCGAGTGTATGGAGTGCTGTTTTTTGTGTGAGGGTGAGAGTGAAGGGCGCAGAATATTTAGTGTAAAACTTTCTGTTTGTCTTTGTTGGGGCGCTGGAAAAAAAGTGTTGACCAAAGTTTAATGAGCCACATGACCCCTTTTGGTTTTCGGTTTTTCACTTTGCCCTTTGCCCTTGCAGCCATAAACTTTGCCATGGGTTCGCTGAAGCAGCTTGACCAAAAGTGTTGTTGTTATTGTTATGGTTATGGGTGTGGCATTGGGCATTGGGATGGCGGGGTAAAAGTTTTTGGCAAATCGTGTCTCAGATACGAGCATAAAAAAGCAAACTATTTAGCCATAAAGTTGGTCGTTTCGCTAAGCCGTTTTGTATGCATATTTTATGCATTCGAAAATGCTGGAAAATTGTTTTCCACAAACGTCAAAGAGAATTTAATGTCGACGTACACTGAAATTTATGTGTGTGGAAAAAATCTATACAACAAACTACAGCTGGGAAACGGAGAACCGAGTATTGTCCTTGCACTTGAAAGGAGTGTCCGGTATCCTTGGCATCCTTTGTTGATTCCTTTATTGGCTCATGCATATGCATCGAGGGAACAGAGTCTGCATTTCGGATTGATGCCTTTAGCTTCTGCTTTGGTCCAGACACTCGAGTGTTTATCGTTATTGATTGCAGCTTGTAAAATATGAGAAGTGTAAGTCCTGCCAATGCCAATTCCTATTCCATTTCATTACATTTCATCCAATTTGTCTTGCATGCAAATCGCAATCGAAAATGCAAACACAATATGCGAAAGCTAAAAAATTATATGCGCCTGCCACACGGAGCGCAGACTACGCTTCTGAGCTTTATATCTTTTGAGCAGAAAACGAAACAATATGAGCAGAACATCCAAAAATATCTGCAATGGTAACCACTGGCATTTGATGGACTTAACTAAAATTATTTCGGTTATCTTACCTCTATTAGCACCGCCAAAATCTCCGCTTTAAACACGGAAGCGGGCACATCTTCCACATTCAAACAGCCATTCATATATAGATCCTCGTCGCGCATACTCTCACCATGGAAACAGCTTCTTGGCAATTCTCCATAAGTCAGCAGATAATCATCGGGTCCACGAAGGCCACAGCACTGATACTGCAAATTAATAAACAGTTTTTAATAAATAGTATTTGATCATGATATCCGATAAACGAATAATAATATTGGAATTGGTTGAATTACATCCTAAAATTGGCTTAAAATAATGCTCGATTTAGTTTCGGAATTTCGAACCGGTTCGATTCACATTGGCTTTTCAGCGGTGCTTAGAGATACTCACCATTTTCTCCAGTTCCATTAGACTTTCGCGACGGGTCCATGCAGAATGCACTTCAGCAGCCAATGGAAATTTCTGTGTTCGTACTAAAATAAGCAGAAATTCGAACCACATCACTGTAAAGTATACGACCAAATACTGCAAAGTGTTTAACATGCTGTAATTTAACAGCTCCTGGGTCAGTTAACAGATGCACTCACAATGCGTAGACCCTGAATATGCTGCAAGAGCACAAACACAATGCCAACTGGCAGAACCAGCAGTGTTAAAACATTTCCAAATAATACCCATTCTTCATAGCTGACAAATTTGCATTCTTCGCACTCCTTGTATTTTTGGATCATGCGATTATGGGTAATCGAATAGGATATATTAATGTACTGCAGAAAGCTTAGTTAGTAGGAGTATCATAAGGGCTCAATCTCACCTACAATGCAAGCGATAAAGTATATCAATATGAACCATCGAAATACAATCATCTTCCAATTCAAATCTCTGGGTTGTATTAGACGCGAAAGGTTTGCCTGCATTTTGTGGTGATTTATTTGAAACAATTCTCAATGTAGTCTAGTGTCAACTTAAAGCGTTTGTGATTGAAATCATGAAAATAGTTAAAGCGATTTGTGGCATTTGCATGGATTTGCTGTGGCGTTGAGACAGTCCACAGCACATACGGACGGACTATGGAATTTTTTAATCAAACAGTTGCCATTAATTACTGCAAAATTTCTGCCAGCCACATAGCAGACATTTTTTCGACAGAGTCAGAGAGTGGAAATGAATGAAACCCGATGAACAGAAGATGCCAACGGCCAAGGAATAAATGGCGCTGCCAAGGCAGGGCATGGCGTTGGCTAATGCTCAAGCGTGCATGTGTTTGTTGACTACCTGCAACAACAACCAGTAGGGGCGGGGCAGCTCAGTCGGACGTAACCGACGGAGGGAGACTCTGCCTCGCACACAGAGGCAATCTATGCGAGTATGCACAAACCACAAACAAACCACTTCCACACTTTATCGAGTCGAGCAAATTGTCTTTTGCATATCTTTGCTGTTTCTTATCCCATATGTACATATATCCTATTCTATATATTTTTTTCTGATCAAGAATATGTACACTTTGTAAGGGCTACCACGCCATTTTCCACGCCATTTCCCACGCATTTCCCCTATTTCCCCTTTACACAAACTGAATATACCCTTAAGTATTTTTTAAATTACAGGGTGTAACAAACATGCCATGGGGCAACCGCAGCTCAGCCAGAGCTGAAATAAAAACCGTAACCAGAGATGGGCGCCCAGCAGCAGCAGCAGCATCAGCAGCAACAGTCGCCATTCAAACACAACTAAAAATCAAATTAGGTGCAAACGAGCAGCCGTCAGCAGCGAGCGTGGTTAGTGGGCGGTGGTGCTGTGGGCGTAGCCTCGCGAAATGTAATGAATAATTTATAATGCAAAACGCTGTTGATGTTTCGGCATGCGCTTTTAGTTGAAATTAAAAATTTGTGGCTTCTTTTCATTTCGATTTAAAGCTGCCCTCCCAACGAAGCGACTTCAACTTCAACTTTATTCGCATTTCCTTTTGTTTTTCTTGCATTCGGAGCGCATTCAGCAGCAACTACTTCCAGGAGCTGGCTGATAAATGTACGTGTGCTGGTGTCAAGTGCACGCTCATGTATTCAATTTGATATACAAACTGATTTATCGATGCAGAACAGCGCCAGAGCACAGGGAAACGCCCCGTTCCCCTTCGCCATTCGCCTCACTCGAAACTGCCACACGCCATTCATAAGTCAGTCCGTCAGTGGAGTACATCCACTATAAGGAGCAGAGCGGAGCAATGTCTGCTTTGAAGACGATAAAAAATTACATACACTTGTAACTGTTGCTGCCTGCAGGCCCCTAACAAGGTTAATTTGTTGCGATCGCACACTGTCATTTATCTTCGCTGTCAGCGGCAAGTCTATGAGCAGCGCAAGACTCTAATTTGAATTTAACAAGCTTCACATCGAGAGCAAGTACTCACTCACTCACTCATTCATTCACTCACCCACTCCATTCACTCGTTCAACTCGGAAGCTGGGCCCTCCCTGCGAGTCAGCCAGTCTATCAGTCTATCACGGCGCTTTGAAAATTAAAAATTTATTGCCAGACGAGGTGTCAATCATCAACAGGCAGCGCAATAAAAAGTAATATGTAGCCTGGCGACAACCAGCAACGAATGATGGGCACAAAGCAGCAAGCAGACTATGGCATACTCTTGCTCATTTTTCTGGAATTTTACTAGATTTTTAAAATGTAAAACTTTCGCTGCATAACTCTTGATGGGAATACTCTCGCTGGTCAAACTCTCGATGGCCGTACTCTCGTTGGCTAAACGCTCACTGGCTCAATTCTCAATGGACTAACTATATCCGACTTAACTAACGCTCGTTGGTCCAACTCTCTATGGCTTAACTCTCGTTGGCGTAACTCTTGTTGGTCTAACTCTCGCAAGTCCAACTATTGTTGACCGAACTCTCGTTGGCCGAACTCTCCCTGGCTTATTTCTCATTAGCTTAACTCTCGCTGGTCGAACTCTCGATGGCCGAACACTCACTGGCCCAATTCTCACTAAACCAAATATATCAGACTTAACTCTCGTTGGTCTAACGCTCGTTGGTCAAACTCTCTATGGCTTAACTCTCGTTGGCGTAACTCTCGTTGGTGCAACTCTCGCTAGTCCAACTCTCGTTGGTCGAACTCTCGTTGGCCGATCTCTCGTTGGCCGAACTCTTAATGGCTTAACTCTCAATAGCTCAACTCTCGCTACATAATTTAATATTATTATATTTTATTAAACGTGGGAATGAAAAATATTCTTCCGAAGTTTTTAACTTTGTTTTTAATGAGTACATGGTATAAAAATGAACCGATTAAAAAATTCGCTATGCCCTATCTAAAGCTGTTTGTAACTGAAAAAAGATGAAGTATCATCCCACAGGACTAACAATAACCGAACACTTCATCATCAATTTGTATCCTCGCAATGTTTCAATTTCACTTGTTGGCTTCGATTGTCGATTGTTCATGGTCGATGGACGATGGACGATGGTTGTTGGTTGTTGCTCCTCTTCGATTTTTGCTTTTGTTTTACTGCCTGGTTTTTTGGCAACACAATTGAAAGCGTCACTTTTATGGGGTTTCAGATTTGTGCAGCACATCCTCATTCTGTATTGTCTTTGGCATGAAAAGGGAAACGCATTGTGAAAGGGAAAAAAGCAGCAGCAACGTTCGTGTTCTAATTGAGAAATTCTTTTGTAAATTGCGCATTTCATAAAGTTGATTTAGAAATGTTATTCTGAGCGTTGTTTTCCAGCACATTAGATAATAGTTTTGTGTGTTTTATTTTCGTTTTCGTTTTTATTTGCACATTTGCAGACGGGGAAATAAAATTTTGTTGCATATTTTGTGGCGTCGAATGGCAGCCACAAAAATGAATGAAATCGTAAAATGCTGGCACGCCGGACAGCTACAACGGGCTAATAACATGTACTCAAAAAACCGGATACGCCGCAGACCAACAGTTCCTTCCCCAACATATCCATGCTGCATCCCTCCCTCACCCCTCCCAGCTGTGTGTGCTTCTAAGTGCCGAAAAGAGTTTCGGGGGGCTACAGCATCGTCTAACATAACCTCAATTTGTGCTCATGTTTGCGTTCTTTTTGGCTTGCGTTCTGTTTGCCTTTGTGTAAATGTGTGTCTGTCTGTCCGTCTGTTATCTCTTTTTGTTTTCTTTGCCTCAATTTTGAGCATTGCAATTGCATTGCTTTCAGCCTTCAGCCTTCGGTTTTCCTCGCGCTGTGTAAATATTTGATTTTTGCATTAAAGTCAATTTGCTTTCATGATTCCGTAATTCATTGTTTACCCGCGCTAACTTCTATTACGCCCCGCTGCCACGCCCACCCGCCCCAGCCACTTGGCGTGTTTAATTTTCAGCATTTGCCAGCCCTTGCCTGCGCATCTTCGCATCTTATTGTTTATTTTAGCGCCCCTGGCACCGCCCCCTGCTGCCCGCAGGCAAAAGCCAGCGCACAGCCTCCATTTCCATTTCCACTTCCATTCCCGTTACCCACCTCTGGGCGGCATCCCGCATATCCGTTGCACTTCCCACCAACGCCAAGGCTCATCCGTGATATCCGCATCGTCTTTGTTTGTTGCTCGCAGCCACGTTGTCTCTGCCTCATCCGTGCCCCTGCAACATTCCCCTGCCCCCATCAGTTGCCTGTTTTAATATGCGCACTCAACGTTAGAAATTAAATCTGGCGCTCAAATGTTATTTGCGCTTTTCGTTTATTTATTTATTTATTTATTGTTTGCTTACGCCTCGACTCGACTCCAGCCATATCTGCACTCAGCCAAGTTTTCATTAGGTAATGCATAATAAGCACGAGCACTCGTGTGTTTAATTTATACATTTTGTTGGGCTACAGAACACACGCAGATCTCTCTGAGAACTTGGCTAACAAATATGAAGCTGAACTTAATAAATACTATACTTTATTCTCTGTAAACAAATAGTGTTGTGAAAATGGATTCAAGCCAAGTAATATTATCCATAGGGTTTTTTATACCCTGTGCCTATAAAATAAATAAGAACAAGATGGCTAATAAATGTATACAACAAACATGGTAGAAATCGAATTATAAACACAAAAGATATTTAACAAATAAAAATAATAATTAACAAATAATTTAAACAGGGCACATATAAAAAAGTAAAAAGAGTTTTTTATACCCTGTACCTATGTACTTAATAAAAACAAGATTTCTAATAAATTTATGCAACAAGCATAGTGGACCCCAAAAGGTATGTATATTCTTGTAACTATTCTGAAAATCGTATTGAAATCGAACTATAAACACAGAAGATATTTTAGAAATAATATTAAAGACTTTACTATTTGAACAGGGCACATACAAAAAATATGAAGAAGCAGCATTGCTGCTGCACTTTGCTTGATATTTTATAAATATTTTAGAAAATGCTGCACAGATATTTAATAGTCGTCCGACCAATCGGCTCTGTCCTTACTGATTTTATATGTGAAACCCTAACATAAATAATTCTATAATATTTGGAATAAAGAAAAGCATCATTTTTGAAGACAAATAGCCTTTAAATAAGGTATTAATAAAAGTGTTTTACAAGTTAAGCGTTTGGATCATATTAAATAAGCATTTCACTTAAATATTTTATGCTAAGTCGCAGCATATTTCCACAGCTCAGCTCTAAGTAATGCCCGCTGCACGAAGTCTTAATCAAAATCCGGGAAATTTGCCTGCATTAAGCAGAAGTCAAATCAATACCAACCACAGAGCCATACACACAACCGCCCATCAGCACATCATTATTCGCATTATAGAAGAAGCGCCGCCTGCAATTTTAACGAGCTTACGCATTTTATCGTCAGTGCAAGGACATATCTATATATATACGAGGATATATATCCGCATTCTTAATAGCCGCCGTTGTCATCATCAACAGGCGATGCCAATGCAGTAAAAAAGAATCTAATTTAGTGCGCGGTTTGCATACAAATTCCTTTGGCTTTGGCCTCATATCAAGTCTGTGCGTGACAATGTGCCAATGAGAGAGTGTGTGTGGGTGTGCCGTGTGTGTGTGTGTGCGTCAATTCACAATTGATGTCACGATATACATTGATTTGCCATTTCGAGGCATTCATACATATTTCATTAATTGTCTTGTCGCATCTTGCAGCGGCGCAAAGTGAACGAAACGATTTAATCAAAAATTTCCAATTTGCATTTAAAGTTTGCAGCTTGCCGTAGAAGTTTTTAATGACTTTTCAAACTTGGCTGAGTCTAAAAACCTGCAATTACTGCAGTGTGTAGTTGCTGTTGCTGCTGCTGCTGCTGCTGCTGCTTCTGTTGCAATTGCTTGTCTTTTGCCTCGGCTGCAGACACAACAGCAAACAAAATGCAAACCGCTAATCGCGTTACACAAAACTTTTGCCCCAAAAGGTGGGCCAGGCAATCGAGTGCGAAATTCCACATACGCCACGTGTGACGTGTCGTGCTGTGCTGTGCTGTGTTCTGACGATAGCAAAGGCATTCAAGTCATTTCCGCTTAAGCAGGCAGCCCAACTAGCTGCAGAGCTATGGGCAACTCACCTGTCCAGGTGAGACCGACTGACATGACAGCCGCGTGCTGTTGAATGCCGCAAAATGTTGCTCAGAAACCGACTTAAATACAAACAAACATGGCCGCCAATGGCGACAGCGTTGCATATGTGTGCAAGCGTGGAATGGCAAGGGGGAAGGGGGAGGGGGCATGGGGATGTCTAAAACCGGAAACCGGAAATTTAAAGCCATGCCAAGCAAATGAAGCAAATGGTGGCCAATGCCGCGTTTGTTTGTTGCCTGTTGCCAGGCATTTTGATTGTTATTCTTGTTGTTGTTGTCGATGTTGTTGTTGTTGTTGTCGCTGCCAGACACTGCGGACAGCTACGAGTTGCATTGTGCAAAAGTTTAATTACAATTCCTCGCAATTTCTTGCGATTGCTGCAAAAGTGCAGGCAACTTTTTATTGATATTGTTATACAGTTGGCCCGTCAACTTGGCTGTTGCTGTCGTATTTATTGCTGTTGCCAATGTCAAATGTCATGTTATCCTGAAGTTATACGCTCATCATTGCCATCTGCTGTCTGGCTTTTAAATGCAAATTGATTACGGCCAGCGCACAATGTTGACAACTTGCTTGCAGTCCTTAATAGCCAATGCATTTCACAACAGCTAATGCAGCTCATACACACAGTTAATAGCTGCGAGAGTTGCCAATGAAGTTAACAGAGCTATCTTTGTTAAAATTCTGTTAATTTAAACTTTATAAAGATCGTCAACTGTTAACTTATTACTAGCCAGACTCGGACCTCAAAGTGGCAGTTTGTTTTCAATTTTAAAGTCAATTTAATTTTGAATCAAAGCTTATAATTTTGGAAAAGCTGCAAAAAGCACATTTTAAAAAACTTTCAATATTTTTCTTACTCCACTCGCGCCATTAAATGTGAATATTATCAATGCAACACATGGACTTCAGCCATCAGGCATCAATATAAAATTGTCATAAATTCATACATTTTTTTTTACCTTCTCACCAGTGTTGCCAATTTAGCTTATTTCTGCCTAGAACGCGTTGGTAATGACATGATTTATTTATTTATTTATTTAAAGTCGACTAAGACTAGTCGGCCAAAGAGAAATTAAATTACAAATTAAAATGAAAAATAATTAAATTAAAGTGTATACCTGAAATATCTGCTTGTCTACTATAGACAAAGATTTTCTTTAGAACGATATGTTTGGGTAAATCCTTAATAAAATCCAAATTATTAGCGCCAAAAACACGATTATATTTAGACCCTGTTTTACTTTGAAAAATGGTAAAAAAAAAAATTTTTTAAAAATGTCTATAGCAATTGTTAAACAAAGTAAATACTTGTGAATAAATTTGAGCTCGTCTAAGCATTAAATGCTTTAAATCGAAGGATAGATGACAAAATTAAAACATTTGCTAGCTAGCGCCTATTTTCTGACTATGTGGCAACACTGCGACACAGACGTACATTTGTGGCATTTATGGCATGCAACGCTGAAGTGGAAAGTGCCAAAGTGCACACACTCACACACAGCGACAGTTTGCAATATATGAGTTTTATGCCTGCCACAGCATGAGGCAGAAAAACGCCTGTGGCGCCACGGTGGTGCACCACGTGGTGCGGCGCCATTGTTGCAACAACTTTGCACATGTGCATGGAAAATGTTATTAGGTATGCAAATGTGTCAACTTTATTTGGAATATTTCGACACATTTCGACACTTGTTGCCATAATGAACTCAACAGCGCGGCTCTATATGTGTGTGTGTGGCACGTAGTGAGCACACAACTGTTGCGCAACTGTTGAACCGTTGCGTGCCGCCGTGGCAAATGATGTACTAATCTAATAGAGCGCGAGTCATGCATGCAAATTGAATAAAACTAAATGACAATTGCAGTTTGAGGGGAAGTTCGTGTGTGCATAAATTGCAGCTATTGTTTAAATATTTGCCAACATAATTAACTTAATTCAATTGGATTTCCATTAGACGCACACACAGAGCTCCACTTGAGCCACATTGCAGTTATTTGCTTAGCTGTGGGTAGGGGTAGAAGGGTAGAAGCAGACAATCCTAGACACTGGCAAATCAAAGGCCTCTGCTGGCATAACATATGAGTCTGGAGTTGGCGTTGGAGTTGGAGTTAGAGATGGAGCGGTAGACTGTGTTGACTTTTGGCAATCGGAATTGAATTGCAGCTGCAAATCACACAATAAAATAATTGATTCCATTTGAAATGCACACACAACAAGCCACAACGTTTGACTTTGGCCTGCCGTGCGGGCTTCAACAATTCCGGCTACGTCTTCGATTGCTGATTGTGCTGAGAGTACAAATTTATTTTCATTGTTTGCAGTTTTCACATAGAGAGAGGGGGGACGTGTGTTTGTGGTTAAGAGAATCCTTTTCATTTGCCACTGATTTATTGATAAGCGGCAGTCTTCATTTTGGCGTTGACTTCCTCCCATTCCCCTCCTCAGGCCTCCTTGTGTGCGGCCATGGAGAGCTCCTTGCGTGTCTTGCGACGCATACGCAAATTGGATATCAAACGCACCGTACAGAAGTAAACCAGCTCCACAATGCTCAGCGTGGAGACGCCCATGAAGAGACCCAACAAACCTCCGCAATTGGCAAGAAAGTCGGTCGTGCCGTAAAGCTCCGATCGCCGTGAAGTAAGAAACTGCGCCTCCTTGAAGAAGATCGACACGCGCGACATTTTCATGCTGCAATTAAAAAGAGGGTATACTACAAATGTTTTTATTATGCACCAGTTGACTTACCCCTCTCGCTTTTTCTCCACATCGCTGCCCTCGAGCTTGTTCTTATTGGACACCGTCTTGTAGTCGAAATCCGCCTGAGAGATCTCCGCCTCATAGGCAATGGAGGTGCACGATGGCAGACAATCGCAGTCCGTTTGTCCGCGTTTATTCGTATCCTCTGATTTAGCGCCCTGCTTGAACTCCTTCAGGAGCAGTTCATCCTCAGCCTCGTTGTAGCAGGCCATCTTGGCGGCACCACAAACGGGAACGTTCACATTTCCTGCAGGTCAATAGAAATAATACTTAAGTAAGCACGCTTAGAAACCGATAGAGAATTTTAATCATTTCTATATTGTATGATTTATGCGTGTTTCTTTCTTAATTAACAGTATACACCCAACTCCATTTTTATTTTGGTATCTCTAGCTGTTGTTTTCCAAAAACCACGCTCTTATACAGATAAACAGACAAAAAATCACACGTACATTGCTTTGATGACTCATTTCGCCGTGATCGCCTGATTAAAAATATACGAACATATATAATTTATAGGGGTTGCCACGCCCCCTTCTAGGTGGTAAGCACACTTTCACAACAACAAAATTCACTGAACACCCACCACTCTACGCCACACGTCCGCACACTTCGTCCGCCAGGCAGAAACTAAATGAAGCAGCATTAAAAACGCTCTTATATAGCCAATTTATCAGGCGCTCTGTTGCGCTCTCTTCTCCCTTTGGCAGACTCCCGCACTCCACCCACGCTCTGTGCATAAGAGAATGAATCGAATGACTTATCAGCAGCTGATAAAATAAACTCTCTCTTTGACGCACTCTCACGAGCTGTAGTTGCATTGAGAGATCGGACAAACGATCAAACCGTTCGCTTCAAACCTGGCTCGATGCAAGCTAGGTTTGAAGCCCTTGTCGATTATCTTGCCAGCAAGCAGAGCTTAACATATCAAACCGTTCGCTTCAAACCTGGTTCGATGCAAGCTAGGTTTGAAGCCCTTGTCGATGAGTGTGCCAGCAAGCGGAGCTTAACATATTAAACCAAGCAGATTTTACTTGGATTAGGTAAAAAGTCTTGGTTTTTGGTTTAGTTTAGCGAAGATTCAACTCACGTGGCATGGAGAATTTGGCACAGCCGCATTTGGCAACCGTAAAGTTGGCCAGGCATTCGAGCTCACAGTTGGTCTGGGAGTAGATGTTGAAATAGCGCAGATGTCGCTCCTTCTGGAAGTAGCACTGGCGTCTTTGCGGCTCGTAGTGCTTGAGGCCATCCGAGGTGGTGATAATCTTGGGTCGTATGGAGATGAGCACCTCCTGATCGAAGGGTATGCGGAAGTATTGTCGTGTCACCTGTGCCACTTCGCCAGGTGTGTGCAGTAGAATCTATAATTATAACCATTAAGCTATTACTTTATTTTTGACTACGTAGCACACCTTGAAGCCCTGCACGGGACCGCGGCACATGTCGTCGAAGTCCAGTTCCATGCCGCCCATAAACAAATACAAGCCAGCCTTGGCGCCGGGTCCCAAGACACGATTCGGATAGGTTTCCGTGTTGGTGCTGATGCCATAGCCGTCCTCCACATTCCAGGCAGTTGCCAGGCGATTCTCCTCCCGGAATTGTATGTCGGGTATAATGCTGTCGTATGGTACAAACAAATATCATTCGCATATCTGTAAATCTTGTCCGATTCCTACCCCTCGGCACGAAATATCTCAGCGGAGCTTAGTGCGTTGAAGCTGTAACAAACGCCCTCCTCAGTGACGAATTTGTGAAAGATCTCGTTGCACTTGACGGGAGAGTTGCGCCACTTGCAGTCCAGATAGGTCTCATCGAAGAGCGGTGCCACTTCAGTCAGCTCATCGATAATCTCAATGCCCTTACGCTTCTCCTTGCCAAACTCGATGTCATGCAGATGAGGTTCGCATACTTGCGTCACAGAGCCAAATATGGACTTTCTGCGTATACCGATTATTACTCTAAAAGAAACTGCCTGACTAAAATCTACTTACTGCTTGTCGGTTAAATCGACAGTTCCATTCACATTGGCCTGAAAATCACGCAGTTGCCAATACAGATGAGTGAAGTTGAACTCTCTCTGCCGCGACTTGGTCTCCGAGCAGACGGTGACGGAGGGGAACGGTATCTGCCACACAGGGGTCGACTTCTCGGCAAAACTGACAATGACCGGATTGTTATTCCACTTGTCCCAGATGTTGAGCGTCAGCTTGAAACAGGTGCAAATCGAGAGCAGAAACACGCTGACCCAGAACAAACGCTCCAGCCAGGGTCGCTTCTTTTCGCCCAAATAGCGTATGCCATGGATGGTACTGTAGTCGCAGTACTCATGGATGATGGCCTTGGCCGCCTGGAAACCGCTGCCATATTTGATCTGCTGTTTAGTATCCACTTCATCCTCGCTGTCATCCGAGTTGGTCTCGCGGCAAGCCGACGCCGACTTGGCCAAGATGGCGGCACGTTTCCACTGGTTCGAGGTGGCCAGGGTGCCGAGGTTCACCTGCTTGGGCACCTCCACACCAGCGATGGGCGTCTGCGGTTGTGTGCTGTTTGATGACATGACAGAAGCTTCGCGAACTGTAACCGGCGCGTTCGATATACCTTGACTTAGTCAGAAGAGTTACTAACGAGCCGTGGCCTTTTATAGTCTACGCTGACCGGGCGTAGGTGGCCTGCTTACATATATATATATATATATATGCATACTTCTGGGTCGGACTGTGTCCTTAGGGATAGTTATAGGATGAGGATACATGCACGCAAGCAGATGTCGCATCACGCATACGCCGTGTGTGAAATTAAGTAGTTTACGCTAGTTTTCGGTGTCATTTCAATTACTTCATTGTGCAAGCTAGCGTAATATGTGAGCTATGTTGCCCTAAGGTCCCCAGTCGAGGCGGTGGCCACTCGCAATTTCAGCCAGCTAAATGTTACCTTTGAGCCAACTAGGCGAGGCATGCTAATTAGCCAGCCACTGCGCACTTTAAGCCAGCCCAGCCCCAAATTGAATAGCGGCTGCTGCAGTGTCTATGTCACCGTCAGATCTGCCGCCCTTCCTCTGCCCTGCCAACTACCTGCGCTTATGCATTTTAAATCTCAGACTCCGTTAACCGCAGGCGCTTAAGTCGACCTCGAAACAGAAACAGAACCAGAAACAGGCTCAGGCACAGGACAGGCACAGCAACTGTAGCTAAACGGCCAACACACATTGCAGACACAGACAGCGACAATGTCGAGTCAAGCGACAATAAAAATGTTGTTGGTTTTGTTGTTTATACCGTGCACTTGTTGACTAAAAAGGGTATAAGGTCTTTGAGCAAATGTCACAGGCATAAGAAGGTTAAAAAGTGAAATATTTCTTACCAGATCTGTTTAGCTTTATTTGTAAATTTGTAGATTTCAGCAACTACATGAGCTAGAGCAGTCAAATTCAGAATGTAGATAGGTGTAGAACATACGCAGAATAGGTTTGTTTTTAATTTTGAAGGCCATGTCCCAACTGCCCATGAATCGTAAGGAACCGTAAGAGAGGTTATATTGAAAATACAAAATTTATCATTTTACACATATGGTCTATTTTCAAAAAATAATAATCTATTTTGAAAAAAAAAAATTCCATGCCAATCGATCCATAAATACGGAAGCTATTGATGAAACAATTTTATTTATCATTTTTTACATGATCTATCTCCCTTGCTCACAGTCAAGTACGTTCTACTGATCGGCCACGCCCTTACTGCTTGTCTATTGTTTTTTGAGCTTTTTTTGGTTCAGCCGTTGGCAAGGACGGCAACGCTTACAACAAACAGGTGCAAACAATTTCGTTGCGCATTTTAATAAAGTTAACTGCATTTTGGCATTGTGTCCAAAAAGTTTCGCCGGTCGAGTGGAGTCCTGTATGGAGTGCAGTCAGGACTCCAGCAGGCAGTCAGGACTCCATGCTGGCCTCATTGTCTGGCTCTCACCTGTTTTGTTGGCGCTTTTCATTAAGGTACGCTTGGCTTTCAACAATGTTTGCCATGTGCTTGTTATTGTGCTGTTTCCTTTGTTGGGGCCCTGTCGCTGTTGATCATCATTTATTTTAATGAGCTTCCAAATAGAATTTCTAATGTGATTGCTGTATTCGCTGGAACCTTGAAAAGCAGCTTCGGCTTTCGCTTTCGCCTTAATTTAAACAAAATACGTAGTTTTTATGTTTTTATTTATTTATTTAATACATTTTTCTTTGCTGCCTGTTTACATGTTTAGCTGGAGGACATTGAATTGAATGTTGTTATTGTTGACAATATATATTTGGTATAACTAAATCTATTTACATAGCTCCATATATAAGTATGTAATAGTTTAATAGATATATTTTATTTTAAATATTAATACGTTTATGTAAGTTGTTTTTAAGCCTACTGGGTTTGCTTTTACCTTTACCTCAATGGATGTTGTTGCTGCTGTTGTTTTTGAAACACCTGTTGTTACTATGCTACAGTTTTTGATATACACGGTACGTATTTTGAATAATATGGATTGGCTTGTTCAACTTTAATTGGTATTAAATCATTTATTGTATATAAAATATACGATTCGATTTTGCTTGGCTAATTGTATGTTTTGTTTAACTATATACAAAGCTCATTTGTCCTCTATATGCAATCTATGAACTCTCTTCACTGATCTAAACTGTTTTTCCCTTCAGTTCATTTGCTTTTACCTTTTACCTATACGTTCGCATATGCAGTTTGAAACCCAAAAAATACCTTTGCTTGAACACAGAAAACGAAGACATTTAAGACAGACACAAGTAAGTATTTATAATATACTCATAACTATTTTGTAAATCGTTTACAGCTAGCAATAAGATCTAGTATCTAAATTTAAAATGATATGTTTTGCTGAAATTTGAATTTCCATTTCATTTCAGTTTATTTCACTTCATCTCTCACTTCTCATCTTTTTTAGTCTAGTACAAAAATACTGAATAAATTGCACTTGCATTGCGCACACTCTCAATAGTTGAAGCCATAAGCAATATGAGTATTTTTTAAATACTACATACTCTGCTCGCACACTACACACGCAATCAAATTATGGCCTAAGATATATGTATCTGTATATGGGGGATACGGGGCAACCACAGAGGATCGCTTTTGATTCATCTTATGTCTGGATGCTGTCCGAGTTGGCTTATTGCGGTGCCAGGGCCAAACCAAGCCCATTCGACATCAGGCTCAAAGCGTTGCCAGTGGACGTGGTTGGAGAGCCAGCCGCTTCCTGTAATTGTTTAGAGAATAATCATAAAATTGAAAAAAGATCAAGTGTTTTAATTTAAGTCAGCTTAACTAAATTGAACTATTTACAATTTGAAAGAATAAGAGAAATATACTAATAATTTAATACATTATTTCAAAATGTAATAATAAATAGTAAGCTATGCTACATGAATGTTCAACTTGATCGGCCCGGAAGAGTTCGGCCAACGAAAGGTGGGCTTGCGAGAGTTAGGCCAGCGAGATCTGACCCAGCAAGAATAAGGGAGTTGACAAGCAAAGCGAGGAGTAGTAAATAATACATTTAAAATTTGATTTGGAGATTGAAAATATATGTTCTAAAAATATAGTAAATTATTCAAATTCTACAGCCATTAAGTTAAATTAGTAAACTAGAAAATATTCTACTTAATTTTGATTACAAAGTTAACGAAATACACTTTTAAAATTAAAAATAAATATATTCGCAAAATATTGCAACTAATAGACGGCATAAGGTTATGTCAGTAATTTATAGAAAATATTCTATTATTTATTATGCATTATAAATAATATAGTAATAATAATAAAAAAATATTTTCTATTATTTATTATTTAGTATTTTAAAATAGAAATATATATTGCAAAAATATTGTAACTAATTGAAATATTAACCATATTAGCCACCATAAAGTTAAGTTAGTAAACTATGCTAAATATGCTACTTAATCTTGCCATGACTGTTCAGTTGCAACCGACTGTTCCGCTCATGCGCGTACTCACAATGCTCAGCGTACGCACGATGCAGGCGCGCGTTGTGGGCGGCTCCTCGGACTCCAAGCCGGGCGAGCTGCCGCGCGAGGAAACGGAGCCATTGAGCAGCTTGATGTTCATGTTGATGTCGTCGGAGTGATGCGTCTGCGAGCTGCTGGAGAGGCGTCCATCGAGCGACAGATCGTCACGCTGCTGATCCTGCAGTAAGATATATATATATTATATATCTGGGATATAGAAGGAGACATCGGAGAGAGAGAGAGACGGAGACCTACCTCCTTGGGGCTGGCGCAGAGGTCGAACTTAATGTCCATGGAGTGCGTTTCGTTGTCGCTGCTGACGTGGCCATCGTTGGCAGCAGCTTTGATGTCGGCAGCAGCGTCGACGCCATTTGCGATGCTCTTGCTTCCGGCTGTGGGCGACATGTGTCCATTGATGTTGTTGCTGTCGTTGTTATTGTTGCTAATTTTGTTATTGTTATTTGGCTCCTTGTTAAGTGTTGCTGACGTTGGCATGTGCTTTGTTATGGCAATTGCCTCATCATCAGCAGCAGCAGTAGAAGGAGCTGCAGCAGCAGCAGTAGCAGCGGGGGCGCCACCCGCAGAGGCCAGAGCTGTGGCATGTCCATTGACTGCAATTGTGGCAACAGTGGCATCGCTGTTGCTGTTGTTGTTGTTGCCATTGGCGTTGGCTGCAACTGTGACGGCCTCATCGCCCAGCTCGTAAATGTTAACCATGTGTGCGGCCTGTGCGTGCACCATCAAATCCCAGGGATTGCCGAATGCATCCTTGCAAACGGCGCAAAGCAATTTGGCGCTCGTTGGCGGCGTCTCTATAAATGTGTGAGAGTGTGAGTGAGAGTGTGAGTGTGTGTGTGTGTGTAGGAGACATGCAAGAATTAATTAGTTATTTAAGTTGGCTTTTGCGGCAGAGGCGGGGCTGGCTTAGGCGCATAAATAACTCAATTTTAAATGAATTTCCCATCCAGCCAGACAGACAGACAGACAGACAGATGTTGCTGACTGCAGGGAATCTGCTGCGGAATGGACTTGGCTTAGACAAACACACACATGCAACACATACATGTGGCACGTCCTTTGGCAAAAGTGTGTGTTTAACAATCATAAATTAATTGCTGACACAATATGCCACACGCCCTAAGCCCCCAGCTCCCAGCCTGCCTCTGTTGCATGTTGCAACTGTTACTTACTTGCGGCAAAGGCAACATCCTGACATTTGCATGTGAACCTCAGTTTGCAGTAACTTTTCTTGTGGTCCAATAACTCAGACAGCTCACTGAAACATTCCCGGCAATTGCCGCAGATTAATGTATCTGGATTGCCTGTAGAAACGGAAGAAATGTGGCATATGCATTTAATGGCAATTACTTCAAGAAAAAGTTGTTTTCAAATGGTAATTAAAATTGGAGATAGCATTAAATGTCTTATGAGTTTGCTGACATTATTCATATAATTTAAAGTATTTATTAAATTAATTATGGCTCGAAATTTTAAATGAAAAAGTAATTAACTTGCAAA
Organism: Hypselothyrea guttata; assembly: GCA_035045125.1. Lineage (NCBI taxonomy): Eukaryota > Metazoa > Arthropoda > Insecta > Diptera > Drosophilidae > Hypselothyrea > Hypselothyrea guttata. The sequence goes on from JAWNNJ010001775.1 coordinate 471,818, forward strand.
TTGAAATATCCATAATTTAAAAAAAAATTTCAAATACTTATGTATCTAATTTCAAATTAATGGAAAATAAATTACAAAATATATAGTACATTATTTATCGCCTATGACAATCGATTCTGCGCTGATTTGAGCGGCCAGATCTTGACCTCAGCCTGCAACAATTGCTGTCTATTGAAAACACGACGGCGTCTACGACGAATCTGCGTCCTTATCTTGTCCTTAACCTTTCGCTTGATAAGATTCCTGATATGGTTTTGGGTTAGGTGTAACGATTTTCTGTTGCGAGATCGCAATAATGCGGCAATGGCATTAAGTCTTGGATTCGGCTGCTTCGTGAATCGCTTGAGCTTCTGGCTTTTCCTGGTTGGCTTGGGGCAGCATTTCAACTTGGGCGTGGTTGTCTTTGGTGGAGCTGTGGTCTTCTTCTTAGAAGCTTTTGCAGGTTTCGGAAAGGGAGTGGGTTTGCCTTTATTTTTCTTCGTCGGAGTTGCAGTTGTTGTTGTATTTGTTGTGGGAATTGGTGTTGTGCTTGTTTGATTATTGCTGATCTCCACTTTGATCTTGTCCGCATCTTTATTGCCGCTTTCATCTGCCTTGCAAGTGGGAGGAGACGTGGTAGTTGAGGTAATTCCAGGATCACAGGTTGAGTTTTCCAGTATATCTCTTAAAATTCTTGCTCCTAGCTGTTGCAAGTTCGAATGTTGCTGCTGTTGTTGCTGCTGCTGCTGCTGCTGTTGGTGCTTACGCCTGCCAAAGTATTCCGCCAGCTGCTGCAACAGACCCATCTTGGCCATGTTATTTGGCTCGATCTCTGGATACGGCGCTTCCTGTACGGGCGTTGGCATTTCCAATTGTGGCTGCGACTGCGCAGGCTGCTGCTGCTGCTGTTGTTGCTGCTGCTGCTGCGGCTGCATGGCAATTGGCAATGGAGCAGCAGGCAGCTCAATGGGATTCGGCAGTGGAGCTGCTGGCTGTGGAATATTCACAGAATTCGGATGCGGAATTTCAGGCACTTGCAGGGCATTCTGCAGTGGAGTTGCATGCAGTTCCATGGCATTCTCCAGAGGCGGAGTTTTTACACAAACCGGACCCGGCATTTGCGGCATTTGCTGCACATATGGCTCCTCCTGCGAGGCGACATGGCTGGAGAACTGCAAGTCCTTTTGCTGCAGATGCTGCTGCTGTTTATGCAAATCCATCTGCAGCTGATTGAGCTGATCACGCAGCTCCACTCCATCTTCGATCCTTGGAGACTCCTGTGCCTTTTTCTCAACCTGACGCAACGCCTCCAGCTGCTGCGCCTTGAGGTTGGCCTGCTCTGTAAGTCGGTGCCTGTTGGCCAGCAGGCTGCTCTTGAGGCTCAGGAATCCGCGCACATAATCCGAGGACATCTGTGGGAATGGAGATGCTGCTCCAATCGAGTTATTTGCCTCAACGTTCTGCATCTGCTGAGCTTGTGCCTGTGTTGTGAGGCTGAGTTGTAGAATAATTGCGAAGAGTACGGCGAGCTGGCAAGTTCTACAGCCAACTAATGGGAGCTGAAGCATTTCTCATGTTTCGAAACTCCGTTTGATACTTGGAACATATTGCTGACAATTTACGAAGTGCTATATAATATTCTAAAAGCAAATGCTGCTATGTAATTTGCTAGATTTTTTTCAAAAAGCCTAATATACCAAAACAGCCTTAAAACAAGCTCTAAATGTTAAAGAATTCTCCAAAAACTAGCTCATACAGCCATTTGGTTTTTGGTTGATAGCCCTGCGAATCGTAATAGCTACAATTGTCTGTGAAATCTTAATTTAACAAAGGCTGCAAGGGGGCAAACAATTGTTGTCAATAGGGGTACTCACTGTAGACTTTGAATGGTCCCCAGGGCTGATGCAAACTTAATTGCTGCTGCTGTTGTTGCTGCAGTTGTTGCTGCTGTTGATGCTGGTGTTGCTGCTGATGCTGTTGATGTTGTTGATGCTGCTGTTGTTGCTGCATCAATTGGCTGTGCAATTGTAGCGGCTGTGGTTGCTGTGGGGACAATGCCAAAGTCAACGGTTGCAGCAGGCAGCCCAATTGCTGCTGCTGCTGCTGCTGCTGCTGTTGTTGTTGCTGTTGCTGCTGCTGTTGTTGGTGATGTGCTGGCTGTTGGGTAAAGGCACCGTATTGCTCCACGAACGCTGTTTGATTAGCAATTATTGCTGACTTTGCGTTCTGCGGCGATGTCGTTGACTGTCCGGCGATAACGCTCTTCAGCTGGAAACCCGTCGCAGCTGCCACAAATTGTTGCTGTTGCTGCTGCTGATGATGCTGCTGATGTTGCTGCTGTTGCTGTTGTTGATGCTGTTGCTGCTGATGCTCCTGTTTGAATTGCGACCAATGCAGAGCAGCGGGCGACGCTGTTGTGGCCGCTGTGGTTGCCACGGCTGCCGCATTCGATAGCAGATTCTGCTGATGCAGCAACAGTTGCTGCTGTGGCAACAAATTGGCCATGGCCGCCATGGTAACAGCAGCCACTTGCTGCTGATGATGATGCTGCTGCTGCTGATGTTGCTGGTGCTGATGCTGCTGATGTTGCTGCTGCACCGCCTGCGCCTGCTGCTGCTGCTGCTGATGATGCACTGCCGCAACAGCAGCAGCTGCTGCCACAGCCGCTGCACTGTGATGATGCTGCCCGTGCTGCTGCTGCTGCTGTTGCACAGCTGCTGCCAGGCCATTGTTGCTGGTCATCAGACGCTTGCGTTTCTTGGCGCGCACTCCATTCGCACCGCCCACGCCGACCCCGCCCCCGCCACCACCACGCAGCAGCGCCGAGGAGCAGTAGCTGTCGTAGAAGTAGTCCCTGTGAAGTGTGTCAAGAAGTGACAGCTCATTAGAAGTGGGAACCGCTTTACTTGCTCTGTAATTGAAGTGTCAGTGTGACCCTACACAAAAAACCTTACTACACTGAGAGATAAAAGCGTAATAAAACTGTAAACTACTGACCCCAATTTATATAACTAAAAAAATAAATAAAAAATATTAAAAAACTAGTAGTGACGGTGCAAATCAGGTTACAGTCGGACGTAACCGACAGAAGAGGATCCTGCACCCAACGGCACAGAGCACAATGTATTAGGGAGAATTCCTCGATTACAAAGCAATGCATAACCGACATACTGTCGAAAAGTAATCGATACGTGATCCATTCGGTAATGCAAATCTGCGCCGCTGGGGCACTTGTGTTTTCGCTGAGCGTATATATAGAGCGAGCACCAAAATTTCGCTTGCTCAACTTTCGCTTGCCCAACTCTTGCTGGCCCAACTCTCCCTTGCCCAAATCACGCTGATCGAAGTATCGCTGACCGAACTATCGCCAATTTTCGCTGGTCGAACTCTCACTACCTAACAGTTTCTGCTTAATTCTCGTTGGCCCAAGTCTCGCTGGCCGAACTCTCGTTGGTCGATCTGTCATTGGCCCAACTCTCTCTATTGCCCAATTGTTGTCAAACGCCCTCGAGAATGTTTCTCTTTGTGTACGAAAAAAAAAAAAGCTACTACTAACTGCTCAGAGCTGCCAACTGTTGCAACTGTGACCGTTCGTCTGCCAGTCAATATTTGTTTAGGTCGGAGTTGGGCGCCAGTCGGTTGGGCGCCATTTCAATTGTCATTTGCCAATTATTATGGCTCGTTTTACAGAGTGCTGGGCACGGTTACGGTTTTGGGCTGCCTGTGATTGATACAAATGCCAGGCTCAACACTCATTTGCGGTCAAATATTGAGGCTGTTTCCACTGGGCCAAGGCACTGGCCGTGGGGGTGTGGCAATTGTGGCATTTTTGGTCAGTTTGTGTGCGGTCAGTTGGGCATTTAAATGACAAACACGGCAGCAGAGGTCGGGCGGACAAGCACCTGGACAGAACTGGACTGAGTTGAACATGTTTGCGTTTTAATTACAATCAAGTTGTTGCTGTGGATGTGGCTGTTGCTGTTGCTGCTTTAAAGCCTTAATGCCAGTGCCTTTTCGGCGTCATTAAGCTTAAATTAAATATTTCCACACGAGTGGGGCAACAACTTTGTCGTAAATTGTGTGTGTATGTAGTCGGCATACGCTCAGTCATCATTAAGGCCGCACCAGGGACAAACAAGTGCACATGTCAAAGCCAGCAGCTGGAGCTGGAAATGGAGCTGGAGCAGACCAAGACCAGGATATTATAGCATACATTGCAACTGTCAGTCACAGCCAGAGGCAGGCATTTTTTGTATACCCTGTACTTTGAAAAAGCACTAAAGGGAGTATTATGTTAGTAAAAGTGGAAAATGTGTGTGTAACAAGGCGTATGAGTTCCCACAGGACTATGAGCTTAGTAGATATAGCCATTTCCGTCTGTCCGTATAAACATTATTTTCGATTTGCTGCATGCTAATCAAGTTTGTTTTAGATTCTTTTATATTTCCTCCTAAGAAACAGCGTATATATGCAACAAACAATTTGCTGGACTGTGTGTGTGTTATCAAACCACAAAGTACAAAGTCTCCTACTGTCGGTTACGTTCGACTGTAGTTTTCCGCCCGACTGATCTGCCCCGTTCTCACTGGTTTGTAATGTATGTGAATATGTGTTGACGCAGCACTCGAAAAGCGCACACAACTGACCCAGACCCAGACACAGAAACACACACACAGACACAGATACTCACACACAGATACAGACACAGACACAGGCGCAGACAGCAGATAGTTATAGTCTGACGGAAGTGGCGAACGAAGTGCGCATAGAGTTGACAGTGGAAATATTTTATGTGTGCCCGAAAAACAAAGGAATATGTCTGGGCTCATGTCCATGTCCATGCCCTGATGGATTGTGCCTTATTTATTTATTTATTTGCATGTGGCTGTGGTCCTGCCCCGCCCCTTCCCGTCCTTCCCTTCCCTCAACCTGCATTTCAAGCTTTCACCCTCTTTTTGGGCCGTTAAATGATATGTAAATAAAGTTTCAAATTGAGCGCCAGTTGGCTAGGTTAAATTGCGCAAAAAGTTGCGCCTAAACGCTGGCAATTTATTTAAATTAAAATCTCAAGCATAAAATTGTATTTGAAATTGTTTTCCTAAACCCCCATCCGCCCCTCTAGCCACCCACAAACTTACCAATCGTTGCCTGTTTTGCTGACATTCTGGCGCTTTCTGCCAATTTGATGCGCCTTCGGCTCGGCTACCATATTGACATCTGAAAATACACAAAAAAATATATATTACTTAGCCGTACTCATAATCAAAACATAAACAATAGCACAAATAATCAGCGTACAATGGCTCTCTTCCTTTGAAGTCATTGCTCAAAAATATATTCTGCAGACAATAGCGTTTTTTGGACTTCTATTATGCTTAGAATTGTGTTTATTATTTTTGTTGCTTTTTCATTATGTAAATGCAAAACTCTTCGTAATTAAAAGTTGGAAATGGCAGCAGTGAATGAGGCCTGCAGCGTGTGTACAGTGCTGTCCAACAGTATTACAGCAGGGCTATAATAATTTAATCTGAATCGCAATCATTAATCTTAATAAAAACTAAAACACACACACAGACACAGAGTTAACAGCGGCAAAAGACATTGTCAGATTTTGCATGAGATGAGAGTTATAAACTACAAAATAAAGCAATAAAACCGAAGCTGTAATACTCTAAACAAATAGCATATAAAGTCAAGTGTAAATATGGAGTATAAAGTCAAGCCAAGTTCTAAACTACATAAAAAGTTTCAATATTAGAATTCAGAGATCTTCAAATCACCGGAAGAAAGGGTTACACAATAGATCAATCTTAGGTCGAAAGGTACAAGAGACGAACAATAACAAAAAATTATTATTAATTTAATGTACACTATTTGAATTAAAATTTCAATAAAATACTGCAAAGCTTGCTACCCAGAATTTATGCCCAGCATTTTTACCTCGATTTCTCTGCAGAGGAATGCTGTAACTCCAACTGAACTTGGTCAAGACTCGTGCTCTATGCATTAGATTTTTTCAATGAAAAGGGTGCGACGTGGGCGCGTGTTTTTTATGGAGGCTTTCTGGTGGGAAGTTTGGGGGTTCGCGCTCGTTCATCATAATTCATGACAAAGTTTGAAGTGCGACGGCTGCGCCGCAGGGTGGCTGCAACAGCAAAACCAACGCCCCAAATAAACGGAAGACAAGCCCAGAGTGAAGGGAATGAGCGGGATTTGGTTGCAGAGGGGCAGTTGCTATAACTACAAATTACAGCAAGGGGTGCGGAAGTTTTTTGCATATTTTTTCTGTCGCTGGCATTGCCTGCTTCAGTTTGTCAGACTGCGAATGAGATTGAGAATGGCTGGCTGGCAGGCTATAATTAAGATTAAGGATAAAAGCATAAGAAGGATTTCCGCAAGTTTTAAGGCATTGCCCGTCGACCACTCTGCAAATCGGTTTAGCGTCCCAACCACGCTAAAAGTCAATGGCGCGTAGCAATGAAATATTACTCAAGAGCTTTGTTTTATTTTGTTGTATCTCACTCGCTGCTTCTTTTGAGTTCTAATCAGCGAAATTAGCATGTCGCATTTGCATAAGCAGGGAAAATGCTTTTTATATGCGCACTGTAAAGTTTTTCATGGCGCGCCCACAGGGCGTATGAATATGACAGCAATCGCAGGCGAATACTCATACGCAGCGTTGCCAGCGTCTGACACAGCGCACTAAGTGCATTAAGTTGTTCTTCACACCGACACACGCATGAAAGAATGTCAAGTAATCTGACTGTCAGTCTTTCTTTCTCTGTCTTGCATCTCCTTCTCTTTCCATTTGCAGTGCAGCTGCAAGTGACGCTTGAAATTTCATTAAACGCTGAAATTAAATCGACAAACAAGGCAGGTAAGCAGCGAGGTAGTCATCAGGGCTAGGCAGACGTTGTATTCGGCGTATAACATTGAAATTTCATTAAAAGTATCGCAACGGGATTTATGTTGGCCGCACTTTAAGCTGCGGCCTGCAGACACTTCCGTTGCACAAAATACGCAGACAGTTGGCGGCGGGCGCCCTAAGATATGGCCCCTACACATGCCACATGCCACAACTGCCTCAGCGGCTCCTCCGCACACATTACGACGCGTCTTACGACAAGAGCTCTATAAATGCTACAACGACTCCCGGAGCTCCTTTTTTGCCGCGTTTGTTCGATTTTAGTGCAGCACTTCCGGCACTGGCGGCCATTAACCTGGCGACTCAACCGCATCGAACATGCAACTGGGCGAGGGTTAAGGTCTGAACTACAATGTCTAAGAATGCAAAACAACTCCACACACATACAAACAAACTATATGCAAATGCACACAGACAAACAGACCAGCCAAAATAGACATAGCACTTTATAAGTCAGAAGAGGAACAAGCTAAAGGGCTAGAAGAGCATTTCAAGTACGCGAAAAAGTTCGAAATAAACACAATACTATTATGGGTAGTATTTAGCATTAAATTATTACTAAATAAATTAAAATAATTGAACAATTGATATCTTATAAACATAATACTATTACTATTACTATTATTCCACTGCTGTACTCTTTATATACGGCTGATATACCAAGTCCAAATCAACAACATATGGTTAACCCCTCCAAAGCTATTTTGGCTACATATGCTGACGACATTGCAGTCATCTACAACTCTAGCAGTCGTGTTGAAGCAGCTAGTGGACTTCAGGCGTATCTTGATAGTCTTGCAGCTTGGTGTAAAAGGTGGAACATGAAAGTCAATCCACTAAAAACAACAAACCCATGTTTCACACTCAAAACACTATATCCAACTACGCCTGAAATCCAACTAGAAGGAGTTACTCTGGAGCAACCGTTACAAGCCAAATATCTTGGAATTATTTTGGATAAGCGACTCACTTTTAATCCACATCTGAAAGCTGTAACTAAAAATTGTAATTTTAGACTTCAATCACTACGATGGCTCATTAACCGGAAAAGCGCACTGCCACTGAGATGCAAAAGGGCGGTTTATGTGTTCTGCATATTACCGATATGGCTATATGGAGTGCAGATTTGGGGAATTGCAGCCAAATCAAATTACAAGCGTGTTCAAATATTGCAGAACCGTGTACTGCGACAAATTACTAACTGTCCCTGGTATGTGCGTGGCTCCACGTTACATAGAGATCTAAAAATCACCACAATTGAAGATCAGATTGGACGTCATACAAGTCGTTACAGTGACAGATTGTTGATCCACCGCAGCCGACTTGCCAGAGGGCTTTTACCTGCTCGCCCTTTAAGACGACTCAAACGTCTAGGATTTGCCAAAACCCTTGGTTAATCTATAACAATTAAGTCCTCATGCTTTGTGATATGGGGTTTGGCTACATTTCATATACATACATGTGTTGTTATAGTACATTCTATTGCTGTACTGATTCTATACTTATTAAAATACAAAAAAAAAAAAAAAAAAAAAAATTACTTGCTGTAATCAGCATTAAATTTTTACTAATTATATTGAAATAATTGAACATTTGAGAAGGGTAGTAATTAATATTAAATTATAGCCAAATATATTGAAAACCTTTTAATGAATTCAAAGCATATTTCAAATAATTCTTGATATATTTAAAGCACATTTAAAACGGATTATTATATTATTATATTGATACATTAATACTTAATGTATGGAAGGTTTTTTTAATAAATTTAAAGAATAAAATGTTTCAAATAATTCTTGATCTTAATTCTAGATTGTATATCCCTTAATAATATTAAAGAATTTCCAATACAGATTTTTATAGATTATATTAAAGCCTAGCATTGGTAACATATTTAAAAGCATACTAATTTCATTTCTAATCAAGTTAGTTTTGGATAATACGCATTTTTTTCAGATACCTTTGGTTGATATGTGTCTGTCAGTTACTTTTGGCTAAAATGTATCTTTAAGATAGTCGAGCTTACTCACCCAAGGTCTGACTGAGCACCGTCTTGCCGTCCTCGCCATGACAGGCGTTCCGGGCGTCGAACGGATTGGTGAACTGCACAAAGGCATAGCCCTTGTGCATGGAGATGCCTGCGGGACAAAAGGGAAAAAAGGCAGAGGATGAATAAGGTAAATCAAATGCTTTGGCCGTGGTTAGTTGGAACTTACCTGCTAGTCGACCGTAGATCTGAAACATGCGCTCCACATCCGTTTTGGAGCATTGAAATGTATTCAGATTGCCCACAAAGATGCGCGAGTTAACCGCCTGCGGATCCTGCGAGTTCGTCTGGTTGGACAGTTTTGACAGCTTCATTGTGGCCGTTGCTGCCGCTGGCAATGCGGATCCGGATGTTGTTAGCAGCGAGGGGCACGGCAACGGCAATGGCAACGTCAACGGCGCAGCCGTGGCGCACGTGTGTCCAAAATACAAGAAAGCAATTCTGCCGGCTGCTGTTAACCAAGTTGTTGCACTATCTACTCCTCTCTCTCTCTCCCCCTCTAGGTCTCTCTCTCACTCTCAGCCTCTGTAGGGCTAAGCCTGGCGCTTTGTTTATGGCCTTTGTGTGCGTTGACTGCAGCTTATTGCATTCGGCGACCTCACACCGGCTACGCTCTGCAGTCTAGCCGGATTTTTCTATTTTTATTCCTTTTTTGGGCCTTGTCTGATTTTTCAATTTTAACGAATCCAAATCTGTGAAGCGCTTGCTGTTAAATCTGTAAAAAACAAGAGAGACAACAGCATAAATACAAATTGACAATCACTTTTGTTTGCCATATCTCTTTGTTGGTTTATTTGTTTGTTTGTTGTTGTTGTTGTTGTTGTATCGGCTTAAATATCAATGGGTATATGTATGGTATGGATATATGGCAGGCGTATCGTTTGCCGTCTGCGTATTTATATTTCATTTATACGGCGAGTTGTTTGCGCTTTACTGTAAATTTAATCTTATCGCCAGGCAATTAAAATGCAAAAATTTCTTTTTAATTAAAAGTGTTATGCGTTTTTTTATTTAAACATAAAACAACAATCCCTTGAAGTTATTTCACAGTTGACATGCGGCTATAACAAAATCTATGCACCGGAAATAAATAAATTCGCTGAAACTGCAAAGTTGTCAATTTGTATTGGGTTTTATTTTGCCATTTTATTTGTTGGTCGTCTTTAAATATAAATAATGTAATGAAATAAATTCGAAATAATAAATAAATAAATATATTTTAAATATATTTATCATGTGAATATTTTGTTTAGAATTTATTTCTTACAAAATTGGTATGTAATTAAAAAGACTTTCAAATTTGTTTGTTAAATAAAAGCACATTTTAATAGCATTATTTCTGCAGCTGTTTTATAAATATGTAAACTATACAAAGCTGTAACTCATATTGGTTTATGGAATTCATAACTTTAGTTAACATACTAAACACAAACTGCTTTTAACTTGCATAAATAACGCGCTAAGAGCAGCAGCAGAGTGTTCAGAGAAGGCCATGCAAGGCAGAAGTCAAGAGACAAAACAGATGCAGTTTAAAAAGGCAGACTAGAGGCAGTTGTAGAGCAGACAGAGGGGCATTGGAGAGAATGGTGAGTAGAGTGGGTGGAGAGTACAAGTGGAGAGTAGAAATGGAGGAGAGAGTCAGAGGTTGTGAGTGTGCCTCGTATTTACGAGTATGTTCGTTTGCTTTTACTTGGAACATGTTTTGTGCGTGTTATTAAATTAAATAACTTTTAAATGGCTTACACAGAAGCGTCAGCAGACACTCACACAGACACAGGCATAGCCATTCATACGTTAACACACACATGCACGCTCAATTGCAACAACAACAACAGCATCAAAATGGCGTTCTTCATGTACGTGTAAAAGTGAAAAATTAAGCGTTTTTATTGCGCTTTTCGATAGCAACAACACAGCACTTCCGGCTTCTGTTCCTCGCTGGCAACATGTGTAGTCAATGTATGTGTGAGAGCGTGAGTGTGTGTATGTGTGCTTTGCATAGCACAAAAGGCGCCACATGAAATAAAATAAAAATAAAACATGCAGCAATAAAAATAAAACACTCTTGTTGTAGCAAATTGTTAATGTGATTTTTATGCAATAGCCAAGCGCAAGTGTGCCTGTGTGTGTGTGTGTGTGTGTGTATCTGCACGTATGTGTGTGAATCTATTTTTATAGCATATTTATGGGCGCAGCAGTTGGCGTTAATTGCAAATGGCGCACCTTAAGCCAGCACTAACTGATTAAAGTCATCGATCGCAGTACTCAGCTTTATTAAAAAGTGTTTGCTTTGTTTGACGCTGCTTTAATCTAGATACACACACACACACACACCACACACACAGATAGTTAAAGCTCAGAGATATTTACCGTTCACTATGGGCAAAAAATCAACAATTTTGGCATTAATATTATTCGAGAGAGAGTTGTGCCAGTGAAAGTTCGACCAACGAGAGAGAAAGTTCGACTGTTTCTTGTGCCCGACTGATCTGCATCGCAGTTACTGGTTATAATCCGAAGCAAGTCAATAAAACCAAATATGTCATAATTATTGAATTTTTCCCATAGTGCAGTTGTAGCTGCCGCAACAACACAATGAGATGTTATTCACGCCGCTTTTGGTGTGGCATTGTGCGCAAGTTATGAGTGAAAAGCGCTTTATTTATTATAATAGCATTCCTGTCTCTCTCTCTGTCTCTCTCTCTATCTATCTCTCTGTCTCCCTCTCAGTCGGTCTGTCTGCCTGTCAGCTTGTGTGCTGTATCGTCTCATTCATTCGACGTTTTCTATGCGCCTCTCACTTCCATTTGATTGTCGCCCCTTTTGGCCACGTTGTTGCATTGTCCTTGCAAATGAAGGCATGACGCCGATGGCGGATTTTTGCATAACAGCTCGCAGCTTCCTTGACGTCGTCATTGTTGCAGCTATAGTCAGAGCCATGGCTATAGCTGTTGCTTTAGCTAGTATTGCATATGCAACACTTTCTGTGGCCTACATATTCCAGCAACATTTTAATGAACTCCACTTTAATTGAAGCCCACAAATAACAAGCCCTGCCTGCTGCTGACAAATTAAAGCGCCTTGCAACACACACACACACCTGCCCTGCAGCCCCCTCCGCTGCTCAAGTGCCTGCCAAGTGGTTAGTTAACTCGTCTTAATTATAATTAACTGCACTGCTGAGCGCCAGTTATAGAGCAGCCTTGCCACTCTCTCCTCTCCCTCCTCTCTCTGCTGCCTCTGCTTCCGCAAGTTCAGCCACAAGAAATTGCGCAGGAAATTGCCGCAATTCTTTGTGCCTCTTTCTACACACACTCCCACTGCCACTCCCATTCCCCCCACCGTTTGCCCTGCTCTGCCTTTTTAGGCCCTGCTTGCACTTCTTTTTCCAGCTGCTTGGCTGCAAGAGTGAATTAAGAGTGAAAAGTCGTCGCTGCTAAACTTGAAAAAGCGCCAATCCAGCAGCTCTAGGCTCATGTGTGAACAGCACAATAGAACCGCAATGTTCCAACACACCGAAGATTAGATACGCTTTAAATAATATATCAATAATAAATTGTATTGAGTGGTAGGCCCTTAATGATAGTAATTTAATGATATTTGGGTGTTCATTTATATGGTGCCCTAAATTTATAAAACAATTAATAAATAAATTCTAGCATATAAAAATTTATATTATATTTAATATTTATTTATTTTTTTGCTATTAATATATTTTATTTCCTTATTATCTTTAAAGCTGAATTTTAACAAAATAAATATTTATACTATTTAAATTGAAATAAATTAAATATTGTCAAATTTCATAAAATAAAATATTTCCAAATTTCCATTTTAATCAACGCTTAACGAAGTTCAAAATTTAGAAAGCACTTTAAAAGATAATGTATATATATAGTCCCACATCCATCACACTTAAATCTACACAGCACTTTAGCCCACTGTAAATAGATTGTCATAAGACTCTAACTTTTTATTGGCGGTCAGCACAAAAACTCAGCTCATTTTATTATAAACATCTGCAGCTGTATTCGTTGTTCCCTACAAGTGCCAAAGCAGCTAAGGCAGCACAAATCTAAGCACAAACAAAGATTCCATTTAATGCGTAATTCTATTATCATTTATCAGAAACGATATTGTAAACATATCCACGCATAAACAAAGACTCTGCCAGAGGTTTGTTAAGCCTGATTTTACTTACTGTGCTGTTTTTTAGTAGATTCAGAGTTGTGAATTTCCAAAGATATACATTTTTTTTTAATATTTAAACCCATTACAAACTGAAGACTTGCAAAGCCAAAGTTGACTTGTGTCTTTTTTAACAACAGCTTGACTGTAGTATTTACTTAAACATTACTCAGCTGAGTGAGAGACACTTACAAGTAAAACTCCTTTGCAGGCTGCATAAAAAAATGATTATACTCTTTATGTGAGCAGCGTAATTACTGTCAGAAGGGCTGCTTGGAATGAGGGGAGAGGAGAGGAGAGGGCCATCAGGATGCTTAATGCGAGTGTGCATTGTCTACGGCTTAAAGCCGACACACAACTCAACTTAACGGACTGTATTTTAAAGCAATTTTATTGGCCTGCCTCGTGCTAAATAATGCAGCAGGCCATTAAGCTCGCACTCGGTGTTGAAAAGCCAGCGAGGCGTCTGGCTGTAACTCTGGCCAGAATTATCGGATAGACACGATCAAATGTCAAAGGACACATTTCATCAGGACATCACAACATCACAACATCAGGCCCTGTTGCTATTTACTGCCTACAAATATGGGCGGGCAAACATATCATTTGTTGTTGTTGTTGTTGTTGTCTTTCAATGAGAGCATTTTCCTTGTATTCTTGAATTCCTTTTCATACGCTTTTTTACTATGCATGTTTATGTTTTCAGACAACTTTTCATTTCAAATTGCTGCAGGGGTGACTGCCAAACAGTGCAGCCAGTTTGGCTAGATTTAGCATATATCAAAAGCTGAAACAAGTAGCTATTAGCTGTTAAGCTGGCTTATTTTGTATATCATTCTAGCTATATAAAAATTTATATTTAATTTAAACAAAATATTTTGTGTTTAAAATGTTTTGTGGCACTAAGAGTTGGGCCAGCGGGAGTTGAGCCAGCGAGATATAGACATAAACCAATATAATAATTTGTTGTGATGTAAGGTATTTAAATTTAGCTAATATTTCAGCAAAGTATATATGTTTCTTAGCTTTTTTTAGCCTATTTTTACCTTAAATTTAGCTTAAGTGCGTGCTCAAAACCCGGCAACACTGCTGCCGAAGTAGGCAGGGTTTGGATGGGATTGTGGGTGTGGATGTACTTGTGGTTAGGGTGTTTGGCTCTAATAGCAGCGCACAAAAAATTGAATAGACGCCGAAGCTATTGAAAGCCAAAAAGTCAACAAAGCGTGCCAGATAGAGCGACAAATAACCCCAATTGCGCAGGGGAAGAGCAGGGAGTATTGGCTGCACATGGATGGAAAGGCATATGGGTATTGGGAGGCCAAACAACTTTATTCATAAGCAGTCCGACGGGCAGAAAGATAAAGAGATAGACAGACAGAGAGAGAGAGACAGACGTGACCCCAGCAAACCAAACAGATGCTGAAACTGTGAACTATATGAAATTCCTTGGAATTCTTGGAATACTCTGGTATTCCTCTATATTTATATAGATATATGGTCAGCCGGCAGAGATGACAACACGTCTGCTGACGATAACTCAGTGGAGTTTATACGCCTCACGGTATGCAACATAGTTTTCAAATTGCAGCGCAGAGCGATAAGCCAGATACGTGTCAGGAATTGTATGATATTCGCCATATCTTCAATACATTTATGTTGTTAATTTATTGTAATACTTTGCAAGCGCATTAAGTGCCAACTATTTGCATAAATAACAAGAAATTAATAACAAACACACGGCGTCATGAAAGTTAATAATTGCAGCATGTCAACAGCAAGTTCAGGCCAAAGGGGGCAGCAAATTGGCAGCGACATGTGGCATTTAAATGAAAAATATACAGTAAATATAAATACATATATTGTATATGTATTCAAATGTAAATACATTTGCAGGCAAGCGAAATGACATTTTATCACTTGACGGTAAATGCATTTTATTGCCTCACTCATTAAACAAATTAAATTTACAAATGCCGCAGCTGAACTCCAATAAGTGTTAAGCGATCCCTAATTGAATAGTCAGAAAAAGGGAAAGCAACAACAGCAGACATCGGGGTATTATATTGTAATCGAATAGTTCGATTTTAAACCAATTCATATGTAGATAATGATATTAATAAAAATATGTCATAAATAAAACAAAAATATGTTAATTAAATACAATTATTATATATATATTATATATTAAATATTAAACGAAATTTTAAAATATTTTATTTTAAACGAATTTATAGATCATTAATATTCGTTAACTAAACTGATTCTAAATTCAATTTAAATCTATTTATGCTTATCATAAATCTATATAATTAAACAAATAATATTTATTTTAAATATTGATTTAATTGTAATTATTTATTTGTTTTAAGTAATTGTTTTGTAATATCTTTTTTTGGTTTATACAGTACTTCTCAGTTTTAAGAAGTATACATGAAAATATGTTCGCCTTACCGCATTACCGTTAGCATTACCGTTGCTGTAACTGTTACTTTAACTGTAGCTGTTAACGGTAATGGCAGCGTTACCAGCTCGGATTTCATTCACTTGTTTACACAGCAGTTAAAGTGTTAAATTTATTGTTGGTCAGCAGTCATGCGGCTTATATTTGTTTTTTGGGGTCGGGGAGCGGCAAGGGCAAAGGGAAAGTGGCAAACTGGGAAAGTGGGAAAGTGGGAAAAATGGTATAGGTTCAGGCTGCGGTTCTTTAGCTGTGCATTCATTCATTATAGCCCAACAATGTGAGAGTGTATACAATGTGTCTGTATGTGTGTGTGTGTGTCTGGTGTGGCAATAAAAATGGCGTGCATATTTTTCAGTTTGTTATGCATTTCTCTGGCACTTTTGTTGCAACAACAATTATGCATAACTCTGCCTTTCGCTCTTGTTACTGTTAATGGCACAAGCTGTGGCAGCTGCACGGCCTGTGTGTGTGCGTGTGTGTGTGTGTGGGCGGACTTCACGCCCATATTTCTGTATATATTTCACTTTGCCAATTACCGAGCCAACGACTGTGACAGTAATCAAATAATTGTTGCATTTGCTGTCATATATTTCGCGCTTTTACTTTAATTATTGCCACAGTTCCTTTACACTTTATTTTCAGCAGCCAGAGTTGCCACAAGTGAAACGAACTGCAACAATTAAAAGAATTGAAAATGTAAAACCAAACAAATTTTAAAAAAATTATATTTTCATTATTAATATTATTATTATTATTATTATAATTAATACAACACATATTTAGTTTTATTTATTTGAAAATTTCTTCGGAGAGTTTCATTCAAGAAAAATAGAAAATTGGAAGAAAAAATTGAAAGAATTTGATCTTCAGAGAAGGTATTTTTTTTAGATAAGAAAAAAGATATTATCAATATTATTTATAAGTACTTTGTAGAGTTTCATTAAGATAAATTCAAACATTTCAGAAGGAAATTAGAAGTGATTTTTGCAATAAAGAATAATTGATTATACTAGTATTGACTTCGGGGAAATACTATATTTATGCACTTATTTCATTCAAATAAAGCAAACCTCATCAGATAATAATCGAATATTTCATAATGATAAGCGAATCGAATTGCTTATTTACTTAGCATCTGGGTGAAGGTAATCACTGGCTGCTCATAAAGATAACAACGATGAAACACTTTCCCAATTAAATTCGGCTAATCTAATTAAAATGCAGCTGCGACTCAATTGTGTACTAAATTTAGTACAATCATTAGCACTAAGTAATAACCATAAACGATTAACTCGCGTCGATAACGATAACAGGCGAGAACATTTACAGCTTTAATCGTTGTAAATTGTTTGTTTTATTCAATTGCATCATGCATTTAAAATATTTATGTAAATTTATTATAAACAACAGTTTACTGTTGCCATTTAATTATCCAATCACGAACACCCAGAGAAATTAACTTCAAAAATATGCGAAATTCTGGCGCAGAGTTGCATTCCATAACAAAATGGCTGGCTTTAACATGTTTGATATGCCATCGAAAGAGCAGAGAGGGGGGAGAGAGTGATAAAGAGTGGGAGGAGGGTGGAGAATGGGAATAGTACTGGCGGAAAACCGCGCTTGGCGTTGCATTTTTGGCTATCGCTTGCCCACCGCCGCGGATGTGCATGCGGATGCGGATTTGGGGTTTTTTGTTAAGGGGACTTGCGGTGTTTTCGGTTGGTTTTGGTTTCGATTTCGGTATTAGCGACCACAACAAGCGTTGTTTTTGTTTTTGTTATTTCTGCTGTCAATTTGGTTTTGCCAGCGCCTGCAGTTTTGTGGTCCATTAAAACAGTCGGATGCAGACGCAAAAACAATGCTATGGTAAAAGTGTAAAATGCGCAGACGAATTCATGTATTACGGAGTTTATACGAGACACAATTTATGTATTCAATTCATGATATCAAAAATATTTGCATGTTGATTATGAATAAAGTAAAAAATATTGTAATTTTTTCATTTGCTAATAAAACTGAATAAAAAATTCCCTCTTTTGGCCCTTTGGCAAAACTGCTATATAAATTTTATGTTTTATTTTGATTTCACGAATTGCACTAATTAATCAATTCGTCGTATAAACTTTGTTAATAGCTGAAACACGTTTTTTCTTAAATAAAAGTGTCTCAGGCTGGCGGCAAAGAAAATTTCATGGAAACGGCGCACAAATATAGAAATAATACATAAAACCCCATCGAAAAAGACCAAAGCAAGGTCAGGTGTACGCGCCAAGCAAAGAGAGCGCTCTCGCTGGCTCTGACTCTCTTGGGAGTCTGCTCTCTTTGGCTGATCGAACGTCATCGTCAGCAGCCGATGACTCACACTGTGTGCGTGCGCTCTGCCTGTTGTGTCGGCCACCACTGTTGCCTGCTGCTGTGTGGGAGCGTGCGCGGCATACTTTGCGCTGCCAGCTGGCGAGTGTGTGCGCAAGCGAGACAAGCAGTGTGTGCTGCTGTTGAGAGAGCCAGCAGCAACCAGTGCTGCCAGTTTGGTTTCAAAAGTGGCGGAAATTAAAAAAGTAGTGGCTAGAAAAGGCTAAACAAATCAAAACTTAAAAATAACTGCAAGTAACCTTATAATATAATAGAATACAATTTATGCTTCTCATAAATTAATTCAATACATTTATAGTATTGGGAATTGATTATATTCTTGATAGTATTTTTATTTTATTTATTTTTTTGTTTATTTGAAGTTATATTGTATATATTTTATATGGCCATCTAGTCTTTTCCGGACACAATTCAGTTCTATGAATTTGCAATGAGTGAACAAAGTTCATTGAAGAAAATAATATAATAAATAGACGGAGTTATACACTAGTTCCGATACTTTTGTGAACCATTAATAAAACTATCGAAATTTGTGTTCTTAAACTTAGATCTGATCTGAAACTTAGAAAATTTCAAAATTTGTGACTAATGGCATTTTTAAATATAGCTTAATCGACTTCAAGAAAATGGCTAGATCTAACCACATAATGGTCAAAGTGCCAGCACTGGCAACACTGCGAGCAAGACAAAAATTTGGTGTTTATCGCTCTCCGCTCAGTAGCAGCGTCGATTTCACAGCGTTTGGGCGTGTTTTTTTCTGTTCGCGCGTGATTTCTGCGTTCCAACCGAAACAAGTGGCAAAACTGCATACAAAAACTTATCAATAAATATATTAATCAGCAGAAATCACAAAGATTAACCGCACTTACTAACTGTGTGCGCGTGTGTGCGTGTGTACGCGTGTGTGTGAGTGCGTGAGCAGTTGTATAATCGCCAAAAACTTGCCCTCCCGCTCACGCCAGTTCCACTAGTTCCAATTAATAAACTACAAGAGGCGAGAGAGACAAGAGATCGGGAGAGAGAGATAGCGAGAGCGACGACGTCATGCAGGCCATCAAGTGTGTTGTTGTTGGCGATGGAGCCGTGGGTAAGACCTGCCTCCTGATCAGCTACACCACCAACGCCTTCCCCGGAGAGTACATCCCGACGGTCTTCGACAACTACTCGGCCAATGTGATGGTCGACGCGAAGCCCATCAATCTGGGGCTTTGGGATACGGCCGGGCAGGAGGACTACGATCGGCTGCGCCCCCTCTCCTACCCCCAGACGGACGTGTTCCTCATCTGCTTCTCGCTGGTCAACCCCGCCTCCTTCGAGAACGTCCGTGCCAAATGGTTCCCCGAGGTGCGTCATCACTGCGCCAACGTGCCGATCATCCTCGTGGGCACGAAGCTCGATCTGCGCGACGACAAGCAGACGATCGAGAAGCTCAAGGACAAAAAGCTCACGCCCATCACGTACCCCCAGGGGCTGGCCATGGCCAAGGAGATCGCCGCCGTCAAGTATCTGGAGTGCTCCGCCCTGACCCAGAAGGGCCTCAAGACGGTCTTCGACGAGGCCATTCGCTCCGTCCTCTGCCCCCCCATTCGGCACAAGCGCAAGCCTACGTGCCTCCTGCTCTAACTCTGTTTTGATTTGTGTCGGTTTGCATAGTGGGTGGAAGGGGGTGGGGGAGTGCAGTGCGGGGGAGGAAGCGAGAACAAAGCGCTGCGAACGTTGCGAAAACAAAACGCGCAAACTTTATTTACAGCTACAGCTGTGTGCGTGTGTCAGCGCCAGTGTTGCCAGATATAGCCAGATTTGCCATACCAAATAACTAAAAACAAAACTAAATAAATATAAAAATGACAAATAAAATAAAAGTGCTTGAGAATAAATAACAACAAAATTATATACTTAACTATAACTTAAAATAAAAATGAACATTAAAATAAATAAACAATAAATCAATAAAAAAAATGCATTAAAATAATACAACTATTTAAAAAAAATTATTATTTATTTAGTTTTTATATTTATATATTTCATATAACATATATTATTGTTATATTCTATATTGGTATTATTCTGTTTTTTGCATATTTGATTAATTTATTATTTGTGTTTAATTTGTATCTTTATTTCAAGAAAACATCTTCAAATAAACATAAAACTTGAATCAAAAATGCAAAAAAATAAATAAATAAAAGTGGTAATTGAAATCTGGGTATATCTGGCAACGCTGCTAGTGGAGAGCGAGAGCGTAAGCGTGACAGGCAGAGAGATCGTCACACAGAGAGAGAGAGAGAGAGAGAGCGCACAGTGTGCTCATTGTTGTTGTAAGTGTGTGGGGGGCAAACGCATTAAATTTATAAACGGAGCGCAGCGCGTCATTAGAGGGGGCCACAGTCTGCCAGTTGATATGAGTATATACTTAAATATATACTTATATTTATATACATAAATACATATAGCACAGGGCACAGCAGGAAAAAGAAACTGTATGACAAATGCGTTTTGAATTTCTGAAGAAATCAAAGCAAACTTTTTGCAAGAAATACAATAATTAATTGTAAATAAATCTAGATGATTTTTGAAACTTGTCGGCCAGATAAGCAGCCTAGGCGCCAGTCTAAAGACTAACCTTATCGACAAACAGACCAAACACACCTGTACTGAAAAAATAATAATAATTCCCCCTCTTCCGAACGGTCTTCCAACTGTCTACAGTGCAATAAATAAGTGGGAGAAGATAAAAAAAACTATATAAAATAAAATAGAAATGCCTTTTTTTGCATTTTTCTCTCTGTAGTTGAGCGTAGTTCTGTGTTCTGTATAATTTGTAATTTATTTAATAATTTAATATGATTAATGCGACAAGAGCTTTGCCAAAATGTGCTTTTTGTGTTTATTTGCAATTAATAGACACCCATTAAACCGAAAGTATATGCTGTATTTTTGAATAAAAGCGAAACAAACACAATTTATTTATATTAACACATAATTTACGTTTAAAACAAAAATGTAATAAAAATTGTAAATAAAATATAACCAAACGAAAGTGTTGGCTGAATTATGTGGGATTTAATTGATGACTGCCATGCACAGTGGGCAAACGGGGGTGAAATATTATAAAAAAAAAGATGAAAAAATCTTGGCATACTTTTGGGCTGCGCAGTTGGCGCGCATATTCAAAAACTTGTTAAGCTGATTGGCCGCGTATTTGTCAGAGCATATTGTTGATAATTACTTCCCGTTAGCCGGCTATCGAGCGGAAGTGCTGATAGATGGACAGGCCTAATCATAAACAATATGAATTTATTTGCACCGCGGTCATAATGAGACCAAACGCCTGAGCTGTTGATTGATTGCCAAAATTGCCTAGGAATGAGCACAAGCTCACATAAGTACTATGAGCAGTAATGCCAAGTTCGCTTCTTTGCCGCCAGATTTGGCTGATTTCGGAGAAGAATTTACTAGAAAATTTGTGAAACTGCGGAAAGCGGAAATATTGGCAGCTTATTCTATTATTATTTCAGAATTAATGCTAAAATAAGCAACAATTATAGGCCTGTTATTGTTTTTATCGATAATTGCTGTTTGCTGGTATTTTTTTAGTTTTGTGCCTTTTTGTGTTTATTTTCCGAGAAAATAAGCTTTTTTGCCTCGAAAAAATTGGCAACACTGATTATGAGTCTGTTTGTCTGTCTGTTTGTCTGTCTGTCTGTTTGTCTCTCTGTTTGTCTGTCTGTCTATCTGTCAGTCTGCCTGTTGCTCGTTAGTGGCCACAGTGTGCCCAGTGTGAATTTGACAAATAATTACGCACAGGCAACCTGCTGTGTCAACTGCCAAAGACAGGAGTGCGCCCCGCCCCATCCCTGCACGCCCACACCGACTGCTCCCCCTCCACCCGCTCGCTTCATCAGTGGCAAAAGCAATTCAATGCCAGTGACATGCGTGCCTATTGCCACTGATGGATGGATGTGCCACGTCGTCATCAGGCCCGTCATGTTTTGCTATCTGTGGCGCGACAAATCGCATAATTGACCCAAATTTCACGGCATCAACAGCTATATAGCTACCATATAACAAAGCTGCGTTGGTCTTGGGGGCAGATGCACCTCGCGAACCTCTGACAACATTTTGTTGTCTGGCATTAGTTTTATTTAATTAGCAAATGCAACATATTGCAAAGACTTAAAACATGCACCTTTGGCACACACCGACTACATTTGTGGCAATAAAAGTGGCGCTGACAGGCGTGGAATGCGCCTACCTCAATTATACGCCGTAATTTCATTAAATTTGGGTTTCAATTTTCACACAGTCAATTGTAAGCTCATCAATCTGTACCATCGATAAATTAATTAAGTAAATAATAAGCAATTCTGTAGAAACATTAATACATTTTTGTTTTTTATTAAATAAAATAAAATGAAAAATTAAACTTAAAAAAACAAATTCATTCTTGGCAAAGTAAGCAAATATACCTTAAAATGATAAACAGATTCATATTTGGAGTATTAGCAAAATAAAAATTAAAATGTATATTTATGGAGAATGACGCTTGGTGTTTGTGGAATGTTTCAGATATAAATTGACAAAGTTAAGTATAAATTCAGCAGACAATATATAAAATAATATACAAGTAAATGGCGCAAAATTCGATAGAAATAAATCTATAAGGAACACATTACGGAATGTTAAATTATAATAAATGCAATCTTTTCAATAATCTTCCTTTCTGAATGTACTTTTATATATACTGCTATATGCGTAAAAGTAAAGAAAAACGCCCAGTCTCATGGAAAACGTTTATGGAAACTAAAGGTCGTTTGGGCGGTGTATCTTGGGGCATGGCAAACTAACGTGGCTTCAACTTGAGGCAGCTAGGATCGATGGTTAGCTTGGGTCGCTTGAACTGAGGCTGCTGCAGAAGGTCGTTGATGGTCTTGGGCGTTACACAGATCATATTCTCACCCTTCCAGTACTTGATCAGCTTCATACACTGCAGCGTATAGGTGACATCTTGGTGGGCTATGCCGCTGGCCATGCTCAGCTGCTTGATGGTGATCTGATTGGCGGCAGAGCTGGACCTCATCAGCTCGAGCAGCGTGTAGGCCCAGTAGCTGCGATAGCTGAGCCTGCCCAGATCCGACAGAGGCTTCTCCGGGCTGCCAATGAGGCCCCCTTTGCGGGCCAGCTTGTAGCTCAAGTCAATCAGGAGCTTGCCGTAGCCTTTGCGCTGATGCGGGGGCATGATCAGAATACAGGACAAATTATATTCCGTCGAGCTCTTCTCCTTGGAAAAATAGCCGACCAAATGGCAGCCCTCCCTGTCGATCTCGCACAGCACATAGAAGAGGAACGGCGGCATATCGTAAAAGAGCGTTTTGCGGTCGAGAAAGAGCTTCGCCATCAGGCACAGCAGCTGACAATAGAGAGATTGCGTTTTGCCGTCCACCTCGAAGATGGCAATGTTGCCCTGGCGATAGATCTCAATACCAGGTGGACGGCGCTTCTTACAATCCCCCAAATGGTAGCAATAGGTTCGCTCCAGCTTCATGTACTTAAGGCAATACTCGCAGACGTAGAGTTGACGCACCTGGCCGTACTCGTCGGGAAAGGGGCTGAAGTACCAGGTGTCAATCAGGTAGGGTCCAAAATGCAGCTTATCAATGTACTTAATTTTCGTTATAGTCTCGAACTCCTTTTCCAGCGCTGCCTCCGTGGCCGACAGGTCTGCCACGCTCCTCTGAACGTGGTTAATTTCATCGTAGCGCCGCTTCTGGTAGCGCGTCATCGTGCGAACGCTGGCGCTTGTGCTTGGACCCTCGTTGAGTGCTGGCAATACCACCGGAATGTCTCCCAAGTTGTCGGACCTCTCGGAAATGCGATGACAGCTCACCCACTCATCCAGGCGCTTGTTGAGACCGCAATAGTGCACATAATACTCGTCGGTTATGTCGCTTTTTTTGCTGCTGCGTGACTGTAGAATCTGTCCAGCGAGCACAGTGCCATTGAGACGGCGTATATAATAAACCTTATTTGGATTCTCGGCAACATCAAGTGTGGCTATCTTCAGTGTGGGCAAATCGCGTGCGTGCGACTTCTCTGAGGCAGAGTCCGTGTTCGATTCGTCGGATTTTCGTTCCTGTTGTGCCGTGGGACGCATATCAAAATCCTCAACATTATTTATATTTTCATTTTCAGCCGCATCATTATGACGATGACGATGATAACGACGATGAAGATGAAAATGACGATAACGACGAAGTCGATATTGACCATCGTCAATATCGTCTTCGTCGTTATCGTCATTTTGATCGTCATCGTCGTTATCATCGTCATCGTCATCGTCATCGTCATCGTCAGAGCCTGAGCCCGTGTCATCGTCGTCGTTGTCATTTTCAATGTCATCTGGATCGTCCTTAATATCATCTTGAACTTGCTCTTCAGCTTCAGATTCTGCGTCGTCGTCGTCGCTGCTGCCGCTGAGGTCATTATCATTGGTAAAATCGTCAGTTGATAATGACGCCGTTTCAGACGTTTGGTAGTCTTCTTCACCGTATTCCCCATCAAATTCCGAGCTCTCTTCCACGTCTGATTCTGATTCGGAACCACATTCAGTTTCAGATTTGTCAGAATGATTGCTTTCTTCCAGTTCAGCTTTTATTTCCACTTCTATAACGGGCTGCACCTCGGGCTCCGCTGGAGATACCACAACGGGTTCCTCTACACGCAAGAGGGGCTTTTTGGGGGATATCGCAATTGTCCTCATCTCGGCTACTACAGCGGACTCGCTTCGCTTATTGGCTTCTGCTTCAGCTCGTACCTCATCATCTTTTTCTGCTGCTGCTGTCACAAAAGTTACAAATATTTTTATGGTAAATTTTATAGACATTGTTATCTAAATTCTACGCTTGGACTAAGACTAAATCTACCCGCTGACCCATGAAACTGTGCGGCTTTTCTCATATTCTGCTTTGCGCGGTTGTTTGTAAACACAAGGTAGCATGTTAGAAAATTATCTATCGATAGGCATGTATCGGCACTGGCAGTTATAAAGTTGTCTATGATATAGGGTTTATTTAATTTTACAGAATTAAAATGAATGTAAAAGAATCTTGTAAAAAAATATGTATGTAAACAAATGAAAAACTGCATGAAAAAACTTTACCGTCTAATTGCAACAAGATGTTAAAGGAAGTGAAATAAAAACATCAGCGTATAAATGCGGACTAACTAAGCAAATTGGGAATTGAATTCTGTTTAATTTGTCGCAGTTTTTGGCAACATTTTCGACTTGGACTCCCTGGTGTAACCTTGTTCCAAAAGTCACAAATTGCAATTGTATGCTAATTGAAGTCCTAGCTGGAAATTGTGAATTGCAACTCATTGACAACTGTCGCATAATTATGCAACATGCAGCAAATTTATGCAACGTGTGCGTAAAATTAAAAGGTTTGCAGCCAACATATAGGGCCGAGGGGCAGGCGCAATTTGCCAACTTTGATTCGTTTAACAATTTGGCTAAATCAATTATACGCACTGTGCGCTCTAAACTGAAATTGTACAACGATTTGCAGCTTAATTAAGATTTCCAGCGTACTCGTAACATTTTCCCAAAATCTCCCCTAATACCGCGAAATTAAATGGCAAAAAAAGAGAACAGAATTTAATACGAAAAATTGTTGAGTAGAACGCTATTCGTGGCATTTTCATAGCCCAGCCACAAATTTTCTGCAAAATGCCAATAAAATACGCTTCAACGAAAAATTCCATCTGTAGAAAAGGTACAAAAAGTGCTCGAGAAATATTTCACACTTCCGCAAACCCCGCCCGAGGCAATGGCCACCTGAGCTGCCAGAGCGTGGCGCGTCTGTCAGCGACGTCAACAGGATATGACAAGGTTGCCCATCGTACATACTATGGAAGCATGGTAGTTATATCCCCAGTTATATTCCACCCCAAAACCCATCTCCGGTCTCCTCACTTTGGCTCTGGCTACTTGTTTCAAACAGATATTCAGCGCAGAAAACTTCCTGCCTGCGAAATTATGTTGATACGGCCCAAAATGCCAAACATTCAAACCCACGACACGAGTAGAAGAAGGAGGAGTGTGAGTGTGAGTGAGTGTAAGTGAGTACCCATCATATTTGTGCCTTGCCAAAAGTCCTATAACAGACTAAACAGAAAACAAAAGGTTTGTTTGCATATACTCTAAATAGTTGCAAGTGAACGTTACATTTTCTTTGTACCAGCAACAATATAATTTTCATTATTAAACTGGCAATGCCACTTCCAAATAAGAAATAAAAGCAACAGAAAAGTTTACACAAATATAAGCAAATTTTATTTAAATAGCACTAACATATACCTCGTGGAATTAAGTTTTGCTCTAAATTTCCCTGAATTATTCAGTCTATTTTTGAATCTTTTAATCAGTCTTTTGTAATTAAATGAATTTTTACTGTTAATAAGAGTTTTTACTGGATACTGATGATATCAAAATTAGAAGTATGGGAATAGAATCTGTATAAAATCAATAAAGTAAAAGGTTTTCCCAGTTTGAAAATAACAATATCAGTAAATAAATATATAATATGTATATATATAGAATATAGAATATATGTATAGAATAATTTTTTCCCTTTTCATATCATAATTATTTTAACAGAGTATGATTAAGTTCACTTCACGCTGAATTACCGACTGACCCAAAGGGGTTGCCCGGATACTAATACTAGCCTAAATACTCGCTTGGTAATAACAATTTAACGCCTAATCGATGAGCTGCCATAGAAATGCAGTACATGAACAGAACTGCAAAATGTAGCCGGGCTGCCATTGAGCATAGATTGCTATTGATGTGGCTAGTAAATAGTTTAAACAGTCTGCACAGTGGATTAAGGGCGACAAACGTGGCCAATATCCGTTGGCGGACAAGCTCAATAAGAACGTGTCCATGTCTTGGCCATTGATAATCTTTGTCATCGCCCGACGTTAGCCACAGTCTAACCAGGCGTTGGCAGTGCGTGCCGCAAAAATATGAGCATAAAAAGTCAATGTACAGAGGCAGAGAAGAGTGGAGTAGAGGCGAGGGGAGGACAAGAGAGGCCACAGGACAAGCTGGAGGAGTAATGAACTACGGCAGACAACGACAACGCCGACAACAGACGGCCGGAGACAAGAAACAGGAGGGAGGATACGACGGACGGCAGACAGTAGACTTGTTTGTCCTGGCGATCGATGCAGCGGCCACTGGAGTGTATTAAAAACAAAGTCACAGTGCGTTACAGCACACACACACACACACAGACACACGTGTGCATGCATACACTCAGAAAAATAAAGCATAGGTCGTTCTGCAAAATAAAACTCTTAAATGAATCATGTTTTGTTCCAAAATTCACGCCATGAATGAAGTCAGAATAATTAGGAAAAACCTGTAATGATAGCGCAGATCAGTCAAACGGTAAGCAAGCAAACTGTCTGTTGCATATCTTCGTTGTTTCTCATTCGTTCGTAACGCAGCAGCAAAAGAGGGTGCCAGATCAATCATTTTATCATTAAATTTTGAGGTCAAATCTTGATTTAATTACGAAAACTCTTGATTTTTCGCTCAGTGTAGATGTGTGTCCTGAGGCTACACAACGTTGTTGTAGCTCTTGTTGCTGCCAAAGTCAATGAACAGCGACAGGCGGCTCACAAGCGGAGAAACTGCAGGGTGCGCGAACTGCAGGGAACGGAGGAGGAGGAACTATCAGTGCCTGGCACAGGATATGAAGCGTGTGGCAAAACTTTGCCACAATTAGGATGCTGCTGCGGCAACTTCAGCAACTCTCAGAGCAATAAAAAAGTTGAAAGTTACGTTTAAAAATGCATTTCATAAATTTAGTGGCGTCTAAAATGGAACTTTGATTCAAGTGTCTTTCAACGGCGACGCCGACAGCGACACGTTTCCGCCATTTTGTTGCTGGCAGGCGGCAACTTGTTGCATGTCGCATGCTGCATGTTACAGTTGACAACTTGCAACGCGTATGAAAATTTCCGCCAGACGCAGCTGCCTGTGGCAGCATTATGAATAATGAATGCTCTGTTCGGTTGAATGTTGAATGCTTGAATGTTGAATGCTTGCCAGCCTGACATTCAAATCAACGCCTCATTGAAGGTGTGTGTGTGTGTGTCTACAGGTGCACAGTTGAGTGTGTGTGTGTGTGTGGGTGTGTGAGTTGTTCAAGTTGACAGTTTTTAGTTAATAATGAAAACTGCGCTAAAAATACAAAATAAAATCCATTGAAATGGACAGGCCTAGGCGACAATCATAATGATGCTTTATGATCATCAAAATAATAATGATGATGATCATGATGATGATGTTGTTGTAGCACTTTAAAAACGCCGCAGGTGCACAACAAACACCGTTGTTCTAAGTATTCTGGTCTATTTTGGTGTCTCCCCCGACTAAACAATTGTTGTTCTTGTTGTAATAGCACAGTTCATGTAGTTCTCTAATATTTATCTATATATTTTGCTGATTCTATTTGGCCACTCTTATGATAAATATATTTATATAGCACAAACAATTCGTTCGCACAGCTCAGCAATTTTATTTTTATTGAAATAATTTGAAATGTGCGCCTTAAGTAAACCTCAACAGCCTCAAAACAGGTGAAAATATGCAGCAGATGAGCTGCAATTTAATTAATTTGATTAGCATAAGGCTGAAATATTTGCAATTATTTTAGTTCAGTTGTGGATTGACATTAATTGTTTAAATTGGGGCTAAAATAAACGGAACAAACTCGATGGAAATATGCGATAATTAAGCTAATTAAGAACTGCAGCTGAATGTTAAGCAGGCCTATTTACTATTGTATATATTTATTAGTTTAATTAAAATAATACCAAACGGCAGCACAATAAATAATTGATATTAAATTTTTATACCCTGTGCCCATATGAAAAATGGGAAAAACAGGGTTAATAACTTTGTCAGAATGTATGTAACAGGCAGAAGGAGGCGTGGCAGACCCCACAAAGTATATATATTCTTGATCAGGGTGATGAGCTGAGACGATATAGTCATGTCCGTCTGGGTGTCTGTCCGTCTGTCTGGATGAACGCTGAGACTTCCGAAACTACAAATGCTAGAAAAGCCGTTTTGGTCATTTTTGAAAGGTGTATGCGGTGTGTGCGTATGGTAACGCAGATCAAGTTTATTTCAAAGCTTAGATGCCACGCCCCCTTTACGCCCTAACCGAATAACAAGCGTTATTTTGAAAATAGAAAGTTGTTATGGAGAATATATACTCTCTTATATTATATTTAACTGTCCTGAAAAGCTCATTGAAATCTGTTAATAAACACAGGAGATATAAGCTATTTAATACTGCAGGCTTTGCATCGCTCGCCCCTTGGCATCGCAGCCTCTTTACGCGTGTGAATAGCGTGCGAGAGGGACGGCAATACCAAGCACGTTTGCTAGGTATGAATATAGCATGCACGAATACAAATACATGTATCAACATATTTGTATATGTATGTAAATATGCACGCTTGCACATACATACATTCAAACATGAACTGGACAATAAATACATATTATATATATATATATATATATTTAAATCGTATTTTAAATAAAGGGTACAGGGTATTCTACAGTCGGCTGCGTCCGACTGATCTGCTCCGCCCATTCTGGTTTTCATTAGTTTACAGTAATTCTATAACCTGTACCCATTGAAAATGAATAAAAAAAAAAACAGAATAGCTTTGTCAGAATGCTTACATCTCGCTGACATTAAAAACGGTAAAAAAAAAAAATGGCCGTCTTTCACGTTGGTTCCTATGTATGTACATATGTATGTATGTATTACTCAAAATTCCTTTACAATTATACCCACAAATACGTATGCACTAAATACTTACAGCCGTTCTCGATAATATTAAATTCTCAGTGTAAGTTTCTTCTTTAGCAGCAAGCACAACTTTTACCAAAAGCAGTTCTATTTTAAACGCACAGTATGTGTGTAGTATGTGCGAAGTTCAATTAATATTTCATCAGCGTTCTTAGACTAGTGATGACAAAAGGGCGCAAAAAATGAATCGATAGTATCGATAATTGCTTAAATCTTACCAAATAAGCGAGATGAGTTGTGAACAGTGCTGCCCATTGGGCAGAGTAATGTTTACGCTTTGATATATTAAAATTAATATTGTACATAAATTGTTATTTTTATTTTTTTCTTTTATATTTGTTATATTTTAAAAATTGTATTCGGTAAATCTAATTATTTTTGGCAACACTGCTCGGGACGCAACAGTGTTCCTCTATGCCGTTCTTTCATAAGCAAATGAACTAAAGAACTAAATCCTTAAACGGAACTACGATGAACTACACCTTGCTGTTCACAATTTAGTCGGTTTAAGATTTAAATTAATTTATTTAATAAATGAATAATTATTTTTGATAAAAAAGAATCAAAGGGTACTAATTATTTTGTTCATAATATTCTTGAAGGAAACACAGCCCTCCCTTCATTAGTTAATATCTCACACAAAATCCAGACTGAGAATTGCGGCTTTTTTAAATGCTAATTAAAAGTAATATAATAAAAGTAGAACAAAATATAATATAATATTAAGCTGATAACATTTTAAAATATCTTCCAACAATTGTATTCCTGCTTGAATCCTCTGGCACACTTTATCATGTTTTAGCCAAAGCTGTGGCAATTGTCAGCGGCATGAAGCTGCCGCTAAGTGGTTTTATTTTAAATCTTTCACGTACAGTCGGGCCCACTCCAGAGTTGCACTGCAGCATACAGAAATGTTCTCGGAATGGGAAAGAAAACAACAAAACCAAGCTCACATCGCGGCCTTATGACAACAAGTTGCTTTTAAAAACTCAACAGTCGCGACAAGTTGCACGAGCAATGATTTGGTTTTGTTTTTCAACTGTTTTGTAAATGTCAGTCTTCATTTGTCGGAGGCGCCCCACCCAAGGACTACAAGGAGCAGAGGCAGGCTTAAGTGGCTTCGTTGTCAGCGCGAGTTTATTTCCCGGCTTTGAGACGTAACATGAATTATGGCCCGTACAATTTAATCTGAGCTTCAACGTTTTGCTGGCGATTTGCCCAGTCGGAATGCCCCTGGTGACTCTCTGACTCCCTGATTTTCCCAACTGTCTGGCAGCGTTATTGATGGACGTTTAAATTGCAGTTGAAATTGAAAACTTTGCGCCAAGGCACGCCAAGTTAAGTAGTCAGCACAGCACAGATCCTATAAATATTTATTATGCACTTTCAAGGCCCAGTTTTGATTAATTTATCAATCGATTCACCGCTGAGCTTGAGCCTTGACATGAAATGTCAGCATTGAATTTATGCCTCCCAGCTAATTGTTACGCTATAGTTTCACTGGAATCAATATCGTATAGTATGCGATATGAATCCTTGGCACATGATATCAAAAAGAAAAGGAAAAAGAAAACACGTAAACCCCTTTAGAGCACAAAGTGCATGGAAATGGCAACTACAAAAGGCAGTGAGAGTATATAATTCACGCCATTGGCAAACGATTTCCTGACAGGAAAGCATCAATCAGATAATACTTTATTTATATGCGCTATATTTCTGTATTGCTCTTGCCATTTAATACGTTGGCTCTTACGTCAAAATGCAAGATACATATAGAGTGAAAAAAATGTTACTTGTGTTTAATAAAATTAAAATTCACATCAAATATAATATAATATGAAAGGTATTGAATCTAGATCTCGAATATTTGCTTTAAATTTTTATTTACATTTTTTAAATAGTATTTGCAAAAGGGAGCATAGAAAGGGAAAACTATTTTTAGAATTCTTTGTTAACAAAGTCGAACCGTTTAGGATAATCAAAAAAGAGTTTACAAATTCTGAAATTCAAGTTTTAACTGAATTTTCATTTGCAATTTAGTTTAATTGTTTTTTCTATTGCATATATATGTAGTCTTTGGTCTCATTAGCGCATTGATGGCAATTGAATGTCTTTGTTTGCTCGATTTCTGTGTTGTTTTTCGGCTTCCTTTGTGGCACAGAGAGGGCAACTGACCTTGTTCACTCAATAGTTGTTTGGATGTGGGGTTGGAGCAGCTTGTTTAATTCAAACTGGCAATTTACGGTCACATTAACCTACAATGCACAGATCATAAATTAGGCGGTATTTCGGCACCTGCAAGTTGCATGTGCAATTGTGCACCGAATCGTTTTGATATGCTTGGAATTTTCCATCATTTCGGCCCGTCTCGCACGTCATAAATATAGTTTTTGATATTCGCATTGAATCGCCGCAATTTCAAGGGAGTGCATGGAGGGGGCCAAGAGCTATTCGGAGGTCTATTCAGATGAAAAGCTAATACGATGGGCGCTTTGATGCTGCAGTTGCAATTGCAATCGGACAGCCAGAGTCCGGAACTATAGCTGTAAGTACACAAATACGTGCAGGTAAATGTGTTGGAATTTTTTGTATATTTTTTGGATTTGTGGTTTTAATTTTGCGTTCCTACAATTCCGTTGTTGGGTAATTATAGCGCTCGGCGGGGCGGCGATGACAAAGCCGCTGAAACTTTTATACATCTTTTCGTTACAATTTCCACTTTTTGTTTCGCAGCTTTGGCAGTGCGTAAAAGCAGCTGACCAGAACTAGGCAAATATAAATTAAATGCACATAAATAAACAGCAAGCCGGAAAAAATCGCGCAGAAAACTTGATTGGCCAAGTGCTAACTGAATCAGCATCTCAGACTCCACAAAGACAGATGTTGGCCTAAATTCATTCAGTTAAACTCTTATTCAAATGAGACGTAACTGTACTAAGTATTTGGCAATTCTAACAAAACAATTAAAATGCCATAAAGTTCTTCACGCGTTAATCGACGTCATAAACTATTTCCAAAAGGCATAAACTTTCCATGCCAGACTGTCTATTTATTTGTGCAATCGTCACGAGAGCACACATGCTCCCAAGGACAACATGAAATAAGGCAACATAGACATCGTCAATAAATACACAGCTTTACCTAATTGTTTTTATGCCAAATCCCAGAAGGCGCCATATATAGAGTATTGAATGTACGGATATACATTTTATGGCTGTGTCAATAAATCGGACAGAACCTTCAAATCTTACAAAAATATGACCGATTTTTTTAAGATTACGAGTAGATTAAGGTTTTTAAATGGTTTTAAGAATATAAATTATTCTATGGAGCCAATCGCTCATCGATCGGACGCTCCCGACAGCGAGGCTAACGGACATACAGGGCTTGAGGACTCAACTTGTGATCGCGATAAGAAATATGCACTTTTGGGGTATGTCAATTGGTGCTGGGCATAATAAATTACAATAAATTACAATTATCTGAACAACAATACAAATTTTATCAACAAATATTTAACGATCTTTAATGCGTAATATTCAATTAAAATTTACACTAAATATACCATAGTTGTATATGATTCATCCAAACATAAATTGTCGATTATAATTGCTTTCATGCCCTGCAATATCACCTAATAAATAGCTCACTTAGACGCCTATTACATTCAGTATACTGCAAAGATATGGCTGCAATAAAAGCAATTGCCTGCTTTTAGGCGTCGCTAGCATGCATTCGGAGAATCGCAATTGGAATCTAATAAACCCGGAGAAATGGCTGGCTGGGGGGCAGACACTTGAGCTTACATTTGTCAGGCCTAGTACCATTTTGTGGCCATAATTCCACACAAAACAGAAAGTTAAGTTGGTTTCCATCCCAGGAAACTACGGTTATCGACACTCGGGCAATAACCAAAAACTAATGGCAATAAACGCTGGGATTTTTGGGCTGTAAAAATTGGCTTTAACACACAGAGTGTGTGTGTGTTCAACAGCTTGTTAACATGTCGACTTTATATGTGTTTGTGTAAATCAGGCAATCGACTGTGAGCCGCAAACCAAATAAACACCCTTGACATCGCGGCGCAGGAATATTTGCGGTTTCGTGCATAATATGATTAAAAGCGCATTTATTGCGTTTACATTACCAATCGGATTGTAAATCTGCAGATGAAATTACATATAAATGATGCTCAATTACAAAAAAGTGTATCTCATTTTAGTTAACATTTTAAATAGCAATCAATCAGGGTATTTGCTGGCACTTAGCCCGCCATCAAGAGCGAGTCAATAAGATTTATGGTTTGAAAATGGAAAATGCTGAACGGCAGATGTTTCACATACGATCTATTAACATGAAATGAAAGTTTCACATTTTTCAACAGCACAGAAAAAATCAACAAATAACAAGAAAAAACAATAAATCACTAAATTGTATGTTTTTCAACATAATAAATACATTTGCTGAAATGAAATGATTTCAAGTATTTGACTTTTGATATGTTAATTAAA
Organism: Hypselothyrea guttata; assembly: GCA_035045125.1. Classification (NCBI taxonomy): domain Eukaryota; kingdom Metazoa; phylum Arthropoda; class Insecta; order Diptera; family Drosophilidae; genus Hypselothyrea; species Hypselothyrea guttata. The sequence goes on from JAWNNJ010001775.1 coordinate 506,205, forward strand.
AACTTATGGAAAATCAACGGCAAAATAATTTTAAAGCGAAAAATTAAAGCTTATTCACATTGAAATACAAGTAATTAAAATTTATACATACATATAACAATAGGATAAATTTTGTTAAACCAGAAAATTTATATTAATTAGAAACACCAAAAATCCATGGATAATGATTTAAAATTGAAATATTCAAGCTTATTAACTTGGATACAAATGTTACACTATCAATATATATTAATAGAAGATGAAGTTAAATGTTAAAATATAAATAATATTATTTTATATAAAATATTAAATTTTTGCCAAACAATCGAATATTAAATTATTTTTATAGATTAGGCTTATTTGCCAGACATTAATTAATATTAAATGTTGTTTAAAACGTGCGAATTTAAATGTTTTTAAATAGTATACTAGAATTCTGCAGTTTTATTACAAATGCTAGATCATGCCCAATTTGTGTTTAAATAAATTTCACTAACAACTGTAAAAATAATGTAAGATTGCACTTAGGTGCAGGCAATTTGTGCGCATCAATCATGAATTTTCAACAGCTAACAAATATACTGCTGTTTAATTCTTTTGTCACCTTTTGGCCAATAAATACTACGAAATGCTCTTGCATTGAGAATTTATATGCAGTTTATTGTCTGCCTCTCATTATTATGCTGTTATTTATATACTTATTTTCAGCTTGTTTCTTTTTGAATATTTTCTGTTTCTGTTTGTTTTGTTTGGTTTGGTTTGGTTTGGTTTGGTTCTTTTTCGATGTCGTCAAATAATCATGCTCTTATACCCTCGAGCTCGTACATGTTGCGTGTTCTGAAAGTTTTGCCACGTAAATGATTTGTTTTGTCAATTATTTTGTTAGCCAACATGCAAAGGCAACAAAGCCGCAGAGCGAACCAGCTAAGAGAGAGAGAGAGAGAGCGAGGAGGAGAGGAGTTTAGCTCAGCTGATAACATCAAAACAATGTGGGATAATTTCGCAATTCACCTGCCAACTGGTTAAGGGCGGCTAGGCCATAGTTTTAATTGAGAGGCGTGGCCGGGCAAATTGCATAAACAATTCAGTTTATGATACCAGCAGGCCCAATGTTTGCACTGCCAATCGCAAACGTAATCATAATTGAGCCAGAGACTGACAGATCCGAGAGGCTACTACATATATAGAGGGGCAGCTGAACTGCTGAACTGCTGATACTTATGAAGTGCCCAACGTCTGTTTATTTAAACAAGTGCGTCCAGTTGCATAAATATTTATGGCAACAGGCACCAGACGCAGTCCGAAATCAAAGCGTCTGCTGATTATTTATCGTTAACAGGCCAGACGTTAGGGTTTGGGTTCTGGGATCTGGGCTCTGGAATTCGACTGTTGCCAGTTGGAGATTGAGGCAAACACATGTGCATTGTTGCTCCCAATTTAAATGTTCGAAATTAAATTTAATGCACAGTTGTGCTATGGACAGCGTTGCCAATTTAGCGGATTTTCGAGTTCTAATTGTACAAATCCAAAAATTATTTGAAAATTTAAAATTATTTTTAATACTTTATATTGATAAATTTTTGACTATTCACTTGTATGATTTTTTTTTTTAATTTTTTTAACATATATCTATTTGAAAATTTATAATCAATTTTAATATTGTATATTATATTTTGATTGTTTATTTTCATCTATGTTTACTTAATTTTTTATGCATTTTATTTTAAAAATCTAGCTATTTTCTGGCAACACTGTCTATGGGCAACAGAGAATTGCTCATGTCACACGCCAGCTGAAAAAAGAATTGAAAAACAACCATTCGCAAAGGCAATTGAGTGATGGATGTATTGGTCATGACATGCTCCATAATATTGCCGATGCTTGGCAGTTTTTTCGGAATTTTTTGGCAATTTTTTAGAGTTTATTTTTGATGTATTTTGCCTGGCTTTAATTAACATGCGTGCGTGTTTGTATTTATTTTAGCATTGATGATATTCTTTTTGATTAAATCGCCAAATGAAAATAAACTGGGATTTACCTTTGCGACTGCCACAGCTCAAATTCGCTAAAATTTCACAGTAAATTTTTAAATATCTCAATATTTAACACAATCGCACAACTTTGAATTTCTGCACAATTATCTGACTGATCTGTTGTGTTTTGTATGCGGTTTTTACTTAATTTTCTCAATTTCTCAATTCATTGCACAATTTGAATTTTGTTGTTGTTTTTATCTGGCGACACTAATTGCACTTTTAGCCGCGAATCGCGATAACTCAAAATAAGACACTCACACACACTCACACCCAGGCACACTCATTTGCACTCACACTCAGACAATTCAAAAATTCAGATTTCTTTCTAAAATGCCAAAAATCATTGCAAGACTCGAGCCGTAAAACACGTCCGTATCAGCATGCGGGCCGTTGCCAACTGATGTGAATATTCGAATGGATTCATTCGCATTCGTTTACAACTAACGGCAAATGCCAGCCACGAAGCAACCAGCCGAAGGGCTCTCGGCCGCATTCGTCGCCTCGGCTGGCGTTCGGCAGACTTCGTGTCCGCTGCAAAAGCCGGCAAAACAAAATGTAAATAACAGCGCTCGCTACTGTTGTTGTTGGCAGAAAGAGTGGACAGGGAGAGGGGAGAGCGGGAGAGGCAGAGAGTGGGAGAGAGCGGGCTACCGGCTTTTGGTTGCAGCTGAGCTTGGCAGCGTTTTACGCTCAGGTAGCGGCCTTAGCCCACACCCAATCGAAGGCAGCCCACATTTTCACATTTTCCTACCCCCACCCCAGCTCGTGTTTACTCTGTGGCTTTTCGGGGTTGCTGGTGTTTGTGTGAGCGTCTGTCGGTCTGTGTGTGTGTTTGTTTGTACACACTTCGGCTTGGCCTGTAATTGGCGGGAAACTTTGTGGAACGCATTCGTGTTGCCAGCCGCTGGCTTAGCAACATTTTCAATATCTTATCTGCAGATACAATCGAAGAAAGCTCCTAATACATTCCCATTTAAGCCATTAATATAAATAAATTTGCTTATTTAAAAACACTTAAAAAGCTGCTGTTGTTTGTTTATTTGCCAGCAAAAATCGTGGGAATTATGCTTGGCAACATGTTCCATCCATGCAAATGTTGCCAACAAACCGAAGACATTGCTCATGCGCTCTGTTGGCCCTCGTCGCTCGTCGTCTGCCGTCTCCCGCTGCCCCTCGTGTCTATCGGGATTCTTCGTTGTTTTTCTTATTATGTGTCTCCCTCAGAGCGACCGCCTAACGCCTCCAAAGTGACAAGCTTTCAGCTTTATCGTTGTGTGTGTGAGCGTGTGCGTGTGTTTGTGCGTGTGTATGTAAATAATGTAACAGTAAATTAGCGTGTTTGACACAGTGTGGGCGTGGCCAAGCGATGCGTGCGTTGGGCAATCTGTTTAATGTTGACTTTTCGAACTTCTCAAAGGCCAAAACCACAATCGTATTGAGCTGCAAATGGCACTCGATTTGACAGCAAAATTCTCTTTAAATGCAGTTGAAATTAAATTAATAAATGTAGATCAAACCAGTAAGCCCGTAGCTGATCAGACGGACACAATCGCCTGTAGAATACTCCTCATAAAACATAATACTCATAAACCTATTTAAAAATATGTATTTATCCAGTTTAAATATTCTTTTTAATTTTATTAAATTTTTAAATTAATTTTTATATATGCCCTATGTTAGTAATATTTTATAGTCGATTTTTTTCAGGGTATAAAAAGCAACCATTGCAGTAACCGTCAGACAACTTGGTGGGAATATTTCTCATTTAGTGTTTACTAAGGGCATGATCTTTCTCACATCTACTGGCTGAGCTCTTTCAGAGCCCTCTCCAAACCACCCCAAACCCCTCGAAGACAGACAGGCAGGCGGTGGAAGTCGGCGCATGGTCATAGGCTTTTCTTTTCAGTTTATTAGATCATAGAGTTTTCACACCTGTACAAATCAGTTGTTTGGTTGTTGTTGTTGTGGTCGCTTTGCTTTTTGGTTCATTGCCAAATTATCTAACAAAAACAAAAGCTAACAGTGCTACGGCTAAAATTAAGTAGAATCACTTAAATGGAGATTGCTCGACCGCCAGATACCCTACTGTCTGTGTGGATTTTACTGAGTGTTTTATTTATTTATTTTTTTTTATTTATTTATTTAAGATAACTTCCTAATGCCACAAGTACAAAAGACTTATAATTTAAAGCATTAGTCACATAATATTAAGATAAAACTTAGATTCTAAAGCTTGAGAAACAATTTTTAATTTTACAGAATTTTTTCTATTTATGTAAAGAGCGGGAATTGAGAACTGGAATCTTAACTTTCTCTCTACTTATTATCAGCTCTGATTCTCTGCTTTTCCTTTCCCTTCTCCCTCTGCTCTGAATCTCTCTTCTCTAGAATAAGTTCTGATATTTATTTAAGAGAGGGAATTGAGAAATTAAATTCTGTCCCTCTCTCTACACATTTTCATCTGCTTTTACGCACTCTGCTACTTTAATTTTCCTTAGTTTTTCTTCTCTTCACCTTTACAACAAGCTACCCCATTCTCTAACCAAATGCAGGATATTCCAAATAATGATTTAAGTTTACATTGAGCTGCGTTCTTGCGTACGAGTAAATAATTTTTTATGCACATTCTCAAGAATTTATTTAGTTCTTTTTTCACCTATGCGCTGTTGCAACTAATTACATGATGCTTGGTGCCTCAATTGCAAAAAAACCAACAGCACAAACATTTTTCTGGCAGCGAGCCAAAGGCCCCAATCAGGGGGTTAGCAGTAGCTCAGGTCCAGTTCATTGTAGTACCTACATAGATCATGGCATGCCTAAGACTCCAAGCATAATAAAAGACTCTGCGTGTTTTGTTTAATCGCACATATTTCTATTTATTTGAATTCAATTACGTTTGCTTCATTCAATTTCTAGTATTTTAATTCACGACCTTTCCGTAGAACTGTGACGTCACGGCGGAGCGTGTAGAATGCTGCCTGTCTGGGCCTCTGCCATTTTTTTTTAAATATTTATTTTTAATCTCATTATTCTGAGTAGATTTATGTCGCGAGAATTGGTGGTAATTCCCCTGACTATAATTCATATTACCGCAGAGCATTGCGAGCTATTTTTTAAGGTAATTGTTACAATTATAAATTATATTTGCAGATAGCACATCTTTGATTTATGCAGCATTTTTAAAATAATAATTTAAGGCATTAAAGACTTTAAATGCTAGAAATTAAATTTCTGCAATATTCCGCCATCAATCGGTAAACCTCCAAGGCAATTGACGCAGAACATCTGATTTATTCACAAGCACGCAAAACGGGTTTTCCATAGGCTTTTCCTGGAATTTAATACAGATTAGCAATATGTAAATATTAGTAATACCCACAACTTACCTCCTCTTTCAGTAAGAACATCATGCCGGTGGAATACAATTGCAATGGTTTTTGGCTTTCGATATTACGAACTTTCCTCAAGACGTTTACAACATCGTCCACAAAGTCCTTGGCCAAATTGGCGTTGATATGCAGACGCTGTAATTGCTTGCAGCTCTTCAGTACGTTCAGACATTCCTTGGCACCGGCGTGTGAACGTCCCAGAATTAAGTAAAGTCCTTCCAGTCCAGTGAGATCTGCCAGCAGGTTGATGCAGTTGACATCATCGAACGAACAGCGCAGTTCTTTCAGAAACTTCATTTCGCACAGTTTGGCCGTTTCCTCCAGATTCAAAGATGAGTTCAGCATCAAGCTCTGCAGCGTAGTGTTCTTTTTGGCCGCAAATGCCTCAAAGAGTTCCATAGTCCTAAAACAAGGAGAAGTTTGAACGGTGCCTTTCAGGTCAACCTTCTTGATATTGGGCAGGTCAGCAAGTGCAGCATATGATGTATTAGCACAAAACATGGCAAAGGCGATCTCTTCCAGGTTCTGGCAGTACGGCACAATGGCGGTCAGTGATCCGACAACCTCTCTCAACCATAGTACACGTAGATTTTTATTGGATTTGCAGATTACAACCAAGTCCTCTGCATCAACTTTGGTGTCTATGGAGAGCTTTTGCAGGCATTCCATTTGCAACAAACTGCAAGCTTTATATCTGTAGAGTAAATAGATAAATACATATTTTAAATATATTTTTTAAAAATTTAAATTTATCTTAAAAATGTTATGCAAAGCAGCAGCTTGCAAGGAAGTTTTACTGAAAAAGTGGCTAGCTTAAGTGTATTGGCCAGTGAAAGTTCAGCCAGCGATTGTTCGGCCAGAGTTTGCCAACGAGAGTTCGGCCAGCAAGAGTAAGGCAGCGAGAGTGGAGGTAGCGTGTGTTCGGCCAACGAGAGTTCGATCAGCAAGAGTTCGTCCAGTAAGAGAGTTCGTTCAGTAAGAGTTCGGTAAGCACAAGTTCGGGCAACGAGAGATAGGCCAACGAGAGTTTGGCCAACATTATACCAACCGACGATAATTCGGTAAGCGCGAATTTAGCTAGCTAAAGTTCGGCACGAGAGTTAAACCAGCAAGAGTACGCCAGCGAGAGTTTAGCCAGCGAGTGGTCGACCATCAAGTGTTCGGCGATCGAGAGTTCGGCCAGCAAAAGTAAGACAGCGAGAGTTGAGGCGTATGTGAGCGAGTGTTCGGCCAGCGAGAGTTTGGCAAGCGCGAGTTAGGCCAGCGAGAGTTAAGCAGCAAGAGTTGGGCCAGTAGGAGTTAGGCAGTGAGAGTTCGGTAAGCACGAGTTCGGCCAACGAGATTTCGGTAAGCGCGAGTTCAGCTAGCTAGAGTTCGGCCAACGAGAGTTAAACCAGCAAGAGTACGGCAGCGAGAGTTGATGCAGCGCGAGTTTGGCCAGCGAGAGTTTGAACAGCGAGAGTTTTACATTAAATACCCCCCCCGGGAGTTAGCGTTCTATTAACTATATACTATAAGAACTCACTTGTCTGTGCGGCAACTGACACTGACGAATTTGATTTGGGGCAGATGTTCTAGCGCTCCCAGCGCCTTCTCTATGATCTGATGCCTGAAGGCCAGGGTCTTGCCAAAGTTCATGCGGACGAACAAACTGCCCTCGTGTATGGCGAAGTATTCCAGACTCTGCATTTCCGTGATCTTCTCGCAGAGCTTGTCGATGGAGAAGGACTCCTCCAGGGGCGTGTCCTCGTCCAGCTGCCGAATGTTGAGATATAGACGCTTGACCACATCACAGATTATGCAAAACAATTGAAATTGCCACTTGACGGTATCGGCATCTGTATCGTTTGTGCGTCTGATCTCGAATTCTGGATACAGCACCGGAGACCAGTCCCGCAACACTTCCCGGAAGCGCGTACAAGTTTGTGCAAATTGCACATGATCTTCCAGAACCAGATATCTCAGAATATTGCCCAGGCAGTAATCGTTTAAGTCCAATATATGCGTTGCCGATTCCTCAGCGGCTTCCATGATCGCGATATTTTGCAATTGCTTTTGCTGCGAGTTTTCTCTGCTAACTGTTTATCAACACACCGACGCACATCGAGCGGGTTAATAATAGTGAATAGATGACTAACAGATAAGATTGCCGAAAGCGGCATTTTGCCGCACTCGAAGAACAGCTGATATCGCGCCGAGTTATATAACACTAGAACACACTTGAGCCGCACAACACTCACGGTTGCCAATTCAAAAATGCAAAAGGCATCAACGGTAGATTAGCGAACCAACGGGTTCTCTTCTGTAATTACTCTTTGAAATGCGAATCTGTAAATTTCTTTTATTAATTGTTTGTTGTTATATATATACATATATATTATTTAAATAGATTCACAATATGGAAATTTACTTTTATACAATTTTCAAAACTTTGCAATATAGCTGTTTAGGCTAATGACGCCTACACATTATTAAACAAATTTTGTGCGAACGCGCTAAAAACATCTGCGTTGTTGCTGCCGAACGCTGTTTTTAAATAATTCTCTAAATTTTATTCTATATGCACATATATGTGAAATGTGGATATTATTCTCCGCAGTGCAAAAACAAACATCATAGCAAAGAAAAACAACACCACAATTGTGCCCATTGTGGCAACCCTGACACCACCTGCCATACGATATATCGATAGCGCAGACCGATCGATAAATATAACTGCTTAAATATACGTTACTAGCAGCACTTGCTGATTTGAATTTGAATTTAACATACATAATAACATTGATATGTCAGAGAATTAATGCACAAAGAAATATAATAAAATAATAGAATAATATAAAATAAATAAATAGAATTCCATCAAGTAAATACTGTCAAGTTGTTATTGTGATTGTAAGTCTTATGAGTAATTCAAGCGAAATTTATTAAGCACTTCGGACATTAAGCTGATTCATAAAAGAAAACGAAACCTGTTTTCTGTTTTCTATTATAGATATGCCATAATTCTATTATTGCTAAACGTTATCGCAACCTTTACAGCTGAAATTACTCAGCATGATTGGAGTACATTTAAGCAACTGACCCTTTCCCCATTAACCCCATTTGACGCGGAGACAAATGTACCAGAAACAATTCCGACATAAATGAAATGCAAGCCGTAAACGTAGTAGCAGCTACCGAAATATACACATTCAAATGCTCCGGAAATATCACTTACGAGAGTCATTCAAAATAATTGCATAATGAATAGGCAAGGCCGGATATGCTGCAGAGTATATATATCGTAGTGGGGGAAGAGGGAAAGGGGATAGAGTTAGCATATGCGTGTGGCTAATCAGAGCGATTAATCTACGCAAGTTTTGTGCAAGAAGGCAGCACTTACACTTATTGTTGCCATTGCCTATGTTAATGTTAATTTGCACGACCAAAACTCAAAGAAGAAGACGTCCAGGGAGCAGGAAAATGGGCACAGTACGGTGCAATTAATTTACTTTGGCAGGACATGCGAGCACACGCTGAGCGCTGTCCGGGTGGAGGGAGGAGAGCGAAGAGTGCATGAATGACTTGTCCTATGCACTGTTGCCAAACACGCTTTTTTCCCGTCAAATCTGGCTGTTTTTTGAAAAGAATTTTCTACGAAAGTTATGCAATTGGGGGTAGGGGCAATTTTGCGTTTATTGTTAAATAATTAGGATTTATTTCTTTTCAAAATTCATACTTAAATAAGAATTAATTTTAGATCCGTTGTCCTAGTTTTGAACGATATTTCCGCATTAAATCTTTAATTTAGAGCACAATATCATCATTTGAAACAGTTAAGATATTTCTATGTATAACACAAGTGAAATATGATGGAGATTTATAAGATACGGATCTTAATTGTTAAGGAAAAGCATGAAAAAACGTATGCATAACATAGCGATTTTTCCTATTTTGATTTTGCAAAATTTGTCCCGCCAAAAGCAGCTTGTTTTCCGAATACAAATGTGGCAACGCTTGTCCTGTGCGACTTGCCTCATTACCGTTGCGGCATTGTCATGGCTTATAAGAATGTCTTTGCCTGACTGCGGCTAGCCGCATGACAATCTAGAAACGACATTTAATTGGCACAGGGAATTTGTCAGGCTCTGAGCCAAAAAGTATCATGACAAACAAGGCAGGCGGTATGCCGAGTCATAAAGTGATACCTGGGGCGTGCGGCTCAGTGGGAGATGTTTGATTGACGCAGCAGTAAGTGCAGCTGTAGGAAAATATACTTTATAGATTATGGGAGCAACTGGCGACTACTGATCTATATTTGTGCAATTATTTGTTGACTCAACCGGACGGAAGTGGCGTGTCTGTCCGATCACGAGCTGTGCCTGTTATTGAAATGTATTTGCTGATCATTAAATGAATAACGCGATGCGATTGCGGTGCCTATTAATAAAACTGCACGATTGGCCAGGTGTGCCACAATAAACCTGAGAATGAAACACCGAATTTCCCCAGCAAAAACTCAAGAATTTACATGCGAAATTTTTAAGTAAATTCTGCGGCGAAGAAGAAAAGCTGCCATTTAGAGGCAGGCACATAAAAGGCAACTGCCGCATACGTGAGGCTAAACAACCGTAAAATATATGCAACCACCTCAAACTTCACCCCCACCCCCACTCTCTCCCACTGCCACTCCCACCCCTCCACACCCACACGCCCTTAGAGCGAGCACGCACGCACAGCAAAGACAATTAGTGAAAGCCAAGCACACGTTTGGCTTTGCGCTCTAAAGGGGAACAGAGTTGCCTGCCTCCAGTGTTGCCAGTTTTCTAGTGAAAGAAAATGCTCTTTTGGCGGGAAGTACACGAAAATAAAGCTGAAAAACAGGATTTTCTCTGCTATAACTCAACAATTGAGAATACATAAATCTTGCAAGTTTTTCAGAATTTTTACTTTAATGTAAATTAGATATTAATGATAGAAATCGGGTACGTCTGTCGAATTGGCTACGTTCTTAATTCTTTAATTGATTAACAATATTAGTAATTTTTATCCTAATATAACAATTTTCTTAGCATATTTAACAAAGCAGAGAATAGTGTGATTAAAATTTAAAATATCAGAGCAAATATCGATCAAAATAATGACAACAGACCTACAATTGTTTTTTATTTTAGCATGCATTTTTTTTTTAATTTGGTGGCTCTCCAAGCATACATCCTGCATTACAAGTGATGAAGCGCGTAGACAGCTCGCCTATAAAGAATAGATCGAGCGCTCTCTATGCATAGCTCCGAGGCAGCGCTTAGCCGCTCTCCTTGGTGGCTCTCCAAGCATACCTCCTGCATTACAAGTAATGCAGCGGGTAGCCGGCTCGCCTATAAAGAACACATCAACCGCTCACACATCGCACGCTCTCCATGCATAAGCTCCGTGGCAGCGCTTAGCCGCTCTCCTTGGTGGCTCTCCAAGCATACCTCCTGAATTACAAGTAATGCAGCGGGTAGCCGGCTCGCCTATGGAGAACACATCGACCGCTCTGTATGCATAAGCTTCGAGGCAGCGCTTAGCCGCTGTGTATAGCATACGCTCTACAAAAAAAGCAGCCAGATTTGACGGGAAAAAAGCGAATTTGGCAACATTACCCGCCCGTTCCCCATTCCCTGCTCCTTGCTGTTCCCCTTACAGACTGCTGCCCTACTTCATGACTTTTGGCGCTTGACGTGCATGTGTTTGGCTTCTTTTTGGCTTTTTCCCATTCAGCTTCGGCTTTAGATTCAGCTTCAAAATGCCTTTTCACACATGAGCATTTGCGTTTTGTGCTTTATTTTTTATTTGCCCGGCTCTTTGTTCCAACTGAAATAAGGTGCGGCAGTGCGGCTATAAAGCCAAATTAAATATAAAAAATAAATATATGTAAAGGGAAAACGTTCCCATTGCCAGAACGCGAGTACCTTGCCTTTTACTTGGAATTTAATTTGCGTAAAGATGTTTTCTTAAAATGAATACGCTAATGTTTCACAAATGCCGTGTGTAATTCGCCATTTGGGTTAGCTGGAGGAGTTGGAGCAGTTTATATCTGGTACCTAATTAAATGCAGAGCACAAGGGGAGCGAAAACGATGACAGCTCTGAAGGGGCTTTAAAATGTAATTGCGGAATTGTGTGTTTGAGTTTATATTTTTAATACGACAACCCCACCGAGTCGGAAGTAAGCTGAAGATGGGGACCATGTTTTTCGTAGCATATTTTAGAGATTAGCAAAGAAAACACAGCCAAGGAAAATATGTTTTAAAATAAGATTATAATTAAAACTGTACACAATTGAATTTTATTATTCTTAAATTAATATTAATGCACTAAAAATGTAAGCCAAGAATGGTTTTTTTTTAAGATATACTATGTATTTATTTAATATTTATATATTTATTAAACATGTATTTGATCGTTCATAATTCACAATATGTCTAGGATATAGTTAATAAAGTAAGGCAAAGAACTTTATTTATAGATATGCAATTATTTATATAGTATAAATAAGTATCTAGATAACAAAATTAAAGTTTCACGCACAACATTTTTTTTTTGCAGTAAATCGAATTATCTTAAACCTACCCAAATCTTTAAGAAAAGCAACTGCTACAATTAACTTTATGCCACAAAAAATGGGCTCAGTACCTATCATGGAGCTAATGTTCATATATTATCGAGTTGAACGCATGAAACACACGCCATTGCCACATCGTCTTGTGTAATACTTACTAACTACACTACGCTCTGCGGATCAAGACAAGTTGGGAGTTGGAAGAAGAAGGAGTCTGAAGTTGTCTTAAATTAATGAATTCAGGGCGAGGCCAGAGAAGTCAAGCATTCCAAGTGCTCCGGCTTAGACTTACGAGTACCCCTGCTAATCTATGGCAATAGCTCTAATCGAATTAGTGAAATTAATTTTTGATGATATTGAAATTAGTTGCAGGCAAAGCCTCAGACCGAGTGGTAAAAGGGGGGGGCAAGGGTAACTACAAAATACTTTTAGTTGCCTCGCAGAGGAATTGCCTCTGCTCTGGTCCCTGTGGCATGGGTGCATAAATTTACTTTGACAGTGGCAAGCGGCACACGTTTGACATTCCCCTCGAGTTCCTGGCGATACGAATTCCTCCTTCCTTCTTCCTCCCTTCTCCTTCCTCCATTCCTGGGAGCATTTTTGGTTTTCGGCTGTCGATTTCTATTGTGATGTGGTTGGCTTTTGACGGGGATGGCGACATGCAGCCCGCTACATTATTAATGACTTTTCGACATGTGTGTCAGCCCGGCTAAGTTTCGTTGAAAAGCAATTTTATTTACTTTTTCGATTTGCGCTAATAAATAACGAGCAGCTCGAATTCGATTTCGAGTGTCATGTTATTATTTATTGACTGCTGCAAATTAAATACGAAAATACGAAAATACTATATGTTAAATATTTAATAGGCACTTGGAGGTCTTTAACGTTTCGTTAAAGTCAAGCTGCTCCCATTTGCACTTTGTTTTTTTTTTTTTTGTTTTTTTTGGTATATTTTGTGGCACATTGTCCTTGTCCTTGGCGTCGACACAGACAGCAGGTGAGAGAAGAGCCCAAGTGTTTGCATGTCAGCAAGTAATAAGCACAAGGGCCATAATAGTTTTGCCAGTTATTCCACATATATATCTATATAGTATATACACTCCTCGCTCTTTAAAGGCATTTCGCTGGAAATGCCGCCGCGATTACTCGACTGCCAGACTAGGCAAAAGTTTTGGAGACCCCCAGACAGGGCAATGTCTACGGCAATCGCAACGTCTTGCAGTCAGCTCAAACCAGGCCATAAATGTTGGACATTAACGGGTAATTTTCTTGCAATTTTGTAGTCGTTAGCGTTTTGTGGCAAGGACGCTGACGACAACCTCGACAACAGCAGCCAACAACAAAATTACAAAAACTTACAAATAAGCAGTAACGAAGCAGCAGATCAGTCGGGCGGAAGACTACAGTCGTAAGCAAACGACAACAGCAGACCCAGATCTTTGTGTTTAATTAATCACTGCATAACTTTTCTCTTTAACTGCCCTATACATACAGAGAAAAACTACGCGCGTACTAAATCTCTTCAAAACCAAGCTAATTGTCTGTTGCATATCTTCGGAAAATTACAATTACGGATAAAGGAACAGACGGAGTTGGTTATTTCGACTCAGATCGGCATCTTGATCAAGAAAATATAATATAACGGAGTCTGACACTCTTTTTTCTGAGTTTTAAAAAAACTTTTCTCATTCGCACTAACTTAATAGACCCTTTTGTACTTTTTGACAGTACAGAGTCGAAAAATAATTTAATTTTCGCTGCATTTTGGAGGCCGCATAAATTTTGCAGCTAATCATGGTTCAGTTGAATTTCAACACTTTAAAACCAAAATAAAACGCGTCAGCAAAGGCAGAGCTTAGCAAATTGAAATGGAAATCCATTAGAGCCGGACAAATTTGTAATTTCCGCACTTTAATAAAACTTTTCACATTCGCACGCAACGCAGTCCGAATAGAAACGGAAACTGCACACACACGCACAACTGGACACACACACACACGACACACACACTCTCTCTTTGTATGTGTTTTGTGCCCCTTTGAGGTGTGTTCGTTCAGGTAATTTCATTTACCTTACTCATTTAGCACTTTTTTTTCGTGTCCAGCTGGGGTGGCGGTCATTTTCCGCCTGTTTGCATGATAAAAATCACAAACACACTCCCTTGAATTTCAACAGCACGCGATGTTGAATGATTATCCTTGAACCAAAAAGAAAAATAAATAAAAAAATGGTATAGCATATATATTAAGCAGACCGTCCAGCTAAGCAGTGTCTTTTATCTGTTCGTGCTTATCCTGCGCTGGCTCTAACTCTGGCTAAGTCGACGCTACACCCATAAATGTAGCTGCTGTCCTTTGACTTTTACGGCAACAAATTTGCCTCATAAATTCCTATAACATTGTCTGTCTTTTAATTTCGCTTACACATGCGAACATCTCCGGTCTTGGCTTTAAATTTAACATAACAACGGATTGGACAACGTCCAATCTACAGCTCCTCATCATCGTCAACTCTCTAACTCTGTGTGAAATTTTAATGAAATTCCATAGATGTGCTGTACAACTCGCAATCAGCCACTACATGCCAAAATATGAGTGTATTTTATTTATTTATTTTATTTATTTATATATTTATATTATTTATTTATTTATAAAGTAATTTAGAAAAAATAATTAATTAGTAGATGATTTAAAATAGAACATTTGATAGTGAAAATGTTAGATTTAGAATCAAATACTTGATAAAGACGGTTATAGTAAGTACATAGTACTCGAAAAGGTTGTAATTGAAAAAAAATTGGATTTAGGGGCCAAAAATCGTGTTTTTAAGATACTAATCTCATATGGTACCCCATATATTGTCCATGGCAAAAGGTCGAAAAAATGGATTACTTGTATTTGCCAGATTTTTATTCTAAATGAAACAAAGCATGGATGTATTTCAACCAAAAATTTGTATTCTAGCACCATAAATCGTGTTTTTGAGGTACTAATTGATATTCCGTATGATATTCCATATTTTGACCACAGCAAAAGGTCGAAGGTATACGAGGAAATGCATCTTCTCAGTTAACTTCGGCGCTTCTCTCTATGCTCAAGCTGTCAGTTATTGGGCAAACTTGCCTGGGATTCCCCTGCACACACTCACAAGCGGCATGCCCAGTTGGGTGTGTCAAAAATCAACGCCAGTTAGAACCTGTGCCCCTCCTGCTGCCTCTCTGTCACTGAGTCTCCTCTGCTCTCTGGCTTCGCCTCGCCCCTTAAGCATTGTTTAATTTACATTTATCCGCACGCTTAGTTCATTTGCAGGCCTGAGAGTGTGTTAAGGTCCCTGAGGTGCCTACACGCATGGACAGGGAGCTGAACCGGAAGCTACTGACACCGGACAAAATGTTAAACACTTGGCAACATTTTGCTTAAAACTTTTGCCTCCCTCTCTGTTCCTGTCTCTGTCTCACTCTGAGTAGCTTTGCTTTCTATTTGCGGCTGCAGTAGAGCAAAGCACACAAAAAGTCACCAGGCACAATGCAGTTAAACCAACAGCAACAACCACAGGAGCAACAATGAAAAAGGTAAACGAGCAAACAAAAGGCACGCCCGGAAATGGCAAAGCTGCTTGACTATATAACAACCATACAGCCATAGAGCCATAGAGCCATAGAGCCAGCCATCTAACCAAACCAATCCAAACAAGCCGCCTGGTTAGGAACAGGCAGCAGCAGCAGCCGCACAGTGGTCAATTTGGCCTAGCTACCGGCATTTAAAACAAATTTTAATAAAAGTAATTTTTTTAAACCAAAGTTTTATTTATGTGCACTTTAATAAGAAAATTTTAAAAACATTTAACAGGTTTAAAGCCACTATTGAAGCTAATTTGCCCACTGTGAGCCGCCGCCAGTTGGCCACTCATTGTGGGTCGCCATGGTGAATCCTCAGGTGTTTTGCGCACAGTTTACTACGTTTTTCATTTAGGCAGCCAGGTGCCGGCTTAGGTCCCAGGTTCAGGTCGTTTGTTCTGCTTGTTGTCTAACGTTTCCCGTTGTTGTTTTGCCGTTGTTGCGGTTGCCAACCCAACCAAATGGCCAACGAAAGCATGTCTGCTGCTTGCTGCTTGCTGCCTGAATCCCGCTTTCTTGTTCTGTGGCATAATTAAAAATTCACATAAATTTAGCTTAGCGTTGACACAACCTCTCACACACCTATACGCATTCTAATTGGGTTAATTATGTGTCGCCTGGACCTTAAAAATGTCAGCTTCCATGTGTGTCAACAGCTGGACGAGTGCCAGTTCAGCTCCGACTGCGAAGTACATTAACAACAAATTATGTTGCGACAAAAGCATGCAAGTCTCCAGAGGTAATCCACAGCGAATAACAAACATTTTACACACAAATCTCGTGGCGAAATTAAGAAATATACGCTGAAGTGAAGCTCTTTAATTAGAAATAAATAAATACATTTTAAAATAAAGTAAACCAGGCAGGTTTAAATTAAATACAGATACTACCTCAAGGTAATACGTAATGCGTACAAACTTTAACGGACAAAAGTATTTTAACTAAAACAAATCAAATACATATTTTTTATTGTTGTAGTAGTTAGTAGTATTAAACAGGAAATTATTAACAAACTTTAATTGTTTTTAAATTAATATGCATTTTTTTTAAATATGTAACCGCTATAAGAATATGTGCATTTAAAACATTTGTGTATTTTTAACTTAATTATTCTTAAAATATCTCATTCAACACCTCAGCTTACATTTAAAGATTTCTTGATTAATACTTAATTTGAATATTCTTATAAGCCAGCTAAATATGCAACAGCTCTCCAAACTTTTTAAGTAAGATAAATGTGGCTTTAAGCCATGCCCAACAAAAGGTTTAACATCTGTTATGAGTTTAATTACAGCACACATACGCCCTGTTGCCATTTGACATGCCATGGACGCTTGTTTAATGACCACCCTATTGCATAATTTACAGGGTTTACCTGGGCCAACGACTTAAGTAGCCAGCCAAAAAGGTTTTAATGTATAAAACTGTACGTGTGTGTATGGGATTCTTCTCCCCAAAGGGAGGCAACTGAGGCAATAAAACAGATTTAGTTGAAGAAAATTGTATGAAAAGCGTAAGCCCAGCTGTCGTCTTGGCGCTGCGCTCATCAACTAATAAAACATCATAATAATAGCAGTAATAATAGTAATAATAATAAGCCGCATGCCTGCAACTAATCCAAATATCAAGCCGACGTTTTGTGGCATTTAAGCACAACAAAAAGCGCACGAAAGTATGCAACATATAATGGCAAATGTCAACAGCAGCGACATGGCCAGAAGAGAGAGAGAGAGGAGAAAGGCGAGAATACGGAGTGAAAATCGAGGCAGCGAAACCAAAGCGAGACAAAATTAATTACTCTACGTGGAAATGTAATTACGAAAATATTTAGCCCAAGCTCAGCGGCACGTCGGGCCACCAAAATGCCATTTGTCAAAGCCTTGTGGTGACTTGGGGAGTGGCATATACCACATAGAACTTGGCTTACACTTGCTTTAACGTTGGCCAGCAGACGCTCCATAGTATGCCATATGATAATTTATGATTTATGATTGCGGCCAATTAATCAAATTAATCAAATTTTAATACAAGTTTTAGCGCAGTGCAGCAAACGCCTGGGAGCAGCTCAATGCATTCACACACTCATAAATCCCTATCTCAGTCTCGCCTTTCTCACATTTTAGGTGCGTGCCATGTGCACATTAATTCCGCAGGCCTATGGAAAGTTTTTTGTGTGGAAAAGTTGGCTTTATGGCCCACTTACAAATACCAACATGCGGCTGGCTTCTTACTTTATAGCGCTAATTATACGCTATCCTTTCGCATTTAGGCACAAGGTGAAAACTACACGGAAATGCAAATGTGAAACTGCCGCAATATGCATTTAATTTCAGTATATAATGCAGCAACATCTATGATATATAATATTTATCTAGTCATCAGCAGAAATTATTCGTTTGGCACCTAGATTACCTAGTTTTTAAATTGAAGAAGTTTAACAATTAGATTTTTAAATGCCAAATTGATATTAGTTCGGTTGAGCTAAGACTATAATTAGGCTAAGGGAAAGTTTTTCGATTTACTCGGGATAAATAAAAACTTGATGATGCGATCTGTGCAAACTTTTAAGATCTTCCAAGATCTTGATGTATCATATCTTTCTTAAGTATGAACTGATTTTTATTAAATTTACGGAATTTGTAGATATTACTAATCCCCACCGACTACTGAAGAGAATTAATTTAGATCGATTTTTGTAATGGGTATATATATTTAATTTAATTTCATTTTGTGGGTGTTAAGAACTTGTCTGAAATGTTATACTAAGTTAAACTATGAAATTTAATGATGATTTAATGAACATATCCGTGAGCTGTGAATCTCCCATTGTTTCAAATATTACAAAAACCGCAAATATAATAAAGAGCAAAGAAAAATTTGAAAGGAGTACGACATTGAGATGATATTATAGCAAGGGGAGTTGCAGAAGGATGCTGCTGACAGGGACAATGTCTCAGTTTGCCTTACAGTGTTGACAGCGTGCGGCATAAACATGGCCAATACCCAAAGCGATTGCAGCAGTCAGCCGGAACGTGGTGGGTGGGGGAGGCTGAGAGCGGCAACTGGTGGTGCTGGTGGCGTTAAACCGCAGAATTTAATTCCCTTATCAAAAAGTGACAAGCGTGCGTATTTAATGCAATTTCGCCGAGCGTTCAACATGACGTGTCTGCCTGGAGAAGCCAAGGCCAGTGATGGCAAGGAGAAGAATTTAGAAGGAGAAGAATTTAGAAGGAGTATGCTTAGGCCCGCTTTGGGGTTAGCTGGGGCCAGTCTGGCATTTGCCATTATCTAGCGGAAGTTGTTTACTTGCCAAAGCTGCTTTTTGTACGCCGTGAGCTGGCAGACAAAGCAAAAAATTGTAGTAGAAAAGAAAACCTCAATTTGCGCTACCATAACTTCCTTTTACGCTAAATTACAATTCCGCTGATTGCATTCCCGGGCTTCGGGTGCTCGTAATACCCGTGTACTTCTCTTCCACTGAAGAGCAAAAGACTGATTCCTTTGGTCAGGGTCTTTTCTATCGCCTGAAAGCGCCGTCAGCTCATTCACATTGCTACGCGTTATTCACACTTTACGCCTAGATTTCGAGCGCCACGAATCCTTTAACTGTTTTGCATATTTGTGTGAGGTGCCCCTCCTGCCCTGCCCCGCCCCGCCCCTCCCCTGCCACGGTGGAAGGTTCTCTGTTTGAGCTCTGCTCGCTATTCATTGTGTCTTTAGTTGTGCTGTTGTTTTTGTGCGATTCGTTTCGTTTCGTAGTTTGCATTCATTGCGAGAGATAAAAATAATGAACATACCACAGCAAAAGTCGACGCAAAAAACAACATCAACAACAACAGCAGCAGTAACAGTAACAGCACCTCCCAACCCCCCTACCCACTACCCTGTGCGTGCAACGAAGCCCAGGATTTGGATACGGATTCGGTTTCGGATTCAGTGCAGAAACTGCGCCACGTTTTTGTCGGCATAGGATTTATTGTGGCCCCGACTTTAGATATATGCACGTCTGTGTATTTGTGAGGAATGGGCGTAACTGCGGCATGCAACTCTGTCAGCTAAAGGGACGGTGGATGCGGGGGGCAATGCATAAGGCAAATTGCTTGTAAGTTCAACTCGTATTTTGCATTGTGTTTTCACTTCCGACAGTTAAATTAAAGCCATTGTCTGTCTGCTCGTTTGCTTTGGTGTTAGTTTCTGCGCCTAACGTAACAATTCCCACTCGGATGCATTGTTGTTGTTTCCTTTTTATCTACAACAACAACAACTGCAAACACTTGAAATACGACAGCGAAAATAATTTGTTAGCCTAAAAGTGTGCTACAAATCTTTGTGAGCGCCTTCTTCCGGCTGCTCCTTAATTGCATGAACTTTGCCGCATTTTCTAAGCATTTTTTGCGGTTTTAATTAGTCAAACACTCGTCGACATGGCGCAATCACAATCTGCTGCTTTACTGAAAGAATGAAACAATTATTTCGGCTGCAAATGAATGTGGAAAGTGGGGAGAGGTAATTATTACAAAATAGGAAAAGCATTCTCTCAAATTGTTGGTTTATAGAACTGCTTAAAATTCTTCTAGTATTTTTTCCTTACTACTATTTTAACAATCTGTAATTTATAATTATTAGCATTGCATACCATTATAAAGTAAGAATAAAGCGAAACTTGTTGAGAGCTTTCACACAAAGCTAATTTTTAATTTAGCTGCAAACTTCAATATGATCTAAAAGCAATGGCTAAAGTTTATTTAACCAGTAAGGACGGAGCTACAGTCGGACGCAACCGACTGTAGGAGACCCTGTACTTTGTGTTTTCTTCGCTGTTTCTTATCCGATCGTAATGTAATTCACAGCATCGATGGGGATTGTCATAGACTAAGTACATGCCACATTCCAAATCTTTAGCTTTAAAACTGAAGCTTTTAAACTGCAAACTGTAGCTAAATTTGTTTTTTGGTTAGCGGAGGAAAGAGAGGAGTTATCAAAAAACCCAAACAAACTTGATCTGATTGCTGTATAGCAGAACCTAAATACCAAAAAATTGTATTTCTAGCTCTTATAGTCTGCAAGATCTAAGTGGTTTCTTTGTCTGATCTATCTTCGCTATTTTTTTTACCGTTCGTAATGTAATTCACAGCATTGATGGATAATGCCATAGGCTGGGTACATGTCAAATCCCAAGTCTATAGCTTTTAAACTGTGGCTGTAGTGGCACTAACAAACATTTATAAGAAAATTGTCTGTTACATAACGTCGCTGTTTCTTGTCCGTTTGTAATGTAATTCACACCATCGATAGATAATTTAATAGGCTACGTACATTTCAAATTACAAGTCTGTAGCTTTGTTATTGTGGCTGCAGTGGCACATACATGCATTTTGAAAAAAATTGTCTCTTGCATATCTTCGCTACTTCCAATTCAAATCATAAATAAATTAATAGCATCGGTGGAGAATACCTTAGGCTACGTACATGCCAAATTACAAGTTTGTAGCGCTATTATTGTGGCTGCTGTGGCGTTTATAGTTTTAGAGATTTTTGAGGTAGGTGTAGATTTTTGATAATTCGCGGATGAAGGAGGCGAGATATCCAAAGTTTGAAACAAACTTGATCTGCTTGCATTAGCTGACTACCTAAATCCGGAAAGGTTGTGTCTTTATCTCTTATAGTTGCTGAGATCTAGGTGTTCATACGGACAGACGGACAGACGGACAGACGGACAGACACACAGACGGACAGACGGACGGACGGACAGACGGACATGGCTATATCAACTCAGCTCGTCGTCCTGAGTCAGAATATATATACTTTGTGGGGTCTACCACGCTTCCTTCTGCCTGTTACATACATCTGTCATTTGCACTAAATTAATAGACCCTTTTACTTTTTTAAAGTACAGGGTCTAAAAATCAATGCTTTTGCTCTTTTGAACTAAAGTTTTTAATATAATATAATTTAATAAAACCAGAATCTTTTAAATAAAAAAATAATATTGTAGTTTCTTATTGTTTACAAAATTCGTTTTTGAGACATTTGCTAACAGCTTTCAAGTGCAATTTAAATCACTGAAACTAGCGCGATGCTGAGAGTTTGATTTGCACTTTCTGGCATAGATACATATGTGGTATCTCATGTTACGTAACCCCCGGTCCAAAGAACTAGTTACTAGCGACCCACTCAATAGAAAATGCGAAGAAAGGAAAAAAGAGAAGTGAGAAATTGCATTCATTATGTGGCAGTGGCACAAAAGCTGGCAAACGAGAAGGAAACGAGGCTAGAGCCTTGCGGCAATTGTTGCCAACGCAGACACCGCAATGACACAGAAAGTGTTGAGCTGCAAATGAGGAAACAACGAAACAACAAACAACAACAACAACAACAAAAGCAACAAATAACAACCGCAACAACAATGGAAAAATGCAAAATGGGGATACGCTTGAAGTGCCAGAGCATGCGTGGCAAAACAAACAGTGAAAATGCAAAACGGATGTGTAAATAATTTAGACGAGTTGGCAACCCTCTAACACACACACACACACACGGTATTATATACTTTGTTGTGTATCTTTTTAGTTTATGTATCATTAAAAAATACTTACAAGAGTGTGGCAGAGAGCAGCGTATAATGAAAGCCACGGCAAAGCGAGGAAAATGTGCCATTTGCCAACTGCAAAAACAAAATGCACACATGCACACTCTGGCACCTCCTTCTGTCCCTCTCATTACGCCTGGCGTCTCGGAACGTGCTAGAAATGCAATAATTATATGCATACAATGGCACACACACACTCTCACATGTGGCCAGCTTTTTTGACATGCTGCAAATTAAACACACACACACTGGCAACGCTCTGCTCGGAACTAAATTACTTTTTTATGCCACAGCTGCACACAATCAAAATGCAACGGGATTAAAAAGCAAACCGTGTAACGGTAACCGGTAACTGGTTACGGCTAACAGGTAACTGGTAACTGGTAACTGTTACTCAGCCAACGCCAGGCTCCTCTGCGGCTTTGTCAGTCTGCAGCACTGCTGCCAAATCAGCTTTTTTCCAACAAATCTGGCTGGTTTTGAAGAGCATTTGCTAGCAAAATTATCAAACTGCGGGTAGCTGAAATTTTAAAACCAATATCGTGCAGAGCAGAGCAATGTTACAGTTTTATTCCATTGTCATTTTCCGTCTTTATTCCATAAAAAAAACTATGAAAGATTTAATCTCTCCTACGATTTAATTTGACAGATTTGGAAACTAACTAGAGCCAAAATTTAATGAGATTTTTGTCTGTATGTAATTTTTTGCAAATGTTTTCTTTGATTTCGTAACAAGGTTTTTTCTCAACAAAAAAATTGGCAACACTATTCTCTAGAGCGAGTTCTGGAGACAGGATGAGCTGTTGTAAGCCTGGTAAACCTCAAACAGCATTTGCATTTGCTGACGTCTCTGTGTGTGTGTGTGTGTGTGTGTGCTTATATGTGTATGTTTATGCATGTGTAGGCACTTGCTTTCTCTAAAAACTATTGGATTTTAAGCAGCAGTAACTTTGCCTACGGGACAGCAGCTAACCACAGACACGGATAGTGTCAGATGTCTCTCTTTCTCTATAAATCTCAACGGATGTGTCGTTCAGCTGCCTTTTCTCCTTCTTCTGTGCCAAAGCATAGGACAAGGACAAGGCGACAGTCGGCAAAGCTGGCAGACAAAACGGGTGTCAGAATGGCAGACAGATAGAGAGACAGAGAGACAGAGAGACAGACAGACAGCGGCTCAATTTGCACGCTTCGTTATTCAATTAGACACATCAAACACACAGACGCACATCCGACATAATTTTGATTGATGGCAGCATAATGACGGTGATTTATCATATTTGCATGCTAACATTTTGCAGCGTACGGCGCGAATTGCACTTCAAAATTGCATAAATAATTACTGCAAAGCATTTTTGATTTACATTTTTCCTTAACACTTGGCTAGAATTGACGAAATATGATAACATATGATGTACGACAAGCATATGAGCTGGAGTTTATTTATAAACCTAATTGGTTGCGTTTACAGCGAAAGGCATCGCGTTGACAACCAGACAGCTTACTGACCACGTGCTTGGCTTTGGCTTGGCTACCACGGCGTATACGCAATATTTGCTTTGTTTCAACAACACTCGCTGCTTTCTTTTTTTATACTTCGTTTATTCGTTTCTGTGTGTGTGTATGTTTCTATGTGTGTGTGTCTGCCTGCTGTGAGTCTATAAAATCCAGCTTAAGCCGCAGGCTACCTGTGATACGTATGACATTTTTGCTGCCACTCAACAGTTATATACACATACACACTAACACCCACAAATGTTGCATTGAAGTCGCAATAAAAAACACAAAGAAACAACAGAAAATTCTGAGCTAACGAAGAATATATACACTTTCAATTATAGCTATGCTTTGTAAGCTTTAAAATACGCTTAAAAATAACACGAAATTAATAGAAAATCATTGTTATTTATTTTTATTATTAGTAAGAGTTGGGCCAGCGAAAGTTGGGCAGTGAGAGTTGGATCAGTGAGAGTTGGGCCAGCGAAAGTTGGGCAGTGAGAGTTGGACCAGCTAGAGTTCAACCAGTGAAAGTTGAGCCAGCTAGAGTTCGGCCAGCGGAAGTTCAGCCAGCGAAAGTTGAGCCAGCAGGAGTTCAGCCAACGAGAGTTTGACCAACGGGTGTTGGACTAGCGAGATTAAATCTTAAACAATTCCTGCCCAATTACAAAACTTACATACCCTGTATAAAAAGTGCATGAAAAAAGTGGGTCGCTGCTCGCACGCATTGGCAGTTGGCAGTTGGCAGAGCAACTGTGGAGAGGTGGAAAAGCCTCAGCTGGTGCTTGTGGCTTGTGACGATGGTAAACACTCAAATCCAATTAAATTTAATACGACTTACTTGGCTCTCTGCTCCGACTGTCGTCCGTATGAGGGGAGTTTCTATATATGTATGTGCAGTTTATTTGGCGTTTGCTTTGCTCATTCGCTGTTTCTCTGAGTGCCTGGTGCTTTTCCTTCTTGCTCATGGTTTTTTATTGTATTTGTTTTAATTTTCACAGCATTGTTTTTTTGTCGTTTATTTTCTTAATATTATTACGGCTGCAGTGGAGGTTGCTTTTGTGAGGTTTACCTGAAACTCTACAGTTTGGCTTGGGCCTGGGCTTCGGCTTAATTAAAGCTTAATTTCTTAAATAACATTTGCAGTTTAAACGAGCTAATTGAGTTTGTTTTATCGTAAGTATACCTCAGGTTCCCGGCAGTTCAATCAAATTCCCCCAGGATACAATCCTTGCAATCCAAATGAAGCTGTCTCTATGAGAGCCTTAACTCTCTTTATACATACATATGTATGCATAATTGTATCTGTATCTGTATCTGCTTCCCATATAGTTATCCATATCTGCATCTGCATTTTACTCTGCAAAACATTTAATTTATGCGCCAATATCCTTTGCTGTTGTTTTAGTTATCGCTCACTGTGTTCTGTTTGCAGTACACTGTTTGCAGACACTGTAACTTGCTTTGCATATGCATACGACTAGGATTTATGCAAGGAATAGAGGGGTAAAGGGTATATGCACTATGTGTGTCATATGCAAATCAAGGCAAGCTTTGGGCGTCTCAACAGCAGCAATTGATTTGTGGCAACGACACCAAACAGCCCAAGCTACACTGAAAAAGATTTATGACCATAGTTTGAAAATATCATATCATATCAGCAGTAATGCTTCTTCTTAGTTTTTTGTCAGAATCATGTTTTGATGAGGCAAATCCAGCAATATTATTTCTTTAATAACTTCTGTGTTTATTAACCGATTTCAAAGATAAGTTAAAGCGTAGAGCGAATATATTCTGAATAACAACTTTCTATGTTTGATATTATCTGGGTCTATCTCATATAGTTTTTGAGATCTCTTCATACAGAAAGACAGACATATAAATAGACGAACAAACATAGCTCAGCTCGTCGTCCTGATCAAGAATATATAACTTATGGGGTCTGCCACGCCTTATTCTGTCTTTTTCATACGTTTTCTCATAGTTTACGCTGTTTTTAGCCATTTTAGGTTCAGTCTATAAGTCTCGATCAAAAAATGGCCATTTATTGAAAAAATAAACTATATAATTTGAACAAAATAAATACGCTAATACGCTAACTTCTATTATTTACAACAAATTACATATTTACACTACAATTGCAACAAATCGTTTAGCAGCATTTGAAGCGCATACTTTAAGCTGGCAATTAAGCAAATTGGCTAACGGCAGCTTGTTTTAATTAGCCAATTGTTGGCCTTAGCACCTTGGCCCACAACAAATAGTCGCACGTAATAGATTTGACACCCACTTGGCAGGGGTTTAACCTCCAACCCCCTTCCCCCCAACCCCTGACAAAGTGGCGCTATTATTGTGTGGCCTTAATCCAGCAACAATGCTCGACTCAATTTACGGCTTGGCTGGGCGATGAGTCGTCAAGTTCAGTCTGATTCAACCTCCTGGTACTCCTTCCGCCCCGCACCCCTTTGGGTCGAGTTCTTCAATTACTTTTTGCACGATTTGATTTTACATTTAACGATTTTTCGCACTTAATTAGAAGCGAGTGTCGATGTCAGTGGCAGCTCAGCTTGGCTCAGCTCAGCATCGGCATCGGCATCGCCATGATTTGATTAAATGTGAAGATGAATTTTAATTAAAATCTTTGCGCCACGGCAACTTCTCTCAACTCCTTATACAATAATAGCCCCTTCCGATTTCCTTTCCTTCTCCCATTCCCATTGTTGTGGCTAAATTTTTGACACTCCAACCGCCATGAAAGGAGTGGAGTTTTAATAGAGCAATAAAGCCGCAAGTTCATGATCAAACCGTATAGCAGGTCCTGTTGTGGCTGTGCTCAGTCATTGTGGACATTTAATTTATGCAAAATGAAAATTAAAGACATCTCGGAAAAAGTTTTCCCCAAATGTTTTAGCCGCATATTTATGCAAATGTCTGTCTAATGAATTTTCGAAACTACTTACAAGTCATTTGTGCCCTGCCATTCCCAGCTATCAATTTCAATTAAGGGACTTTAACACAAGAACCAGAGCCAACAAAATGCTTAGCAAATAATTTCTGCATAATTTACAGCAAATAACGGCAAACATGCAAACAATGCGGCGCTTTTATCTTTTGTCAATGGAAATTCAACAACTTTGGCCAAAAGTTTTTTAAAAGTAAACAAAAAAGTACGTAGAAAACACTGGCATGCACACAATTGTTGTGGCAGTCACGTATGAGTATGTATTGATTAACAAAGAGCAGGCTGACAGACTACAAGATATGCTAGAATATAGTTTTTGTTGTTTGAAAAATTAAAATATTACAATTTAAACGGAATTGCTGAACTAAACTCTCTCAAGTTTCCTTAAGCATTGCACCTTACTTAAAATTTGAAAGACTTGCAGCATACCCCAAAAATGTTCTCTTTCACTTGTATTTACAGGGTATACAAACTTTTGCGCATTGTGGCTTAAGTGGAGAAGCAGAAACCATCGCCTGTCGCATCCAATGGACCATTCAAAATTACGAGCCAACAGTTTCCGCAGTGTTTTTTGTCATTTCCATGCGCTCATTGTCAGTTTTAAGTAAGCAACTTTTGCTCTATTATTGTTTTTGTTTTTCTTTTTCTTTCTTGTTTTTCATTTTTGCATTTTGTTAGCGTCTGTCTGTGAGGTTTGCTGTTGTTGTTGTTGTTGTTGGTTTTCCGGCAGAACTGCCTACAAAATGCAGACGCATGAAATGCCATAAATTTTCAAATATAGAAATTTTTCATTTCTGCCAAGAGCATTTTATTGTTTTATATACCCTTTGAAAAGTTGCAAGGCTCTTAGTTTTATTATTATTTTATTTTGTTATATATTTTGTGTTTAACCTATTTATTTGATCTTGAACAGAAGAATTTATTTTAATATTTTATATACTACAAATTGTTATACTTTTTCCATTTTTAGAGCAAAGCTGGTGCAACTTCTAACGCTTTATTCTGCCCACTAACGGAACTGCAAATAAAAACCAAAATCGAAACTGAAACTGGACTGACAAAAGCCAAGAAATTACAAGCCATACGATAAATCAAAATGTTATGGCGCAAGTCGAGTGACAAATTTACGAGCAGCTTCAATAGAATAAAAATAGTAGAAGACACAAAGACGCGTGATTTTTTTAAAGAAACCCACTTGAAAATCTAATCAATACGGGAGCACTCTTCTTCGTTAAATCCAAAAGCTACAGCGAATTGTTGTGTTTTTAAATATAGAAATGTATAAATTAAATATAATTATAAATTCCTTAATAAATAGACGTGAGCAAAATTGCATAGATGATAGCAAAAGTTGCCGTCATTGTTTATTTTACTCTTTTAAAAAGCTTATAAAAAAACATATTTATCCCAGATGGACCGAAATGTAATAATAATAATAATTTGACATGTTTAATTTAACTTTACTTAAATAAATTTTATTAATCAATTGAAGAAAATTATGGTTTTGCACGCTTCTCATTAATATGAATTAATTAATAAAATTTTAAACTAATCATTTACCAACATTTCTACTCTAAACAATTTTAAATTCAATAATTCAATGTTTAATTACTCAATAATTTATCTAAATAATGATTCAATTATAATCATTTGTTCTGTTAGAGTATATATAATTTGACTCAGCGCACTTAACTAGCTTCCGTTGACCATTTTAACTTCTTGACCGTAATCGCACATCAAATCAAACTATATAAATTTTAAGAGATTTTCCTATGAAGCAAAAACGTTTGACATACACAAACATTGCCATAGCATTTACGCGGACTGATAAGGCTGATAAGATTTTATGCTGATCAAATTTTATCAATCGCATTGCGCATACCTCAAGTGGTGCAGACACTTCAGACACATCGGGCGTACGCTCTATATAAAGCCAGCTGTCGTGTTCTACCAATTCAATAGACGCTTCCAGCTAGAACCCAACGGAACACGCACCGGAAGAGTCGCCACAAAATGTTGCTCAAATCATGCATGCTGCTGCTGCTCTGCGGCGTCGTGGCAATTAGCGCCAACAATTACAATGGGTGAGTGGCAGAGACTGCGATTCCTGATCACTGCTGAGTCAGCTAATGTACAGTAACCGACAGCTATAAGGTCTACGATGTGAGCACGCGTAATCAGTTCGAGAAGCTGCTGATGGTGCGCCTCTCCCGCAATCCGGACTACGATTTCTTCGATCTGCCACGTGCCATGGACGCTCCCACACGCGTCATGGTGCAGCCCAAGGATCAGGAGAGCTTCGAGCAGCTGCTGCAGAGATTCTCCGTCAGCTTTGTGGTGCTCGATGAGAACTTGGGCGCCTCCCTGGAGAAGCAACAGCAGGAGTCGCACGTTCATCAGATGTCGCAGCGTGCCAGCTCCCGCGGCATTAGCTTTGCGACCTTCCAACGCTTTGACCAGATCAATGCCTATCTGGATGAGCTGGCCAAGACCTATCCCAGCCGCGTGACCGTCACAACTGTTGGCAAATCCTACGAGGGTCGCGAGATCAAGACCATCGTTATCAGCAACGGCGATGGCAAGGCCGACAAGAAGGTCATCTTTCTGGATGCCGGCATACATGCACGTGAATGGATCGCCCCCGCCGAAGCTCTGTATGTGATCTACCAACTGGTTGAGAACTTTATGGCCAACAGTGATCTGCTCAAGGACTACGAATGGCATATTCTACCCGTGGTCAATCCAGATGGCTATGAGTTTACACACACCGACACCCGCATGTGGCGCAAGACCCGCAAGCCCTCCGGCACCCTCTGCACCGGCACCGACGGCAATCGCAACTTTGACTTCCACTGGGGCGAGGTGGGCGCCTCCTCCTCAGCCTGTTCCGACACCTACATGGGCTCCACTCCCTTCTCGGAGCCAGAAACGCAGATTGTGCGCGATTGTCTGCACAAGTTGACTGGCAGAGGCAAATTCTATCTGACGCTGCATTCCTATGGCAACTATCTGCTCTATCCATGGGGCTATACCAGGTGAGCAGCAGGTACCAATCGATAGGTTCTATATTCTAATCACATTTTGTCCTTCAGTGCTCTGCCCAGCGACTGGCGTGCTCACGACGAAGTGGCCCAGGCTGGTGCTGCTGCCATCAAGGCTGCAACTGGCACCAAGTACACCGTCGGCAGCTCCACCAATGTGCTCTATGCCGCCGCTGGTGGCAGTGACGATTACGCCTTTGCCGAGGCCAAGTTCCCCGTCTCCATCACCATGGAGCTGCCAGCTGGTGGCACCGGCTTTAATCCCACCAACGCGCAGATTGAGCCCTTCGTCTCGGAGACCTGGATCGGCATTCGTGCCATGGCCTTGAAGGTCATTGACAAGTACTAAACTAACTAAATGCAATGCCAATAAAAAACCGATATATACACTCAGAAAAAAGCTCTACTTTTCATTATTTTTAGAATTGCTTGATATTTTTCTGAGTGTTAATGTTGAACCTGACATACTTATTTCCATTTAATTGTGATATGCAAGTACCTCCCACCGAGTGTCTATTATTCAGTCTATGACACACTTCTCCAATTAGGCCAAGATAGAACTGCCAGCTGTGCAGACTTCCACACTTCAAATTATCATTAGGCCTCTGCTAAACGTAGTAGCAATTCAGCGAGTGGAGAGGCACTTTCAAGCATGACTGGGCTTTTAGCTTTATTGATAATGTGTTTTTAAACTTTCCTGTTTGGTTTATGTCGATTTTTTGTGACTGCATCGATGACTCTTTGAGTGAAGCAAACGTGCGACTAACTTAAGCATTTCAGTATCTAATGAGATCAGTATCAGACAGCGTCCTAAATATGTACCAATTGCCGGACTACTCCATCCCCGAAATCAACAATAAAAACTTGAAATTCAAATTTATAATAGCTGCTTCTGAGCAGCGCAATAATCAATAATCAATAAAAATTAACAACAAATCAATAAAATATTGTACACAAATTTTATTTATTTTACAATTATAAATAATAATAAATAACCATGACTCATCGTGGTTACAGTTATAGTTGAACTGACACGCACCCACTGAACCCCTGCACCACACTTCTGCATCACACCACACCACACTGATGCTCGTCAACTGCACAGCAGCAGCTTTTATAGTGCAAGCTGTCTGCGCTCTCCCTCCCTTGATCAAACTTTGCCCAAACTTGACCCAAACACCTCCCCCCAACCACTGAGCTTCTGCATGTAAAGCCCACACTTGCATATACAAATAAGTTGAAATTGGGCGCTCTATTGCTTATCCGCTCAATAAGGCTCTCTGAGCAGGAGCGTTAGCAGCTTCTTATCTAACTGAGCCTCTTCTGCCCTTATCGCTGATGACTCTAATTGAGTATAGATCGGAATTATAGTTACATGCAGTGAGATGCGGAGACAGCGCTAAAAATTTAAGCGGTTTGAGAATGATCATAAATGAGCTAAATACATTTATAATTATTTATATACCCTGCACCCATTTTAATGTATTTAATATTTTTTTATTTCACTTTATGTATTTTTGTTTTATTTATTTTTATGCATTTTTATTTTATGTTATTTATTTATTTAATTTATAATATTTAGTTTATTCTGGCAAGTCTCTAGCTGAGCCCAGTTTAAGCTAAACTTCTCCGTTTTTTGTATGTATGTGTGAGTCTCAAGTGTGACTCTCCTGTTCGCTCTGACTTTCGCTCAGTGCAGCTTCGACATGAGAGAGATTAAGCACAGGCCTCATCCGCAGCGCAGTCGCTGCAACATGATGGAATTATACATGTATAATTCCATCATGCGCTGCAATTGGTTCTTAAGCTGCTCTGCATGTAATGAGAGAGAGAGGGAGTAGCGGGGCGACCGATCTGCAGGCTATATAAAGAGGCTGCCAATGCCGCTTTATTTAGTAAGAGCTTGGATGGGGCGGTGTGCAGACGTAAGGCGAGCTCTGCATGCTATTGATAACAGCAGCTTGAGGGTATTTAAGTAAGTTTAACATAATTTTGCACAGTGTATTATTATAAGATATGTGAAGTTCAGCTACAATGTGTTTAGCATTAATGTTATTTATAATTAGACAATGTAGTACTTAAAAAAAACTACTACTAAAGTACAAGAGTCTATTATTTTTGAAAAATAAAAGATGGAGACGTAGCAGCCTCCTTTAAGTGTACAAATTCGTGATCAGGATGACTGTAATATTAAATTTTACTAAATTTACAAACAGAATCAAATAATAAAGTATAAAAAAGCGCTCAATTGATGCTCAATCAAGAGGATATTTCTCAGTGACGCGACGGGCCATGGCCTCTATGCCCACCCAGGTTTCCTTGACCAATCTGTCAATATCGGAGGCAGGTGGATCAAATAAGTTGCTTCCGCCACGAGGTAGCTCCATGGTGAATGATATGGGAAAGCCAGCATTGAAGGCGTAGTCATCGCTGGCACCGGCAGCTGCATACAACAGTTTGGTGGAACAGCCCACTCTATAAACGGTGCCGGTGGCTGCCTCAATGGCATCCCCACCAGCGCGTCCCACTTCGTCCAGATCATCCACAGTATCAGGCACAGCGCTGTAACAACGGATAAGTGTAAGCCACGGTAAGACTATTTAAAACCCAAGAATACTCACTCGATATAGCCCCAAGGATACAGTATATAATTGCCATAGGAGTGCACGGTCAGATACATTTTTCCTCTATCCGCAAAGCTGTGTATAAGATCACGTACCACAACTGCCTCGGGCTCTGAGAAGGCTTTGGGGCCTGCATAGGTCTCCGCACAGGGATCCGATGAGGCGCCAGTTTCATTCCAGTGGAAATCAAAGTTCCGATTGGGATCGGTGCCAATGCAGTTGCTGCTGCTCGGCTGGCGAGTTTTGCGCCACAAACGCGTATCCGCAGACCTGTGGGTGTACTCATAGCCATCGGGATTGACCACCGGCAGCACAATCCAATCGTAATCCTGCAGCAATCCAGCGTTTTGCTCAAAGTTGTTCACCAACTCGCCAATGGCATAAACCACCGCGGCATGTGCGATCCACTCTCGGGCATGGAAGCCCCCGTCCATGAGTATGACATTTTTATTGGCTCTGCCATCGCCGTTGGTGATTTTGATGGCCTTCATCCAGCGTCCCTCGTAGCTTTTGCCCACAGTCTTGACAAAGACACGACTGGGATGAAGCTCGGCAAGCTCTTCGATGTATTGATTGATCTCGTCATGGGTGTAATAACGCTCAGTGCCCAGTCGCCCTTTATAGGGAACATAGGGAAACAAATCGCGCAGCTCGCGATTCAGTTCAAACTGCTCGTTTAATGATAGACCCACATCTCTATTAACAACCTTATAGCTCATTGGATGCTCAGCTAGTAATTGCAGAAAATTAGTCTGTGCCTGCGGATGAACCATAATCTGGTACAAGGAGCCGTCGTTTGAGAACAGTTCGTAGTACGATTCATTCTTGAGCAGCCGATCTACAATCAACTCCGAGGATCTATCAGTTGTGTAGAGTTCATACACCTTGAAGCTGAAAATAAATAACTTTTAGAAGCATGATAATTAAAGGGAAGCTGCCAGCATACCCATCGAAAATGCTGCCATTTGCCAGATTTTGAGCGGTGAAGAGCGCGAAAACTGTGTACCAAAATAATTTCATCATTGCACGTTGCTCACTTGGAGTAGACTGACATTGTTCGAAAATACTGAGTATCAAGAATTCTAATCTGAATCGTTATCAATCACAAATAGCCAAAAAGTTCAGCAGGCCACTTAAAACTAATCAACAAATTACTTGTAAAATCATTAAAATCGACTGCGATAGCCGTAGATTGTAAGTTCTAAAATTGGCTGATATTAAAGCATAATGATTTGAACGATATCTGGTGGTTTTTATTGGGAATTTCTATGTTATAAATTAAAACTCTATAAAGATAAATACGAGTTACTTGTAGCTAAGTCTCTGCCTCTCTCTATAGCAAAAACTACATTATTGCAAAAATGTTTTTATTTTAAATAAACTTTTTTTTAGTACTTTTCGATACACTTCTCAGCCATGGCTTGAATGCCAATCCATGTTTCGGTTACAAACTCATGGATGCTGCTAGCTGGCGGATCAAAACCAGTTGTACCGCCTCCAGAAAGTTCCATGGTAATGGAAATATTGAAGCCGGACACAAAGCCATAATCATCGCTAGCTCCAGCAGCGATATATAGCACATTAGTGGAGCTGCCCACCTCATAAACGGTGCCAGTGGCAGCTTCAATAGCGTCGCCACCTGCTCTAGCCACGTCATCAAGATCCTTCCAGGTATCGGGCAAATCGCTGTAATGATCAAATTAATTTAATAGAATTAATGTAATAATAATAATTAATAAAAGCTACTAACCTCGTCCATCCCCATGGATAAAGCAAATAATTGCCAAAGGAGTGAATGGTCAGATACATAATGCCACGATCTCCCAGCGAATGCATCAGATCGCGCACCACAATGGTCTCTGGCTCAGAGAAGGCATGGGGTCCAGCGTAGGTGTCGACGCAGGGCGTCGAGGAGGCTCCCTCCTCATTCCAATGGAAATCAAAGTTGCGATTGGGATCAGCGCCATAACAGGTTTGACCCAACCATCTGTAGGGCTGACGCGTCTTTCGGAATATGCGCGCAAAGGTGCCAGTCTGGGTGTGCTCATAGCCATCGGGATTGACCACTGGCAGAATGACCCAGTCGTAATCCTTTAGCAGATGGGCGTTCGTCTCGAATTGCTCCACCAGCTGCTCAATAACATAGAGCACTGCGGCCGGTGAGATCCATTCACGGGCATGGAAGCCACCATCCATGAAGATGACCTTCTTGTTGGCACGTCCATCTCCATTGGTGATGGTGATGGTTCTCAGTTCGCGCTTCAGATACGACCAGCCAACAGTTTTGACAAAGGCACGTGACGGATAGCGAGCTGCCAGGTCAGCAATATAATTGTTAATCTCAGCGTGTGTGTAATACCGATCCGTGCTCAGGCGACCCTTGCCCGTGATGGGATTCAGACGACGTTGCAGTTGACGCTGGGCGAACTCCTCGGCAACGGTGACGCCCAGATTCTCATTGATCAGGCGATAGCTGAACTGCTGGGTCTTGAGTAGACTCTCAAAGCTGCTCAATTGCTCGGGGGTAACGATCACATGGGAAGCGTGACCCGTCTTACGACTCTGGCTAAGGAAATCATAACCTTGCTGGCTGAGCTTATGCAAGAGTTTTCCCTGCTCTACGGTTGTAGGTGTTACGGCGTATATGCGATAGCTGCAAATGCAAGGCGTTGAAGGATTGGTGACCAGGGTAAAACCCATTCGAACTCACCCATCCAAGTCACGTGGCTCGTTGGCTGCGGCAAGAGCCACGCCCAGTAGCAGTAGCAGTAGCGTAGAGACTCCCCAATGCGCCATCTTTACGGTTATGGACTCGCGTGCCCTTAGCCGGACACTTAAATAGCCTAAGCGTATCTAATCTTAACGCCGACTAGATCTATAAATCAGAAATCAAAACTTTAAATGAAACGACAATATCAAAGTGGTTGGACACTAATCTGTCTTTATTTACGATCATGATTGGTAACGTCTTATCACCTCCTCGGCCATGGCCCGTACACCCACCCAACTCTCCGTCACAATGCCCTCGATGTGCGAAACCCACGGATCGAATCCCAAAAATCCGCCTGCAGGCAATTCCATTGTAATGGCCACCGTAGCATTTGCCACGGCCAGCGCGTAATCGGTGGCGTCTCCGGAAGTGGGGTACATCAGATGGTAGCCACTGCCATAGCTGTAGATGCCATTCGTGGCATGCACGATGGCCATGGCGCCGGCATCAGCAATGTCCATCATATCCTGGAAATTTGCTGGACTGGAACTGCAAAAGAACACATATGATTACACAGGTTATATACAGTATTTATGGTTTTCCTCTAGGTAACTTTTTTATAGTTTTGTATGTGCTGATTAACAAATAATAAAATGTATAACCCCGCTTTAACTCATTTTATAGGCATTATTTACATTGTATTTTAGCTTTAAGTGGCCGGCAACTGTCCAACTGTTATAAATATTATACAGGTCTAATGGGTTTTGATTGTGGAATTCGATGTGCTGATAAGCACCAAATAATACAAATTCTATCACGTCAGTATTATTTGATTAAAAATGTATTACTAAAATTCTTCAGCCTCAATAAATGCCTATGTAGCTTAGCCTAACAATTAGTAGATATCATATTAGAATTGGTTTTATAAAATAGAGCTATTGGCCGTAATTGCCCCACTTACCCCGTATAGCCCCAGGGCAGCAGAAAGTAATTGCCATACGAGTGCAGCGACAGATAGAATGTCAGGCGATCACTATAGTGCAGCAATATGTCTCTTACAATCTGGGATTCGGGCTGATCAAAGGCATGCGCGCCGCGATACGTAGGTTCCGCTGGATCCGCCGAGGAACCCTCATCGTGACCCCATTCATGGCCGAAGTTTCGATTGAGATCGGTGCCTGGATTCTCGGGATCCCAGGTAGGTTTACGTGTCTTCCGCCAGTAGCGTTCGTCTGTATGGGAAAATTCATAGCCATCCGCATTAACCACCGGCATTATGACCCAATCGTAATCTTCCAGCAGCTCTGCGTTCTGCGCGTAATTGTCCAACAGCTGCTGTATGATATACAGAGCAAAGGAGGGCGCAATCCATTCTCGAGCATGCATGGCGGCATCGATGAGGATAACCGGCTTGTTCCTTTTTCCATCGCCATTGCTGATGGTTAGAAGTTTTAAGGGACGTTGTTCGTAGCTTTTGCCAAACTGTTTGACCTGTGCACGCTGCGGATAACGAGCTGGCAGACTGTCCAGATACTCATTGATCTCGGCGTGCGTGTAGAAGGCGCCTAGGACATCAATCCTGGGCATCTGGAAACGCGCCTTGCTGCGTCGGTTCTCCTCACGCTGTGCCTGCAACAAGGGCGATATATCATCCAGCAGCAGCTGATGTGTCAGTTGATGTGTCTGCGATAGCTCGAGGAAACTCTGAACTTGTTTGGGTGAAACAAGCAGACGGAGGGCGGTGTCATTCTGGCTGAGACGGGGGCCAAGGAAATCCCAGTGCGGCTGCTGCTTGGCCAGCTTTCGTAGGAGACGCTGTTGTGCCTCATCCCGTGGCTGCAGCTCGTAGACTCTGTAGTCTTTGTAGTCCTTTAAGGCCAGCAGAGCAACTGCCTGCAGCAGGAGCAGCAGAAATAATCCCAAAAAGCTAGACGATGTCATTTCCACAAAACCTCTAGCAAGACTGGACCGTAGTATTTCGATAGATGTGCCGTATCGACTGACTTATCAAAGCTAATTGGCAGCGGCGCCGTCTAGGCAAAGGTTACGATATCGGGTATAAACTTTATTTGCTTCTGTTTATGATATACATAAAACGTAATTCAATTGTGCTGAGTTGAGACTGGCTGCAAGCTCCGAAATTGATTGAAACATGCGTTTTTCAATTGTCTTCAACTCACATTTAATGCCTAACAACAATGACACTAATTAGTTTAATTAACAAATAAGCACTAGGTATAAATTCAATTTCTTAAATTACTAATACAGACTAACGTGCCGTATGAACTCCACAAAGCCGGCAAATGTCTCCTTGCACACGTGTATGATGTCCGACGGCGCCACATGGAACTCCTCACCGGGCAGCTCAAGCGTGTAGGACAGGGGTATGCCCAGATTGCCGTAGGCGAAATCATCCAGACTGCCAGATGCCTCGTACAGTATGGAGGCGGAGGTGCCCGTCGTGTAGCGAGTGCCGCGGTATCTGCCGATTTGGTTGGCGGCTCTCAATGCCACGGAGCGTAGGGTGCCCACAGTGGGTGGCACCGTGTTTCTTTATGGATAAAATACAGCAGAGATATATGGGAATTTAAAGTGGATACAACAACAGCCGAACGCCGAAATATACGCTTTTAATTGCTTTTAGCAATTAATTGAAAAGTAAATTGAAAACTTCCTAGGGGTGTACTCACTTCGCATAGCCGTAGGGATAAAAAATGAATTTGCCGAATGAGTGCACATCCAGGCAGAGTTTCACACGATGACGATTGAATTCCAAATAGCGCACCACGGCCGATGTTTCCGGTTCCGAATTGGGCGATGTGCCCGAATACACCTCGGAGCAGAGCTGTGAAGGGCAAGGGGCAAGGGTTAAGCGTCAGTTCATGTAACAGGAAGGTCAATGTCAAGGTTGCTTACATTCTGACTGGCGCCCTGATAGTTCCAGTGATTGCCAAAGTTGCGATTGATATCAACGCCGCTGCAGGAATGCCCAGCATAACGATGTCGATTTTTGCGCCAGAAGCGATCCTACAAATTTAAGAAAGACAGTAAGCCAGTCAGTACAAATTATACTTTTAAAATGTCGAAACATACCGATGTGTGCGTGTATTCATAGCCATCTGGATTCACCAATGGCACCAGGAAAACCTCCACGTCGCTCAAAACCCGCTGAAATGCTCTGAGATTGGTCAGCAGCTCGTAGGCCAAGTAGAG
This sequence comes from Hypselothyrea guttata, assembly GCA_035045125.1. Classification (NCBI taxonomy): domain Eukaryota; kingdom Metazoa; phylum Arthropoda; class Insecta; order Diptera; family Drosophilidae; genus Hypselothyrea; species Hypselothyrea guttata. The sequence continues at coordinate 544,437 of JAWNNJ010001775.1, forward strand.
CACCGTCTGAGTGGTAATCCACTCCCTACCATGAGTCGCCGCCTGTATGTAGGCCACTCGACGAGGTCGCACACGTGTGTTCAGCGAAATCGAAAGGGCCGCAATGTGACGACCCTCATTGGAGCGACCCAGCGATTCGTAGCGACAATACTGAGGATAACGCGCTGCCAGGCCACTCATGAAGTTCAGTACCTCATGATAGCGTGGGAAATGCGAGAAGAAGCCACGTGCCTGACGACGCTTACGACTGCGCGGACGCTCGGACTCACAGTCTCCGGGTTGACACTCCTCCAGCTCCTCATCGGAATAGGTGCTGTTGGCCTCCAGAGCAGCCATCAGTTCCATCAGCGGCTGGCTCCGAAAGTTGACTCTGTGCTGGGAAAGGCGGGATTCAAACTGGGGCTTACGCTCCGGACCCACGGTCAGGATGGACATGTTGCGCGTGAGCAGCCAGAAGTCCACGGCGTCATCGTTGGTCTGCAAATGCACCATGTATCGGAAGATGTTCTCATCGTCATGCTCCACCGTGTATTTGGTATAGCTAAAAGAAGTCAAATAAATAATACATAATTTTATTGTGTCGGAAAAGAAACAGCAAAGATATGCAACGTACAATTTGCTATTATAAATTATTGAATTTATTGAAACACAAAAGTACAGGGTCTCCTACTGTCGGTTAAGTCGGACTGCAACCTTCCGTCCTTACTGGTTTCATTTTATTTATTTAATTAATAATATTTTTTATACAATGTATAGTTAATAGTTACTTATATAGCATGATAAATAGTTTTTAAAGCAACAAAATATGCAATTTAATTGCTTTTAATTAAAAAAGAGATTATATAACAAATTTTGTCTATGATTTATGAACAACTATGAACCATAAAAATTTGTTAGTAATTTGTTAGTCTAATCAAACTGATTTCTATGTGTGAGCGGCAATTAATAAAACCGACAGCTGTGTTTAACCCGGCTGGGAATATTTGTTTTTATAAATACTTTTGCCATAAGCTGCAGTTTGATAACGAGTTTATATACCACATACTTATTTATGATGAGAGAGAGATTCGGGTTTTTTGGGGCCATAAACTCATGTATCTCACGCTCAGTAAACTATGTAAATCGGGGTTTCATAAACTTATGTTAAACAACAGACTACTTAAATTGATTTGATAGTTTTTCACAATGAATGCAATAATTGCATTTGTTCTAATTGAAATCCAATTAAAAAGCTGGGAAAATCCCGATGGCTTTGTACAACATGTCTTTCGGTAATTGGACAACAAAATTAATTTGTGGCGCCCAAAAATGAGTTGTTGATGCACAAATTTATGCAGAATGTCTTGTGTCGCGGTTCTCGATGTTGTCGTCGCCTGGCCAATTGGCGTTTTGCCACCTCGTACGAATTTGTGACCAATTTATCATTTCAGAAAATTCCACAAACAGCAGCAGCAGCAGCAGCAACGATGAAGCAACAAACCGACTCTACAGATATATCTAAATTGTGTGTATATATTGTGCGATATCTATGCATATTCATTCGAGTGCAGCAGCTGCGGAGGCGGAGGCGGGGGCGGAGGAAATGGCTAGCAAAATAGAAGACAAAGACGAGGCTAATCACGTGTGGCAAACACAATGATATACAGGTATAATTTAATTAAACACCCGCCAGCTGAGATATCTTACGGCATCTCTCTCACAGCAGAGAGACGAAAGACCGCAGCTTGTGGCTAATTTTTCAAAATTTTACATAAAGAAACTGTTTACATGATGATTAGCTTTGGGTTTCATTATTTCTGCTGTTAATTTTCGTTTGTAATTCTCCTACATTTTTGAAGCAAACGAAGCGCTATTGTTGGCCGCTGATTTCAATCAAAATCTGCTGCTACTGCAACAGCAGCAAGTGGCCTTCTCAATGAAAACCAAATACAAATACAAATACTACAAATACAACTACAAAAACAAATTCAAACATGCATATAAAGCATCTATTTTTGTACATTAATACGAAGTTGTATTGATGCTGAGGCAACGACAGACCCCCAAATCAACACCAATCACAAAGCAGCGGAAGGAAGCAAACATTTTGCGAGCTAATTAAATATCAAGTTGTTGTTTTGGCGCAGCTCACAATCGTTAGCAAATACCCCAGCTGAACTTGACAGTCGCAGAGTATTCTAACGAGCTGAAGTTATTCAAGTCCAAAGTTAAAAGTCAGACTTTCTTAGCTAGTAGTGCAAGCACTTCCAAATCATCTGAAAGCCTCAAAGTGTCGCATCACTCATACGCTCTGTACACCGCTGACTAGAACCAGTTGAGCAGTTGATCAGCTGCGCTGCCAGAGTGTGACGTTGTGCAACTTTAAGATCTCTTTTAGCAGCAATTGTTTAGTTTTTAAATACAAATGTTTTATGTATTTTTGTACAAATGTATATTTGCTGAGTCATCAATGGAACTGCTAAAATTGTCATTTGACATAGGCGTGCTTAGTTTTTGCTTTCTGTAAACATCGAAGCTAAATAACTTGCAGACTTAGCAACAGTTTTCAATCATTAACGCTGTACTTAAGTTGTACAATATTTGCATACTTCAATTGGCTTTACAAAGTATTTTCAAACAATTCATATCGGTGGGATTTATATTTATTAATTATTATTTTATTGACTCGCCAGGGTATTGAGCATTATATACATTTGGTTAGAACGATTGGATGGTTAAACTTGAGCTTAAACTTGATGATATTCAGCTGTTGCTAATGGGTAAATTTTGACTAATAAAACATAGATAATTTATAAATAAAATCTTAAACCTGTTTGCCAACTAGCGCTGGCTATCATTAACATTTTGTTCCATTAAACTTTTTTTTTGAAAGGAAAGAAATTAAATTAATTAATGTTGCTATCTGTACACTCAGAAAAATAAAATAGGAAAAGAATACTTTTAAGTGATTTCAAATACAAATCGAATGAAAAACTTAAATGAATTTTGTATTTAAGTACGAAAACTCTTTATTTTTGTCCCAGTGTGCTTATATCTATGTAAGCTTTTAATTGTAAATTGTAATATAAATGTGTATCTATTATATATAAATATTTTGCTAATTACCCTTCATAGCCCGCCAGATTGTTGGAGCACGCCAAGCCGACGAGACAAAGCATTAAACTAAGCACGATTTTATAGCACATTTTTAGTTATTAGCTAAACAATTGGCCACAGCTGCAGTTACTTAGTTTTTTTTTTTGTTAATATTGAGGAAAGAGAAACAACGGATAACCACAGAAGCACACTTTTGTTTGTGTTTATCAAATTATGTATTAAAATATGCAGCTGAGAGCTGCAAAAAAGGCACAGTTTGCGTTTAATTCACTTGCAATTATTTCTATGTACTTTGCTTTTTTCGTGTATTTTATTATGTACTGTAATTATTTTGCACGTTGCACTTGAAAACTTATGCAATGGTTTTGAACAAAACCCAGCTGTCTGAGCCACTGGTTAAATAGTTTAACGAAGCCCGACGATTCATGTGTTTCATCTCCGTTTCGGCCAAAGACTGTCCAACTGCTCAAAACGCGGCTGAGAAAGAAGACGTTGCCGAGCATTAACTCGAAAACCCGAAAATACACAAAAAATATTGTATATATATGGCGTATATATATGTTTCGATCGTATCGCTTTTAGAAAAGTGAGTGTCAAGGTCAGGTGTGCCGCTGTCGTTGGTCCAGTCCCGTCCAGTTTCGTACCATCAAAGCCGCTGATGACGATGACGATGATGATGATGATGGTTTTTAAAGACTTCGATTTGTGGGCGATTGTAAACGCGTCACGAGATTAAATGCGGAAAGCATTCTTTTTTCTACTATTTTTCTGCTATTTTATATTCGCTGGCTTGGCACGCGTCGTTGCCGTAGTTAATTGATCAAAATACGCTTAGTTCTTTCCAATTAACTATTAATTTCTTGTCTGCCGAATGATTTTTGCATAATTTATGCCAAGAAGCCTTTATGGCATTTTTAATGTGCAATTTAATGATTTTTTTATTTCTTATATAAATGTATTTCTTTTGAAGTTCGGCTTGCTATGATTTGGAAACTTGTTTGGATAATTTGATCACTTTGTTATCTTTAACACCCAATTGTATTCGGTTCTTTTGGGTCTACTTTTTTCTTGGTTTTTTCTGCATCCGCGTGTCGCGGGTTTTGAAACGATTCTGAAGCCGTTACTTGTTTATTTACTGGTTTTTATAGAGGAACTTGAATTCTATGTGTCTCTGTGTCTCTGTGTGTACCATATGTGTGTTTGCTTTGGGCTTTCAAGCTTTGTCTTCCTAATGTCATGGTCCGACAGCCGTGGGCAATGTGCTATACGTGGAGCCAGAATCAGATTGTTCTGATTGTTCTAAATCGAATCAAATTGAAAGTTCAACGAAACTCCCCCAAAAATAGCACAAGATGAGCTCGTCTACTTGATCACTCATTAGTTTTTTGCTAATTTGAACTATCACTTGTGACAGCACAAGGTCAATTGGTCATCTTAGCCGGAAACAATATTGCGTATTAGCTTTGGCCTCTTTGTAGTTCATTAGACCCTGTACTTTAAAAACGCACAAGAGGGTGTATTCAACCTTTTAATTGTAATAGGCAGAAGGGGTTATAATAGTTATAATTCGATATAGCCATGTCCCTTTGGCCAAAGATCTTGCAAACTATTCGGTACGTAGGTTCTCCTATATTATACGCTGATCAAGTGAGGTCTTAACTTTTGATATCACATCAGACCTTAGTCACAATTCAAAGTCTCCTACTGTTGGTTGCGTCCGACTGTAGCCTTAAATCTGCTCCGTCCTTACCGATTACAGTTAGAAAGGTGAACTGATGATGAACATTAGATGCTTGGCTGTTGTAGTTTTTGCACGTGGATCGAGTTCATTAAAACATTAAGTGCTTAAGGCTAACAGAAGCCATTCACAAAGCTCATCAAATGCTCTTCGCCCGAGTGTTTTCAAGTTGAAGACTTCGGTTCGCTTTTGGTGCGTAATTATGACACTAGAGTGTCGCTTAGGGCACTTCCGCTTGACCGGACGATACGATATATATTCATTTATCTGTTTTATCGATCACCGAAATATGCTACATGCTATCAAGATGTATGGCTTGGACAGACAACGAGGCACTGGTTGTGCGCAGAAACTATCAAGAAAATAAGAGAAGCGTTTTATGTTTCCGGTTGCCCAGAGCATCGGCGAATCGAACAATTTGCATTTTAAATTTTTCAACTACCACTACAAGCTGGCATTTAGACGTACGTATTTAATAGCTCTGTCGTTTTGATTTGTCTAGCCGCTCTAATGCCAAAACTTGACTCAAGTTCTAAATCATTTTAATCAGCTTAATGGGTTCTAAGTCACAAGCTCAGGGCATTCAACTTGTCTTCTTGACCGCCTAATCCGAAATAAATAATCCAACACATAGGCATTTGCAGCTTAATAAACACATTAGCTTACCCATATATGTATGTATGCAGATCCATATCGCATATTGCTCAAGGCATTTTGTTTTTACCATCTCGCTCATATTTGTGTAGATGTATGTATTTTTTCTAATTTTTGTTTAGGTCTTCGCGCTGTAATTAGCATATGAAAAAGCCCTGCAAGACAAGATGCCAAGCTTGTCTTTGGCATTTTGCGACCTTACTCGTTAAAATAATCTGCCAAGCACTCGACCTAAGAGTCCATTAGTCCAACAGAGAATAGTCTATTCTGGCATATGCTGCTCTTGAAATTATTTAAATAAATGGTGAAGAACGAGGCTTAAATGTGCTGCATATTACATCAGTTCCAAGTCAGCTTAAAAGAGTTCTTAGATTTATTGGATGCTGACTATATGATTGTATTTGTAATCCTAAATGAAATAAATCGACCTATTTAAGAGATGTATCGACGCAAATTCAGTCTTCAGTAGTTGGTAGAGCTCATTAATGTCTACCAATTCTTAAAATTTTAGCAATATTGGTAAATCAATAAGAGAGATATGATGCACCAAAGTTTTGCTAATATAAAATATATAAAATATAATATATCTGAATAATTATTAGGCATTTATTACGAATTAACATTTAGTAAACGAACAGTCGAAAACTGAAAATATTGTTTTTAATACTAGAAAAAATTAGAATAGTTCTTTGATTTTTGCAGAAATTATACTTTTTATGATTGCCAAAACTCTTGTAACAACCCTCGCATTGCTCTCATTAAAGCATGCAAATCAATTATGGCTCAGAGTACGCAGAGAAGCTGCAAACTGCACCCGAACTTTTCTCAGTTCTTATATACACCTGGAGGGCAGCACATCGAGAATCGCTAGATACTTTGGATACCTTCTGTAATGGTAAGCTTGCAGCAGGTGAAAGAAATCATAAAAGCTCTATGTACCCCATTTGATTGTTTTACGGCAGCATTTGATGACGGCGCTGTACCTATTGCTGATATGCTTATCGGCATTTGAGCAAATGAACACGAATGACGTCATCAATCAGAGAGCTCCAGTTGAGTTGAACTGTCAAGAACAGGAAATCATTACACGCTGGATCAAAGAGCAGGCGTTGAAACAGGCAAAACTAAACACATTAAATCAGCAACTGGAAAAATACTTAGACGCCCTGCCACATAATCAGACCCCCTCCATTACGAATGATCAGTGTTTCTTCTACGAAAACAACACCATGGAAAAACTGACCAAGGCTCTGGCTACGCTCACGGAATCCCAGGGCATTCCCGAACTTCATTTGACAGGAGAGCTGCCCACAGATCTGCAAAATATTCTGGATGGAACCAAGCAAATTGCTGCTAAAAATATGAAAACTTGCTGTAATGGTTTGCTGGACAAGTTCAAGTTGCTGGAAGCAGATGTTCTTGGGCAATTGGAGGAAATAAAGAAGAAATTGGCTGACTCTAAAGCGATTGAAGCCAGTGAGAAATCTGAGCTGCAACTCAAACAAAATGAGCTTGAAAAGCAACTGGCGGAGTTAAAAGAGCGCATTGATAAACAGGAGCAACAACAGAATGATCGTATGAAAGAGGCAGACACACAAAGTCAAAACTGTTGCAAACAGTTGGATTTGAAAGTTGACAAACTACGAACAGAAATGGAAGAAATTCAGATTCGGACTCAGCAAAATGCAGTTGAATTTGGCAAAGAAATGAAAGAACTTCAAGCCAAACAAGTTCAACAATATGAAAATTTGGTCAAGATACGGGATGCATTCGATAAACGCATGCAAAAAATACAAGACGTTATAGAAAAATGTCAGCAGAACTGCGCTCCTGAACTGTTGGCGAATGCCACAAACGATCAGCAGGCGATTCAAAGCGAAAACGATAATCTTAAAAAAAGATTGGAAGCCCTGGAGCAAAAAGTGCAGGAAATTCAGGCAAACGATAAATTAAATTGTGCACCTCAAAATAATAATTCCGCTTTGAAAGAGGCGCTAACCGAAGTTGAAGAAAAGCTTAAGAAATTGGAGCAAAATGTCTGTACAGCAACAGCTGCAGATTTATTAAATAATCCCACCTATCAAGAAGTGCGTGAAATTCTATACAAGCAATGGCAGCAGCAACATGAGCAGAATCAAAATTTGGGAAAATTAGAAATCGAAGCGCTAAAAAATAATCTAACAGCTAGTAATAAAACATTGGAAGAACTAGCCAACAATTCCCTAAACAAATTCGAAGAGTTGAAAAAGTTGTTGGAGAATCTGACAAAAGAGCAGGCAGATCAAAAGCAAAACGCAGATCAACGTCTTACAAAACTGGAAAATTCCATGGAGTCAACTAACAATAACAGTGATAAACAAGATAATGGTGATAATGCTGATATTATAAAGCGCTTGGAGGATCTGGAAAAGCTTTATGAACAGCAAGCAAAGGCTTTAGCTGAAGACTCGCAGTCCGGAAATAATCTCGATGATCAGGAAAAGCAGTTTAAGGAAGTACTTGGCGGTCTTAACAAAACCGAAGCTGATGTGGCCAGCTGTTATGAAAAGTGCAAGGTGATGGATCAGGTCAGCGATATTATAGATCGCTTTGAGGATGTCGAAAAATTAGTGCTTAAAACAACTTCAAAAGCTCCGAGTACTAAGGCTCCAACACAAACTACATATCGTACAACAAAACGACCGAAAGAAGGAATGGTAGGAAGTGCAGATGATTTCGATTAAGAAATGTACATAATAAAAATACAATTTGCTCAGCTGGCATTAAAAGTATGTTAACTGCCTGTCATATTTGTAATCAGCATAACTTTCTTTCTACCAATTTGTATAACAAAGTTAAATTGCAGTCATGGTGAAATTGTTTTCATATCCTTGTTGTCCTTTGTTGAGGCAGGACTGCAGCGCAAACTGCCAAATGCACGTGGATATTTGTTGGCCATAATTGCTGGAATTTTGTTAATTTGTAGTCAGTTTTATGCACAAAACATTTCCCCAACAAACCTCAGAGACAGACAAGTCCCCCCAGAGACACACGACAACTACAAGCGACAACTGGCAAGAATCAGTTTGACTTTTTATTTCGGTGTTCCAGAAAAACCGAAAAAAACCCCAGTTCTATCCCTTTATTTTTGCCTTGCTAATGACATAATGTGCATACTTCAGAAACGCCCCCAAACACCCACGAATACTAAACTGTCTGGAACCTTGCGTGTCTCCATATTGCAGTGGAATTCTGGGAAAAATTTACTAAAGACGACGAATGTTAGATAACCTTTAAAAAAGAAATAAGTACAGCAATTAAAAAACTTATTTATTCAAAATATAGACTATTGATTCCTGGCCATTATACTACTACTATAAAATTTTATTCGTTTCAGTTTAGTTTTCGAATGCTAAAAAATTAAGAAATTTTAATAGATAAAGTAGTATACCTGATAAATAAATTTCATAATTTTAGCTTATTTTTTAAATAGCTGATATGCTCGCAACTTTAGCTCTGCAGTTAAATATATTATGTAGTTATAGCCAGACGTAAATATATGGCAGTCACTGTGTCAGGAAGTTGACTAAAAGACCGTTAAATGAAAATCAACACGAACCCCGTTCTGTATAAATCAACTGGTTGCGTTGCGGCAAAGTATTCCTATAAATTCATGTCTACATATAGGTACTTTTTATATTTATGTACATATATGTATATATATAGATATATATATATATATATATTGGTATAACTGCGCTGACTTTTGCTATTCTGACTTTTGACTTTTGCGTTGACATGACATTTGTCGGGCACTACAAATTACACATTTCAACATAAAACAAAATATCTGAGGGTATGAAGAAGTAAAATCTGTAGTGTGGAATTTTTTGAATAATATTCAATTGTAAAAAATAAATAAAATTTGAGTAATATTCAATATAGTTAAATTTATATATAAGCTTATATTATTATAATCATTTACTATATATGCCGTTTTGAAGATGGTCTTCAAAGCAAAACATGATAAAAAGACAAAATATACTTTACAGAGAAGTAAAAGAATAAATGTAGAATTAAAATATTGTTATACTATTTAAAGCATACTGTCAATTGGAGAAATATACTTTAAGTTTATGATATAGTTAAATTGTTATATAATTGGGTATTATAAAAATTAATTATACTTGGTATTTGGTATGATATTTAGAGTAATATGTCAATCGAAATGTAGAATAATTATATTAATATTTACTATTGTCCAATGGAGAATATTTAATTCTATTTTATTAAAATAGTTAGCTTAGAACACTAAAGACTATATGTATATGTGGAGATGTTTTTAGAATACTTATATTATATTAATATTCTTGTTCTATTTATATTAGGACAAACTGTGACCCTGTAGCCGAGTGTATTTTACAGGCAATCTGAAATACGATTTCTGCTTAGCGGCAGGGCTTTAAGTTGTGGGCCATAGACCTACTGCCACTGCTAACCCGTAGAGCCCGCGGAGCCCGTAGAACCCCTAGAACCCGTAGAACCCGTTTCCGGGACGGCACGCTTGCTTGTTTATTTGCATAGCACGTGCCTGCGCTTTTCGGGCTGGCATCCCGTACAGGAATCAGAAGGAGAAAGAAAGCAGAAAGCAGGAATCAGCGAGGGCTTCCCTGCGATCCTTAAGCAGTCTGACATTTAGCATATTTGCGTTTTGTGGCAGTTGCAGCCGAGGGCCGTCGAGGGCAGACAATGGGGCATGTATACATAAATCCAATTCCGCATTACAGTCGGCTGCCGTGCCCAACTTATTAAACGTTGTCGCTGTCCCAATTTACCAAATGCGAACTCTTTCCATCATTGGATGGGACACCCACGCCATCAAACGGCTGTCTGTTCCACTTTCTACTTTCCACTTTCCGGCGGAGCTGCTCCTTTGCCACAGTTTCGACTCTGGCTCCGTTATTATTTCTGTTACTTCTTTGGAAAGCAATGGCGATAAAAACTCCAACTGGCAGAGCCAATGGGCCGCACAATGGCAGCCAAACCCGAGGCATCCGCACGTCTTGTGCTCATTGGGCAGCTGCTTCAACTGGAGCCTCAGGTGAGATTGGCTTTCGAATGAAGCAGGCTGGAAAGTTTAGGCCCTAATCGGTTTCAATACTAAATCATAGTTTGTCTCGTGTGCAACGAATATTGTAAATTTTCAAGTGCTAAATTGTTTCCCATTGTGCTCAAATCTTTCGCCATGCAACCAACGAAATCGAAACGCGTCAAGAAGTCAAAGGCCCGCAAGTCGAGCGCCATTGTGGCGCCCAAGACGCCGCTGCGTCGCCTCACCATACCCCGGCCGGATGTGCTGCACACCTATCTGGATTACGCGCAGATCAATCAGTATCTGGAGTATATAGTCAATCGCTATTCGAACTTCGTCAAGCTCTACACGCTGGGTGTCACGCACGAGAGGCGCGAGATTCGGGGCATCGAAATCAATTGGGTGAACGCAGATAATGTGGAGTTGCCGCCCCTGATGCGGGTGCAGGCGGCCAAGCAGGCGGAGCAGTACAAGAGCAGCGAGGCGAAGGGTCCCATGGTACTGCAGGGTGATCGGCATCGCAATCTGATCTTTATCGAGGCCGGCACCCATGCCCGGGAATGGATCACCGTGAGCACCTGCCTCAACTGCATCTACCAGCTGACGGAGCGCTACACTAGGAACATCGATGTGCTGCGCAATCTGCGCTTCATCATTGTGCCCCTCGTCAATCCCGATGGCTACGAATACTCCCGCAACAAGGTAAGCTCCATTACTCATATAGTATCCTTAGTATTTATTCGGATTTCCTAGAATCGCAACTGGCGCAAGAACCGACGTCCGCACAAGGACTCCAAGTTTGTGGGCACCGACTGCAATCGCAACTACGACATCAACTGGGAGAACGGTCCCAGCAAGTCCAACCGCAACACCTTCAAGGGCGAGCACGCCTTCTCCGAGCCGGAAACGCGCGCCATGCGCAACATCTTGGAGATCGTAGCGCCGAATCTGTTGTTCTTCCTGTCCCTGCACTCCTACGGCCAAAGCATCATGTATCCCTGGGGCTACAGTCGGGAGCAGCCCTACCATTGGCGGGAGCTGCACGCGCTGGCCACCACCGGACGCACCGCCATCAAATCCTACAATGGCCGGCAGTACCGCACCGGCTCCATCAGCTGCCTGACGAAGCGCACCATTGCCGGATCCGTGGTGGATTACGTGTACAGCGTGCTCAAGGCGCCGCTGGCGCTGGTCATGGAGCTGCCGTCGCGGGAGATGGGCTTCCAGCCGCCCGTGGAAATGATCAGCCAAATCGGACACGAGAGCTGGTTCGGCATACGCGAGATGTGCAAGAGCGCCTTCGATCTGCGCACGCAGATCAAGCGCAACGAGGAGCCCGAGCTGAGCAAGCCGAGATCATTTAATGTTGCAGTGGGTGTCGGAGACGAGATCACCAGCAGCGAGGCCAAGAGCAAGGCAGCCAAGAAGAGGGGCAAGCAGTCCAAGAAGCGATCGCTGCTCGCAGAGCACGAGGAGATTCTCGGCCTGCAGAAGCGGCACATCATCACGGCAAACGGCATCAAGCGAGTGGAGACGGCGCCAGCGTTGTTGTGGGACGGACAGGGCGATGGCCATCATACCTAGTCGTTGAACAAATCTGTTTGTGCCTGTCTTTTTTTAATAATACATTCTTGCTAGTGGGGTTGGTCCCAAAACTTTTCATGTGCGCTTGGGTTTTATTTTACTTCATTGTATGCGTTTTTGTACATTTTACAAAATAAACAAAAAGGAATTCGCGCCTGGGTTGGTTTCAAAGTGTGTTAGAATGGAATCGCTTAAAAACTAATACAACAGCAGAGATTTTCACTTCGCATCGAACGACGGCATACGCGGGGCAGCGTACTTCTGGCGCAGTTTCTCATAGACCTTGCGATCCTGCAACAAAAAAATAGTTTGATATAGTTGGTTTATTAGAGGCTCTACTTCTAAAACGAACAAAAAGGTATATTAAGTTAGTGCAAAAGAAATATGTGTGTAACATTCAGACGGAGGGGAGGTAGACTCGATTTCAGACTGAGCGCAAGACACGAGTCGGTCTCTCATAGATAAGCTTGGTCAGAAATATTTAGGCAGTTCATTTCTAAGAAATGATTTAAGAGATTTAAGGGATAGAGAGAAAAAGAGAGAGAGAGAGAGAGGAGAGAGAGAGAGTGAGGAGAGAAGAGAGAGGTAGAGCAATCGGTCGCAGGTTGAGGGAAGTCCAACCCGAACCGTAACGATGTTTGGGCGATCTTTGTGAGACTTGGGTGCTTCAAGTCAGTGAGAGAGCTGTTTTAATTTGAACACCCTCACAAGTGGGACCGATTATTGTGAGCTTTGCCATCGATGTTGTGAATTGCTTGACAATCTCATACGAAACAGCGAAGATATGTAACGCACAATTGGACAGAAGGAGGTACGTGGCATGCATGCTATAATCATGCTATATAACCGGTAACGAAAAGTACAGGGTCTGCTACTGTCGGTTACGTCCGAACAGCCTTCCTCCCGACTGATCTACTCTCTCCTAGCTGGTTTTTAGATGGTATACTTCTCACCTGTTCGCTGACGGAGGGACGCAGCAGTTTCAGAGCCTCCTCGAAGTGCTGCTTGCTCACGCACAAATCCTCGGCTTGGGTGACGCCGGCGTTCAGCGATTGGCGCAGCGCCGACATGGACGCCTGCTTAACCAGCCCGGCCAGATCGGCGCCAGTGTAGCCCTCGGTTTGGGCGGCCAGCTCATTGAGGTCCACATCAGCGGCCAGCACGGGACGCTTGCCATTCTGCAAAGTACACAAGACGTTAGTTTATTTCTGTTGCTTGGCTAGAATGCAGTTTGCCTGCCTTTGTGGTGGCCCGGAGTATATCAGCGCGCTCCACGGCCTGCGGCAATCCCACGTAGAGTATGGTGTCCAGGCGACCGGGACGCAATATGGCCGGATCAATGATGTCCGGGCGATTGGTGGCCGCCAGTATATAGACGCCCTTGCGCTCCTCAACGCCGTCCATTTCGGTGAGCAGCTGGTTGACAATGCGGGTGCCCGAGTTGTTGCCATCGCCGCCATTGGAGCGCTTGGGGCACAGCGAGTCGAACTCATCGAAGAATATGACGCACGGCGAAGAGTTGCGGGCACGTTGGAAGCAGGCGCGCACCGCACGCTCGCTCTCACCCACATACTGAGAATATGAAGAATGGTTTATATTATATCTGGATTATTATTGTAGTACAAGCAGCACTCACCATGTTCATGAGCTCTGGGCCTTTGATGGAGATGAAGTTAATGCCCGCCTCGTTGGCAATGGCCTTGGCCAGCAGAGTCTTGCCGCAGCCGGGTGGTCCACAGAGCAGCACTCCCGATGGCGCCTCCAGGCCGAGGCGTGCCAGCATCTCGGGGTACTTGACAGGCGCCAGCACGGCGAGCTTCAGCTCCTCGCGTATGTCGTGGAGGGAGCCAATGTCCTCCCAGGTGGTGTCGGGCACTGTGATGAAGCCTTCACGCTTGGCCGATGGCTGCATCACTTTGACTGCCGCTACAAAATCCTCTAGAGTCAGATTGAAGTTGGGGTCCACGAACTCCTCTGGGGGATTGTCCAAGAAGTTGGTCAGCTCCGCCAGTGTCGGCTCATAGAACTCATCCGCATCCGTTGACAGCTTGGCATCCTCGTCTGATTTTGCCTCTGGCGATTCCGTCTTGCGTTCGGCTTCTGGTTTTGGAGCCTCTTCAGTCGGCTTATCATCCGCTTTCGCATCCACTTCCATTGCAGCTGCTTCAGCTGGTGGCTCAGCTGCAGTGTCAGCGGCCTCCGCAGGCTTTTCGCCATTTGTTGCTTCCTCAGCTGTGTTGGGCTTGTCGGCTGCCTGCTCCTGCTTTTTCTCCTGCTCCTTTTCAATCTTCTTCTCCTGCTCCTTCTCCTTCTCATTGGGCTCGTCGTCATCCAAGGTGACCGTGGTCATGTTCAGCTCGCTGGCGGCATGAATCTCACGGAACTTCTTCATCGAGCGGCGCTTGACGGCAATAGTTGCGGCACGCGAGACCAAAGCCAAGAGATCGGCGCCCACATAGCCCGGCGTCAGCTCGGCAATCTTATCAAAGTTCAGTTTGGGATCAATCGCCAGTCCGTCGCACTGAATGCGCAGGATTTCGCGACGCTCCTTGCGCGACGGTATGTGTATGGCGATCTCATGATCGAAGCGTCCAATGCGACGCAAGCCCGGATCAAGCGAGTCCGGACGCGTGGTGGCAGCCACAACAACCACAGACTGGCCGAATTCCGTGGCTTTCAGCTGATCCAAGCTGGCAATCAGCTGCGACACAATGCGACGCTCCATATCCTTGACAGCCCACTGACGATTGCCCGCAATCGCGTCGATTTCATCGATGAAGAGCACGCAGGGCGAATTGTCAGCCGCCTGCTCAAAGATGTCGCGTATGCGCTCCTCCGACTCGCCAGAGATGCCGCCAATCAGCTCCGTGGCCGTCACCTCCAGCAGCGGCATCTTTAATTGCTGCAGAGCAAGAAAACACATCTTAATACAAATTACATTCGGGTTTTGTTTCGTACTTACACCTGCAATTGCGCGTGCCAAGTAGGTTTTGCCACAGCCCGGCGGACCGTGCAGCAAGAGGCCACGCGAGGGCAGCAGACCGAGCTGAAAGTAAAACTCGGGCGACTTGATATGTATCAGCATTTCGCAGAGCTCCTTCAAGGTGCTGTCCATGCCGCCAATGTCGCGGAAACTCTCGTTGGTGCGTGCAACTTCCACCTCCTTGTTGTACTTGCGCGCACGCACCGAGCCGCGATCGTTGAGGTCGCGATGCTGCTGCTGCTGCTGGAACTGTTGCTGCTGCTGCTGCTGATACGAGTTTGGTCCCTGTGCCTTGTGCTGGTCCTTGCGAGGAGTCGCCTCCGAATTGCTCTTGCCGGCGCCAGAGCTGACGCTATGCGCCACGACTGAAAGGCAAATGGATTTGCATTAATCATGGCTTGAATAAAATGAATCAGAACAGATCAAAATAATAGGAACTTGTGCGCTCGGTCTACGATTTCAACTTGAGCGCAATTCGATCCGAACAAATAGAGCAGAGTCCAGAGAGTCTTATTGCTGCGTTTGCCTTGGGCAAAGCATGAATGAGGAAGGGAAATGTTCTCAAAACATGATTAATGAAATAACAATAAAACTGATTGGCGATTGAAATGTGATTATGACTCTAAACCAAGCCAAATTCGATCATATTGTGACTCGAAAATGTACAGAGTTGGATCAACATACGACTTTAAAAAGAGTCGAGCCTAGCATGACATTTAAGTATCATTTATGATCAGAAAACGTGCTTATTTATGCTTATTCGATTTAAATTCGATCAGAAATTGAACAAAATGCTGGCTGTGTTTTTTTTTTGGCATTATTGCGAGCTCTGTTACAAATCAATTGTATACAGGCTTCCCTCTATTCACGCACTTACACTTCTTGGGATGCGCCGGTCCTCCAGCGAGATTGGAGCTGCTCTTGTCGGAGCCAGGGCCTTTAGCTGGAATAAAACAGAAATGGGACTGTTAGAATGAACACAACTGGACAGATCAAAACACGGATTTACCTCGCTTGGTGTGGCCAGCTGCCATCGAGGGCGAAGCGTCGAGCAGACGCTTCAGCGGCTTGGATTGAATCACATCGAAGCCTCCGTTCTTGGGGCTGGAGGAGTCCTCGTCGTTGTCATCGCCACTGGAGATGTCGATGGGCTCGTTGCTGGGCTTGATGCTGGGTGGCGGCTTCTTGGCACTCTGGTTGCTGTACAGGCCGTGCATCATGTTGTTCATGATGCTGCGCTTGGGAACCTCCGGCTCCTCCTCTGAGATGTTGTCCTCCTCCTCGTCTGAGCTGGTGGCGCGGTCCAAGTTGTAGCTGTCTGCCACAATAGCGAAAGCTGCAAACAACAATTGGCCCGACATGCGCAGTGTAATGTATATGTATATATATGTACATATATATATATATATTTTTTTTTTCGATGCATTATTTACTTTCATACGTACCGTGATGCACGAGTTGCTTGAAGGGTCCAAATTGGCGGCGCGAGTATTCGGGATAGCTGCTCATCAACGCCCTGGTCATCTGCTTCACATCCAGGTACGTCTCCTCAATGTGCTCTTCCAGATACTGAAAATAAATGGGAAAATGTTCAACAAACTGAAATCGCACGTCAAACTCTAACCTTGCTTTTGTGACTGCTTCGATAGGCGCTTACCTTTTGTACTCGGCTAGTTATCAGGGGGTCGTGCAGCGCCGGTTTGACCCTCTTCATATTCTGTGTGGAAAATACCAATTTAACTCGAGTTATCCACCCGAAAATTAATTCGCGTTGCCCGCGATATTTTCGACGCGACGCTTCAAGAAAACATGCAGTGAAAATCGCCAGTCACAGCGGTTTTGCAACTTAGCCGGCTTATCGATTCGGTAACTGTAAAGTACTCGTAGTTATCGGCGCAGCGTTGCCAGAATTAAATTTGCAACATCAAATATTGCAATATAACTCAAAATAAAAACGTATGAAAATTAATAACAAAAATCTATCAAATATTATTTGATAGATATTTATCATTTATATATTGAATTATAAATTTATAATTATTGTTTTGCGAATTTTGAAATTCACCAAACTGGCAACGCTGCAACGTTATTGCAAGCAATCGGCGTTTTTGGTAGAATTAAATTTTACTTTTAATTATTATTTATATTATAATACCTGCTCGTTGTCGCGCAGCTTTGCAAATGTATCTATGCCTGAATAAACACAGTTTATAAAGTGGTTACTGTTCTAAGCACAAAACTATTGTAAATCAAGCAGTTTGTCAACTCACTGAAAACGCACGTGGGACGCAAGGCAAAAAATGCTGGAGGAAACGTTTAGCGATTATTTTATTTGCAATTTCAACGATGTTGTGCAGCCGGAAGGCAAGTTCTTTTGCCAAATGCTGTATATATATTTAAATTATGTTTACTTTAACTAGATCTGCCTGCCGATGCGCGTTTGCGGCAGCTTTGGAGCAGCCAGGAACTGTGGACAGTCGAAGACCTCAAAGCGATTATCAAGCGTTGGCTAAAGAATCCTCAAGATCTTAAAGACAAGCAGCAGGCAGCAGAGCTGTTAAATGATTTCCTGCAACTCGTGTTCGCCTTTGTGCAGAACAACTTCACCGGGCCCTTCGACAAAGTCTTGGCCTGCACAGAAATGCTGTCCAGCTTGGAGTTGGAAAATTGTGATCCTCTCGAGCAGCTGAAAGCCAGCGGCGAGGAGCTGAATCCCAACGTGAAGACGCCGCATTTATTGCTGCTGGCCAAACAAATGCTGGAAGCGCTCATCGCTGCGCACCCAACATCGAAGGTATTTGCTGATGTCTATATAATCTTTTATATATTGTTCATGTATCGTTGGCCCAACTCTCGTTAACTGAACTCTCGCTGGCCGAACACCCGCAGGCCCAACTCTCATTGGTCTAACTCTCGTAGCCCCAACTCTCGTTAGCCGAATTCTTGTTGGTCTATTTCTCGTTGACCGAACTCTCGTTGCCCGAACGCTCGTTAGCCGAACTCTGGCCCAACCCTCATTAGCCGAACGCTCGTTGGCCAAACTCTCGCTACCTAACTCTGGCTGGCCGAACTCTCACTGACCCAACTCTCGTTGGCCCTACTCCTGATAGCCGAACTCTTGCTTACCGAACTCTTGCTTAGCGCACTACCGCTTGCCGAACTCTCGCAGGCCGAACTCCCACTATCACAACTCTTGCTGATACAACTCTCGCAGGCCCAACTCTCGTTGACCATACCCCCGGGAACTGGTCAAGAGACTGCGACGCTATAAATACTGCTGCAGCAGTACTACGATCACAGTACAGTAGGTGCAGCCGTGTGATGTAGGCGTATTGTGGGTGTTTAAGTGCCCAACTTTCGCTGCCCAATTTATTTTATTTTATTAACTAAAATTAAATAAAATATATTCATCTTTCACTTTATTATGTTTTCCTTCACTTTTAGCTGGTCTGCTGGTGGAGACTACGTTTAGTTTGCCTGCGTCAGCACATCCTGGACGACTTGGCGGGCGCTCTGTACGAGGAGTTTCAACTGGTGGCTGCTGAGCTGTGTGACAGTTTGTCAGCGTTTTCCTCCAAGGAGCTGCAGGCGCTGCTGATGCTGGAGCTGGCCAATGGCTATCTGCAGTTTCATCGCTCCGATTTTTCCAGCCAGTTGCTGGATGAGCTCTGCCAGCATCTGCAGGTGGACTTGAAGGTGGAGGGTCTGCTGGGCGTGCGCACCAAATTCCAACAGAAGCCGCTGCCCCAGCTCTGCCTGAAGGTGGAGCAGCTGTCGAGCGACTCGAATTTGCCCACAGCAAAGCTCAGCAATGCGCAGCCAACCTTGCCTCATCTGTTGCTGCTGGAGGACGACACGCGTCTGGAGCGTATTAGATTCATAGAGCCCAAGGACAACGATGTGATGACGCTGCCCAGCGTTTTGCAGGCGCTAGTTCTGGCCAAGGTGTAAGTAGAGTTGGACTACTTTGCTCTTTCTTATTGCTAAGTTCACCTTTGTATACCCTGTGCCCATGAAATGGGTAAAAACAGGGAGAATGTATGTAGTATGCAGAAGAAGGCGTGACAGTTTCCACAAATGTATTCCTTATCAGGGAGACGAGCCATGTCTGTCTGTCAGTATGAACGCTAAGATCTAGCTGAGTTCTCGTTGGATGAACTCTCGTTAGACAAACACTCTTTGATCGAACGCTCGCTGACCGAACTCTCGTTGGGTGAGCGCTTGCTGGTACAACTCTCGCTATCCGAACTTCGTTGCCTGACTCTCGTTGTCAGAACTTTTGTTAATCGAACTCTCCTCAGAACGATTTGCCAAACTCTTGCTAGCCGACAACTCGTGGGCCGAACAATCTCTGACCCAACTCTCGCTTACCCAACTCTCGTTGGTCGAACTCTCTCTGGCCCAATTCTCGCTGGTCCAATTCTTGCTGGCCCACTTCTCGATGGCCCAACTCTGAATGCCAGAACTCTCGCCGACCATTCGCATTGGGCTGTGGTTTGATAGCAAGTCAGTCAGTCAGGACAAAGATATTCAACAGTCGGGCGCGTCCGACTGATCTGCTACGACCATTAAATAAAATATATATTCTCTTACAGCAAGCAGCTGAAGCGCTCACAGCCCAAGGATCGCCTGGCCGACGAGCAGCTGGAGCCGTACACCCAGACGCTGCTCTACCAGCAGCACGGACCGCTGCAAGTGCGGCAGGCAGCGCTGCTGCTGAACTGCCAGCAGGAGTCGGGGCAGCGGCGCACCGTGGAGCGCAGCTGGAAGCAGTGCGAGGAGTGCGTCAAGCAGCTGGACAGCACGGAGGCGGAACATTCCCTGAGAGCACGTCTCTCTTACGGCTTTGCTGGATTCCTGCTGCCCAAGTGGCAGGTGCAGCTGCAGCTGGTGGATCTGCTGCGCTCCCTGGGCATGACGAAGACCGCTCTGGACATCTGTCTGCAGATTCACGCCTGGCAGCAGGTGATCGAGTGCTACACTAGTCTGGAGCTGCGCCACAAGGCGGCGGAGATCATACGCCAGGAGCTGGAGAAGCAGCCGACGGCCCTGCTCTATTGCCTGCTGGGCGATGCCGTCGACGATCCGCAGTGCTATGAGCAGGCCTGGCTGCATTCCAAGCAGACGAGCGGCAAGGCGCAGGCCTACTGGGGCAACTATTTCTACAGGCGCGCCGAGTACGCCGAGGCCATCGGTCACTTCGAGCTGTCGCTGGAGATCAACTCGCTGCAGGAATCGATCTTGCTGCGCTGCGGCTACTGCGCCATGCAGCTGGAGCGTTGGGATGCCGCCGTCAAGTGCTATTTGGCGTACACGCATCTGGAGCCCAACGGCTTCGAGTCGTGGAACAATCTGGGCAAGGCGCTCATCAAGCTGGGCGACAAGCCGCGAGCGCATCGCCTGCTCGGAGAGTCGCTCAAGTGCAACTACGGCAACTGGAAGGTGTGGGAGAACTACTTGCTGGTCTCCGTGGACACCAGCCACTGGGAGGATGCGATGCGCGCCTACCAGCGCCTGGGCGAGCTCAAGCAGCACTATCTGGACGAGGAGGTGCTCACGAGAATCGTCTACGGCATTGCCAGGGAGATGGAGTCCGCTGCCAAGTCCGAAACCGCCTCCCAAGCGCTGCGACGTCGCGTCACGCAGCTGCTGGGCCAGCAGTGCGTGCAGCATGGAAACGAGCCGCTGGTCTGGGAACTGGCGGCACTAGTGGCTGCCACGCCCATGAAGAAGGCGGAGAAGTTGGTCAAGTCGTATCGCGCGTACACGGGCAAGGAGCTGAACTGGGAGACCAAGTCCGCGCATGCCAAGAAGGCCCTAACGCTCTGCCTGGAGGTGGCGGAGCTCTCGGAGGCTGCCATCAAGGAGCACGGCGAGGATGAGAGCGAGGTGATGATCACATCGCAGCTGAACTCGAGTCGCCTGGCGGCCACGTCCTGCCTCAATGCGCTGAAGCGCGCCAGCCTGGTGGAGGTGCCCAAGGAGCAGCAGGAGCAGATGGACAAGCTGGAGCAGACGCTGGCGCAGCTCACGCTGATTGTGACGAAGCGGATGCAGCGATAGCGCTTCCTTTGTTGTACATTTATTTAATAATATATAATATAATATATATAATAATATAGCTAGTTCAGAGTGTGTTCAATTTGGTTGTGATGAGCACGCGCACGCTCTGATCGAAGGCGCCGGCCACGGCCAATCCCAGCTTGTCCGGATGCCAGTCGAAGCTGTGCACGGGCTGGGAGCTTAGAGTTACGGCGGAGACCATTTGCAGCTTGCCGGCGACGCCTTCCTTGTTGCCATCGGAATCGTCCACTACGCGCCTGTCGGGGTAATCGTACTTCCAGAGCCTGATGGAGCCAGTGCCTCCGCCGGTGAGGAAGACATCGCGATTCTGCGGCAGATGGCGCACCGTCCAGACCGTGGCCTTTGGCCCATTGATCACGCCATTCGATCCGACGCTGCGGCCCGCATTGTGCTCCTCCACGAAGCTGAAGCCCTTGCTGGGATGCTGCGTGCGCATATCGAAGACCAGGAGGCCTCCCTCCAAGGTGGTCACCGCCAGCTTGTTCATGGGAATGTCCCGCCGATCAAACTCCAGTCCGCACACGCCGTTTCTGATGACGGTCTCCCAACGCACGGACATCGCACGCAGATCAAAGAGCTTCACGTCTCCATTGTCGTATCCAGCGACCACGACGCGCTCTGAATCGTTGTAGGTGTTGCCAAAGGCCACGGTCCAGCAGTCCCGGCGCAGATTGCTCTGGTTGACACCGTCGCCCATCTGGGGGGGAGGGGAGATGTCCACCACGGGCGCCTGGCCCTGGCGTATGTCCCAGACCTTGACGGCGCCATCCCGACTGCCGGTTGCAATCTCCGGGGCGCCGCAGTCCAGCTGCGTGCCTCCGATGGCGTCGATGCAGTTGATGATGGTGTTGTGGCCCTTTACATTGTACACCGCCAGCTCGGGCCGTTCCAGATCTCTAGGAAGTTAGTGTTAAATATGGGTGCTACTTTCCAGAATTTCTATTTGCACTTACAGCACCTGCAGGCGCCCTTCGAAGTCGCCGATGGCCATGTGGCGGTTCCTCAGCGAGGAGGCGCCGAAGGTGCCGCACTTGAAGGCCGCCTTCTTCTCCACAGTCCTGATCTTCTCCATCTTATCCTCGTTCAGCTCGTAGATCTCCAGAATTCCATGACTGTTGGGCTTGGAGCCGAGCACCACGAATTTGGCCGACAGCGGCATCCACTTGGTGTCGTAGACCGTGTAGTCTACCGGCTTGTGCAGGTGTTCGATAATTTGGGGCTTTTCCATTATAAGTATCAGCTAATATTTTACTTTCTGGGAATTGAATTCACAAAACGTTTAGAGTTGTTTTTAAAATTCCCATGGTAACTGCGTCGACATCTACATTGCAGCCCTCGATTATTGACAATCGATAGTTTTGCCCAGCACGTGCGATGGCACGAAGTACCGATTACAATACGTTCAAATTGCGACAACACTGTTATCGATAGCATATCATATCAGATGCCGTAACAACACAAGAATTTTATTAAAACTTAAATTGATCAAAGAAAAGTAAATAATAGCGCTGTAAAATGCTGCGTGCCGGCTGCCAGCTGTTGGCCCAACTGCCTGCCCCGGCTGCAAAGACAGGCAGCAACAACTTCGCTCTGGAATTCGTGCGCTGGCGCCGCAAGCCCCGTTGGCTGCCTGTGGCCAAGAGCAAAATGTTCCGCGTTCCCGAACGGAAGAAGCAGACGGAGGAGGAGCGCCTGGAGCTGATGAGGCTGCACAACAACTACAAGTGAGCAGCAGTGCATTTATGATTGAGTTGGGCCAAGGAGAGTTGAGCCAGCGAGAGTATGGAGAGCGAGTGTTAGGCCAACAAGAGTTCGTCTAACTAGAGTTCGGCGAGTGAGAGATTGGCCAGCGAAAGTTTGGCCGTTGAAAGTTCACCATTGAGAGTTCGTCCGGCGAAAGTTGAGCTTGAGAGAGAGTTGAGCCAGTGAGATTTTAGCCAGCGAGAGTTCGGAGAGCAAGTCTTAGGCCAAGGAGAGTCTGTCAGCGAGAGTTCGTCTAACGAGAGTTCGGCGAACGAGAGTTGAGCCAGGGAGAGTTCGGCCAGCGAAAGTTGGGCCGTCGAGAGTTTGTCCAATGAGAGTTCGGCCATCGAGAGATCGTCCGGCGATAGTTGAGCTAGAGAGCAGTGAGAGTTCGGAGCGCGAGTGTTAGGCCAACGAGAGTCCGTCATCGAGAGTTCTTCTAACAAGTGTTCGTCTAACGAGTGTTTGTCTAACGAGAGTTCGTCTAACGAGAGCTAGAGAGAATGGGGCCAGTGTGAGTTCGGAATGCGAGAGCTCGGCCTACGAGAGTTCGGCAAACGAGAGTTGTGCCAAATAACTTTCATCTCATAATTTATATTGTAATATTGTAAGCTTGTAATAATTACAATCTCTGCTCTAAATGTTTATTTCCAGAACTCAACTGCGCTCTGTGCGCCAATATCTGCGGGAGGAGGTTGTGCGGCACCAGGAGACCTCAACGGCAGATCACATTGTGCTGACGCCGGAGCAGGAGGAGGCGGAGTTCCAGCGCTGTCTGGAGGAGAACGCCGCCTGGAATGCCAAGATTGCCGCCGAGCGGGAATTACGACTGGCCAAGGAGCGTGAGGAGAAGGTTGTCTACATCCAGGAGCGTCTGGATGCGGGCAAATTGCGGGATGAGGAGCGAAGGGAGCGAGCGAACGAACGGGTGCGCTTCGAAATCGAGCAGTCCAAGACGTTTATCACAAGGGAGAATCTGGATGCGGCCATTGAGACGGCGCTGGCCAATCCGGTTGACCACAACTATGCCATTGATCTGGCTGGCAATCTTTATAAGGGTCGGGCCACGCAGCCCTCAAGTGGTTGAGGCTGTTTACTTTGTTTACTGTTAAATAAAAGAGCATTTACGCTTTTAATCTTGATGTTTTATCTGTATTATCACTATCCAATGTCATCCTTAATTTGCTATAACTAAAGCTAGCGGACGTCCGAGAATGAATTGGTTTGTCCTAAACTAACTTTGGATTTTCGGAGTGACAAACTGCAGCAGTCTGAGAGAGATCGTTGGAGGATAGTCTTGTAAGCACAGTTTCACAGAAATATTAATTACTCTTTGAATCGTTTTAATTTAATGATTTGAGAAACTGGAGGAATCTTACGTTTGAGAGGGATCTTAAAATATATTAATATCAGAGAATATTTACTCATTGCCATCGCTATAACTTTATGATTTTTACTCATACCTATTAATAAAATTTATTTCAGCTGAAGCAAAGATAAGAGGATGTCCCAGAAAAAGATGATTTGCTCTAGATCTCAGAATTTAGGGAGAGAAACTGGAGGAATCTGACATCTTATAGGAATCATAGGAATAATTATATTCAGAGAAACAATAACTCTTTTTTAATAGCTATAATTTAATGACTTGGAACCTATTAACACAACGATTAACTAAACTAGGATTAGGCCGAACGCTACGTGGACGCAGCGCTATAGAGCTGTGAGGGGGACGTGTTGCTTCTTGATGCAGTCTCCTGCTGCCTAAACAGATGCTCCCAGTCGGGAGTAGCCTTCAGCTTGGCCTGAATGGGGCCCAGATTAATCATGTTGCCGCTGCGCTGTTCCCGATTAGTGTCGATGGACATCAGCTCCTGCAAAGCAAGCAAAGTCGTCAATAAAATACTGAGTAACAAATAGCAACAACTTGCCTGCAGGAAGCCGGACTCCAGGCCCATGTCCAGGTCGAATCGGGTGTCGCCCAGCAGCAGTTGCACCCTACCCGAGCGATAGCGCAAAATCTTGCCAATCTGCCCCTCTTCCAAAGGCTCCAAGACGCTTTGCTTGGGCGACGTTGTGGACGCTGCTGGTAACGGGCTGTCGGGCTGATCCGTGGAGCTGGAGGCAGCCGCATGATCTGTGGCAGGTGCGGCAGCCTCTTCCGGATCGTCTGTTACGCAGGGCAGCACGTTGGGCAGCTGCAACACAAATATCTGCGACTGCGGGGCATCCAGAAAGGCGCCAATGCTGCGTGGATAGCGTCCGTACTGCGCCGGCGGCTCCTCCAGGCCAGGCTGCAGGCTAATCTGCTGCAGCTGTTGCAGCACAGGCAATGCGGAGTCTTCCTGCTTGATGATGGGCCGCTGCTGCTGCTGCTGCCAGAGTCCCTCGCTGAGTATCACGGGTTTCAGATCCAAATCAGTCTTATCAGCCTCGCATTCGTTATCACTGCCCCGCTCCTCGTCCTCGCTCACATCGCTGCCCCCCAGCGCATACGCCTCCTGCCCCCTGTCCTCCCTGCGCTCCGTGCGCTTGCGCGTCACAGCCTCATCCGTTGCTCTGCCAAATCCCGATCCGCCGCCCGAAGATTTGCGCAGATTAAGCGCTCCGGCGCCCTCCGAGAAGACGCCCGTGGTCTGGATGAGCGTCGAGTTGGCATTGCCGCCAGCCCCGCCCCTGCCACGTGTGGCAGCTGCCCCGCCACGCCCGCCGCGCCGTCCGCCTCTTGGCTGTGTGAAATCCTTGGAGGTCTTGACATTGCTGCAAGTTGGTAAATATTTAAATGGAATTATGAATTTCAATCTCATGCCTTACGCGTTTTTGTTTCGCACTGCGTTCAAATTGGGCGCAAACACTTTTTTGCCACCCGGTGCGCCACGCCCCCCTAGGGTCAGGTCCCTCGCTGGCGCCAAGCGGCTCATGCCGTTGAGCGTGGCAGTGGTTGTGGAAGGGGAGGGGCAGGGGGAGGTGTTGCTGTTGTTTGTGTTGTTGGCGCTGGCAGCAACAGGCTGAGCGGTTGCTGCTGCTCTCTTCGCTGGCATTGCAGTGCGCTCTTCGCTTCCAACTCTATTTCTCTTGCTGGTTAATTTAGTTTAATGCTATCTTCTAAAATTGCTTATTTATTTATTGTTTATAAACTTTTGTGAGCTCGGTTTGGGCGACGCTTTTAGGTTATTCGGTGCAGTGTTGCAAAACACGACAATTACGCGCACATGCCGATAAGCGCGCAGCAGAGACTATCGCTGGCAACATATCGATATTTTTACAAAAGAAATCGCAATTGCGCGCCATTTGCGCAATTTGGAATCGTGAGAAACTAATAATATAAATATTGGTTTCTATAGTTAACAAATAGCATTTATTTATTTATCTTTTGCCGCTTTAGCTCTCCCACTTACTCATAGCTGATTAGATTTAATAGCACAAGTCTAGACGCGACCCCTTTCTTTGGGCTTATCATTTTAGGCGATATCACCGCCGCCGCTTCGTGTGCGCGCTATCGTAGATCGCGATCGTTTTCCCTTTTTCACTCTCTCCGAGTCAACGTACTAAGCATTTTCCAACAATCAACAACAATTTACTATGTAAAACATGCATAATTGATAAGCGCAGTCACGGCCAGCACGCTCAATTTAATAAACGCCACAGTTAATTTCATAACATGGCATATTTTGCGGTCAGTATTACGAGACCGCTCGTTGGGGCCAGTACAGGTGAAGCGCTCGACAGCCATGGAGAATCAAGCGGATATAGTAGCAGCTCTTGCCCCGACTACTCCCAATTACGATAAACCCTATATACGAAATGCACTGGCGCACGCCTACAACAGCGAAAGCTTGCAGGTGGAGAGCTTTAGCTGCGAAAGCATTACGCAGAAGGGCGAGAACTTTTGCAGCGCCATCTACCGGCTGAAGGTGGCGTTTCGCAAGAGTGCAGGCGCTGCCCTCGAATCGGGCAGTTTTATCATTAAAGATCTGATCCCAATGCTGGCGGAATTGGGATCAAGTGAGAAGGTTATGTACGAGGAGCTGCTGCCCGTCATGTCAAGCATTATGAATAATGCAAAGCTCGATGATAAAAAACTAAGCGCTGAGTAAGTTTGTTAATGGATGTTTGGACCTTGTGCTTTAAAAAGTACTAATAGACTAATAGACCCTCTATTGAGTTTGTGACAGGTAGAAGTAGGTGTGTTAGACTTCACAAAGGGTTTAATCAGCTGAGGCGATATAGCCATGTACGTCTGTCTGTCG
This sequence comes from Hypselothyrea guttata, assembly GCA_035045125.1. Taxonomy (NCBI): domain Eukaryota; kingdom Metazoa; phylum Arthropoda; class Insecta; order Diptera; family Drosophilidae; genus Hypselothyrea; species Hypselothyrea guttata. Next base: position 571,637 of record JAWNNJ010001775.1, read on the forward strand.
GTCCATCCGTATGAACAACTAGAAGTCGCAACCTATGATTTTTGATATCCCCCCTCTACTTATAGATCTCGACAACTATAAACTATTCAGCAGCCACAATATTAATTGTTGATTTCATTACGATCGTAAATAGCAAAGTTAATTTGCTCGACTGTGCGTCTTTTATTTAAACACAAAGTACAGCGTCCCGTAATGTCGGTTACATCCGACTTTTCGTCTATTGGTTTTATTAACTTTTGTTATCAAATTCAGTTGCCTGTTTGTGGAACGAGGACAGTCAAAGGAAGTGTACCTGCTGGAGGATCTTTGTGAGCTGGGATTTACGTCCCTAAACCGTGAAGTGGGCTTGACTCTGGACGAAGCTTCCACTTGCCTACGCAAGATGGCGCAGTTCCATGCCGCTTCCATGAAGCTGATACACGAACAACCGCAGCTGGTGGCCAAACTGTCTCCCTCGCATTATGCCAACGGTCTGGGTGACGACTTCGCAAAGGTGATTGTCTTGGACGGCACGACCTTTGGGGCCGATGTGGTGGCCACAATGCCGAACCTGGCTCATCTAGCTCCCAAAATGCACGCGCAGTTGCCCGAACAGTATACGGAGCGCATGAAATCCGTGGTCAGCTCGGAGAACTGTGCCTTCCGGGTGATCGTGCACGGTGATCTATGGGTGAACAACATGATGATCGACACCACAAGGAACACGGCTATTATAGTAAGACAAAATCTTTTCGCTTCCCTTACTCTTTTAGTGAGCTCAAAAATCGACACAAAAAAACTTATCGAATTGCCGATTCTCCAGATATACCTTTTTCTTTTTTTCGAAATGGTGGGAGCCATAAATATAATTTGGAAGGGGCCTTTATCTTTGATTTCAACCAGATTAATCGGTTTGATGGTTCAGATTTTATAACAGTTAATATGCGAAAAATCGTAAATGATATGTCCGATAACTGGAGAACGGACACTTGGATAATTTTTTGCTGCCCAATTTTGAACTTAAGGCCCAAAACACTTTAGATTCGCGTATCAAATCTGAAAGAGCAACAGCTTTATTAAAACTTCCCAACTATTGTTATTTATATCCATTATTTCTCTCTCCTAGGTGGACTTTCAAAACTGTTTTCTGGGCAGTCCGGCCATCGATCTGCTGTTCTTCTTATACACCAGCCTGCAGCTGGACGTGCTGCTGCAGCATCAGCAGACCCTACTGCAGCATTATTATCAAAGTCTTTGTGAGACGCTAACTGCCTGTGAGTATCCGGAATCCATTCCGAGCTACGCCCAACTGCAGGCTGAGATGCAACGCTGCCTCTTCTACGGCTACTACGCCGTAGTCTGTGAGCTGCCCATTTGCTGCGCCTCCAAAGAGGCCGTGGAGGACTTTACGGCTCAGACGTTCGTCAACCCAGAGAAAATCGCGGCCAAGAGACAACAGCTCTTTGCGAATGAGCGTGTGCGTGAGACGCTCAAAGCTACCCTGGAGCACTTTGACGAACAGGGCATATTAAACGCTCTCTAGAGCGAGGGATTTTCGTAATTCTTTGAACAAGTTTTGATATGGAATTTGTAGTATATATTCTGTAACTTCTGGGCAGTCCACTCTGTTAACTTTCGGAGTGGTTGCCCCTTCTGATATTGCTATGACAGCTGCACAAGCTGCATTACTCAAGTCGTGTTTCTTGTGTTTATAAATAAATTCCGTGTCTGCCAAAGTTTCTGGCCAAGATTTACGAGTACGTGCTGGCAATTGAATGGAATGGGAAGTAGGGAATGTGAGTGTGAATGTGAATGGGGAATGTGTGTGAATGTGAAGTATGTGCCTTGTTTTTGGCTGCATTGAATGCGATAAAGTTCGCAACTCTTGGCCTCCGCTCCCTCCAGCCTTCGTAGGTGCAAAATATGCAAATCGCTTTGCAGTTATTCTTAGAGAGTTGTCAGTTTTGCCACTGCACTATGGGGAAAACATCTGCAATTTTGGCATAACTGCAATTTTTTGTGTTTTAGTTATTTAAATATTAGAATATTTTGATTGCTTAATATTAAGGCAGAGAAAATAATTTAAAACATTTTTACGGAATTCCCATAAGTTTTTGGTATGCTAAAAAACGCAAGTATATTCTACGGACTATAATTTTTACATATCAGATCACATCGGAAAGGTTAATCTAAAGTGTTTTTCAAGAAATTTCTATAGAATCAAATGGTATTCATATTTTTTGCATTTTTATGATAATATCGGAAATTTTGCAAATTTGTTTATTTAATAACTTTGTGCATTATCCCAATTTTAATTTCTGAAATTATGTTTAAGTCTAAGAAACATTCCTTTAAATGTGTAGAGCTCGAGCCAAGTTTAATATTGATATATGTATTTTTGCCCAAATATAAGACACTTTACCCATAGTGCAGCGGAACAGCTAAGCCAAGCGTGCACCTGACACTCCGCTGCTTAGAACTGGCAACTTGTAAGTTGTAAGTGTTTAAAAAGCAATTTATTGTTCTTGCTCAAAGTTCGCTCTTTCCCCAATGTTATGCTTTTGTTTGCTGAAGTGAGATTTGCATCTTTTGTGTATCTTTAAATCAATGGCAAGCTCACACTCTGATGTCTCTGAGGTCTCTACGGAGTCCCTACACCCACATCTACGGCTAATAGGCTTCACTTTGAACTGCTGCGGAAGCTGCAGTCTGTGCCCATTTCTCCTCTGTGCTTTTTTTTATGGTATTGCAGCATCTCACATTTCTCAGTTGGCTTGCAAATACAAATCAAAGACACACGGCGACCGGCCTTCAAGGCATTAATTGCATTCTGCAGCATCACATTGCACTTTCAATTAGTTGCAAATGCCTCAACGTCGAGTCTCCAGCTCCAACTCCTGGGTATTTGCCTGCCTCTGCTGCCTTGGGCCAAGTAACAGGAAACGGAAGTTAAGTGCTGAGGCGAGGCGTTAAGTAAAAGCAACCACCCGACACCGACACCAACACCGACACCGAGACTCCGAGATGAAAGCAGCAACAAAACAAACTTCGTTGTCCATGACATGCGAGAATTCGAGAATTATGCATTAATTGAAAGGTGATGTCGACTTTTGGGGGCTTGCAACTGCAACGGCAACTGCAACTTTGACAGCGATTGGATTTGTTTTGGCAGTTCCTTTCTGGCCACAGCAGAAAGTTAACCCTTAACCCCCTAGCTTAACCCCTTGCCAGTTATGCCGTGCACTTTGCTGCCGGGCTTTTCAGCAAATGCAGCCAAAGTAAACACCGGAATATGAGACTGTCTAGGAGAAGTTGAGTTTTTGCTGCTGGTCTAATGCATTTCAAAATTGGGTAGATGAGTTTTCCTTCGTCTTGTTTGCCTTCCAAGTTAATTAAAGCTTACGATTAACAGAATCGGCTTAAGGGGTATTACAGTGTTGGCATTCGAATGGTAACTGAGGTTTTCTCAGCCTTATCAATTAGCTCGGCCAACAAACACACAATTAAAGCAAATAAATTTGCACATAAAACCATAAATCAAAGTCCGATCATAATCGCAAAGCGCCAAACAAAACAAATAGAAAACTCTAGGCAAAAACTGTGCTTCCGTTGCCGACTTATATACAGAACAAACTCCCCCCAAAGCTATCAATAGCGTACCCCCACTGACCACATCAGGGACTTGGGCTTGGGCTACGCCTCGCTTCGTTTATTAATTGTACAACTGTCTCCAATCATAATTAATGAACCTTGGGCACATCCTACAAGTGCCACATAACTTGCAGCTGCCCCAGCTTCTGCCGCCATCCGAGCGGAATTCAAATAAAACTAGAATATGTACGACATATAAACAGGAATAGATTTTGGCACACCATAAATCTTGTGCGGCATAAATCTGAGCTTGGGGTTTTGCTTGCTTGAAAGTTTCAATTAGGCATATTAAAGGATTCTGTGGGATTTGCTTTATTGTTAGCTGAGGGGAAGAACTACACACAGTTCTAGTAGTGCTGGCCGATTTTTTAAGTCTAAACTATTTTAAATTAGAAAAATTAAGTGATTATCAGGGTATAACAAGGGCTGAAAATTAAAGTATATCTCAAAGCCGATAAATTTATTTAAACTGTAATTTCAATACTCTCAATTCAACAATCGCTCACACACATACACCCAATGTAGTTGGTTGCGCTTACTTAGAGATTTAGTGTTGGGCCAGTGAGAGTTACGCCAGCGAGAGTTGGACCAGCAAGAGTTGGGTGAGCGAGAGTTGGGCCAGCGAGTGTTGCGCCAGCGAGAGTTTGGCCAGCGAGAATTTGGCCAACCAGAGTAAGTCTAGCGAGAGTAAATTTAGCAAGATTTGGGCCAGCGAGAGTTGGGTCAGCGAGAGCTGGGCCAGCAAGAGTTGCGTCAGCGAGAGTTTGGTCAGCGAGAGTTGGTCTAGCGAGAGTTTGACTAGCAAGAGCTGGGCCTACGAGATTGGGTACAGCGAGAGTTTGGCCAGCGAGAGTAAGTCTAGAGAGAGTTGGGCCAGCGAGAGTTGAGGCAGCAAGAGTTTCACGTTAATCGCAGTTAAGTAACAACCCGCGAATAATAATGACGCAACTCAAAACGAGGAAAAGACGCAGCTCAAGACGATTAAAAACCGCAGTCTAAACCCCTAGAATATAGCAGGAACGATGTACGTATGCCGTTTTATTTTCTTTAAAGATACCTCAAAACTAGATAATCGTTTCCATTTGAGCACCAGTCGAGTCTAATGACGGCCAATAAATAATTTTTAGCAAACAATGAACTGACAAACTTGGCACATCAGTCAGGAACCCTCAACGTAAGCCCCAAGAATTTGCATATGAATGCGAGGTATCTGCGTGTGGGCCAACCCACCCCCTGGCCAATTGTGTGTGAAAAATTGGGCAGCCATAGAAAACACACACTCACATGATTATCGGGCTGGAGCGGGAGTCTGGGGTTAGCCCTTTCAGTCTGCTAATGACTAATGATGCCGCAATTTATCTTAGATTATTTGTTAGCAAGTGTTAATGTTTTTTAATTTGCGTGGCAGTGTCAAAGTCGCTAGTGTGTGTATAATCACTTAAAAGCAAGCCCACATGTGTTGGGGAGAGAGCAGAAAGAGCTTTTGTCATCATTTTAAAATTATATAGAATTCTGCCAAGTGAGCCGAGCTGATTAATGACAGACGCCCGACAGACGAATGAAAAATTAACAGCATTCTCCTGTTGACTTTTCCGCTTAAGGAAAGCTCAGGAATTGCGCATGTAATTAGTTAAGATTTGCATATGTAATTTTCCACTCGAATGCCAGTTATGGCCGAGTCATGCATATAGGGAAGTACAGTCGGGATATTTACATACATGAATTTTCCATTTCCAATTTCATTTATGCTGCGCAAATAAATCTAACGCAATTACCTTAAAAGCGCCAACCATAAAAGTATATGCCGTTTACGGCTTTTATCTATGTATATCTGGCTGCATTTTACACAACATTTTTATGACATTTACGCGCAGCCATAAAAACTAAACAAATCCCGTTTTGCAGCCATTACAATCAAATGCTAATGGCGCCGGCTGATTGATGAATTGCCAGCTTGTGGCATTGACTGAAGTTGGATGGATAGTTTAAGTGCTTACAAGGGTCTCTGTAACGGCTACTGTCGCATAACCGCAGTAGCTTTTTATGGACCCAACACAGACAGACGGACGGAGGGACAGACTTGAGCCGAAAAACTAATTACCTTGACTTGGACTCCATACACATGCAGACTTTATAGACAGAGCAGTAGTTTTACTGTGTGGCTTAGACATGCTTATATTTATACCCTGTACTCATAAAAACTGTAAACACAGGGTTAATAACCCATAACAGGCAGGAGACGTAGGAGACTCTACAAAGAATCAGGACAACCTAAATCGATTTACCCATGTCCGTTTGTCAGGATGAACGCGTCAATCTCGAAATCTTTCAAAGCTAGAGTCCCTATTTTTGGTATGTAGATAGGTGTACATCATACGCATATCCGGTTTATTTCAAATGTTGGATGCCTCGTACTCTTACGCCCAAAATCAATAAAACATAATTAAGCTTTATATGGAATGTTAAATAAAATGCGTAATATTAATCATACCATTCCATTGAAATAAATAAAAACAGAATTTACAAAGAAACAATTTTTTAAAAATTATGTTTCAAATCTAGGATACAGGGTATTATACGATCGGGTGCATTCGACTGCTCTGCTTAGCCCGTTCTGGTTTTAATGGTGTTTTGCATACGATTTAAATTTTTGGCTGCAGTGCATCGATAAAATGAAGAGACTCTTTTACGGCATTTACGACATTTTCCAGGACAGCCCGCCCATCCGGCAAATGTGGCGCATAAAAAGCGCAACGTCGCCACTATAAAAGTATCTTCTTCTCCTCGGCAAATGCATAACAAATATAATTCATAATACAAAGCCCCCTCCCCACTGATCTGAAATGTGTGAAAAGGTTTTTGACACTTGTGGGCGGAACTGCGGAATTTATGCGCTTCTTTTACGGCTGCTGAGCGAGTTAAAGTATTAAATTAAATTATTCAAAGCAGTTGCAGTTTGGCTTTAGCTGTTGTTTCGAGGCGTTTTGCTTTATTTATTTTTAACTGTCTTTCGATTGCCTCTGTTAAAATCGCCACCTACAAATCGTGACTTATAGCGACTTCATGAGCTTATAATCGCCCTGATTTTGCCAGTTGTAGTTATTGCCAAGTTCTGGTCCATTTCGCTCTGGGAAGCATGCGTTGTCGACAAAGGAGTTTGGCATCGGATCAAAGGATACTTTTGGCTGCATCTTGTTGGTGAAGATATAGCTCTGCAGCAGCGGCATATGCTGCAGTATAAGAGGCTTTTGCCACTCATACAGCTTGGGCAGCGTAAACAACAGCACAAAACCTGACAGGGAATAACATAAAATAATATATTCATTTATTAAAAAAACTCTGTGCTTACCCACTACCAACAGAGTGGTGCCATTGACGTAATCCCCCAGCACATTCAGGGCGCAAAGCGCCAGCAAAAACTTCATAGAATCGCGCAGATTCTCAATCAGCAGAATGGAACGCAAGCCCAAGAGCACGGGATTTATACCAGCAACAATCGCACGGGTCAAACACACGGCAGTCTCCTCCGATATTTTGAGATCGTAGTTCAGATACTGCTGAAACGGATGCACTCCGAGGTAGTTCTTGTCCAGCCTCTGCATGGCCGAGACATAGCAGTAGTAGGACAGACTCATCAGCACTGCCAGCATTCCAGCCACACTGATTACACTGATTACAGAATTATTGGCAACATCCAGCAGCAACATCAGCGAGAAGGAAAATATCAGCAATGTCAGACGCCAGTTCTGCCAGAGCAGCAGTTGCCTCAACTGCTCAGTTGGCCACAGCTCCTTGGGCATCTGATCAGTCGATTCGTCTTCACATTCCATTTTCCAAATAAATATTATCAAAAATATAAATTAATTTATCACACAGCTGTTGCTTGAATAGAGAGCAGTCAAATAATGAATTTACTAATCGTAAAAACATTTCAGATGCTCTGCCTACTTTGGTTGTGCTAAAAAGGTAGTCGGATTAAATAATTTAAATTTGAAGTATCTAAAAATATGTATATTTTAAAGGCATATATGAAAATAAATTATTAAATCAAAATAAAATATGAAAACCAAATATAGATCATTTTGGTGGGCAAATGTAGATTTTGGAGCCAAACATTGTGTTTTTAAGAATTAAATAATAATTTTTTACTCACGGCTAGAGCATACACTCTATACTGTCTATTAATTCATTTTTCTCACTCTACCATTTATATGGGGTAGTCCCCCATTTCATTTTATTTGCCATATGTTGCCGTAACTGCATAAATTTCCTATTAGAAAACAGGCGGGAAAGAGTTTTCATTTGGTTAACCACAACTGATGCCTTGTTTGAATTCCCCTGTGGCTGGCATTCCTGTCTCTTTTGCATAAAATGGAATATTGTGTTTTGCATTTTTGTTGATTTAAAATGGAATTGATTTTAGCAATATTAAATAAGTAAATTGTGCTGCCTTGTGGCTCCTGCAGTTCACAGTTGCCTTTGATCTGTAGCTGTTGCATCAAGAAGTGTCGCGTTTTACACTTTGTCGGCACTATTTGAGGTTCAATGGCTTCGGTAAATACTGGAATCCCTTTCATTGGCAAGAGGTGTTGCCGTCAATGGATCAGCGAAAGCTCTCAGCCTTCTGTGGCCTGCATCGAGTGTCATTTGCCAATTGATTTGTCAAAGGAATTACGCTGATATTTTGCGCAAATAACCCAAATCAGTGGCGTCAAAATGACATCAAGTGGATGGCCTTTCAGAGGGAATTCAGAGGAATTACAACCACCCTCAAAAATTAAAAAAAATATATACAGAAGGGAAATACGAGAAGTACGAGTGTGATACTTAAGCTGCGAATCGAGTGAGAAGCAAATAAATAAAGCATGCCTTAGAGAGCACTATGTATTGAATGCGGATATTTTATTTTTGTGTTACGTGATTTTAATTTCATAAAAAAAAGAATATTAAGCCAGGACTATATAAGACAAAGGCAAAGTCAAAGCTCGCATGCCAATGCACAGGAAATTGTCAGTCGTAAATTAAACTAATATAGTACAAGGGGCTCTGCTGTGCAACCACTGGCCCTTGCACCACCCAACCACCCAGCAGCTGCAGAGGAATGTGGCACAATAATCAAGCCAGGCCAAGTCGAATTACAGCTACAATTGGAGCTAAGGTAACGCATGGCAATGGCCATAAAATGACACTGAGTGTCAGTTTCAATTAAACATGTTGACAGCTGTAAGGCAGCAGCAAGAGCAAATACCAAAATATCCAAATATCCAGATACGCCAACAACAATGCCCAAAGTCCCCCGATGTATCCATGCCTGAGGGTTGATTCAAGCCATTTCGATTTTAATACAAGAAATTCCGAGCATTGTCTGGCCGTGTGTAACAATAATGTGTACTGAAGGGGCATCAGATGGAGAGGAGAGAGGGAAAGCCTTGTATCGAATAGAACAAACCTCATATGACAACTTTATCTGCAAGGCAGAAGATACATTCGCCTAGGCATTAGGCACTTGCAGACATCTTACAACTTTTACTTTGCATTTCGTTTGCACATTTGGCACATCTTTGATTTTTGACAGCCAATTGCAATAACTATTGCAATCTAAGTAATTTTATGTGTTTTTCTCAGTGTTCATTTGTGTATTTTATGCCTGCTGTCATCGGATTTTCTTGAGATTTTTCTCCAAATATTATGCCATGTTTATTGGCCAAATATTACAGCTGTCGTCCGTTGTCCGGACGGCATTGACAACTTGTCAAACACTATCTGCAATCCTTGTACGTGTCTGTACTTCAAGGGATTTACTTTAATTAAACTCTTTGGTAAACACAGCCACAAATACATGCATTTATTTTGCAACAGCACAAACGACGTTTGCATATTAATTTCCTGTTATTTTGATTGAGTTTTGCATAAATTTGCAAATCAATACAAACGACATTAGCAAGGAACACAGCATTATATTAGGCTAAATGCTATTTACCAAATTAGTGCAAATTTCTTAAATTTCTCATACCAACTTCTATGTCTTATTTTCCATACTAATTGCAGACTAGCAAATTCTTAAAGACAGGCGAATTTTTATTCTCGGTTTTGGTATTTCATTATTATTATACTATGGTATAGGAAGAACTTGAGCTCTTTGTTTTCGTCACGGACGAGTGGCAGAAAGCAATCACAGAGCAGTTGCAACTTCCCCAAGAAATGGCAAAAATATCTGCCACATTTTTTTGCGCACTTTTCTACTTTTCTACTTGGCTTCTGTCGAGAGGGTCTTTTGTATTATTGGTGAAATTAGAATTTCTCATTAAAATAAGTGTCGGCACTGGACCCGGTTGACTTGAGATGCCTCAGATTCACCCGCAAGGTGCTCGTCCATGGGCAATAGACTTAAGTTGAAATCTTTCTCCCCCCTTGGCCTGGTCACTCATTAGTTGCGATACACACAACTCTGTATCTGTATCTATCTGGCGTATCTTGTATCTGGCGTCTTCTATTTATGTGCGAGTATTTGCATCTTTATTTGCTCCCCAATGCTGTCGCATTGTTCGGCTCCCCCTGACAACTTGCCACTTGAGTTGCTGCTGCTTTGGGGCACGTCCTGCTGCACCTTGCCCTGTCGCCTCGCATTCGGCTTTTTCAATTTTTAATGGCTTTCGCATCCAGTTGCTGGCTTGTAATTAAAACTGCAACTTCTTATTACTCCTCATTTTCTATTTAGGGGTTTCTGCTAGTACTTGAGGCTTGTCAACTTTTGGCAGATTTCTTTAAAAGGCTTAACAACTGAAGCACTTACGGTTAATACTTTGATTGCTGAAGCGCAACACAGCTGATTTATCAGCGACGCTCCATCATATCTTTAATGGTTTTATAATCCTTTTAAGCGGGGATCAAATTGAAACGGAAACAGAGCCACATAACAAAATTAACTCTTTCCACAAATATTTATAGCTGGTAATAAAAAATTGTTAAGGTTTATTCCTTTCTTTCAATCATTCGTATTGCCTATCATAAGAAATGTTACTCCCTAATGCTATTCTGCATATCTGCATCGGTATTTCCAGGTCTATTGAGATTTGCAATGTAAACCAGTAAGGACTGTGCAGATCAGATGGGCGGAAAGCTACAATCGGACGTAGCCGACAGTAGGAGAGTCGGTACTTTGCTTGGTTAGAGAGCCAGCAAGAGCGAGCAAATAGGAGAGCGGCCAAGCGCTGCATATGAGCGTATTCATAAAGCGAGCGCCGCAGCTTCCAGCTAGCGACTTCTTCGGTTACCACAGTAGCGGGCTGGTAAGTGGGCTTCAGTGACGCTTTCTCTTTGGCGGGAGCCGATCAAGAGACAGCGACAGCTCAGCCTGCAATCACTATAAATACTTGTGCTGCAGTGCTGCTCATCACAGTGCAGTGGCTGTAGCCGTGGGATGCAGATGTGTGGTGGGTGCCTAATTGGCAAGTGGACTTGGTATTATAATAAATATTATTTATTTATTATAATTTCACACTCCTTTGCCATAGAAAATGCCGGGAATTTGCAATGCGTTGTGCTGGCAGTTTGTGTAGATTTGCCATGGTCTAAATAATTTTGCCAGCAACGTGGATGAGTTTGCCTGCGAAGTTCTATCCTCGGCTGTAATGAACAGAAACAATTGAAATTACTAGCGACAACCGTGCAATAAATACAGAGTATTATTTGTATAAAGCAAACTATTCACAGCGTAACTTTTATCTATGCCAATATTTAACGGAATCTCATTTACGGAAAACGTTTCTCTCTCAATTTCAGAGATTCGAAAAACGTTGTAGAACTTACGCTAGCCCTAACTTTTGGCCATTATGGTCATACAATTGGCTAAACCTCGGCAACACTGTTGTATACACTGAACTTTTTCCATGTTGTTTTGATAGTTGTTGTTTTTGTTGCTGTTGCTGTTGTTGTTGTTTGCGGTGTTTGATATGAGGTCGGGCAACAATGTTGCAAAGTTTGCGTTTAACTTTTGCTTGTTAAATTCAAGTGGTGTCTACGGCTGCCTTGTAAAATGTTGGCAAAACAAAACTTTATGCAAACTCGCAGTGCAAAACACCAACTGCAACTGGGAACTGGCAACTGAAAAGTGGAACTTGTGGCAGTTGCATGTTTCATGTTGCATGTGTTTTGTTATTGTTTTGTGGCTGCTCACATGTTCAATGCCCAGCAGAGCTGTTAGCATTTTAATATTATAAATAACTATAGATAAAATACAATTTCCCGATGCAATTTTTGTTTTAATTAATTCTAAATTAGTTGATTTTCTTTGTTTTTTGTTTTTTTTTTTTTTTGTGTGGAACGTGCTTGGCTTCTGTTTAACGTCTTAACTTGGCTGTCTCTGGGGGTTCCCCCGGTTCTGTGGCAGGTTTCTTTGCACTGTTGCATTTATTTACATTATTTTTGTTTTTCTTTTGTTTTCTTTTCCTTTTTGTCTATTTTGCTATTTGCCCTGTGCACTGTAATTAGCCCCCCCTTCGCTCCCTCTCCCACTTAGTGGCCAAGACAGCTGCTGTTTGTCTGCTGGCCAAAATTGCTATGCATAAAAAGTTTAACTTGACATTTTTAGCAACAGTTTGTAATTTGGCTGTCCCTCTTTGGCGTAACCCTTTTAGTTGCATATTTACTAATTCCATTTTTTCTACTGCTTTTCTTCTTTGTACTTGCGTTTTACTTGCAGACTCCTTAATTGCATTAGCAAAGGCCCTCGCTTGACTCCTTTGCATTTAGATTTCCGCTGAGTTTCCGTAATTGTTTCAGTTGAACTCGTAAAGGTAAGTTTGCCACAACACTTTAAGAATTCCAGCTGTAAAAATGCCGTAAATTATGCGCTTTTTATATTGCTTTCTTGACAAATTTTTATACGTTTCTTAATTTTAAAATCCATAAAAAATGTTAAAATATTGTTTGTAGTGCTTTTTTAATTACTTCCAACACTTCGTTTTATGCGCAATTTTTAAAAATGTATTTCTAAATTAAAAAATCGTAAAAAATGCAGCCCAAAATATATATACAAATTATGCATAAATTTTCATAGTCCAGTTATATTTTTATAGCCTGCTCTACATTTTACGAGCTTTGGACATTTTATTGGCATAAACCGTAACCCGTAAGCCGTAACCCACCAACCCGTAACCCTTAATGCACAACACTCAGCCCTTGGCACCCGCCATAACTTAATTATCCATATGAATCCTTCAGTTTTATTGCATTTAACCTGCTGCAGGCGTGTTCTTTAATTATGATGAGTACTCGGGCTTCTGTTCTGCAGCTGTCATATTCTTGTTTATCTAAATTGTCGGATCTTCACGGCCTTTGCTCATTAAAATAACATCAAATCGCCTCAACTTTCAGTCTGCCCAAATGTTTTATTATTGCTGCCTTGCGTTTTATATTTACAATTTTCATTTCCATTTCCATTTCGAGAATTTCATCATCATAAGTTTATTGTTTGTGCCGTTAGCTGAAAAATGTTTAATTTACTTTATGGTAAGATTTAAAGCTAAAGCCTTTTGCCCAAATATTACGCCTTTGCGGTTACTCGGCCCTCTTCATGGTCAGTGCGCATTTGTTATTGTTTTAGGAGGCGACGCAACAACATTTACCGCACTTGCAACTTGCAACCTGCGGTTGCATGCAAGCAGTTTGAGGGGCAGAGCAGGGGGAGCGCAGCAGTAAGAGCTGTTATCATGGCTGGGCCGCTTTGAAGTAATCGGCAGCTCTGTTGCCTGGAGGCCTAAGCCTCATTTGTGGTCAAATTGTGTGCTCTACGTCAGCTGAAAGTCGATTATGTCAATATTGTGCCATGGCTAATGGCTAATGGTTAATGGGTGTTGCCTGTGTGTGTGTGTGTTCTCTGTGTGTGTGTGTGCTTTGTTTGTGATAAGGATTTGTGTAAGTTGCGGCCGCTTGCTCCTTCCGATAGCAGGCAGCTCATATGCTAATTAGTGTCCACAGCTTTAAGACGATTTCGACTCGAACTTCATGCATCTATCTATAAACGATACAAGCTGGAAAAACCCATATGGCAGGGTTGCCATGTTTTTTACAGCCAAAAGGGAATCAGTGCTGCACAACCATAAACTAGCTGTACAAACACATAAAAATCATGGCATACATTTAGGAGTCGAATTACAAATGCGCCACATGAGTCGGAAAGGGGTTAGAGCAAAGGATGAGGGATAAAGGATAAAGCTAAAGCGTGTACAGATAAGTCAGTGGCAAAATAAAAGCAGTCGCTGGCAGCTGCACATTAAAAACGCATAAAAATCGAAAATTGAATTGCCAAAATGCCAACAAGAAGCGCCAAATAAAGTGGCCATGAAATGTGATAGAAAATGGAATAAGGAACCAGGGAATTTCGCCCCTCGAAATACAATTTTGGCTGGTATTTGGAGTGAAACGACAACAAGCGATTGAAGCAATCAATTAAAATTGTTGAACGAAATTGAATCACGTGTTACAATTCTATACAAGTTGAAAACAAATAAAATGTATCATAAAACTGTACAGACTGTGAGCTGAGATACAAGTGTAGTTAAGGTGTTTCAGCTTCAACTAAATTGCTCCAAAAGCAATGCTCTTTAAGCAAAATGCTCGCAGGAAATAGACGTAATACTGATAGACTAGATAGAGTTCAGTGCTCTTTGGCCCCCCACTTTCTTACCCCTTAATGCCGGGCTATCAGTTGTCAGAGCAAAACTTTTATGCGCTTGTTAACAAAAGCGTGAAATTCAATGCGAGCGAACAAAAATTTACGACACTGCAAATTAAACTTGATTTTTATTTAAATAAATTGCATTTTATGCGCTGATGCCAAGGATATGCGATGCCCTCTCCCCTCTCTCTCTCATCATGCTGTGTGTCGTAATAATAAGCAGGCAACGGCCATAATTTGCACCGGAATATGATGGAGCAGGATATGTGGCGATGGCTTGGGTTGAGCTGGGTTTGCCGGCTTTATGTATTTTTATTTATTACACGCAGCATTGCCGGGAAATGTTTGTTGATTTTCCGCAGCGCGCGCACAATAAAAATCGAGGCCAACAACGGCGAATTATTTTCTAGACGAACGCGCGTTACTCAAATAAAAAAAAATATATATATATAATAAAAAATGCCAGAAAATATCCGAATTGTGCAAACGGATTTTTTCTCCCATTTCTTTTTTTATACACCGACGCCGCCGTCATTAAAAGCGGAAATGTAATGCGTAATTTGTGCGCCGCCAAGTATGCAATACAGAAATTTTTGAATAGCGCCGAGCGAAGCGAATTGATAAGGGCTTCACAAAAGGTTCAATGCATAACCCAACCCCAAAGGCCAACAATTGTTGTGCTCTCAAGCTGAAGAGGTAGACAGCAATACCTATAGATGGGCATATATAAATCTCAATTGGCCAACCTCTAGACTAGTCTGCATTAAGTTTCAATTTCAGTTTGTCAAGCGCTTTAATCAACGGCTCGCACCCTGCAGTAATAGGTATCCTTAGTATTCAGTGTCATGACATAGGTGAGCTGCAGTTTTTGCTGCTTCTCGCCTATGGGCTCGAAGTAATAGCTTCTCAGCAGATTGGCCAGCACAATCTTCATCATGACCATGGCGAAGCGCTGGCCCATACAACTCCGTGCGCCCGTCATAAAGGGTATGTACGTGGAGGGTTCTATCTTGGGCTCCGCATCGCGTGCCCAGCGTTCTGGCTTGTAGACGAGAGGATCGGGAAAGAACTCCTTGCAGCGACCCATATACAAAGGTGAGATGATGACATCGCTGCCTTTTGGTATGAAGAAGTCGTCTAGAAAAGCAAACAAATATTAAAGTTGTAGAAAAACTCTTTGAAGACTTTCTCTTACTTATCTTGCAGTTGGCTGTGGCGCGTCTGGCGGTCACCGGACCCGAGGGAAACATGCGCATCGACTCTTTCAGGCACATTTCCAGATACTCCAGTTCACGCACCTGCTCCATACCTATTGGGGTTTCCCTATCCCTGCCACACACCTGCCAGATCTCCTCCCGGCATTTCTGCTGGACATCCGTATACATGGTCATGTTGTACATGAAAAACTTAAGCGTAGCCGCCGATAGATCAAAGCCACCAAATATTATGGTATCCACCTCCTCTCGTATATCCTTCACCTGCAGTGGCTGTCCATCGGGAGTTTTTGCTAACAGCAGCGTGTCCAGACAGGTAAGGGTTTTGGGTTCTGTGCACTCGTTATGATTGACCAGATCCGAGTTGAGCTGCTCCAAGCGCTTTTTGATAATGCCCTCCGTGAAGCCATGCAGGGTTTTAAGCACTTCTCGCTCCCGAGCTGCCACTTTGGTGAAGCGATAGATGTTGGGATAACGATACAGCGGGTTCTTCAGTCGTTGGCTGATGATCTTCATGACACTACAAAGAAAGATAGATTAGATTATAGATGGAGAATCTACAAACCGAAAATGGTGTCTCTAGTTCAGACGGACGGACAAACAAACAGTCGGATGAATGGACTGATGAACATGGCAGTACCGACTTAGCTCGTCGTCCTGTTAAAGAATAAATACTCTTTGTAGGGTGTACACAAATTTGTCATTTTCACTAACTTAATAGACCGCTGGCCGAACTTTCGCTGGCCGAACTCTCATTGGCCGAACTCTTGTTGATCGAACTCGTGAACATTATTATTATTATTATGGGGACCTAGTGTACTGCGACCTAAGAGATCTATTGTACTCCCTGCTGAACCTAAAGCACGTCCATTAGTCCAATGTCCCGAATGAAATCATGAATGAAATCGTGAACATAAAAACAACTAAACTTTTAGTTGGAATAGTCACTCACTCTTTGACTGCTTCAAAGTACTCCGATTTCTCTCCCGACTGAGAGTTCACGATGGCGCCCAGCGCCGTCTCACAAACTGTGTCCAGGGTGTAGCTGCTGATATACTGGAAAAAGTCCACGGACTCCCGTGTCTCCGCTGGTTTGGCCAGCCTGTCAACCAGAATGCGGGATTGTCGCTCGAACACGTTCACAAACTGTTTGATCATGCCGTAGTTAAATGCCGGCGTGATCATCTTGCGGCGAGGCGTCCATTTCTCAACGCCACTGGTGAAGAGGCCCTCTGCCAGCCAGTTCTCGAAGACCCGATAGTCGGAGGTCTTCTGCAGCAGCTGCTTGGCGGTGCACAGCGCCTGGATGTCCTTGGGATTGCAGCAGAACAAGTAGAGCTTGGTGCCCAGCCAGAGCTTGATGCGATGCTCCCTGACATGCGACTGCATCAGAAAGGAGGCTCGCTTGAAGGGCTTGGGTCCGATGAGCTTGGCGAATATGTGCAGGTGACCGATGAAGGGCCACGCCTCAGGTTCCGGCCAATTACTGGTCAGTCGATTGATCCTCCTGTGATACTGATGCACATAAATCAGATAGGTGAAGACCGCACACGAGAGCAGCCAGATGAGCAGCGCGTCGATCATTGTGGCTCGAATATCGAGTGGCAAATGTCGAATTGGCACAACAGAATACTATATAAAGCACTACAAGATGTGCAAAAAGTGCGGCAAATTTCGAAATGTACTAGCCAAGTGTGTAACACTAATGATCGGATTGGTATAGAGGTCGAATGCGTTATTAGCGTTCATGTAGAAATCGCGATATTAGCTAATTTCAAGATGCAAAACCGAAATGAGTCTTTTGCTCTTCCAAACAATGCTTAAGTACTCGTCTTTCCACTCAGTCTGGAGTGCTAAGCATTATTTTTTTGGATCCCCTTCAGCAAATTTATTAAATGTAAACAAATACTGCGTATGCACAGTGGATCCGTCAGAGGCCAAAAATCAAAAAATTGATGTCGTAGGATTTAAACAAAATGTAAACAAATTGTCTCTTAAAAGTCCAAGCTTCTCAATGGCATACCGGATTTTTCTGAAAATCTAACGGTACTTTCAAAAAATAGCATTGCAAACATAAACAAGTGTTCAATTTTGCAACGCAACTGCGCTCAGAACGTTTTTTCTCTAATCAAGTCGCTCTTTAAAGAGATCACACGTTGGCTACAGTGCTCCGAATTTAATTATTTAAAATGCATTTTAAAACTGAAGGAATTTACTTTAAATCGAGTTATGAATAATTAACTTTCCTGTTAAAGTTTTTTCATAAAACTGATTTTTATCGAATAACCCTTTTTAGTGTATTTTTTGAATGTCTATTTTATGTTTAGTTAAAGTTTTAGTTATGTTGCTAGTAAAAGCGGAAAATGGTTTGTATGTCATTGTGTTTGTCTGACTTTTAACTTGTTAAATGTTATAAAATTAGCTGCAGAAATTTGCAGATGTGTGGTTACTAGTCAATATACTAACGCAGTCAAAGCTGACTCTTTGCCAATTGTAGTGTTGTGCTGTTGCTTTGTCTTCGTCTTTCGTGGTTTGTGTTTTTGCAAAAACATTTGTTTATAAATTAAGATTTCAATTTGTTTTTAATAATACTACCAAAAAAAATAATAAAATATTAAAATATTCGGCAGTTTCCCTTTTAATTGATCAACACATGCAAGCAACGCATTCGCGATTTGTTTACGCTCAGCCCAGCATGACCCTTTGCAGGCGGTCAAACGTTTTTTTTTACCTGGCAAGCGTTCTAATTAATATTTTGAGATGCAATTTTAAAGTTTAGCTTTTGTAAACCATATTTACTTCCAAATAAAATCCCAACATCGTACGACCATTATTTCGAGTTTGCGCGTTATAGGGTTCTATGGGAGCTATAGGATATAGTCAGCCGATGTTGCCAATTTTTTTATAATATATTTAGATTATTTTTTTAGATTTTTGGTGAAAATTTCATAACGATATCTCAACCAGAAGTATTTATGGCCGCCTCTCCATACAAGCGGATCCACTGTGGTATGGGGAGAATTCACTGGGTCTCCATGCTGATACCCTTTACAATCGATTAGATACAAATAAGGCACGCTGCCAAGAGCCCACATACCCGGTGAAAGGGTATAACTACGGAATAGAGAGCTGTTAGAACCAGTTTCACTCATATCAAATAAAAAAGGTAAATATTGTTATTGCTAAAATATAAATTTGATGAGCAATGACACTTAATGCATACAAATTTCGCACATCGATCGCATTGCTTTACATTCATTACTCACTCGATAAACAAACAACAAACAATATAGAATTTCTAACTCAAGTTCAAGTTGAACCAGTTTGCCAGTTTTCTCCCAAAAGATTGTTTAATAATTCTGTAGTTTACACTTAGAATTTGATGTCATCGATTATATAACTACCCACCAATTTTAAGGTAAATTTGGACAACACTTGATTGGCCTTAAGTATTTGGCTACACTTCAGTGCTAGCTATTTATGGATTCTCCATCAGACTCTCGATATTCTGATATGCATCGGAGACCGGTTTATGTGCGACTTTCTTTAGGCAAGTAATTAGAGCCGTTCTAATTTATAAATTTCTACGCTAACATCAAATGGCAAATGTTTATTTTAGCATCTTAATGCAAAGCAGCAAGTTCTGCTTAGCATATTTTATTAATTGCTTATATCCATTATTATGTCTAGTGTGTTTTTGATGGGAATTTAAACGGTTATGATCAATTATTTTTATTACACTAAGCACAAAACTGTGCCATCTTTCTTTCGTCAGGAACTGGTATAATAAAAACCAAAAACTGACCTATCCGCAATGCCTCGTTAAATATAGATTAACAGATACTAAAAAAAATTAAACGCATTTCTGAATTAAACATGATTCTTACCTACGCCCAAATGTCATAATATTTTTAATTAATGCCATTTATTTGCACTCTTTATTAAAAATGAAAAAAATTATAGAAAAACTACCTGCAGTGCTCTTCATTTACAATGAAAACAACGCAATCTGGCTGCATTTTATTTGTAGTATTTATTTGAATGAATTGAAACACGTGCCCGGAGGTAAAGCGAGAAATTCATAATTTCAGCATACGATTTTATGAATACACTCGTACATATTCATACAGGATATCATAGTGCTTTCCCACACTCAAAGCGCATTAATTACAATTATTCGTGTTTATTTGTGCGCTGTAACTTTTGTGTTAATTAGTGTAAATACACAATGCTGCCGCTGTTTTTTAACCGTGCTCTCTCAATTGATATGCAAATGTTGAAAAGCATTAATGAATGCAATGACAGCAGTTGGTCAAACAGCCGCAGCATTAAAATGTTCAAGAGACTTAAATAAATTTAATATTAAATAGATTGCAAGCGAGTTCCAGCAAGCTGCTTAGACAAGCAGGCGAACGAGGTTTATACAAATGTTTGACATAAATTCCATTATCTAATGGATGCCAATAAACAGCTCCCACACACAGACACACACACACACACAGACAGACAGACAGTGCAGGGACTATCAGATGTAGATACATTTGTGCACCTGACAGCGCCAAGGCACATTGTCTGAGATACAAAATTAAAAGTGATGCGAACAGGACAGTGCAGTGGATGGAGAGGGGCGGGCAGGGCAGGAGAAAGGCACAAACTAATTTGAATTTATGCAAAGATGTCGACTTGTCGATTATAAAGTTAAATTATAAATAGGGTGTATTGGTCAAAAAGAAGTTGTTTAAATATTTTTCAAAATATTTAAAATTATTAATAGATTTTCATCAAATAGAAAGTTGTTACTCATATATATACGCTCTACCATTATATTTATCTCTCCTTAAGAGCGCATTATAATCGGTTAATTAACACAAAAGATATTAAAGAAACAATATTGCAGGATTTGCAAGGTACAAGCAGAAAGTGGGAAGAAGAAGCATTGCATTTGCTCTTTGTTTAATATAAATATAGGTTGCAGGATATTCTACAGTCGTCATTACTGTTTTATATTATCACATTTATTTACAGGGTGTTTCAGCTGCAGAGCTCCAACACTTGTGCTGCATTTCTTGAGCTTATTGTTGTTTGTGGGCATGTGTCCCTCTGTAATTAAACTGCACATTATCAGGCGTGCCACACCCACTGTACACTTCAACAGTCACCGCATAATTATATGCACGGCACTTCTATCCATACGTAGATATGTTTCTGTGTCTGTTTGTATGTTTATGTATCATTCCCGCCCAGCTGTCACTTTGTGTCTTGCGCCTGTGTGCAAAATTAAATTTGGCTACATTTAATTATTGTTTATGCTGCAAGTTTATCCGAAATTCTCGGATAAGTAAACAGTGATAATCGCGTGATGCTGGCTAATAGGCATACATTCCATCCATTCCCTCAGCCCCTGCATCGATTGATGTACCTCAAGCCGACCACAGGCTTGGCTGTAATCGCGTCTTGTGTCAACATTAATTGCATCAAATTTAATTTCACAATTAAATGCGAAGACGCGATGCGTTTAGCATAAATTAACAGCATGTGCTAAATAGGCGCCCCGGGGGTCCCGACTGGAATTGGGGGATTGCGTTTTAGTTGTGGTTGTGTGAAGCCAAAAATGTCGCCAGGCAGGACATCGGCACTTCCGTTTCCGTTTGGAGTTTGAGGCACAATTTGCCATGCGAAGAAACTAATTTAATTGTCGCTATGGGATTTCCAACAATCTTTAAAGCTTAAATTAGCAACCAGTCCGCTGTAAGGAGCTTATAAAGTTAAGTTAAGACAAAAAACTGGCAGCAGCTGCATACGATGAGAATTAATGGTGTCTTATTGTCTGTTAGCAGACTGAACATGTGTTCTCTGTCAATTAATCCTTTTGGCGCTGCTGTTTCAATCATCAATTCGGAGAAATATTGAGAAATCGCCTTAGTGCATGCTTGGGGTCGAGCGTAAAGAATAGAATCGTTCTCAGTATAAAACCTAAGTACCGAATAATCATCTTACAATCAAGCGAATTTATTCAATTGAATTCCCAAATACTTAACTCTTTGGGTAAATTACTGAATCGAAAGTTTAAAGTACATATTATAAGGCAATGACTGTTAAACTTTAAGCACGTATTTAATTATACCCTATATCCATGGAATGCTAAAAACAGGGAATAGGGAACAGGGTATTCTACAGTCCGCCCATATACCGTTTTGTATTATCGAATATAAAAGTTTGCAGTATTTTAATTGCGAATATTTATATTTATATTAAATTTATATGTATATAAAATAATTTTAAAAATTGCCGAACAAATGTTAATGTCATTTGCAGTTTTTGTATTATTTCGCTTTCTGCTGTATTGCTAATTTATGCAAGGCAAATACGTCGCTCAGTATTTGCTTGATCGTAGCCGAGTATGCAGTTCAGTAGGGTGTTGTTAAAATTAAAAAAAAATTAATAAAATTAATTGCTAGACGTCGAGCCCGAATTTCTCACATTTAGTTATCGAATTATACGTCACTTTACAATTGTAAAATCTAATAACATAAAAAAAATAATAAAAATAAATTATAATTACATAACTAAATAATTGTAATATTAATTAATGTATTTAATACTAATTTCCAAACTGTAGCTCAATTGCTGTTAAGCCAAGTTTCTCCATTTTAAATATGTTATTAAACGCAACTATAATAATTACAACTTAACATTAGTTATACATTGAGTCATTTGTATTTTTATTTAAACTTAATACTGTAATAATGATGTGTTAATTAGTTGGCCAATGTTCGAATGTAAGCAACAATTAGACACAACACAATATTTAATCAGCTATACATCGGCGCTTTATGTTATTAACATTATAAGTAAAAAATAATAACAATAATTTTTAAATATTACTTTTTATGCTCATGCTTCGCTGCACAGACCTAAGAGACAGACAGCAATGAATTTAAAGTTTTTGTTTCTCTTTTTCAACATTTTGCCGTTAACCTTCGACGCGAAAAATGTGTTTTTTTTCGTAAGTACTTATTTTTTCTCTTTTTAAAATGTTTAAAGGTGTTTTTTGGGTTTTCGGTTTTTGAGAGTTTCGCTTTTTATTAGACCCTGTACTTTAAAGAAGTACAAAGGGTCTATTATCTTTGTAAAATTGAGAAAATTGAGTAACACCTTTAAGGAGGCGAGGTTGGTGCCACAAAGTATATATTCCTGATCAGGACTACGAGCTGAGTCGATATGGCCATGTCCGTTTGACGGTCTGTGCGTCCGTATGAGCTCCTAGATCTCGCAAACTATAAGAGATACAGACACCATTTTTGGTAAGTAGAGTCTCCTATACAGTAAGCAGAACAAGTTTGTTTTATTTTATAATACGTGACCACTAATCGTAAAATACCACATAATGCATTAAATTAAAGCATATCTTTTCCGTCGATGCTGTGCATTATATTACGTTCGGAAAAGAAACAGCGAAGATATGCTTAAGATAATTTGATCGACTAAGTGAAGGGAGGTAGTGATTATTGAAACACAAAGTACAGGCTCTGCTTCTATCGGTTACGTCCGACTGTTCCTTTTTTTTCATTTTTGTTCAGGGTGTAGCTGCTACCATGTTATGAGAGTACAAGTTTGCAATTGAAGGACGTGCGCGGTAGTTGGAGGGCAATAAAACGGCTTCAGTTGTTCTGGGCCGCAGAGTTTGCATATTATTTTAACTGGCCGGTTAACTGGAGTTGGTTATCTATGCGTTTGTTTTAACCCATGGCGCCGCCTCAATTGCAATCACTTAAATGCAATTTGGTGTAGTTTGTCGCTTGTTATTACCTTTAATTTATGTTGAAAAGCGTTTTGCTTTTCGGCTGCCGTTGACTCCCAAATTGACTTCGAGCTGCTTTTTTACTGGGCTGACCAGTTATTATAAGCAGTCTGTCTGGCTTCTAGTTCTCAGAGTGTTGGGCAATCGCCAAACAATTCTCAGGCATTAAGCTCAGCTCAGTTCGGTTCAGTTCAGCTCAGCTCAGCTCAGCTCAGCTCAGCTCAGACTGGTTCGCTATGTTATTGCTGGACTGCACAGGTAACGCTATCATAAATCTCCATGGGGTCGGGAACTTGTACCTGCTGCTGCAGCAGCTGTTTGATGATAACGCCTTAATTGGGTTTACTTAGAATATTGCATTTTATGAGTTCCGCAATTGGGAGTACGTGACGAAACACATGCTGCACATTAAAAACATAAACTTTTGAACTGCTTCAACACTCAGCGCTAATTGCAGTGAAGACCTAGTCTTATCTATGGCACTTAGGGATATAACCGCGATTGCCACAAAGAGCACATTTACCTATATGTATTATATGAGAAAATCACATTATAATGTAAGTAAAGATTTATGTTATTCTCTGTGTACTATCTAAAAGACAATAACAATTTTTTTGAAATACCTTTTTATAATATTTTTTCAAATCACAATTTTTATTAATTTTCAATTTAATTATATTCTTTTAATTATTTAAGACTACTTTATTCACAAGAATAAATATGGCTTTTTATTATATTCTAAGTATATTTAATAAGCTAGATGCTAGAATCATTGAGTAAAAAACTGTTTACAATAATTCACTTTTATGCGGCATAATTAAATTTAATAATAGTTTAATTTCGTATAATTACATTCTGATTTACGCGCAGTTGCTGTACAGCAATTATAGTAGCATAATTTTCAATCGTCTACCCGCTGCGTTTGTGCCACTGTGCACCATGGGCTGCAGCAGTTTACGGCTGTTTGCCCGGACAGGTAATCGAACTCCGAAACCCAAATACGAGCACTCATAACTGCTGTTAGCATACGCGTACAGTGGGCACTCAACACATTTAATTAAAGCGCGCACACTGAGCGCTAACAGTAAGCAGACAAAACATATACGGTGTCTCTTCTCTCTCTCTCTCTCTCTCTCTTTTCGGTTCTTCCGCTCATCCGCTTAACAGTGCTGTCAACTCCGCTTTGTTTCACCAAATCTGACCGTTTTTGAAAAGCTGTTGTTAAGAAACTTGCATATCTAAGGAATGCGGGAATTCTGGCTGTTTTCAAAAATAATTCATTTTCATGTTGCGGTCTTTCCATAAATTTTACAGAATTTATTATCGTCATTATTTTGATCGATATTTGCTTATAATACCTTTAGTTTAAAGCACACAATCGTACATAGCGTATATTCATATTTTCGCTGTCATATAAAGAGTTAAATATTAAAGGGAAATTGATTCTTAGAGATTAAATCTTTAAAAAATCTGGAGCCACAATATAAAAGATTTCTATATAGAAAATATGAATAATTAAAAGAAAACTTAAAATAAAAAATAATAAAATATATGTATACAAAATACATATATATAAAATAAATATATACGAAAAATATATAAAATACAGTAGAACATTCAAGTAGCGACATTCAAGGGACCGACGATTTTACGTCGTTATATCCGGAAGACAAAATCCATGATTTTGTTTCTTTTTCGTATTGAAAAAACACAAAATCCATGATTTTGTTTGCTACTTTTAGCATTGTTAAAGAAATCAAATTTTCCTCTTTAAATTTTTTTTTTTGTTCGGCACGTCGCAATATCCGGTTGAATTGTGAAAAATCTCGTCGGTATAAGCGGTTTGACCGTAAAAGCGGAGACGTTCTAAGCGGAGGCCCTTTCATATAAGTTTGTATGGGGACCAACCAAGCCATCGAGTTTTCGACGCAATAACCGGTCGGACGCTATAAGCGGCGTCGTTATAACCGGATTCTACTGTAAATATAAAAAAAATATATATAAAATAAATAATAAAAATAATTAAACACAATAAATCTACAAATATTTGCGTCTCCTTTCCGTCAAAACCAGCTTTTCTGCTCTCGAGTAAAATGGGCAGCACTGCCGCTCGCTGTGACGTTCGCTCTCTTTGGCTGGCGAGATCGCGCTGCTCTCTCTTCACTCCGATCCGCTCTCTGCTGCCTGCTGCTTGCTGTCTGCTGCCTGCTCTCTGGCCAGCTGTTTTGGGCCGCAGCATAAGCCGAGCTGCTGCTGTTTCAGTTTCAGTTTCCAGTTGTTCAGTTCCGTTCAGTTGAGCTGGAAGCCGCTTCAGAGTAAGACGCGTTCGATCTGCCAAGTGTGTGTGTCGCGTCTGAGCGTGTGTGCGTGTGGTTTATTCACAGTTACAGTTGCTGCCAAGAAACTTCGCTTAACTAACGTGTTGTGTGCGCTTGAATGCCAAATTTAATTGCCACTGTGCCACGGCAGTAGCTGCAACAATAGCAACAACAACAACAACACTAATCGAAAAGAAAAAAACATAAAACAACAAGCGTTTAATTTGAAAACGTTTTCAAAAAACGCAAATCGTGACTTTCGTTTTTCCAACTTTCATTTTTCATTACATACTTCTTTATTGGACTTGCAAGTTTTCATTGAATCTAGTGTCAAGTTGTCAGGTTTTTTTTGTTGCCACAAAGGTGCTAAAAACTCCGTTAATCAAATATTGGATATCCGACCGTAAAATATATCCAAAAAATTTACAACTCCATCGAATAAGATATTGCATCAAATGGCGCTCTTGGACCCCGCCTGGCGTTGTCGTTTGGCAATCTTCGGCGTCGTCTCTTTGCTCCTGGTTGGCGATCTTTTTGGCTACGGCGGCTATAGTGTGCGCGGTGTCAAATCGGATCATCCGGATGAGGTTGTGGGCGTGCAAGGGGGAGCGGGGCCTCCGACTGGACCCGCTGCCACTGCGGCTGGCAAGTTCCAGCAAAAGAATGCCGAAATCGATATAGGCGAAGGTGAGTGACATTTTCCATTATTGCCGCTCAATTTGCATAGCAATTCAGTTTTGGAGCTCTTATTTTTACGCAAATTTTAACACACTTTGCGGGAATTTTTTAATACTTTTTTGACTCTTTTGGCATTTACAACGCAAATTTTTACTCACTTGGCGCATCGCATTGCAAAATATCTGACTTTTTTCCATGGATTTAAGCTGTGCGGTGCGTTTTTTCGTTTTATTTATAAGTCTGGTTTTGTATGGTCGTATCAAGGTCAGTTTCGATTCATAAACGGAGACAACACGCAATCGAATGCGCTGTAAAATAGCGGACAGCACGTGTAAGCAGGCAATTAATACCCGGAATACATATCAATAGGGTTTACATTGGCATAAGTCTTGTGTTTGGGGGGTGTAGGGTTTATGTGGGGTATATGCTGTAGTAGGTTTAGGTCAAATAAAAATATTAGATAAATATATTTCGATATAAGTTTTGATAATAAAATAAGACTTAGGTTTGGAAGGTGTGTGGGGTAAAGTCTGTATTGTTTTTAGACGGTCTAGGTCAAATGATACTAGGTAGAAAAATATTAGGCTAATGGATATAGATGTGGATAAGTTGAGCCCTTCCTTAGATGAATTTAAGCCAAGAAGATATAGACCTCAGTGTCTTTGATAGAGTATATAGAAATAGACACCTGCGTTTATCTAAACACCTGCTCTCAGCACATGACGTAGTAAACCGTCTCAATGCCATGAAGCTGCTAGAATTTGTTGTGGGAAATCTTGCTAATGGGCGATTTAAGTCATGGTGCATAAACCACATAACGAAGAATAATGACGATTAAAGTTTGTCATATTTTTAATAGATTTTCCAGCATTTTAATAGAATAATAGCGAGTACCTACAGCGTATTTCTTTTACATTTTCTTCAGGTTTCCATTAGTTGAAATGAAATTTCGACATACATATTTCTACAACTTTACCGCCCAGTTAGCTTTCGAAACAAGCTCTATGAGGTCTGTCAACTTCTGCAAAAGTAATTAAGTTTTTATGTACCGTATATGTAGCTGTTGTAACATTATTTTTTTTGTTTCTAGCTCGTAAAATTTGCAGTGCACTTAAATATTTTGTATGTGGTTTCCCCTCGAAAGTCACGCAATAAATGTCAAGAGGCCTCGCAGAAATTAACACAATATTATTCAACAAATGTTTAAGGCTCTCCTTTAAAAGCTATATACAAACAGCCGATAGCTGATAAAAACAAAAGGCAAAATATGTGTTTGTAAGCGATTTCCAATAACCATTTGCATATTGAAGGTAGGAAGGTAGGAAAGTGATATAAGAGACACAAATGTTTTTTGTTTACTTTTTATGCATACGGACAGGCGGGCAGACAAACATTCATATAGTATTCACATCGGCATTCGTATATCGAAGCTTCGATTATGTAATGAATGCCACAGCTTAAACAACAACAACAACAACATTGAGTAGAAACCTCAATGATAATAAAATTTTAATGAAATCAAACGAAAGTCAGAGGGCAGACTGGCAGCTTGTGTAATTTGTTTAGTAAGTATTTTTGCAATTTGAGATCAGTGAGGTTAACGGGCCTCGAGTATAGGCTAGCTGCTGGAATATCTGGCAGGTCATTAACATGATCTCATGCAAGATCTCAGAGCTCAGACTTTTGCTGGTTCAGGTGAAAGTGGCAAAAGCCAGGCAAATAAATAAATAAACTTCACATAATAACAACAATTGCGACAAGTTTTTTGTTCGCTTTTGTGTGGGGGAAACTGCATCATGACTTTCCCAGCATCTAGAGGAGGAAAAACCAAGCGTTGCAGTCTACTCTGGGCTTGGTTTTCCAGTCTATGCGCTAGTTAAAATGCAAAATTCGTACTCATTGTCTAGACGAAAAATGCAGAGTAAGACTGATTATGTCAGGTTAGTTAGTCAGGAAGTTGTCGAAATCAGCCACAAACAAATAAACAATACGACTGTGACTTGATTTGTGCCATTTAATTTATTGAACAGATCTCAGTTAAAGTC